>JAIEZT010001214.1:26198588-26798588 GCA_019594935.1 Periophthalmus modestus
GCCTGGAGGAGCGTACAAGGCCTATTGCAGTTTATCGGAATGTGCGTTACTCCGTCGCGAGTTTTTTCATCAAATGACAGTGAAAGCCAAACTTCCGTCTACTTATTGTAATTTTTCTGCAGCGTTCAATTTACAACATACACGCATGAGCCAAGGTTAATGCTCCGCAAACTGCACTTCTGAGACGCTCATTGTGTAAGTTGCCCTAATGTTCTGCTGATCTAAGTTCATGCAAAAATGAGATGGTGGTGTAGAGCCCTGGCCCTTCTCCCGTGGGTGCTTGTGGCATTGGACGCCCAGCTCATCTGTTGGCAGGCGCTGCTCCGGTGCCACGAGGAGCCCCAGTGTGAGCTTGCCTACAGTCAGTACTTGGCGGCGTGTGAGGGCAACATCCGAGGAACGCGGCAGCAGTGCCCGAGCCACTGTATAAGTGCACTAATCAGACTGAACCACACTCGCAGCGGACCGGACCTGGAAAGCTGCGACTGCGCTCAAGACGCGGATTGCGTAAAAGCCAAAAGGGCCATAGAGCCGTGCCTCCCCCGCAGACACCCTAGTGACGCCGGGGGGATTGGATGCATGGAGGCCCGACAGCGCTGCGAAGAGGACAGCAGCTGCCACACCTCCCTCACGGCCTACTTGTCATACTGTGGCCAGCTGTTTAATGGCAGGAAGTGCTCCTCCAAATGTAAAGCCATCATTCAGCAGATGCTCTTCATCCCAAATGGTATGCTGCTAAACCGCTGTGTTTGTGATGGGGTGGAGAGGCCCTTCTGTGAAGTGGTCAAGGAGAACATGAGCAGGCTCTGCTCTATAGGAGATCAGAGTGTACTTTCAGACCTACCTGATGTAGAGGACATCTACGAGGACGAGGACTATGATCTCAGAAGTGACAGAGATGACACGTATCTGGACTACTCGTCTGCTGCACATACTCTGCCTAGCTGTTTAACTCTTCTGATTGCCTTATTTAGTATGGATTTATTAAAGACAGTTTCTGTTCTTCCACTCTGCTCAGTGCACTCTGAATCTTGTGGGGATTTGGCTCAAAACTCTTAAGCACAGCATCAAAGCATTTCTGGTGGATAAGGGACATGTTTTTCTTCAGCCCTGGGCCTTCTTTCCATTCAAGTATCACTTGGTTGTAAGCACAGTAGCAATTTAGTTAGGCATTACACAGCCATACAAATTGTATAGCATTTTGTCTTGCACATAAATCTCAGGAAAAGTGTACTGTATTTTGTATTACCCTGATAGAATTATGAAAACACTTTTCCCAAGCAAAGTAAATTTGGTTGCCAGCCTCAACCCACAGTAAGGGCAAATGTACCGCCACTTTTGGTGTTTATTTGGTGTGCTGTCAGTGGCGTGGTGCTTGGAGTTTGACTTTATTAAGACCTTAGACAAACATTGGACACATCCAGGCTGTTTGCTTTGCTCTCCATTTGGTGGGGCTAGGCATTGTTGCAGCAACCACACTTCAAATATTTGTGGGAACAGTCAAAGGACAGGCGAGGGTTGGGATCAAGTACTTAAATTAACTAAAGCGCCTCTCCAGCTCTCTGTCTGGAGCCCATCCCCCCTGTAAGATTGCTTTATTGAAGTTTTCCTGGACTCTGGTCCTCCTCCCTCCTGTGTGCCCCCTGCCCCTGTGCTTTTAAAACACCTCTGTTTTTATTGCTGCTTTCACACCAAAGCAGTGGCCCAAAACAACTTGTCAGCTGCTGCTGGTGAGAACTAAATATTTCAAATGTAGCATTTTTTTAAGAAAAGAAGTAATGGCTAACATACAATTTGTGAATGGCCAATGTTGTTGAACCAGTCTCTTTAAATTTCTGTCTACATAGGAACTTTATTGAAGGAAAAAAAAAAAACATGTGAACCAGGTTATGACAAAAAGAGGCCAGATGTGCAGTGTTAGTCACTTTTTCACAAAACTCCAGATTGCATTACTCTTCGATTGTTTATACTATTTGTATTGTTGCTGAAAAGAAATGTTATATTTTGTAGGCAAGCTGCCATTTAGTACTTACAAACCTTTTCAGTGCTGGACATTATTGAATGTTAACTTATGAAGCTACACTATGAAGAATGTGTAAATATTTTGAAGTTATGCAGAAATAAGCATTTGTCAGACCACTGTACAATGCTGTACTGTACATTGTAAGGACATAACATCATGATCACTTGACATTTTTACAGATTTTAAGTGCCTGACAAAACACAGTATGTTTTATAATAAAATGTTCATGACATTTGTGTGTTTACTATTATACATATATCTTACATTTTGCATTCAAACTATGCTACTCATATTCAAACACATTGCCAAAGGAGGCCACCATGCCATTTTATTGTGTCTCCCAACATGTTTTAGCCTGCTCTAACTCACAAGTAAAAATATAAATGTGTGCAGCTGTACTATACATTGACCACTAGAATGGCTCAGCAGCAAACCAGTCAGTCTCCAGCTTAATTCTAGGATCAGAATCAAAATAAACACATGAAGAGAGAGGTCTTAGGTAATGGAGGACTGTAGTGGGACACACAGAGGTACAGAGGCACCTCTGTGCTGAAGCCCATTTTCTAAATGATCTTTCTTAAGTATTTCTCTCAAACAAAACGCTAACTCTTTTCAATGTTTGAGAGTAGGCGTGACCTGAGGATTTACACAGCCATTGTTTCTCAGAAGTACAATGTTCCATTCATGATAGCCATCTAGCTACAATGAATGGCTGACCCAATCTGAGTTTGGGGAAGAGATGGGGGAGTAGTAGGAACCAAGAGTCCATAATACACATGACGTTTTTTATGGATGAGGTTCAATGCCCGAATTAATACGTGCTCACTAGGAAGCATGGGCACTGAGAGGAGACACTGGAGCTGCAAAAACAGAGGTTGATTAAAGTCATGATGTTATACTTGGTGGTCAGGCAGAGGAGACTACAGGCGCCTTGATCATGGGACAGGAGAGGTTTCCATTTTAGATTCTTTCTATTTAGTTGTGGGTTGAGACTCTGCAGATATAGAGTCTTTGCTTTTTGAGGGTAATATAAATTGGCGTAACTCCCAGAAACAAGCAACAAAGCAGGGGAAAAAAGGTCAAATCTGAATCCAAAGTTTCCTGGCAGCAAAATGGTCATGTCATAATGAACAGAAAAAAGGCTGAGCCAACAATGTGAGCGCTCAAACCAATTACAGGCCCCTCCCTCCCTTGCAGCAGCACTGAGCAGCTCTCGGCTAAGGGAAATGGCCCCTCTGTTCTGCTGTACATTTCAGCACCGATTTACACCTGGCAGGGCAGGTGTCCATCATTAGCTGACTGGTGCCGCCAAGAGAAAACAGTATGCTCAAATTAAATGTTGAAATTAGCAGCTATGCAGAAACGATCAACTGTACTTTTAAAGAGAAAAAAATTGTAAAGTATGCTCTCCCAACATTCACATGAGTCATAAATGTGAAATGTCCTTACTTTCCCTTGCCTGCCATTCTTTCTCCTCTCTTGTCAACATAAGCCAGCATTCTTCCCTTGTCCTACCAGATGATGACGATGGCCAGTAACAAACAACACTCACACCATGTCTTTCCATTCAGGTTCTAGATATAAAAAAAAAAAACAGCATACGTGAAAACATTATTGTATTATACAATTTTATTTTATAATAAATACTTTGTAAAAAAAAACAACAACCCTCTGCTGTACAAAAAGTCAAATCAATTATAGTGCACACTTACCTTCACAGTGTAAAATATTTAAACACATTACTTTTTAGCATCATATTTGCATTCTGCAACACTGTCCCTCTGTCCATTTCACAGAAGTTAAGATAAGCCAGCTTGATAACAGAATCATTCAGTGTATCCCATTTAAGTAGTGCCAAATGGAGAATAAAACTCAGTCTAGCTTTAACCTCAAAGTGAAGAGGGCGGCATCAGTGGCCAAAGTGTGGTGAGCTTGTGGTCAATCCAAAGCAAAGGCAGCTAGTATATGATTGTAAACTGAGGCAGTAATCTTGGAAATTACAAGAAAAGATCAAACCATCATCTGTTTGCATATTTCAGTCAAAGTATACATTTCCTTACCAGTTACCATAAGCAATCATTGGATTCCATATTAGTGAAAACAGTAGTTTACAGTATAATTTCAGTTCACTATAATCGCCATATTTCCAAATCAAGACAAAATGCCTCCTTGGCCTCCATGTTGGTTTACCCTAACAGTGATGTGCTGTACTATGTATTGGCACACAAGCTTCTCTGCATTTTCATATGATCAAGGCCAGGATGAGGTGATTCAGATTTTTCAGTTCAGCAATGCAGGATTCAAGTTTCACAACTCCACAATTTAAGAGATAATTATGCGAGTCATATGTTTTCCCTCAATAAGAATAAACACTGCACCAGCCAAAATCATGCAGAGAAAACATTCCACATGCAACCAAAACATGAGCCACTTTAACTTCAGCAATGTGAGTGTGTTAAGGTGCACTGTTATTTGCCTAGTCAGGTGAATGCTTGGCTCCATGTCGAAACTTTTCCCAGATGGGCGGGATGTTACTCTCATAGTTGTTAGCAGTCGCTCCTCCTTGAGCGTGTCTATTGCAAACAGCAAGCTGCAAAAAAGAAAAAACAAATTGATTGCTGTGCATCAGATGAAAAACAAACAGCAATTCTGATTTGTTCGAATTATATGAACAGATAGTAAAATATATTATTGAGTCTTCATTGCAACTCACTCTTGTACAGCTGCTATTGGATCCATGCCAAGGGTACAACAGTAATGTAATGACTGTAATGTGGTCTTTAATAAAGTAACAGCAGGGGAAGGACACACCATTCTTCATGAAACTTGATCAGTCCCTTGAGTCATCTGTGCCCTTCTTTTACTCCACTTTATAAAATCCTCTTGCCTTTTCCCCCGCATTGTCATTAAGATCAGAGTACATATTTTGGTGGCTAATGTAGACTTGCTATAGAAACAATGTTTGGGTAACAATAACTCAGTCAAAATCTGAAAAAATGAAAATCTGGCATACTGTTCCTTTAAACTTGACCTTTCTAGATATAAAGTAAAAATGTTAAAATGTAATGCTGATTCATTCTTAATTACAAAAATATTGGGCATGATGTACTATTTATTTATGTTACAATTTGATGTTTTTGTGCTGAAGAAGATTATCCAATTAGAAAGCAGAATGAGCCTCATATAAGTCTCTCATTTGGGTTCCAATTCTGAAATCCAGTTAGTTTAAATTTAAAAGGACTCTCTCTGATCCGATTCATCATTACCTAAAACCCAGCGCCTGTAGCTGATCCTTACAGTGCTAGGCCAGCACCTGAGTGAATTCTGGAGGCTCTGAGCATTCACATGACACATGACCTGTCCATATACTGACATGTATGTATATGTATAAAAATGTAAATTTGTCAAACTAGCTATACTATGCAAAAAAAACAAAACAATTCATAATATATAATAAGAATGAAAGAAACTGTATGTAGTCTTTGCTATTACAGTTTTATAAAAGGTATAACACAACTATGGTAAGTTGCCAGCTCAGTGCCGTTTAAAGCTAGGATCTTTTTTTTTTACTTACAACTTTTCACAGAGTCCGCAAATGATTCACGATCCATAGAGACGTCATTCTGAGTTTCCTGCATCTGTAAAATGTATAATACAAAATAAGTATTATTCTATTTCATTTATGTCAAGCATTTTACATTACTGTAAAATCTGGCACATTCTTACCTTAATATGCTTTTTAAGGTACTCAGCTCTGGTCATGAGGTTTTTAATCTGGCCAAACATTAAAGATACATATTAGCTATGACAAATAGAAGTTTAGTAGTAGGGAGGAGAGGGAGTTAAAATTACTGTATAAAAAGCATTGTACTGAAGAGTGAGTGCACTGCTGCTTAAAAAACAACAAAAAAACTATAAATGTTTTAGTAAATATTTATTGTGACCACAGGGTTTTGGTAGCCAGCACTAACCCACAACCACAGACCTTTAATCATATACCCTTTAATCAACCACTAAAATAAATGTGGAAGAAATATAAACATATACCCATAAAAATGTAATTTCATAATACACATACCAAAAAACATTGATGCCGTGTGGTAGTAGGCATTAAAAAAAAAAAAAAATTAAGTCAAATTGCAGTATGTGAAGACACATGGAGACCAGTCATACTGCTTGTTGGGTCTTTAAGGTTCTCACATGCACATATGTTTCTGATCTTATCCTGCACACCCATCTCCCTAATGCTGTGTTAGATTATTACAGCCACATCTGAATTTACTTAAGACAAGCACCCATAAAACTTCAATAGGGAGGTCTAAGACCCACTCGGAGACCTTCCACTCTTCTATATAAGCTGAAAAAGATTTTACTTCACTGTGAGCATTACCAACTAAAATTAGTTAAAAACTATTGCAGTTAATCTTGTGTTGCTATATATGTTTAAGTAGTAGTAAATAGATGACACCAAGAATCTGGGCCAAATGGCTGTATGTTTTCAAAAATGTTATTTACATCAGAGTTCATTCGACTCATTTAAACAACTAACCATGTATTTACTTGCTCAATACTTGTTTTGACAATTCACCAACAATGAGTATGGAAAGATAAATGTAAAGCTGCTATTTTCATGAAATGTTCCAGATATTAGTACCAACCTAAGTAATCTGCACATAATAAATAATCGATCATTATGTCTATCAATCAGTTATAATAAAAAATGTGAAATGATACAGGAAAAAGGAATTGGACACATTTACAGAAAATCAGTTAATACTTTGCAGAAAGAATTTGTTGGATTTGAATAGTTCCAGACCCCTCTGCCTGGCACCCCTGTGATTTTGAAAATGTATATGATAATGCACCTTTAGAGATCTAATGCACCTTTAGAGAAAAAAAAAAATGTTTTAGAGAACTATGCCAATTGCCAACCTATCCAGCTATTGCATTCACTGTACATTTGTAGTAATAAATACAAATTCCTACGTGTTTGATCAAATTCACACCTTGTTGTAACAAGGTTTTTTCTGGGTTAGGTAGTGCTGTTAATAATATTTAAGAGTGACAGATGATTAATTCCATCCATTTTTGGAGGAGACCAACACACACGCCTTGGGTCATGAGATATATACAATTCAGTATGTTGCTTTGATGTAGGTGACCGGCTTGCTAGATTTGACAAATAGTTCATTCTGTGACTACTGGAGCAGATAGGCTTGTCCACTCACCTCATTGTGGAGCAGTTCCTTCCTACGGCCTGGAGGCTCAGCTTCTCACCGTGAGAGAAGATACAACATAATGAGAAAAAGTAAAAGAGAGTGTGTACCCAGTTGTTTGTTCAAGAGGGTGTATTTACTTAGTGTGTACTAGGGGCCTTTGTGCCAGAATTTTTACTATTCTAGAGAGGAGAGGTTGAGGAGGAAAGGCAAAGAGCTTTTAGATTTACAAAGATCTAATATTTTTCTCTAAAACCCATCAGCATCATACAACAAAATTCACCGAAAACAGTACCATTTGTTCCTGTGAAATAAAACCTTTTTTTTTGGAGAAGAAGAATATACACTGGATATAGCCTGTTTGGAAATGCAGCGCTCTGGACCTTAATCCAGATCAAAGCCATACCTGGACGCCTCTTCCTCCACTCAGCTGATCTTCCAGATGAGATCATGAGCGTAATACAGTATATAGATTAATTTGTGGGCAGTTACTGAAACTCTTTTTGTTGCCTTTTTTGTCCTTTGCAAATTGCTTTAAACACTGACCACTCTAAAGTAAGTGTGAGTGTAGAGTAGATTATATAAATTACGTGTTATTTTCCAACAAGAATGAAAATGCAGCTAAAAGTGACAATACATATACAACGCCTGTATTTGTAAGTACTAGGATCACCTTTGGAGGTACCAGGATCACAATTGTATAAAGTAGATGTACCTGCTAATGCCAGCAGGAGTTCACCGAGGCACTGCTGATATAAATCTAGGGCCTCAAAATCATCTAATCCACTTTCCTCCTGCAAAGAAAATGTGAGAAAGAGGGAACATAGCTATTATGAGTCTATCTCCATCACAATAAATATGTGTACACGTAGGAATATATGTTCAATTGTTAATCGTTTAAGTAAACAGCACAACATATTTGAAAACAAAGAATCAATATACCTTAGCAATGGCAGTAGATGCCATATCTAAAGCAGCTACCAGTCGTGGACGGTCCCTTGACATTTCTGAACAAGAAAACACAATTACTCTTAACCTTTATTTACCTAACTGCTCTTTTGTGTTTTTAGAATTGTCTCTTGAGTTGGACAAACAGATCAGGGCAGTGGTTGGAAAAAAAAACACCTGAGGCTACTTGCAAAACTAAATCCATACTAAATTGCTAAGGACTTTGAAAAAAAAAAAAAAAAGATCCATATGGTCATTAAAATGTGCCTCAACTATTGTTACTGCATTTATTTTGTCTCAATATTTTACAAAGATGAGAGTCTGGTCACCAGTGAATCTCGGTGACCAGACTCACATCTCGATCACTCGGTGATTAACAGGTGGATTAGCCAATCAATGACATGCATGGTGCGCTGGTATTGGAAAAAAATAAAAGTAAAAAATATGACAGGGCTGAAAAACAAAATAGATTTCTGCAGAATCAATGAGCAAAGCACTAAACTCTGTTAATCTGAGGTTAGATAAAATGGATTTTATTTGTAAATCATACGTGACCAATGAGCTCCATTTCACGTGTCACTGAAAAAGAACAAATCTGATTGCATGATCACGTTTGACTGGGCTTGAGAGGCAATGGAGGGCACGGGGACAAGACTAATATTGATCTGTATTAAAAAAAAAAAAAATACAACTTTGGGCAATTTAAGATGCATGTAGTATAGAAAATAATTTAATATAGACAGGTGTCATACAAAACCACAAAACGATGTTACAATGCCAAACTACATGTGTGCACAATGTATATCTGCTTTTTACTGTAAAGTATTGTCTAAAAATTATAAATAAATAAGGTAAATAAGCTGTAATACCTCGCAGGAGATCCCTTGCAGTTCGAGCCTCCTCAAAGCTCACTCTATTGTCAGATGCCATCAGTGCTTTCAGTTCTTCAGCTCTAGACACATACTGGCTGACCTTTTGAAGCAATGTAGTCAATGAGATAGGACAGTGAATATCTATGAGAAAATATTGAAAAATCTAAAGAGTGGTTTGAGGCTTTCAGAGGTACCTTCTGCCTTAGGACATCTTTACGTAATCGATCTGTTTCATCTAGGAAATGGCAGTTAAGTTGTGCTTTAGTTAAAAAAAAAACAACAAGAACAAGTACACTTTGGAAATGCAATGCTATCGTTAATTCCGGTAGATTTCACAGACAAAATATGAGAGTGGCTGTGACTCTTACAGTGAATTGCTGGGACAAAGTGCTCCAGAGCACTGCAGTAAAAAGAGAGTGCAGCACCCCTATCCCCCTCCTGGTCCTTCTGAACAGCCTGCATCACCAAGTCCTTCTGAAAAGAGAAAAAAGAAACCATAATGAACGCAAACTGTGGCAGCTTCCTACCCTTTATGAATGTATGTATGGATAGAAATGAGTGAAAGCACATGCTTTGCAAGTATGAATGGAACATGTGCTTAGTCAATCACACCCATGTCTCTCCTCATATTCTCTTACTGCTTTTCCAGGCTCTCTCTGCACTTGGCATGTGCTCCAAGTCCACAAAAGGGTGCGTAAAAAAACTCTGCAAAGGTGATACGGGCATCTGGATTTCTCTCCAGCAAACGCAAAAGCAGGTCCCTGCAGTCCTTGGATACCCTAGTCCCTGGGGGGAGCTGAACACAACACATCAAGTGGGAGTTTTAGAGTTTTTTATATATATATATATATATATATATATATATATATATATATATATATATATATAACATATATATATATAAATATATATATATATAAATATATATATATATATAAATATATATATATATATATATATATATATATATATATATGTATATATATATATATATATATGTATATATATATATATATATATAAATATATATATATATATATATATATATATATATATATATATATATATATATATATATGTATATATATATGTATATATATATATATATGTATATATATATATATATATATATATATGTGTATATATAATGTATATATATATATATATATATCTATATATATATATATATATATATATATATATATATATTTACATAATAATGAAACATGATTACAAATTTAACATGACTGATGATGATTGAGTACCACAACAAGCCATGTTATTTAAGCAGAACAACCTTAACTCATAGTAAAATTGTACCATCTAGTGGTCGATAAAATTAAGACAAGCTTATTAGTTCAAGAGATTTTCACAATAATAAACAATGCTTACTTCAATAGGCTGGTTACTGCGAATCTTGTCCTCCAGTTCGGCATATGACCTTGAAGCAAAGGGTGCTCGCCCAAACATTGCCTCTGAATGCATATAACATGTTTAAAGTGAAAACAAATAGTGCACATTATTTTCAATGAGGCGTGTTACTTTACATGATATGTAAACCTCAAAGTAACTCACCATAAAGTATCACACCTACGGACCAGAGATCAACTCGAGAATCATACTGTCTCCTGCACACCATTTCAGGAGCCATGTAAAGAGGAGAGCCTCTCAGCACACTCTGTTCATCCCAAGGTGACATGTACTGGGCAAAGCCAAAATCTAGACATAAAAATGAAAGACTGAGTGAAAAGATGAGACGGGAATACTTAGTCTTAATTTACAGTCAGTTATAATACTGATCAAATGCATTTATTTATATACTGCATGAACCACAAACCTGCTAATTTAAGAATAGAGCCACTTAGAAGAATATTCTGAGGTTTTAAGTCTAGGTGTGAAATATTTTTCTCATGAAGAAACTGGAGGGCACATGCTGTTGGCACATACAGATATATTACAGTGGATGTTATTATATCTGCCCAATAACAGACATTGTATTTGAAAATCTGAGATTTAAAAAATGTAGACAGGTTATTTAATTACCAATCTGTTGTAAAAAACGTCTAGCAATTCTTTCAGGTAAAATTCTGCGACTGCGAATGAAGCGGGAAAGGTCCCCTCCCGAACACCACTCAAGAATCAGATAAATGTTTTCTGCATCCCACTGCAAAGGCAGAGAGTGACTGAAAATGATTATTTATTTAATTGTAATGTATGATTTTTGCACTTTATCAGCAAGAACCAGTTCAGATCTTTTCTCACTCATTTTGTTAGAAAATTTCTTGTTTGGCAATTTATTTCCTACCTGAAAGTCTTTCAGCTGAACTATATGTGGATGTTTTACAGTTTTGAGAATTTCAATTTCTGTGAGAAGATTTTCAGTTGAAGCCTTATTCAAAGTCTTTTTCCCAACTACCTTCACTGCAACCACTTCTCTGCTGTCACCCTGAAATGTTATACAAAAATAGAAAAACTATTTAATAAACATGTAATAACTCATAATTATTTTAAACCAAGACTGATAGTATACCACATACCTTTCTGTAAGCCTTGTAGACTGTAGCATAGGTCCCACTACCCAGACGTTCTGTGAGGATAAAGTCTGCTAGTTTAGGGGGTGCAAAGCTGGAGGTTGAGGCCATGCTAGCGACAACATCAATTACTCACACCACATCTGAATGATATAAATAGCAGTATTAAAAGAGAAAAATAGCCTTCGAATACCAAGAATTTAATATATAGGGGTAAAAATAGTTGGTGAAATGCCTGTGTAATCCCTCAGTCATTCAGGTCTGATCCATAGTAAAAGCCAAAGTTAAATCTGTCAACTGGACAAAAAGTTGTAGGAGTGAAGATGTTTTGGTATTCATCCAAGCTGCTTCTTCAGTTCTGGTTAGATTGCTGGTGGACGCTGCCTTATAACTGTAGGGAGTAGGGAGGAGCTAACTACATTGAAACTGTAAACAGCTATTGTTTCCAGCTTCAGCCTAAATGAGCCTACATTCAGTCTTAATGGGCCTAATAGCTTACTTTGTTGTTCTCTTTGTTTCCGTTGTTCGCTTTGGGTCTGAGAATGGAGTTATATATGTTGGGGACAGGTGATGTCTAAGGCCCCCATTCTTGTTCAAGGAAGGATTGTCTTTCTTAACAAAAATTGCTTCTTCTGACTGGAGTCCAGAGGAGCTCTCGCAGCGGTGTTGGTACATTCTCTTATGGAGTAGCTGTTTAGTTTCTCCAATATAACGCTCACTGCACTCTTCATTACACTGAATGGAGTAGACAGCATTACTTTGTTTATGGCTCGGGGTTTTGTCCTTTAGGTGAATCAGTTTCTGTCTTAAAGTGTTTGTAGGTTTGAAATAGACCAGAATCTCAAACTTGCTGAAAAATCTCTCAAGTTTTTCAGACACTACAGCTGTGTAAGGAAGTGGTGCCCGCAAGCACAGAGGGAAAAGTGAAGGAGAAACAACATGTGGAGAGAGCCCTCTCTGCTTGTGGATATCCAAAATGGGCCTTCAATAGATCTAAGAGAGCTAAAAAACAGGATAACAGGGAATCTGAACCTAGAAGGAAAGGTGTAACTATTTCTAGATAAGGCAGTGTCCACCAGCAATCTGACCAGAAATGAAGAAACGGCTTGGATGAGCAGTCAAACGCCTTCACTCCTACAGCTTTTTGTCCAGTTGGTGAAATGATAAAGGTGAAGCATTCTGGAAGTTGACTCCCGATGGCCGGTATAGACGATTTGGTGTTTTTGAAGAAAATATCAAAAATGTATCCAGCACTGAAGAACCTTATCATTATTTGTAGGCTTCACAAACTTGCCATAAGGGGTAAGAACCAGATTTCCCTATTGATGGCATTGTATTTTTCCTAGGAACTAACTAACTCAAAAAGGTAAACTATGTTGAAGCTGATCATTGCTATTAGTGACTAGACCCAATAATGCACTATACTGCACTATACCCCATTTGTATTAAATAGCATTGGCCTGCAGAATACTGTGTCACCTGAAACCCACGCAAATCCTTTCAAAAAGTCATGTCACAACTTTCTGAAGCTATTCTAAGGAATTTTGACAGCTAATATGTTTGACAGATAAGACGTCAAACTTTGTGCCAGTTTTTTTTTTTTTTTCTTCATGCCGATAGATCCAGTAATTGCAGATGTATAATCATGACTACACAGATTATTCTTACATTCTGACAGTTAAACAGCCTATTCCACCAGGGTACTGACTTGTCCTCCAACTCAACTTTTGTTTTGATGTCTTGTGAACGCAACCTATTAGTTGGCTTATCACGCATATAAATGTATTTAATAAATGTAATCAAATAAACTGACAACTCTGACTTCTACAGTAGTGCTTTACAGTCTGTGTGTTTTGCTAAGCTAAGGGTTAATGGCTTTAGCAACAGCCTGTGAGTCGTTAGCTTTTCATGCAGCTGAAGATGGCGCTGACTACAAAACGTCCAGATGAATTTAATTTAACAGAGTTACACCTTTTTAGTCCAGACAATAACATTGACACTTGCCTGAAGTCCAGTTCCGTGTGAATGAGCAATGTTTACACCAGGTTTACGTGCTCAGAGCACAAGCGGAACATCATTGGCTGGTGGGGAACTACGACACCGCCCCCTTGCGTCAGGCTGTGAGATGATTCTCCGTTTGAAAATATAAAAGGTTTCCAGTGTATGAAAAATTAACATATCAAAATGAACTCTAATTTTCACATAATTCCACTAATAAATTCAATTTGGTAATTATACCAGTAGAATGTTGTTTGTTTCATATTGTGTGTTTATAGACTGATTGAAATGTTCATTTTAATACAACAACAACTAACACGCATTTAGTGTCATTTATTCAAAATAAATAACTAAAATTAAATTAATGATATGACCGTCACTAAAAATGACGACCGGAAGTTGGCAGTCGTGGGTGCGTGGTCATTTAAACATGGCGGAGCACTTAGCGGCACGCTTGGCCGCCCAGGAGGAGCAAATTCAAGACCTAACTCGGGAAATAACAACTCTCCGTGATGGTTTATGCCGAGGTTTTAGTGCCGATGGGATAGATCTCGCTACACCTGAGCTAGAGACCCTGCGGACAGAGAACGAAAAGCTTAAATACCGACTCGTGCACCTCCGGCGCGGTCTGCAAGCGGAGCTAAAGCTGGACCAGTGTGTCACACAGCAAGAGGGAAAGTGTGACAAAAGCCACGACAGAGCCAGCAGTAAGAAGCAGATAAAGAACCAAAACCCCTGTCTCACAGCAGCAATTAAAAAGGTAATACGTGACCCTCAGTTTAAATTGTATCTAACTCCTCTCTGTTGTGTGAACAACTCATTTTTGTTGATACTGTATGGATATAATTTGGATTTATGCAAAACAAAGGCAAACGGGTAGGACTACAATTCTGTAACTCACCAATTTCCTAAATCAGTAATGATTTTCATGCGTGATTGATTCATACAAACATCCAACAGACAACAGATATTGTCTTAATAATAGGTCAATTATGTTTATAGGAAGTCTCAACTGGGGAGAGAAAACCAAGTGGTGCTAATAAGGATAAAAAGAAAGAAGAAAAGGGGACTGGCGGAAGTGGTGTGAAAGAGGTAAGTGGCAAATACACATCAAAATGCTATTTTTGTCATAAGTGTGTTAATCTCTTCCCTATGATTTCTCTTATTTTGGGTTAGCTTAAGCCATGGCCTGAATACATTAATGATCGCCTCAGCCTTTATGAAGAACTTAAGAAGGAGAGTGATGCTTTACTAGCTCTGAAAGCTGTAGAAAACAAGTCCATCACAGTGGTGTTTCCAGATGGCCGGAAACTTTTCGGCAAAGCCTGGGTCACCACTCCTTATCAGTTGGCTTCTGAAATCAGGTTGATTTGATGTGAATTCCATTTGCACATCATTTTATATTATTTTTATTTTTACCTGTGTCTTTGTGTTTAGCCAGGGTCTAGCTGATAATGCTGTAATTTCTCGAGTGAATGGTGAGCTTTGGGACTTGGACCGACCTCTGGAACAGGACTGCTCTCTTGAAATCCTACGCTTTGACAATGAAGATGCTCAAGCAGTCAGTGGCAAACCTCAATTACTGTTTAGATTGAACACTTACCCTAATTTGTTCACTTAGCTACTTAGTTATGAATCATACATACTATAATATTTTAATTGGGTATCATTTAGTGAAATTGATATGTTTGTTCAAAACGTAAGCAGATTTATCTTTAATCCTAGGTTTACTGGCACTCAAGTGCACATATTCTAGGAGAGGCAATGGAACGCTTTTATGGAGGCTGTCTATGCTATGGACCCCCTATTGAAAATGGTTTTTACTATGACATGTATCTGGATGGACAAAAGTAAGTATAATGTCATTATCATGTTTTTTCTCCTTTGAATGTGTCTTTTTTTTAGGGTTTTAAAATGATATATTTGATCAATACTACTATCAAAATAATAAACACAATTATCGTTAACTATTAAATGCACTTTATTAGGGGAGTGTCCAGTACTGAGTTTGAGGACCTGGAAACATTGTGCAAGTCTGTGATGAAGGAAAAGCAACCATTTGAAAGGTTAGAAGTCAGCAAAGAAACCCTTCTGAAAATGTTCAAGGTATTAAATTCTCAGGGGATATTTATAATGTCTTATATTGTATATTGTACAGTTACACAATGTTATTAACTGCAATTTCAGTACAATAAATTTAAGGCTCGGATTCTGAATGAGAAAGTAACCACTCCAACAACTACAGTGTACAGGTATTCAGAGGGAATATTATGCAATTTACATAAAAAAAACAAAGTATTTCGCAGTAAACATTTTTTTTTTTTTGACAGATGTGGACCCTTGATTGACCTATGTAGAGGTCCTCATGTTAGACATACAGGCAAGATCAAAGCGATGAAAATTTATAAGGTATATGCTTTTTTTTTTAATTATTCATTTGAACAGATATCCTAATAATACTACACAGATGTTCAGTAATTTGGTTTAAAGGTGCAATAGTGGAGGGTCTGCCACCTGCTTGTGCCCATGAACATATTATTGCTTTGCCTAGAATGTTCCACAGTATGGCTAGGGGTGGAAGATGTATCAAAAAATGGATAATATCGCAATTGTTCTGGATGCATGCAAATTTATTGAGTATATCGCCTATAAATAAAACTATTAAAAATGACAGCAAAAAGAGCTAATTCAAAATAAACTTGACTGAAAGGGCTAGTGTAATCTCCCAAACAAGGATGAGTCATATTTTCTGTACTTTTGCGATCCATTCTGTTTTGTGTGATACTTGAACATCAATCAAGACGGTGAAACAGGCATGTTTTCACACATTCCTGATCCATAGTTCGATATCGTCTGAGTATTGTTATCGACAAAATTGAAAAAAGTCATTAGTTTTCAAGGGTTTTCTGACCAATATAAACACATATTTAAATTAATGCAAGATGCGATGGTTATTGCCAATCTATGGAACATTCCAGGCAAAGCTATAGTCACCTGTGGAAACAAGCAGGTGGTAGACCCCCAAGACAAAAGTTACACAGTACACCTTTTGAATAACAGAAGTGTTAGTTGTAGTGCTATTTTTATATATATGATCACAATGTTGATTAATATAATGACCACTTCTTACTTGTCAGAATTCTTCAACATATTGGGAAGGTCGTTCGGACATGGAAACACTACAGAGGATCTATGGAATTTCTTTCCCCGACTCAAAAATGTTGAAAGAGTGGGAGCGATTTCAAGAGGAGGCCAAGAATAGAGACCATCGCAAGATTGGCAAAGTAAGAAAGTGTGTAGGCAGTCACATGTAGATCCACTGAGATACTGAACTAAACTGGAACGTGAGAGTGAGAACAAGCACTATCTATGGCCCACACTGATGCATCATATTACAATGTTTCAAAATGGCTCTCCTCTTTGGGGTGATTTCACATTCTTGATTTAATGAGCGAGTCAGCCCTATTAAAAACCATGTAAAAGAAATATACTTAACTATGATTACACCCTTGGTATGTTTGGGGTATATTTTAATATATTTAGCACAGTATTGATTTAAATAAGATTTTGATGTAATTTTAGCTGATATTAATTTAACAAAATACACTAACTCTTATAAAGTGTAATAGTATTGTGAGCCATATACGTCAATTTTAAGCAGACATATGTACTAAATATCACTTCAATCACTCTATTTTAACTTTGTAGCTTTCCAAGGTGCTGCACACAACTTACATTTTATACTGCTGCCTAAAATCCTCTAGAGGGCACTAAAACTTTGTATATTTGTCATGTCAGCCTCCCAGACTCCTACAATACTGGTCCACAACAAGCAGTCACTTTACATATGTAACATTACTTTCTGGTGCAACACAATTCACAGCAGTAGTACTGATAATCATTTGTGCAACCGCTTCGATCTGGATGCCGTTCAGGCTTCAATACACTATTCACAATATGATAACACCTACACATAGAAGATATACCATGTCAAACATTTATTCATTTATTTGTTTGGGACAAATGAGTACAAATGAGATATTGACACATTTGCTCATATACATCTGTAGTCCACATGCAGGTAATGAGGATCCATACAAACAAATAAACAACACACTGCCAAAATACAGCATGGAGACTGTACAATTATCACATTGTTAACTGATGTTATCACAGGTCCGATTTGTTTCAAGAATCTTCTAAAAATCGAGGTGGCCTGAGTCAAGAGATGTATATACACATACATACACGTATATACACATATATACATACATTTTTTTATTAGGGATTTCTTTCCCACACTGAAAATGTTGTCCATCTTAATCTTCAAATGTACTTTTATTTTCCAATTTACCATCTTTGTAGTATAAACAATTTGCTGCACAGCATCCTTCATTGTTTATAAAATTAAAGAAATTAATCAATTTAGACACAAGATCTGGCAAAAAATTTTTAGATCAGTTTTTCTTTTTTTCTTTTTCCTCTCGGCCAAGGCTTGCCAGACTCTTCCGAGCTTCATCCGTCAGTTATTACCAGGTGGACCAATGTGTGATTATTGAATCACTCCCTGCTGGGCAGGTGGAGATTCTCACTGGATGTACCTGTGGATCTGTACGACATGTGAACTCATCAAAGTTTTTTTTTTTTCCTCTGACAATTCTTTTTACAGGACCAAGAACTTTTCTTTTTTCATGATCTCAGCCCTGGTAGTTGCTTCTTCATGCCCCGTGGCGCGTACATCTACAATACTCTAATTGACTTCATCAGGGTAAGCGTTCTTGTCAACAATCCTTCATGGGTTCTTTTTGTTGGTGAAGTCAAATTGTCTGTACTCAGGCATAACATCTATTCTGTCTAGCTCCATTCATGTACACTATATGATTGGATAGGCTTTACACCACATTGTAGCCTTGTGGATAAATGTTCAGACCAGATGTGATCCAGAAAATTTAAAATTTTAAGTTCATAATTAGTTTGTATGATGTCCTTGCACAAATGTGTAAAAATCTGAAGAGTCTCACAAGGCACATGTAACACACATAACCACGCCAAGCAGACCTCACATAGATAACAGAGACAGTGCAAGATCATTATCGCGTCACTCAATCTGTTACCACAGGGTGGTGAATGCCAGTGTGGTGTGCACCGGTTTTCAAGGCCAATGTTTATTCACTGTGCACTCAAAAATGTAATAAATCTTGCAATTGAAGCTGTTTAGAAATGCTAATTCTGCTAGTTACTTAGATAAAGATAAGATAAATGGAAGTGTGAAGTATACATTGTTATTATGTCTTAACTGTGTTTTTAGAGTGAGTACTGGCGAAGAGGCTTTCAGGAGGTAGCTTCCCCCAACATATACAACAGCAAACTCTGGGAGACATCTGGTCACTGGCAGCACTACAGTGAAAACATGTTTTCTTTCCCTGTGGAAGAAGAGGTTTTTGCGCTTAAGCCAATGAACTGCCCAGGACACTGGTGAATTTTAGGCATAGTGGAAACTTTAGCCTAATAATATTGTGTGTTTATTTTATGTTTTTTTTTTCCCTGTGTGTGTCTTTAGCCTCATGTTTGGCCACAGACCCCGCTCATGGAGAGAACTTCCGCTAAGATTGGCAGACTTTGGAGTTCTTCACAGAAATGAACTCTCTGGAGCTCTGACTGGACTGACCAGAGTACGCCGATTCCAGCAGGACGACGCTCACATTTTCTGTACAATGGAACAGGTAATACTTTTTCTAAATTCTGCAAGCCTTCCAGACGAGACATGTATATAAAAATGTATTTATTTATTTTAGATTGGGGCGGAAATGAAGGAGTGCTTGGACTTCCTTCGCTGCGTATATGCAGTGTTTGGGTTCTCTTTCCAGCTTAACCTTTCCACTCGTCCGGAAAAGTATCTGGGTGACATTTCTGTGTGGAACCAAGCAGAGAAGGTATGTTTTTGTTTCTTCTATTTTCTATTTTTCTCACCTGCACCATCAGTACATTTCATTTGTCTAATACCTACAAATTGGGAATTTGTTGGAGTTTCTAAATGTTAGCTCTGAAATGTGGATTCAAACAGTGGAGTGCAATAACAATAGAAGCGGCACAAAGTCCCATTTTTTTGCATGTCCATATGCCTACAAAACTTTCAAATGGCCACTTCACTATAATTATTGCAATTAAATCTTTAAAGATTGACATAATAATGTACTTTCACTATTCTCACTCAGCAACTGGAGAGCAGCCTGAATGAGTTTGGGGAGCCATGGAAACTTAATCCTGGAGATGGTGCTTTTTATGGCCCCAAGGTAAGTACTCTTTCTGTCTTTGTTGATGGAAACCTTGAGATGTAGAGATGCATTTTATTTTTTACAGATTGATATCAAAATCAAAGATGCTATTGGACGCTATCATCAATGTGCAACCATTCAATTAGACTTTCAGCTGCCTATTCGCTTCAATCTGACCTTCGTTGGGTGAGTTACCTAAAAAATAAAATTGGTGTCCTGGTAGGAGTGCTTTTTCCTACAATAAATGATCATATATAAATGAGCTACTGACTAAAACATTTAGCATGTGTTTCGTGTTCACAAAGTTATTTATCTAAGCAATTTTTTTTCTGTAACAAACAGAAAGGATGGAGATGACAAAGTCAGACCAGTTATCATTCATCGGGCCATTCTGGGTTCTGTTGAAAGGATGATAGCCATTTTAACAGAGAATTATGCAGGAAAGTGGTAAGTTCAATTCAGAATGGCTAGATAAAAAAACCCTTATATTCATTGTAATAGCTGTGAAGATCAGATATTGATCAGACGTGCACCTTTCTCAATTGAAACAAGGTGAAAATACGTTGTGTGGATGTGACTGACAGGAGGTAAGAGTCTTAGGAGCCTTTGTTAGTTCTTTTTCAGAACAGAATGTCTCAGTTTCAAGATCCACATGATGTCTTTGTCGCTGTTGTGACGTTTACTCATTTATAGAACAGTGTCTAGTTTTATTGTTTAATTCACTTTTAATTATTTAATCCTTTGGCTAGGCCACTGTGGCTTTCTCCTCGTCAGGTGATGTTGGTACCTGTTAATCCATCTTTGGAGGATTATGCAAAAAGGGTAACATTAATGCTCTATAGATTATATGAATGCTACACAATATGTACTTACTAAATTAAAGTATATGGTGAATACTTTTATCTGTAGGTGTGCAAGCAGTTCACACATGCTGGGTTCAATGCTGATGCTGATTTGGATTCAAGTTGCCTTTTGAACAAGAAAATACGTAATGCTCAGTTGGCCCAATATAACTTCATCCTTGGTAAGATTTGTTTTGCTATACAAAGAGCTGATTGTTGATTGTGTGATTTTTGCCCTCAGTATGTTTTGCAATCATTACTTTAGGTGCATGATTACAATGGAGTTGTAAGATCCTTTTGTCTCTTAAAATAACCTAAGCTATACTCTGTAATCAACACACACTTTCTGTTTTACTGTACACATAGTCAGCCAATCAGGTCTTAATATTATGGATGTGTTTTAGTGGGACATGGCACTGCTTAAACTGTAACAGCCTTTAGAAGTGTAGATATTTTATGGAAGATGTGTGCCTGTTTTGTAAATGCTGTAAATCGAATGTCATGTCAGACTGTTTTGCTCATGTCTTGGCAGTGGTTGGAGAGAAGGAGAAGATGACCAACTGTGTCAATGTGCGCACAAGAGACAACAAAGTTCATGGAGAGATGTCAGTGGCTGAGGTTCTGGCTCGTTTGACCTTGCTCAAGCAGTCTCGCTGTCAAAATGCAGAGGAGGAATTTTGATAGATATTAAAACAGACAGAAATGAAATCGTATGGATCGAGATGTTACTAAAGCAATGAGTTCATGAAAAGAAAGGATGTTCTAACATAAGTCAGTGTAAGTTGACACAGGATAATTGCCTGGAAGAAAGTATGCAAATGGAACAAGTTTGTGTATGTCAAAAATAAAGGAAAAAGTTAATGAATAAATGGCCTTTGAGTCTGGCATGTTGTTTTTTTATTACAAAAAATCCTGATAGGATATGTAAATGAGCAGTATTTCCTCTTTAAAAGTAAAACAAAGTGGACATAATTTCCCAGGCCTTTTTGGTTCAGCTGTTATCACAAGGAATGATCTGTCTAGAAAGATTGTGGAACCTGTTTTGTTTGTGTTGCGGGTTTTTCAAAAAACACACGGTACTTGTAGAGAACAAGCTTTATCTGTTAACTGCATTCATATTACAAATGTACACCAGATTAAGCATTTACTCGAGAGACTACACATGTTCCAACAACCGGCTTTCCGTGTGCGCATGGTTCCTAGTGTAGCTGAATGTCCAATGAAAATGTACATATCGTTACAGAACCCTAAACCAGAATAATATCATAAAATACAATTTTCACTTGGTTATTTATTTTTGTATTTTTTATATATTTAACATCATTAAGGGAAAGAGACAGAATAAAAATGTAAGCTTTATTATAACCAACCAAGCCCATTTGGCCCACCTATAAATTAAGTAGTGTGTCTATTGTTGTTTGCATTTGTCAGAGTAAGGTAAAATGTAAAAGGAAGTATAATCCAATGCAATTTTAAAGACTCAACACCAAACACTAATTCTGCACATAAATTTTAACATAATTTACACGTTTTTTTCGTGAAAGCAGCTCAGCACAGTGCAGCACACTGGCCCCGCCCCTCAGCACTGGCCCCGCCCCTCAGCAGCAGCAGTAACAATGGCTCCTGTTCACTTATGGAAACTGGACCGGGACCGATGCTTAAAAACCTACGGAGTTGTAGTGTTATTACTTATGGATGTAGTCGTACAAGGTGTGAACGGTATGTCGGATTTTCTCGTCCTAAAACGAGTTAGCCTGTCGCGTAATGTGGGAAGTAATGTAACTGTTATTAGCTTGCACTAGCTAGCTAACGCTCTTTCCCTAGCTTTCGATGGCTTCTGAACTATTCTCTATAAAAGTATTAATTGTAAACTGCCAGCTTGGAAATTGTATAACTCCCCAGTACGTTACGGCGGAAACTTAAGAATAGTACTGTCTAAATGACATATTGTGTTGCGTTCACACAAACCTCGCGTTTGGGGACAGGTCATTTTGTAGCGTTCAGGATGTCACAAATTGTAACTTTCTGTTTACCTGTCAGGTTATTTGAGATCTTCACATGTTGGTCCAGAGCCTCCTTACACCAGGGATACACAACACGGCCCGGTGATAACCAGTCCAGTGGTGCCCGCTGCTGCATCAGGTTTGTTATTGGAAAACCAAAGGTTAAACTAAAGGCGTGTTGCTGATCTATATTCAGTACAATGTAGTGTCTTTATAGTTTTGCCTGCTGTTTTTAAATATACTTTAGGTCCTATCAAGTGAGCTAGGACATGTTTTTTTTAAAATTATTATTATCATTATTATTGTTGTTATTATTATTGTTATTATTGTTGTTGTTGCCATCTTGCAGTGTCACCTCCCGAAGAAGAAAACTACATTGCCAAATGTCCAAGTGGTGGTCTATGTACTCAGCTGCCAGCCGATTGTATAAACTGTAATTATCAACACAACTGCACGTATGGGAAACCAGCCTCATTCCAATGCAAACCTAAAAAGGGTGTCCACTGTATTGTGAGTAAATCTTAATTTATTGTATCCATTCCTCAAAAAATATTGCATAAGACTATTGTTAAATGACAATGAACTCATATTGTGATCTGATCCCTGTAAAGATCTATTTTGGTGGTCATATTGTCACTGGGGGCTTTTCTGTCTAACTCAGATCTATGCTCCAATACAGACACTTTTGCCAATTCTCATATTCAATGAGGACAGGTGGATTAATCACTGTAAAGTATGAACTCTTAGAAGCTGGTAGCTGTTATCACTCAAAGACCACAAAGCTGAATCCTGATAAAATCAAAATTGTGATGTGATCTTGGTTGCAAAAAATCTTGATAGCTTGTTTGCACATATTGAACACCCCTATAACGTCTTTGTTTTGCTCTTTCAGGGTGAGACTGGACAGCAGCAAACCAACTTCTCTCTGTCTATCACCTGTCAATTCTGTTGGCAGCTTGACCCATTGCTTTACCGCTGCTCTAACTCAACCAACTGCATGACTGTGTCTTGCCCAAGGAAACGCTATAACGCCACCTGCAATGTTTTGGAACATGTACATTGTTTAGGTAAACAAAATTAAACTGTCAAATAATGTCCATGCTCATCTCAGATTTTTTATGTTTTTCATTATGTGCATTATGTTTATTGCTTATTTAGGTAAAAGACATTTTCAGAAACGGTTATTTTGTAACTGGACAGGAGGATACAAATGGTCAACGGCACTCGCTCTGAGGTATTGTATTGGCTGCAAAATTAAAATAATGGTTACTGTTATGGCATTGCAACCTCAATATAATTTTCTGTGATCTATTTTTGCAGCATTACACTTGGAGGATTTGGGGCAGATCGGTTTTATCTAGGCCAGTGGAGAGAGGGTTTGGGTAAACTGTTTAGCTTTGGAGGCCTGGGTATTTGGACATTAATAGATGTTCTTCTGATTGGTGTTGGTTATGTGGGACCGGCTGATGGTTCTCTGTATATCTGAAACATGGATGGATGTTCTGGCCCTTTTCCCTCTGGTGGCTTCACCATCTTTAAGGCTTAAGATGCTGTGATCTTAGCACATTCGCCTGCCCAATCTTGCTGTGCAACACGTCCTCATACCATCTGCTGTCAGGCAGGAAGTGTTTAGCTCTTCACATCAATGATAACTCTACCCACACATGCTTCAGATTGAGCTCCATCTCTGTATCTACCTTGTGGTGTCTTGCTGTTGTTGATGGAGATATTCACGAAGATGACAGAGAGACATTTATTTTGTGTGTCTGTCTGGTAGATTGGACTCATGCGGCAATATTGGTTTGGTTTCCTGTGGAGCAGAGCTCTGGGAGATTAGTTTGCACCTCAGAGCCAAGGGTTTTCCTTATTTATAGGTAAATGTATGAGAAGAGGGGGAGGGTCAAATGGTAGCCATGGATACCATGAGCTTGGTTGTTTATGCCCAATGCAGTGAAAAAGTATGTTGTTTTTTTTGTCCTGAAAGACACATTAAGGTCAACTATCTTCAAGTACTGGAAGGTGTAGTATATGTAGTATTATTTTTATTTGAGGCATAAATGCATCTCTGTTCATTGTTTAAATTGTATATTGCTGTAATTTTTTAAATAATTTAAATAAAAAAAATACATATAGAGTTTTATTTCTATATATTTCCAGATTATACACAAATAAAGGTAGTGGAATTAAAAGGCATTTAATTAAGATGAGCACCACAGCTGTGTATTTGTGTGCACATCAAATATCTTGCATCTTCGTCACTGGTGTTAATATTACTACAGTCTTAGCTAGCACTTCTTTATTAGCGGAGGTCATTTTCACAGTTGTGTGTTTTTTCACACCAA
This sequence comes from Periophthalmus modestus, assembly GCA_019594935.1. Classification (NCBI taxonomy): domain Eukaryota; kingdom Metazoa; phylum Chordata; class Actinopteri; order Gobiiformes; family Gobiidae; genus Periophthalmus; species Periophthalmus modestus. Next base: position 26,223,639 of record JAIEZT010001214.1, read on the forward strand.
ACAGTCCTGTTGCCAGGACACTATTTCCTGATGGCACGGGGCATGAAGGAATAGACAAGCTGAAAAAAAAATCTGATATTATAACCATGCATACCAGTAATTTATTAGTTGTCAGTGCATACATTTGTAGTCAGGGGTGTAGCACAAATATGTGGGCATGGTGTCCTGTCACCCTTCTCTTTAGGCCCTGTATGCAGTATGCAGTCACTTAAAAAATGTGGGAGACAAAGTATTGTTGTGTTCATGTGACTCTTGTATAGCCTGCAAAAGCCAAGATGATGTGCATCGACAAAACTTTTCATATTTTGGAGGTCAAAGGTTAAAGCAGTTACTGCTGTTCTGTTACATGTGTCTGATTAATTTTTATGCAGGCAAATGAAAAGTACACAGTACTTAAACACTTACCTTTTCCTATTATATGGCTTAGATGTTGCAGCCCTATCTGATAAACACACTATAATAAACATCTTATGTAACACAAATGGTAACAAGCTAAATGACTGAATAATTTATTCACGCATTGTTTCATTCACTTCAGATATTATAGATAATAGCCTTTTCTTTAACCTTTTTGAAGTCACAATAGCATCCTAAATGGTAAAAATAATGATCCAATTTTGTTACCTTTATCATCATTCAAATGACAAAAATCAGCTGTAATTTTGAGTTGAGCTGATTATTGTCTATAAAAGACAGTATCACGACTGCCTGCTTTTCAACAGCTCATTATGCAGAGAACAAAAGTTTATTCACACCGAGCTTACACAATCCAATTTGGTTGTATAAAACTTGTACATTTCAAAGCACAGGTTGTGGCCCTCTGAATTTCACCTATGTCTTTGTCTAATTCTCTCCCTTTTCTATCACATTTGGATGGTCGCTAAGGAGCACCAGAGGCAGTGCCATTAATTACTGTGTCTATAAAAACTGTTTCGCACCCTGGGATACTGAGTGTGTGCAAAACCAACCAAACCAGATAGTAGGCTACACAATTTAGATTTCCTATCTTTCATTAAAGAACACTGCCCAAACAAAGAAAATGTATTTTGTCAAACTTAGTTTAGAGCAAAAGAATATAAAGAAGCTATTGAGAAATGAGCTTTACACATAACTTTTTGAGTGATATTTGACTGGAAGTTTGATTTTTTTTTTATATATATATGTTAGCAAATACTAGTACCTCTGATCATGTACCATTCAGTCAAAAAACAAAACAACCACACAAAAAGAATTACCCTATTGGATATGTGAAAAGACCACTACTAGACCACCTCCCATGCCTTCATAAAACTCACCATGCATGTGCCAGAGAGCATTGACGGAAATACTATCTGTGACCCTATGACACTTTGAAAAAGCAACAGAACTTCGCAGCTGAGAGGGAACAAATTGCACACACCAGATGCTACTGTCTGAAGTCTGAACTAGAAATCATGGGTACAGAATCACACAAAAGGTGAATGTTTCCCTTCTCAGTCTGCTTTGGCCAGACTTGAAACAGGAGCTTTTGCCCATTATCAGAACTCTTATGCGTGATACCAGCCACAAACTGACACAAATGCACAAACACAGGGAGAGTGCAAGTGTTGATGCCATTTTTGCAGAACACAAGCTGTTTTCAAAGGCCTGTGAATAGAATAGAAGTGGCTTTGAGAGAAAATATTGGTTGTATTGTGTCAGAAGAGGCTTTTAAGCTGCACTGTCCAAAGTGCTATAAAGTGGCCTGCAAACCATTTGTAATACCAATTTCAACTGTCAGACTGTCTACCAATTGTGTACCCTACCCTGTGCCCTACTGTTACTGTCATGTTCTGCCGTCCAGATTTATTTTACTATTTAAGTTTCTAGCGGTTAAGTAACATTGTTGTAGGCATTTGAGGGAGCCATAGACAAAGCCTTGCATAAACCAATATAATATGGAACTGATTTTACCATGTTGCAATCATTTCCAGAGGTCAAATGATGGTTGTTCATCCATCTGTGCCATTCATTTTACAATGCGCCAACAATACTCTCCTTGTTTAGAAGCAGCTACAGTGTTGACAAGCTGACAATTTACTACGCACTGGGAAGCATACATACAATAAAATAGTATTACCAATTTTAAAGACATTTTCAAAAAACAAAATTTTGCAATTTTAGTGATTTATTTGTACAATAGATTTTGCACTGTACAAAGACCTCAGCTCTTATACAAAGATAAGAACAAAAGAGTATCTATAGTTCCTTTTTCCCTATAATCCCTCATATACTGTGAGCTTAAACTGGTGGCTCTTAAAACAAAAGATAAAATAAATCTAAAACAAAATAAATAGTAGCTACCTGCCCAGCAAATGCTTACTTTTAGGGCTAAATATTTCTGCAAAGTGCTAAAGAATCATAAACATTCTACAAAAAAAAAATAAAAAAGTTCTGTAAAAATGTCAAATTATGCCTGTTCAAAGTCAAGAGCAGAGGAGCAAATATGACCCCTATATAACAGCATGGAGAAATTAAACTCACAGTAGACACAAACAGAAAAGGCAAATGGTGACATTGCATGTCCACATGCCTATGCCATAAACACACCATTTAGATCAATTTTATGACAAGACAATTGATGAAAAACAAAATATATCACACAAGCTAATGTCATGGCTTTTTTTTCTTTTCTTCAAATCAATATTATCTATGAATACATTCACTCATGTCCCCTCAAATAATCCACCAAATATTATCAAATTAACTGAAGATGTCGTATAAAAATATAACAAAGACTGAAAACTCAAAACAAAAATGTATCTACATAGTCTCAAATGCTGCTTAGGATTGACTCACCAGACATGAAAATTGCAAATCTAATGTAACCTTTTCTCATTCATGTGAGAGAAGGCTGCAAAAGACTCAAATCAAGTCTGAGTAGCAGCAGTCTTTCCCCTCTCCGCAAATGTAACACAGTGAAAGCCACGAGTTCCATCTGGGCCCCTGGGTAGTCTCATCACACCGGGTGGTAGACCATCAGCGTTCTGAATCTTTCTGCCCAGCATAGGGCTTCCTACCGGGCTGCTCTCTTGAGATGCCACCTGCTTTCGACGCTGAACCCAGGGGCTTCCTGACGGCGTGAGGCTACTGTCTGAGGAGTAGTCTGCCCACCGACGGCCAGCCTCAGGGCTCAGCCGGCCCTCACTGGCCAAGGGAGACTTGTGTGAGGGTGGGGCCTTGCGTTGAGAGCACGGGCTAGCTCGCGGACTGGACCAGGGGCTGTTGCGAGGGGACATTCCAGGGCTCAGGTGATTGTTTTGGAAGCTGATGCCTGCTGTCGTGGGGCTGAGCTTGTTGCAGGACAGAGACTTTCTGGCTAGCCTAGGCGATGTTGGATTACTCTCAGTTTCTGATGAGCTGCAGGCTGAGTCGTCTCCATGGTACTGGAGCTCTCGAACTCTACTGTTGAGAGAGCGACTTTTGCGCATCCCTCCTTCTTCACGTGGGCGCTCTTTTGGCACCTTTTTCTTTGGTGGTTTGGTGCCAATGAGAACCACTTTTAACCCAAGAGAACTAGACCCTCCGTCCTCACTCCCCACAGCTTCATTAGCTTTGACAGCAGCCTCCACTTCCTCAAACTCAACAATGGCACATTCTTCAGTGCCAAGCTGAGTGTAGCGACCACTTAACCTCTTCAGATCGGCGGGCAGGTCTTTTCCAGGTTTCAGGACCCTGACAGAGGCTATGGCGCCGTATGTTCCAAAAGCTTTAAGTAACAGCTTCATCAGCTGCTCTTGCTGCGTGGCACCTCCCTCGCTGCCTCCGTTTTCCTTTGTCAGTGCAGCCAGTTCTGGCCACCTCTGCAAATCACTTAACAGTAGCATGCGGCTTGGCAAAGACTCACTGGCAAAGACAGGGACAGCAGACTTGCGTCGCACTTTGCGTCCCTCATCATTTAACTCCAATATGTTGGAATGTCTCAGAGCATAAGCAGTGGTTCTCCAGTCACGAGTCAAGTGCTTTACCTGCAAGTACAGACCACAATCAAATTATAAAAGCCCTCATTTACAGTACACTTCAATATATCATCTTCCCTAAAACATACATTATGATTTATTTATTAATAAATATTAACATGTATAGATTCACTCTGATTTTACAGATCACTAGTGCATGTGATATTTACATGTTGGAAAATGCACTTTTGTTGTTGTTCTTACAATCTGTTAGTTCTTATTACATTCAAAGCCTTTGTCCTTATGACCACTCATGTCTGCGTATTATGTTACCATCCAGCTAACCCTATTGAAATTACAGTTACCTTTTTAAAAGAGGTGAGCAACTTGACACTGACAAATCCCAGTTTATTACGTCGCACATGTTTTAGCAGAAAGGCATCATGTTCCAGGTTCTCATCAGACAGGTAATACTCAATCTGAGAAACCAACTTCTGGATGAGTTCTGGATCTGGGGGCTGCCAGCTCTCCTCCTCCAGTTCACCTCCGCTGGTCCCTGCTCCACTGTGTGGGAAGACAATAGCAACAGTTAGAGCAGAGCAAATTTTAGTACTCCACGCAGTGCACTTCTGTGAACATATCAGCCAGTGATAAAACACTTTTGCAGAACATGGCAAGAATTATTTTCAGGTTGATGATACAGACCTGATTTATGTTATAGCTGTTCTATCAAAAGAAAATTCCAAACCCATAAAGAAAGACCAAGTTTCCCTCCCACAAAGAATATGGTGGCTATAATAGTAGCAGAGATTAGCCCTTTTACCTTGTACTCACATATGAGTTATGCTCACAGACACCTGTGTGAAGGTGGAAAGCATAACAGTCAAGTTGTTGCAGTTTAGAGAGAGGGTCTGAATGAAATGTTGTGGATGACTCATCACACCCCCACCCTAAACACTCATACACCCACAGTTAACTGCTGCACTATTAGCACAAAGCTCCTTGGGACATCAGGTGGAGCCATTCAAAGTCACATGGGAGGATGTGCATGGGATGAAAAAAGAAATGGACCGAAGAAAGGTGGAAGCTGCCAAGTAAATAAGACATAAGCTAAAACAACAATTACAGTTTCTTCAAGCCTTTGTTCATATCCGATAGCACACTTAAAGCACACCATTATAGTCTGTGTGTTGCAATAACACACGTCACATAAGGTTTTGCTTACGTGTTTCCTTTATCTGTAGGCTTCCTGTCTGTGTGTTAGCCTTAAAGGCTCTACATCTTGCAAGAGCCTGCCCAGGTGTTTTATATGCTTCTTGTGTCAACACACACAAGTGTGACCTACAAATACACTAAAATGTTCTTTTATACATCTCCCATATAGAAGGAACAGCATGCCCAATTTATTTTCCCATTTGGCCTTTCAATCACTGAGTCACTCTTTGCGCACGTAGTCTGGGCAGGAACTTTGCCTATAGGCCACGGGATAAAAATAGCAGCCCTGACGTAGGGAATTAGATTAAAAAGAAGGTGCAATCCTTTATCTCTCTCAGGTGTCTGGGGTGCTGCCTGCTACAGGTGGCCCCTCTGCCTTATAGGTTATTGCCCTCACTTGTTCGATCTCCTGTGGGTATTTTTCTGTTTACATTTAGCCTTCACTTTTACCTAATCAATAACTAAGCTTGCCATTGGTACAGGAAGTTTGTGCAAAAGCTTGCCACAGCAGAAGCAAAGATGGATATCTTGCCAACATATTTTTCACGCACTAACTTTACGCATCACCTCCAAAAAAGTATGAAGTGAGTCAGCCTCACACTTTGACGGGCATATCAGAGAAATAAGGCGGTGTATACTCAGACCTTGATTTGTCATGCCGTCCCATTTCGTCTTCACTACAGCTGCCCCCGAGGATGTCAATATTACTGGAAGACAACTCCTCCGGCTCCTCGTCCTCCGCAGCTTGGATGGCCACAGTTATAGTCACGGTCCCCATCTCTTGCGAGAGCTTATCCACTGTGATTACCTCATCGACTCCGTCTGAAATACACTTCGACGTCTTCATCTTGTGGATGCCCACGGAGGCACTCATGTTCCTTAAGTAAGATAAGGTGCTTTGGCTGAGCTCCTTCGCTCTTCGGCTCGTGGCAGCAGTGTCGCCCTGAAAGCCTTGCGTCTTGCTCGAGTCGACAGAACGCACAGGACACGGGGCGCGATGTTTCTTCTTCTGGCACCAACGATGGCGGAGGAAGATCCAGGGTGCTCGGAAGACGCGCTCCACGGCTCGCCAGAGTCCCCTGATCCAGATCCGACCCGATGTAGGGCCCTGAGGAACAGTGGGGCTTGTAGCAGCCGGCGAGACACAGCCTTGACCTGGTACGAGCGACGGTGGTGGACTAGAGCCTCCGTGTGCTTCTACTGCCACCGCCGCCGCTGCCTCTGCTGCTTTTACTTCCTCATATGTAAGAGGCTTTCTGCTTTTGAAACGAGCGTCGGGATTGGTCTTCTTGCACACATTCCCAACCCACAAGCAAGAGCTGACACAAAACCAAGAGGGAGGTAAAAGGAAGGAGAGGCAGCGCATAAAGGCTTTCATCAAGGCGTGCATTTTTGTCTGTTTTACCCCCACACAATAATTCTCCTGTGAAGGCACTGGTGACCACTTTCAAAAGCTCTAAATGGGCAACCAATTGCACGTGTTACTCTTTAATTGGGAAATCATTGTGTCAAGGGTGCCCCCTTCCCCTACAGCTAATTGGATAACCCTTAAAGGTCAGGGGGGAGGAAGCGCTAAAACAAGTAGAAAACAAAAATACAAATGTGTAGGCATACTAGGTCTACTGTAAACTAACATGAGCTAACTACTGCAACTGTCAACCAGAAAATGTAACTGGTTAAATAACAACATGTAAATATTTAGGCTATTTGACCTCTAATAATTCTGTCCAGGCTGGAAATGAGGCTACAAAGGGACTGCTCACACATAATTGAGAAAATATAAAAAAAATAATGGTGACAATGATAATCATAATAATAAATTAATTAATATATAAATAATACAATAAAATACTCCATAACTTCATAAATCATGTTGTTTTTTTTTTTTTTTTCAAATATAAGCCAAACGTTTGTTTTCAGTGATTTTGTTTAATTGTCTTTCCATAACTCTTCTTCTCCAGAATTCTCAATTGGATTCAAGTCTAGTTTGTAATTAATGTGTTCATCCTATTGTCTGGCTTAATGGCTGATAAACATTATCATTATGTTACCACCCCCATGTTTGGCTTTTGATAAGGTATTCTTGTTTTCTAGGGGTAGACATTTTATCCAGCTTTATCTGACCAATAGTCTTTGTCTCGGGTGAGTTTTTAGCCTGGTGGTGATGAGCTTATGATTGCCACTTGAATCTTCAAAAAGACTGGCTGGAGTGTTCATTCTAGTCTCAGTGAATACATTAACATTTTAGCATATGTTCACTATTTAGTTATGAAGCAGATTTAGGGTCTTGATTAGGCTAATGAACATATGGCAAAATATTCCTAGGGTAGCTTACGTACGTAACTTACAAGTGTAAGTTTTATTCAAGGAGCCATTTGAAACCTCTTCACAATGTTTGCTTCAAGATTAGGCTTATTTTAGGCACTAATTTCACTCTGTGGTACATTACTGTGCAGCCACACAATAATCAGTCTCCACTCCAGCATGTATCATGACCTGGATGTGCATTTATGTTGCCTATTCATTTTGCTATTGGCCTTGATCCCATTCCACACTGTAAATCACTCCTTGAATTGTTGTTGCCTATTGTCCGCCTGGTATGAAATATTTTTACTCCGCCCCTCTGACAAGCTGGCCTCACAGCTGGTGGTGGTCTGTGACTCACTCCTTGCACCACATGCCATGCAGCGCTCCTGTTTGTGTACAATGCAACATGGGGAGAGCAAATAAATGAGGATCAGTTATGAGAACAACAAAGACATTTGTAATAATTAATGCATATACCTATTTAAGTTGTTGTTTTTTTTAATAGCAACAGTGGCTGGGAATTATTATCATCCAAATAATCTTTTTCACCTGTTTATGTATTTTAAACATTATACAACCTTGTATGGTTTGTGTATTTGTTTTTAAGGATAAGGATGAGGGTTTTGTTTTTCCAGCTATTTAAGTTTTTTTTAACTGTCTGCCCTGCCCTAAAGCTTAATAATGCTACCCTTCATCTACAGTTTGCTTGTTTTAAAGCATAATGTTATTTATTTATTTATTTATTTATTTATTTATTTATTTATTTATTTATTTATTTATTTATTTATGTTTTACAATTGTTGTTAGTGCCATTTTCTGCCATCTTTCTGTGTGGATGGGACCACTGTCAAGTGTCTAACTTATTTTACTGTTATACATTTACAGTATATGTCTTTTCAGCATCTAACTTTCATGGATTGTGCTCTTTCATTTATATGCAAGTCCACATCAGTTAGGTTAAAATCACACAAAATGCACACTGGTTATATTGTGAAATTACAGTAAGATTGGTAGATTTGACTCTCTTTAAAAGACAACATGACTTTGTATCTTTTAACATTTTCATTCTAATCCCACAAATATAAAGTTATTCCCTTGCTAGCAAGTAGGTCTAAGTGATGTTTTTGTCTCTCAACAGCATTCACTTGCTCTTTTCATGCACTCTAACTGACCAATCCACTTAAAATAGCAGAGGACACCACATTTTTCAATCATAAGCTTAGTAAGTCGTAAACTGGGGACAGCAAACCCTTCTATACAGAATAAACAGTTAAGTTATGTGTGACTATCCAAGCTATAAGTGATGCTCAGTAGCTAACATGTAGCCTATAGCCTTTATTGTTTGGTATGGCCTGTCACACAAGCTCTCGATGAGCACATCCCATATGTGTCAGCTTGTGCTTCATGAATAGCTTGTGACAGGCAGTGAGTGGGATGTCCCTTTGAATCTGGACTTGTGTTCCCTCAGCAACTGCTCACAACGTGCTGAATATAAGAACGCACTACACAAATTTCCTGTGGTAGGCTAATCAGATCTAACTAAATTGGCCAATCAGTATATGACTGTAGGCCTATCTTTGAGCAAGTATTTCAGCTGACAGAATGCTTAGAAACAATATGTTATATTTTCATATTTCAAGACCTCTTGTTGTGTTTTTATGTTCTAAAGAAGGCTGTTTTAAACAAAATAGTTTACAATGTGACCCAACGTATCAATGCATTTTATCTAATTATGTGTCCCTGCTTTAATTTATATTATAGGCTATTAGCAAAAGAAAATTAAAGTCTGTCAATTGGACAAATTTTAGAGTGAAAATGTTTTGTTGCTCATCCAACCGGCTTCTTCAGTTCTGGTCAGATTAGTGGTGGACACTGCCTTATATCTATCTGAAGGCAGGAGCTAACTACACTGAAACTAACACACCTGTTTGTTTACAGTTTTTATTTGTTATCTAAGTCTATTGAACTACACTAAATGTGAACTGAGTCATATTTTGCATAATCGTTCAGGCCCCTAATGGGTGCTCTCGCACCAATTTTATTCTTGAAATTTGATATATGTATTTAAAGAAATTTCCAGCAGTTTGGTCAGGTGACAGTTTAGTTCTCTCTTTTAGTATCCTGCAGTAGGCTCTTCCTTGCTGAGAAAAGAGAGGTCACATCAAAAGAAATCATCTTGGTCAAATTGGAGATGCTTGACTTTTCTAACAAATTTTGCTGTTTCATCAATATGCTGGTCCATGTTACCAACCAGAGAAGCCAGGGTGGCCTTAAAGTGTTTGGCCACATTGTACGTGATGGAGTCTGTGCTACATACAATAGGTCTGAGGAGGGTAGTCCCTGTTTGTGGATTTTTGGGAGGTCATAGATGCAATGAATGTAGTCACTAGGATAGTCTGTAATACAACTGTTGATAAGTGGCTTCTTCCTCCTCCAGCTTCTGTAAGCACTCTATGATCTTCTTCTTTTACCCACTGGTAGGTCTTGTTTCAGTACTTTGTAGGTTGTAATGTCACTAAGCATACTGTTGAGCTTTGCTTCGTAATGAGCGTTCAGGATTACAGTGCATCTCCCTTTATCACTTTGCAAAATGTTCCTTTTCTCTGATGTCACATTGGGGGATGCAGGTTTGTTGCTAAATAAATAAATAAATGAATACATACATACATACATACATACATACATACATATACACATACATACACACACACATACATACATACATACATACATACATACAACAGACACAACACACACAACACACACAACACACACACACACACACACGGACACACACACACACACACACAAGTGGGCACGGCCATACATCGTTACATACATGGCAGCATACATACATACATACATACATACATACATACATACATACTTACATACATACACACACACATACATACATACATACATACATACATACATACATACATACATTACATACATGTAATAATACACATACACACACACATACATACATACATACATTAAAAGAAAAGAAAAACGAATCTTTGTTTCACACGGAGTATTTATGGAGTTACACAGAAGTGGGCGCGGCCATGTCGTTTCCATGGCAGCGATGTTTGTAAAGTTACTTGTAGTTGTGTCTGCATTACTAGGCTTAACATAGTGTTAATTATCTGTAATAATAGCTACTGGTTATTGTATAATTTAGCGCAATTGGGAGCAGAATAGTGCGAAGTAGATGCCATTAACTTAAATATAAAGAAGTTTATCAAAGTGGCCTGTAGTGTCTCCAAATGGATTCCGAGCAGCCTGAAGATACACCGATGAAACACTGCCAAAGTATCAACGATGGGTGGATGTTTCTTAGACCAGTGGTAACATCCAGTACAACATCAACGCGCAATTTAGGTGACTATTTGGCATGAATCATTTATTCTATGTTTTACACGAATCTTTCATATTTGAAGGTCAACAGCTGCAAACTGCATTGTCCTGTCAAGTCTCCACCAGAGAGAATTCAGGCAACAGTGAGTAGTTAAATTTGAACAGAATAAAGATGTGTCAATTTTATTGGGTAACATAACAGCTGAATATTATTATTACAGTCAGATTGTTCAACCAGAGAACACCAAGTAACCTTCAATAACATACATTTGTTATGCCCTTCTAATCAAAGTAGGTGGAACTGCAAATGAAATATGCAGCCTTCTCTCTAATTGCACAAAATAAAACAAAACAAAACTCTTAAACACTTTAAATTCACTGTTTTGTCTGTAAATCTTTTATAGAAAAAAAGCTTTTCAGGTACACCTCTGACCAAAGACATCTTATCCAGCTTCCTCTTACACCACAGAGAGGCTTTGCAGATTCTCAAGTATTAACACACCATTAAGTAGCATAGAGGCTGGCTCAACTGTTACACCAACAACCCAACAAAAGACAAAAAGAACATATTCCCACACTTTTAACTGTCCAAAGCCCACAGGTAAGTTTATTTTGTTTTGTTTGCCACAATGACAAAGATAATTCATTAAAGTGATTATTGAGACTTTTTTTTTTTTGTTTTACGCAGGATTACAGAAATCTCACCGGAGATCACACACTGGTTTTCAGTTCAATCAGTTCCACCCTGAAGGCTCTGCTGCAAATCCACTGCGAATTGATTTAGACAGGTACATGTTTAGAACCTTTTTCTTTATTTACGTTAATAGTGCTAGAAGTACCTTATAATGCAGCTAGAGGGCAGCAAGACCCCTGTACATCTAACCATCAATAGATGTAGTGATAAGTATGCATATGTGTGTAACGTTCCTATATCTTCATGTTAAATTCTGCTATCATGTCTTTAAAGGAGTTGTCTTGAAGAATGTCCCAATCTGGCCTTCATTGGTGAATTGCAACTTTTGAACCTTCAGCACAACTATATCAGGAGAATCCAACACTTATCTCAACTCCATCATCTTATTTTCTTAAATTTGTATGATAATCACCTCACTGACATGACTGGTCTTGAGTATTTAAACTCTCTAAGGATTCTTATGTTGGGAAAAAACAGGTTAGTTTTGTTCTTGTCACTTCATTATTAGTTTTTTATGGTTTATATTTAAAGAAAAGATTATTGTTTATTTTATAAAGGATACAGAAAATAAAGTGCCTTGATCATTTGGTCAAACTGAATGTACTGGATTTACATGATAATCGGGTGAGTTATTGTTTTAATACAGTTTAAGTTTCTTTATGATGTTTCTCACCACAGGAGTAATATTGCATTTCATTATGCTATCAAGAATCTCCATCACAGATTTTCAATGGCTTGTAATCACATTCAGCAGACCTAACTGTTTTACTGTTTGTGTGCTGTTATTTATTCAGTTCTAAACATCACCTGCGGTCACTTAGTCACTCACACAGAGGCCTCATTCTAATGATATTTTAAAAACAGCAGACCACTACAAATGGTGTCTGGATTTGAACAGCCTCTGGAAAGGAAAGAGGCAAAAGAGGCAATGGGGACTCTTTGGTCAAATTAGTGTTTTGCCTGCATGATTCCCTTGCTCCTTTCTTAAGAAGAAGACATCTTGTTTTTATTAATGGATCTTGTGTATGGCTTGTGCACAAGCTGCAAATTTCATACAACTGTTTTAATTGTGTGTGTGTGTGTGTGTGTGTGTGTGTGTGTGTGTGTGTGTGTGTGTGTGTGTGTGTGTGTGTGTGTGTGTGTGTGTGTGTGTGTGTGTGTGTGTGTGTGTGTGTGTGTGTGTGTGTGTGTGTGTGTGTGTGTGTGTGTGTGTGTGTGTGTGTGTGTGTGTGTGTGTGTGTGTGTGTGTGTGTGTGTATGTGTGTGTGTGTCTGTGTGTGTGGCTTAGTATCTATCACATTGTAGTAAAATTGGTATACACACTCAATTCAAGGGGACTTGCCTCTCTTATAGGGACAAAAATCCCTAAGATGTAAATCTTTTGTTATTGGTTAAGCAATGGATGTAAGTGTTTATGTTTGTTTTTGCTATAATATCCGGGAATCTAAAGGAAATAATCTAGACCAGTTCAGACTTCACATGCATTGAACACAATGAGATTGATCTGACATTTATACTGTTCTACTTTCCACTTGACTTGAAGGCCCAGAGAGCGCTTTGTACAGTTTAACCCAAAGTGTAGCACAAACAAGCTGAACAGAATGCTAGTAGCTAAGCAAAAGTGAAACTAGATTATTATTAATTATTGAGACATATTATGTGTTGAATTTATTATTATTTTTTTTTTAACCAATTTTCTTACACTCTTTCTTTCACTTCCTTTAAGATCTCTGTGATCCAAAATGTCTCCCAGTTGTGTGAACTGCGTGTATTGAACATGTCTGGAAACAACATTTCTAGAGTGGAAAATGTGCGAGGTCTCAACTGTTTGACAGAGCTCAACTTACGGCACAACTGCATCTCTGCTTTGGTGAGGGCATTTTTTAAAATATTGTTTTCTGTATGTTTCTGTTTTCTCTATATACATGTTAATATCGTTAAATGAATGATTTATTGTATAATACCTACACAGTCTACAGTATCTTTTTGAGTAATTATTTAGACAGAAATGCATTACTTTCTATAACCAGAAGTGTAAAGTAACTAGATACACTGAACATTCACTCTGAAAAAAAAAAAAAAAAAAATGTGATCAACAGAACAGTGCGTGCCAAAACAGGCCCCATCATTTCAATGTAAATCCCATAATCCCTTTGCTGATTTTTGGGTTAGAAAACCTGTCTGGAGTCTAGCAATACGTGTTGTTAGCTGTCACCATTTTTGCTATTTATACATTAATTTGTTTGGGACAGTACATATTAATTAGTTCTGTGGGGCCTTAGTCATTTGGTCAATGGTGTCTTTATCGACCAGAATTTGTATTAGTTCACAATTAATTTTATTTATAATTAGAGATACAACAGAGAAAGAAAAAGCATGGAGTGGTCTGAAGATCATGAGCGTCCATTAAACAAGTTGAAACACCACTACTTTAGTAAATAATTATTTTTGCATACTCTCATACAGTTGTGTGGTGAGTGCGGTTTGGGTCAGATCATAAAATATTGGCCCTTTTTAAATCCTGGCAATCTCTGTTTAGTTGATTTGAAAATAATAATCCTTATTTGATTTGAGACACCAAAAGAGATTCCACATTCATGTTGTCCAATCCCTCTTCACATTTGATCCTGAAAATAGTCCAATTGGTTCCCTTTTCCTGATACAGTAAAGCTTGGTTTTCCATAGGTTCATAAAAGGGTTTACATCAAAGTAGCAATAAGTGTATTTACATTTGAAATTACCATTTTCTCCAATATTGATTTTCAAGTTTGAATTACTTATCTTTTATACTTTGATTTACAGTCAGTCACTGGCAAAAAAGACAGTGACAAAGGACATAAATGCATGAAATCCTTTTTTTTTTACAGTTACTGTAGCATGTCAGTGAGCTGTTGAAATTATACCCTGGAACAAAGGACCATACAAATATGTAAAGCCCCCTTCATGTCCATTTAAGTTTCTGTTCATTTGTACAGACTTTGTGTTCTTTGTTACTGCATTCAAGTAGAACTGCAGTGATGAGAGGTAGGGCTCAGTCTACTGTATGTGTGAGAAATGCAGACATGCAAACTGTCAAGAGAGGAGGGTGGAGCGGGGATACAGAGGTGAATGCAAGGCCGTTTATAGACAATATTCACCTAGCGGCTCTGAGAAGCACAGCTGCACTTGGTCTCATTCTGCCAGCTGATTGGATCTGATCAGCCAGACTTTTTAAAGGGAGACTACCTCTGTGGGTGGTTGTTGATGCAGCACATCAACTCAGCACTGACATCATTCGGTCACAGACAAAGCTGCTATAAATAGTACTATAGTTTGAACAGTGTCAACACAGAAGTGAGATGTGGGACTAAAATATGCTAAAGTAAACGTAATCACATTTATTCTTAAATATTAACATATTGCTTTGTTTTTTGTGTCTTTTATCTATCCAATAATGTATATACTTAATTTTTAGCATATCATACTATACAACATGTTCTGGGTTTTAACCTAGATCCAAACTGTACCATAGTGGTTGCATGTGGATGTGTAAGATGAGAGGATCATTTCATTTGGTGTAATTGCATCACAGAGCTAATTTTAAGTCAAGTGCTAAGATCCAGAGGAAGTTGCGTGGGAGGGTTGGTGCTGATGCGGCTCATTCAGACTGGGCCTGGGAGTGTCCTCTCTCTCCTTCCAGCTTCAGCTCTGTGCTGGCGACACCCACCACAGAGGAGACTGTACTCAGCTGAATGTGGTGTTCCCAAACAAAGCCGGCACATCAGCTGAAAGGAATCCTTTGTCACATTGTATTTGCCCCTTTTTGTTTTTTATCTTTAGTCTTCCACCTTCAGCTCTACATTGATGAATTTGTGCAGACTAATCAGTCCATTCTATTACAGCTATACTAATACTGTAGCCTTGTGAAGTGCTATTGCTAGCTTAAAGCATCTGTGTGACTGGTGGTAGAGAGTGTGTTTGGAGTCATCTTCCTGCAGCAATGGATCTCTGCATTAGCGCAGCACACAAACCCCTCCCCCTCTTCTCCCTCTCTTTTGCCCCACCTCTCCATGTGCAGACGCAGCAGCATGCTATGTGTGTGTGTGCGCATTGTGGATGAGGATGCTGTATACCGCAGCTAAGTGCTGCAAGGTGACTGAGGAAATGGAGAAGACAGACAGCTCTGACTACACAAAGGATGTGGTGCCCTTGGTCTGAATGTCTGCATCTTCCTCTGTCCTCTCTCCCTTCTTCTCTTCATCTCTTTAGGCTGAGCTGGACTTCCTGCCGTGTTTGCAGCGCCTGTTTCTCAGCTGCAACAACATTAGCAGGTAAGTGCACAGGCTGCTTAACTCTCTCCTTCCCCTGGCACAGGCCCAGTGTCCGGACAGGGCCACATCCTCTGCCTCGGTTATTGGCCCGGCTTGGCTACTCCATTGCACCAGAACACACTGGCCCACTTTGATTTACTAGTAGACATAATCACAGTTTTCATTTAAAACTTATGAGCATAGAGTTATTTGACAAAGTTGTTCAGATGAGGTAGCAGTAATGATACAGAATGATTGGCTCGGTTAGCTGCCAGGCCAAATCCATCCAGAAATGTATGTTATATTGCAACAATGTGTTGCTAGGTAAAGGAAGCTCCTGGTGCAACCAATCAGCCTGTTTCAGGAAGTTTATATTTATGTTTTATGTGAGTTTGTAAAAGCTATGTTTAATAGTCAAATTATTGTGCTACATGTCTCTTCAATTTAACATTGCTATTTTATTCTGTCTTGTGTATCGATTTAACTTTCAAGTAAATTGTCATTTCAGTTTTGACCAGCTTGTTCATCTTGGAGAACTGTGCTCCCTTTCTGAGCTCACCCTGGATGGGAATCCTGTAGCCCTGGAGACATGGTACAAGCAGGCCGTCCTGCGCTGTGTGCTTCACCTGAAACAGCTGGACATGAAGCGCATCACAGTAAGAGCTGATATAAAATATTCTCTCTTAACAATAATAATAATAATAATAATAATAATAATAATAATAATAATAATAATAATAATAATAATAATAATAATAATAATAATAATAATAATAATGATGATGATGATAATGATAATAATGATAATAATGGTAATAATAATAATAATAAAGTAGTATAAATTAATTATACTATCCCTGTACAGTTGATATTATGAAATTCAATAAAACTGAGATTTCTGCATTTTGTTGAACGCTCTCATTTGGTACTCTTGTGGATTCTTTACTTTATATTTTAATTCCATTTCCAATTCTTCCTGTGTTACTGTCAGTTATACTTTTATGAGCAAGCACAAACCTTTATCCTTAAAACAAAGACATTTTAACTTTTTGCTAGAACTACCAATTAATCCAGATACTTTGCTAAGTGGCAACCTAAAAAAAAAAACCTTTCCTTCACTGGGACACTCACATATTGTGCTGGCAGAAATGCATTCTGGGAAATAAGGCTTTTCACCACAGCTGTGCATCAATGATCTGAGACTAAATCAGAGGGATAATCCTAAAATGTAGCCGGCTGGTGTAGGAATCTATTTGTGGACTTGTTCTGGTTGTTTTTATCTACGTGGTATATATCAAGCTAAATAAATGGAGCATCGTTGTGATAGCATAACTGTTTTTCAGGACGAGGATCGGCGTACAGCTGGTATACAGGCTCGAAAAGAAGAGGAGAAGAAAAGAGAAAGTCACAAACAGTCCATTCATAAGGTTAGACATTCAACTGTTCAGCTAATATTATGGTGTTTTAATCAGTTCAGATATGTACTTAATTGTCATACTGATAGAAATGATACAATTGCATTATAAGAGTAAATCATAGTATATAGAGACTAATGCTAGTGCTTGAAAGTGTGTTACAGCTCAAAGAGGCTGCTGAACAATGGTAACCAAAAAGCTGCAGCAGGAGTGGCATATTAATAAGCCCTTTAAGAGGGCAGATGTCTGCTTAGGCTTGCATTAGACTCCTTTTCTTCCTTAGTTCATGTAATAGATGCCTATCTCTAAATAGCTTGCTGCAGTGTTTGGACACATACTTGAAAGGATCACATAATATCTTTGCCAGATTGTGAGTTATATGATATATTTTTCAACACACCAATACCTGTTTAATGTTGCCTTCACATAGGAGAAGCGGCGCCTAGCTATCCGTAATGCAGCACAGCAGTGGGAGGGTGTTAGGGCCTGTCTGGAGCTGCCACCAACAAATGGAGCTAAAGAAGAATTTAGTCCAGAGAATAGCCCAGCCCACAGTCCTGCCCAGAGCAATGGTGTCACGCAGGAGTCCTCTCCAGATGAACCAAAGTATGTCCTGTTTCATTGGGTACTTACTACTGAGTGTAACTAAACTGAAAAGATAACATTGAACTTTCACACAAAATATATGAAATGATTAAATTCACTCTCTCTAAACATGGGAAAAAGTTATTATTTTAATAGTATTTATAACTTCTGATAAGTGTATGCTTACATGCAGTAGAGACATTTAGAGACCTCACAGTGACAATGTTAATTCAACTTTGAATTACTCCATTTTAATTATTAGGATCTTAATTCATTTGAGAATTAGCATCACTAATATTCTGTATTTTACTGTAGGAGGATCAGCCCGGGTTCAGGACCAGAACGACTCTCCGGGGGTACAGAGAGCAGACTGCGCTCCAACAGCCGTCCAAACAGCCCACGAGATCCCAAGTGTGTTTATAAGTGCATATATGTTTACACTTTATTATCCATATGTACCAGTAATTGAGTTGTGACATTTGAAGAACTGAAACACATAGGTCAGTCAGCATATGACATCGCTACTGGCTGATAAGATCTACCATGGAGCATACAGACAGATGTTTTATTCTTAGCCACCCCGATGATTTATTTTTCCAATTTATAAAAGATATGTGACAGGTTATAAAACTGTGATGAAGTTATATTTCACCTTGTTGCTCCATCAAAGTAATGTTGAAATATTGAAGGACACAAAAATTACATTGAAGATTTCACTATTATTACATGTTTCACAGATTACCTTCCTTTTGGGCTCTGTGAAAAAAAACTGTAGCCCTGAAACACAATTCTCACAATTCAATGCACATGTGGTGCCTTATACCCTCAATTGTGCCTTTTTGTGTTGTGGTGTGAGAGTTTGTGTTCATTTTGTAAAATTTGTGAAGACACACTTGCAATTAAATGTATTAGCTCTAGACTGTACCTCTCCTGCTGTTCTTCATAGCTCAGCCTAATTCACTGACGAGGTGTGGCATGTCCCAGTGATTAAACTTTCACTTGTAGACTTGTAGTCATGGTGTCTGCCTAATAGTGGACAGATCGTCAACCTGTTGTTGCTTGCTACAGGAAATATTTAGTGCAAGTTGGAAATTAGAGCTGTAGTATTAGACATGAACCATTGTAATGTTGCCAGCCTGAACTGAACTGATGTAAAATTACATTATGAAAACCGAAAATGCAAATTATTCTTTTTGTGATATTTGCATTAATTATATTTGAAGTTCTGCTACCTGAACCATCTTTGAAATGCTTCAAATCAAAGATATCTGTGGCCACCATAAAGTTAGGGGCTCAGCGCAAGAGTCTTAAAATGTAACATGATGAGCCCCTTGATAAATAAACAAATAAGATGAGGAACAGAGCTTATATATAGGATATGAAAGTATTTGGTCATTGAAAACACATTGCTTTATGATGATCTGCCTTTTCATAAATACCAGTAAATACATTATGACAGTGATACTGTGTGTTTTGTGTCTTCCTCTCAGGCTTGTGGAAACAGGCAATGTGCAGAGCTTGTCCATGTCTGAAAGTCACCTCGCAGAGCTGGATGGAGAGACTCTCCGATTATTTGGACTTGGAGCCCTGGAGGCTCTTGAAAGAGGCTGGGGAGTTCAGACTGCTGGCGCTGTCACTGTAATAACCTTCCGTTACATCAACTTTGACGCTATTGTACCGACACTGCCAAGAATAAGGGTCAAATTTCCTAATTTGTCGGTAAGGACTAGAGTAAACAGCAATTGACCAAAATATAGTTTGAGAATAGTATTAATACATTGTTACACTTAATCTTTTGGCAGCATCTAATATTTTTGGAAACTAGTATTAGCCGACTGCCTCAGCTGGCAGCACTGGCTCAGGTGAGGCGACTGGATCAGCTGACCATCCACCCTGAAGGAAACCCTGTGGTCAGTCTCTCGCTGTGGCGCTCCTTTGTCATATACAGACTTCACCACTTTAATCTACAAAGGATCAATGGACAGGAGGTATTTTATGAAATATGTATGTACATTATACACACACACACAAACACACAACACACACACACACACACACACACACACACACACACACACACACACACACACACACACACATATATATATATATATATATATATATATATATATATATATATATAATACACACACTGTATATACTGTATATGTATATGTAAAAAAATAAAGAAATTGTGCTACAGCCATTGATATTTATTACATTTCAATGTCCCACAGGTGACCATGAATGATGTTATTGCAGCAGAGCGTGTCTTCGGAACATTGGGTCATATAGCAGCCACTGAAACTCCACGTTGTAGGCTTCTGTTGCTCTTAGAAGAATCCAGGTAACTGCTGGCCATGAATATGTGGTTTGGATCAGAATATGAGTTACTGTGTTAAAGTACGGAGCACAAGAGTAATGTGTGACAATGTTTTTTATTTATATTTTTTTTATCTATCTACAAAACTAATTACTAGGTAGCAGGGTGAAGGGTGAGTATTTGGCACTTAGACACCTACATTCTTTTTCCTTCTCAGCCAACTCCTCACATCTGTCACTTTGTGGCAACAAACTAAATCTCCAAACTAAAATAATACAGTTCTAACTTAACCATACGTATGTAGTATTGTTTTAAATATGCATCTGTTTATAGTTAATAATATGTTTTGAATATTTCATTTTGCAAAACATATGAAAACTGAGAATACACATTACAAGTATACAGTAATTAATAATAATAATGCCTTACACTTGTAATGCGCTTTACCCAACCCTTCAAAGCGCTACACTGAAGTCATTATTCATTCACTCCACACTTGGTGATGGTAAACTACTATTGTAGCCACAGCTGCCCTGGGGTAGACTGACGGAAGCAAGGCTGCCAGTTTGCGCCATCGGCCCCTCTGACCATCCGATCATTCACACACACACTACTTTCATACTAGGCAATGTGGGTGACACCTAAGGACACAACGACATAACTTGATCCGAGCTGGACTTGATCCTCCGACCTTTGGGTTGGGAGACCAACACTCTAACCACTGAGCCACTGTCGCCCCCAATTGTATCAGTTTGGACAGGACCTTTGATAAACATACAGGATACACATGGATGTACTAAGCTCATTCATACACAATCACTGCACATAAACACTGGAGGCAAAGCAGGTGATATATGTTGCCCAAGAACACTAGTTTTCACTAGTTAGACTGGGCATTTAACCACCAACCTTAAAATTAGTGGCTGTTTGGCTGAACATTTTATCACTGATTCATCCCCAGGGACTGTATTAAGTTCATATCCAGGCCATAACAGATGCACTGTGTAAGCAGATTCAAAATAAAAAAAAACAAAACAAAAAACATTTAAACTAAGAACAGCTGCTAGCTTTCTGAATAATGCTTGCACAGCAACTTGTAATAAGTTGGTATTCTGGAGACATATTAGCATACAGACAAACAAAAAAACAAGACTGCTTGGAGAGTTAGTTGTACTTTCAGAAGGTATGGAAAGTATATTTGCTATTATCTTTTCTCTTGCTCTGCAGAAAGCGACAGCTTCAGTTTTTGTTGGAGGGGCGTGGTCGGCGTGCAGGGCTGAGTCCAGAAGAGTTAAGAGACAATGGGAAGCTTCTGGGGGAAGGTCTGAGCAGAGCCCTCTTCAACTATCCCAGTAGAGACAGCAATGCAGAAAGCCCTGAGGTCTGTGCTTACAGTCTCTACTTGGCCTTGTATGTTTAATGTTGGAATAATTATTATAAATTATATACATTCAGCCCAAATCAGTGACAATACCATAGAAGAACATCTGCTCTATATGTTCGGTCACAGATGTTTGTTTTGTTATAGGAGGGTACAGTCGAGTCTTCAGAGCGAACTTCCATGATCGAGCAATATCTTCAGGATGTAGCCCAGAGGGCATCAGACACTAATCTAAAGGGCGAGGCTCTTCACAAGCTTTGGCCCTCCATGTTTGCTGAAATGGTCAAAGATTGTGTGTTGGAAATGAAAGACCAGGCAGTGTTCCGTCGGGCCAGTTTAGCAAGACTTTCAGAAACCAAGTAACTGCAATCAAAGGCTTACTGAGCCTGGACATATACTCATACATGGACACAGCTTTCACCTCTCTCTTCTATTCAACTTAATTTTGAGCACTAGAGTTAAAATCATGTCTGCAAGGTCAGAGTCTGACATGTCAAAGACATTATAGAGTGAATGTAGAATTTTCCTGAAAATCAGCAATGCTGGGAGCTATAACATTGTACTTGAAGACAGGTAGAGACTTAATAACTCACTGTGCATTGTGGTTATGCACCCTGTGCACTTTTTTCCTCCTCGACATTACTGTCATCAGCTGTTACTGACCAGGGTTGCATTGTCTTAACACTAAAATAATTTGTCTTTAACCATGCATAAATTTCTCACCTTCTGCCTGACCCAAATGGTCCTAAAGGTGGACTAACATTCTTGTTTACTACAGATTTTCTGTATTGTTAATATTAAAAATGTGAACAATTTCAGTATTTTTGGCATTCATGTATATCCATTGGTTTTAATGCTTACTGAATGTTTGACTATGGTTTATCTGCTTTTTCCCCTTACTGAATCAATCACCCCATGTTGCACTTGACAGTGACCTTGAAGGGGAGCGTCCCTTTGCGCAGGTCTACAGAACAGCATGAGCATGGACTTCTAAGTGTAAACTTGAGAGTGGAATGCCCCTGAAGGCGTAGGAGCTATGTGAGCTTTACACCACCTGTTCCCTCTCTCTGACACTGTCCTGAGGAGGCCTCTTTTAAATGAGACTACATAGGAGCACAGGACAGACCTGCAGGTGTATTTGAGCAAACAGTGTAGCATATAGACAATAGAAATTCGCTGGTACGTTATTTGACACACCTCAATAGCTAAACCCTGCTGGCTATATAATCCTTGAAAAAATGCACCATTTCTACAAACCGGTTGTTTATCATACATTTTATATTATTCATTAGGTCACAATTCAGCCACACATTCCTTACATGAAGTTATTACAATGTTAGCGTGTCTTTCACTTGTCAGAGTCACAAAGGCGCACCAAATCCAGACAGAAAAAGGCGCGGGTCGATTTTACTGCACGTACTTTTAGCTGGCAGTGAGTCTACGACAGGGGGCGCTGCACATGAGTGTCTCCTCGTTTGGACTCGTCAGTTTGCCTCAGTGAACCAAAGTGCCTCAATCGCGCTCGATATCAGCCACAAGATCGTCCTCGGCGTGGATGAATCATTTTAAAGGGGGACTGGATCAGCCTCATGAGGACACATTTCCTGTGTTTACCTGGAATCGTGTCTCCACCACGAGGACACCTGCGATTTAGTCACTTCGGGCGCAGCTCCTATGTGAAATATGCAAGAAAGTGGATGTAAGGAAGAAAACTTCTACAGGTACCACCAATAGCACATCTAATCTTACAATGTTCCTCTGACTGCTAAATACTACTGTACCCAAACGAGCAAGAATCTCTTGAGCTTCTTTACCGTAGGGTTTTTAGTTGAGTTTAGTTCATTGTCACTGACTGTATTCAAAGCCCATGTTTTTGTTATTTTGAAATGTGTAGGCTATGGTTTAAGAAAGGCCGTTTCAATTTGTTGTTAATCGTGTATATATTGTCTCATTTGTGGACTAATATTTTTTATTCACAAACAAATGTTTGCAACATTTGCAACCCATCTTTACCTATTTCAAGCAACGTTAGACTACTTAGAGATGAAGACATGAAAATACATTTTAATGAACATGTGAGTAGCCTACTGATTGATATCAGAAAAGTAGGCCTAATGAAACATACAAAATATCTGGCTAGGCATTTTAGTTAATTACTTGGTCGCAGATTACCTAAAAGGCAAAGGAAAGTTATTTTAACACACATATGCAATGAGAAAGCAGAAAATTGCATGCAGTTGTTACTGCTGTGTGGTGCTCTGCAGTCTTAGGTTTTAATATCGTTTTAATAATGTGCTTATTCCATTTCTGAAATACTTTTCCAAGCTACATACCTATCTCGATGTGACTTGGGCAATATAAAATATTTTTATAATACATCAGCCCGAGGAAAAAAAAAGTTAATCTATAAGTTGTAGGAGTATAATGTCTGTTTCTTTTTCACACTTAGATGTCTGAATGTAGCTATGAAGGAGTGAGGCACAATGCCTTTGTCAGGTAAGTAGTTAATTCCATGTATCCAGTTTTAAAATGTTTTTGGTTTTAATGGCATCTCTTCCCCTGTCCTCTGTAGAGTGTCAGTTATTTTGCTTGTGCTTCATTCAGAGGCACTAAACTGTCAACATACCACAGACCACAGAAAGGTAAGGAGCAAAGGGTGATAGAGACGTGAAGACATTGACATACAGTTGTTTAAATTATATTGTAAACACAAACTTTAATGCCTGTCCATTTTTAGCCTTAGCCTGGCTCAGTATCAGCTTCACATTGTTCACAATGTATAAGGTTGCCTTGTCAGCTTAAGTGTAAATGGCCGTGGTTAATACCTTGTCTCTCTTGGGTCTATAGCCAACAATAATCAGTAAGACGATCAGAAAATCACTAATGAGAAGTTTAGGTTGCACATCTTGTTAGCATGTCTCTAAAGCACCTCTTGAACCCAAGGGCCACAAGCACCACAGTGAAACGGAAGTCAAGATTTTTGTTTTGTAAAGCAGGTTTAGTGCGGCTTACTGTGTGCTTCTGTAATGACCTGTGTCTGACCCTGTAACTGACAGTGGCATTGCATTACAGAGCTTGAGGACAGAAGAGGGCTAGAATAGCTGCACATGCTGATTGACAGGGGAAGACAGTCGTGCCAGGACTGCCTACTGAGTATTCTTCATCCATCTACTAAAAGTCAGAGGCAGCTGAGCCGTTACTACAGTTTGTTTGCATAGAGGCTTTGCAGTGAATGAAGACAAAGTGGTCCTTAAAGAGCAAGATTTCTACGCTGCTCCATGGATAAAGTTATCTTGGCACAGGGTCTCTTGGCAAGTTTCTCAAACAGAAAAAAAACAGTGATTGCAGTTAATATGTCTCTGGCAGAGCTGCTCAGGGCAGAGTATAGTGAGAAATGCAGGTAGACAATAGGGTTAGCCAGCCCGTCACAGACAGTCACTAGTCAGCCAAATCAGGCTTCATTAGTAACTGCAACCGCAGCCTTCATGGACGGCAGGAGGCAAAGGGGCATGCCACGCATGTTTATGGTATGTTTATAGGATGGGATCACTGGCTTGAGTCTTTAAACCGGGCTGATCTGGGCATGTCTGTCTATATGGTCATCTTGGCAGGGCATTTTACTCCTTCTGTGGTCTGTGTGCCCATAATGGTTGCTGTTCATATAGGTTCCCCATAGGGTAGTTCCTTACCAGGAGACCAGAGCAGAACAAAGAGATGTTACCGGTTCATGGGGAGCTTGGGGCCCATGGTCCAGCTGCTCTCGGACTTGTGCAAAAGGGGTCCAGGAGCAAAGCAGGCCCTGTTTGCGCGTGTTTCCGATGTCCAACGAATATCCCTACACCGGAACTAGAACCAGTGCACAGCAACCAGGTCATGTCATACCGGCCCTGCAACCTACAGCTCATTTGCACCATGGCAACAGCAGCTCCCAGAGAGAGATGAGGAAGCACAGAGTCTCCCAATCAGGAGCACACAGGTATACACAGATCATATTTCATTAATTATTATTATTATTATTATTATTATTATTATTATTATTATTATTCTTACATAATTCTTACAAAAGAAAAATAAACTGTCTAGTAAATACTTTATATGATGCAGAATTACTACACTTTATGAGCAACCCAGTTTAAGATACACTCCTATCACCAATTACTATTTGCTAATTGAGACTCTTCATTTAGTAGCTATCCTTTGAGTAATTTAGCAAACCTTTAGCAGACTGTTGGGTTAAAATTGAAACCTTTAAGAACAACAAGTAAATAACATCAAAATGATTCCTTTTACTGTATAAATACGGTCTAAATCTCTGAATATTTATTTTTAAGGCGAGGCCACATGGTCCCAGGGAGGTATGGCTATGGAAAAGCACCCACTGTCCATATCTCACAGACTGATAAAAGCCAGGATGCAGGCAGGAGCAGCTCTCACAGACACAGACGCTCTCCTGAAGGAAACCTAAACCTTCAAGGCTTCAGGAGACAAGGTGATCATCACACAAACTACCCTGGCACTTCCAGAAATCCCCAACAGTATGGCAGGTCCTTTGTGCACCGCAGACTGCCACAACAGCCCAC
The DNA here is from genome assembly GCA_019594935.1 of Periophthalmus modestus. NCBI lineage: Eukaryota > Metazoa > Chordata > Actinopteri > Gobiiformes > Gobiidae > Periophthalmus > Periophthalmus modestus. The sequence continues at coordinate 26,249,708 of JAIEZT010001214.1, forward strand.
GAACAACCCAGTGTGGGCCCCTCTTTACCAGCCAGGGAGATCAGAAACAGGACCTCATGCAGAAAACCACCAGGAAATACAGCCGGGAAATCAACAACCAGATAGACCTTATGATCCTTTACCTGTGTCCTTCTGCAATGGAGAGCATACTCACTACAAGATCTGTACCAATAGTGTAAGTCACCTTATTTTTTAACCAAATTATTGCTTATTTTTCTGATTTAAAGTTTTTTCATATCTTTGAATATATTTTGGTTATACTATTTTGTTACACAACACATCTAAACTTGTCCCCAGTGTAGGATGCATTTATTTTAATTATTGATACATTTCTTAACTGAGAACTAGTTTTTTTGCATCTGTAAGGTCAGTTATAGCTTCTGTTCACTTTACATCATGTTCCACATCCATTCAGTTGATGCAAGGCAGACTTGTACCTTGTTTGGACAATGACAGTATGGGAAGCAGTCAGAGAGGTTGATCTTGCTGACACTGTAGATGTATAGTTTACACAGAGAGAGTGGCTTCAGATCTTAAATGATGATGACTTTATGGAAAGTGTATGTCTTTGCTTCAGGCCTGTCTTCCATCGAGCAGAGCATTCAGAGCTGTCCAGTGTTCCTCTTACAACAGCAAGCCTTTCATGGGCAGACTGTATGAGTGGGAGCCTTTTAACGAAGGTAGGACTCAGCCTCAAATGACACTGTGGTACAATCGCAGGCCTGTTCTTTTAAATGCTGTGTGTAGGCTGAATGATTCCCGGTAAAAGCCTATCTGTCAAACCTTAGAATACAATTAAAGACAGAGGTGCACTGTTCATTCAAGCCTACTCACCCTGGCAACAATCAAAACACAATATGGAAAGCCGTTTGTCTGAGATTGCTAATGGTAAGAACAGTTGTTCCAATAATATCTAGTTGAGGATGTGGAATTTAACTGACATATCATGTGAATGAAATACCATGACTACTAACTGTGGGCAAAGTTTTATATTGACTGCACTAATTGAACTACACATAAATATGCCTGTGATATTTTTCTATTTCTGTCAATAGCGCCTGTCGAACAGCAATGTGAACTCCACTGTCGTGCCATTGGCTTCAGGTTCTATGTGCGACAGTCAAAGGCAGTGACTGATGGCACACCATGTGGACAGAATGATTCTACTGTGTGTGTGGCGGGAAAATGTGTGGTAAGTCCATGGATAGTAAAAGCTGAATGCTATTTTGGCTTAGACCAGGAGAGGGCAGCACAGAACAAGTGCTGCACTGATTAGAGTAGGGTTTGTAGTTTGTAGAGCATGAATTATGTTCTTTTGTTGCACGTGAGTTTGTTTGTGTGTTGATTTAAAGACTTATACATTTTTAAGAACCTTTCATTTAGCGTAACACAGAATGCATAAAGCAAGCAAGCAAGAAAGGCATGATGAATGTAGCCCTATTACACATTTTCACTTAAAAAGGCAAGCAAGTTACAACATGAAGGCCACGTGTCTCCATGCTCGCTCACATTTTATAGTGGTAAAGGTGTCACTGAAACACTCTCCACCAAGAACTTAAATGATTCAGATGAGAGCAGCCACTCCATATAATACTTTCACTTTAATGACTCTAACAGAGGGACAGGTCAACACCTGTCCTCATAGACTGTGTGATGAGGAAAAAAAATGTTATGAAAGCAGTGTTTACATTTCGGATACAACTGTGCGATTAGCTCAGTAAGCCATGGTAATAATTAAAATAAGATAATGCATATGTAATATGTAACTTATAAGCATTGAGCGGTCTTTTGGCACTGTTTAAGAAGAGAAGCTCTAGCACTACCACAGAGCTGGTGTGGTCCACCTTGTTCTGCTGTGACACCTTACTGCTTCATGAATAACAACCCAGGTCTGTCCATTAGACCCTTTGCCCCAAGTGTCACCACAGGCCTTCATCTCACACTTCCAAATTTAGTTGTTGCGTTGCATTAGTCTATTCTTCCTCTCCTCTTTTTTCTGTTTATAACAGAATCAAGCCAATGTTGCAAGAATGCAGACAGAGATGTAATTGATCATTGTTGCCAGTCAACTTTTTATATTGTTGTGTTTACTATTTTTTCTATTACACTCAGGCTGTGAATGTTGAGCCTCAAAGTCCACCCTGGAGAAACATTAAACGGTTCTTAGGTGACCAACACTGTGCGAACCAACTGCAAACCACTAAATGGACTTGAATGTGGTCCTCAATGTCAAAGGGGCAATGAAAGAAAGATCCCTTTATAGTGGGAATTCCATTCAGCAGCTACATCTCTCTTTTATACTGAGGAAGTGCATTTGAGAAGGGTGTGTGTATTTTTAAAGGGCGATCACTGACCACACAGTTCTCTGCAGGCAGTGGTGGGCCCCACTGAGGGTAGAATCTATGTAGACTGGGACTATTTTACACCCTGTAGTGGGCTTGTACTGCTCTCTCTGCACAGTTGATGATGGAATACAGGAAACCAACTATGAAAGCTTAAGTTGTTATTGTTTTTCTTTCCTTTCGTTCTGGGTTCTCCACAGCAAATCATTGACCTCCTATTACGCAGTGATTCTTTTATTGATTTAGCATGTGTTCACTCAGTGTACCTGTACCTGAACAACCTCTAGCTTTCTTATAGCTGGATTTAAATTTAAGTTTGTATTCAACAACATTGTGCTACTACTTGCCTCAAAGCTTTTGTAACATATCATGTGTTTTGACTTGGGCCATTCTCATCAAACATCATTCAAGCCACTCCTCACAGCTCCCCTTCATGACAGCTGCATCTGTTTTCTACATTCCCTGCTGTGGTGGACAGGCAGACTTGTTAAAAAGGGGATGAGTACTTTGATATATAGCCTACTTGGCACATCACTAGTGGAGATACCTTAATCATGTCCATGTCATAGCTAGTTTGAGATTTCAGTGCACAGATTCCTTTTCTATTAATCACTGCAGTTGATGGGTCCGGATATATGGAATTTGCTTTAAAAGTCATACAAGATATTTAGAAAACTGTGTCTTTTCTTTATCAAAATTACAATGCGTATTTGGGCTGCACAAAATATCGCAATTAAATTGAAATCGCAGTTTGAGTTAGCACAGTTATCAAATTGTAAAGGCTGCATTTATTCATATAGTAAAATTGTTGTGCATCCCTATTATACTCTTCTTATGTTGCTAAAAGACACGTAACATTTTAACTTCCTCTTTCACTTTGGTCAATTTGCTTTGTTGTAGATTTTATTAATATATGCAAGAAACATAAAAAGAATGGATCTAATATACCAAAAATAATAAAATATTTAATAATCACCTGTAACCTAAATTGACCTTATCCTGCCATGCTAAAAATGTGTCTTCAAATGTAATGCCAAGTCTGTGGAATTTCTTACACAGGAATGTCAGAGGTCAGGTTCAGCCTCAGAGCAGCCCTTGTGAAGCAATATTTTGGTGAATGGCACTTGTTAGGTTACCTGTTTTTGTCAGGGAGTCTAAAATGTGATTCTTTGTTGGATCTTTTTTATGGACAAAGGAGTGTTAAGCCATGTTGTGTAGTCTAAAGCCGGTGAAGGAGTTTGAGTCAAATCTTTTGTATGATCAAGGTGAGCCCTCACTGGAATTCAATGGTGCATGTTGCAAAGAAGATGGATTAGATGGCAGCGTTTATGACCCCAAAGCATATTCTGAGCTGCTTACTTTTCCCATCAATTCTTTTGTTAAATATGTTTCAAAAACTTGAATTAGAAAGTTTTGACATGGGATTTTCTTCCTTGTGTAAGAACAGTGTATTTATTATATTAAGATATTTATTATATTAAATGGACATCTGTATTCTCCACTGCAGACTGGAAGTGGTGGGCTGTCATTATGGGATGATATATTACAAACATACACGTTACACACACTTTAATCTGCAGACCATTGAATGTGAGCCCCCTTTCATTACTATGCAATGTAGAGTTAGGCTTAGCACTAGAACATTTCTATAGTGAGTCACTTGATTGACAGTTAGCGCTAATTGGTCAACTTACTTAATTTGTGGAGGAGGTGTGTTTGGGTGGGCAGAGGAGTCCTGGGCAGATTTATGAGAAGATGCACATGTAGCATTATATTTTTAGCACTTAGTGATCTCTCAGGTCTTCCTCAGACAGACGCCTGTTGACAGAGGCCACTTGCTGGGTGGCTGTCTATTGACCAGACACTTGCTGAGGACATTCTGCCCTTCATCAGTTTGTTTGGAATGTCAAGGATCCAGTGCTCTTGTTTCATTGTGTGGCTTGGAGGCTGACCATTATTTGAGAATTGGATGAGTTTAATAATGGGAGTCTCAATCCAGTTATGTTATAAAGTATTGTGTTATATTGTGTTGGCTTTTGGACAATATACATTATTGGGCTTGAAGAAAAAAAAAAATCAAGTAAGTGTCTTGACTTGTGTCAAGACACAAACAAGTGTCTCCCCAAACACTTTTGTGAACAGGTACAGCTGATGTACATTTTAAACACTGTAAAATGCATCCTTTGGTTTCACCCTACTTCTCCCATCTTCATTTACGAGGATGGGAATTGTTTCATTTTTTTATTGAAGTATCATTTCAGTAAAATAGGATATATGGTTTATAATCTAGAAAAAAATAAAAAGAGATGATTCAAAATTTAAACCTCGATGTAGTGCATCTTTCAAACAGGGGTGTAGTGACTAAGGTTGTCCAAAAAGAAAATAAATGCTTGAACAGGAATTAATACTGTCAAAATTACAGCTAGGACAAAGTTGGACATTTTGTTCAATTTTAAATGGCTCAGGCTAGGTATTGGTATAGACTACATAATTATATGAGAGACTACTATTCATTTGAAAATGGCATTTTACAGTTAAAAATGCATTCAAATTATTATTTGTTGTTTCAAATATCAGCCTTTTTCCTTGATACCAAAATCTAGTCTGAAATTTTTGTATTGTTGCAGCACTACCATACCATTTTTGAAGCTTGTCTTCACAGTTCACTGTCTTTTTGTACAAAACTTAAACCTTGATAACGACATTAACATGCACATTTCTGATGGTGATTGCACAAAATTGTCTGATTAGATTCCTTTTTGTCACCACCCCTATTTCTGTATTATGACTAATCACGTGATTAATATAAATGGTGTTACGCACAAGCCCCCTCTTGTGAGATATGGTTCAACATGTATGATTCAGAGCATTAGTGCAGTATTGTGTAGGCAGTTCAGAGAGAAAGATGTCTCTGCCTCAGGCACACCTTGCACTTCCTGGCTCTGATTGTCATTGCACCTGCTTTCTACATTTCCCCATCCTCCGCTGCAGCATTCAGACCTCCTTTACTTAAATACATTACAGTCAGGGGACCTACATGCCTGGCCTTGCTGACTAATATGTATCCCAGATGCACCAAAATCATGCTTTCTTTTTCAACTTTACCCTTCTGTACGTTGATGCATTAAACAGAATCTGGCTGACTTAAACCGAGGTGTGGTGTGTCATGAGAATGTGTGCTTTTTTGTGCTGACACATGGAATGGTGCTATAAAAATAATAAATGTATTGCAATCTGTAACAACAAAGGGAGCATGTGTCTTGCAGATTGTAACATTACAGTAGCGCTGAGCCCACCTGCTGGAGAGCATGACTCGGCCGTGTGTAGGTTGGAGTCTTGAGAATGAGGCGCCTGCTGAAGTCTAAGTGTCTTCAGAACTGACCCACTTGTTTTGGCAGACAAAGCCCCTACAGTGTTTGGGATGGTCTGTCTGGCCCTGTCAACCCCAGAGTGTGCAACTTTCTTTGCTTTACTTGTTTTTGTTCTTTTTTTTGCTTTTCCTCAAACATGAGCGTATGCCTAACAGTTATTTACTTATTTCTCAATGTAAACACAGCAACCACCCACCTGTAAATAAGTATAAATAAGTCATAAAAAGAGGCTTTAGAATAAGTGTACTGAAGACTGGGTATTCCCTTTGTGAGCCTGCTACACTTGTCAAGGATCCAGAAGAACTTAGAAGCCACGCCAGTTGCAGGTGTGCACTCAGCAGCTTTACTTCATCTGTAAAATATCTTAACTGTATTTGAAAATGTGTCAGAGTGTGATTAATAGTGCCAACATTATTATAGAGTGAATAGTTGGCATCTGTAGAGCTACATAACTTGTTGTGCATGTGAGGGCACACATAAATCTGAACTCCCAACCCTCCCAGAAGTTGTTAATTTTACTAGAGGAGGTGAGCTCTAGCTACGTGTTTAAAACATTGCAAGTTTGCAACTCAAAAACCCAGGTGAATTTGCAAACTAATAATCTACTAATCTAATGCAATTTAGGGAGCTGTTTTAATTAGGACAGTATCTAGACCCTAATCAAGTTAACAGGGTGCTCTAGAGGCTAGCACTATTAACTATTAATTCAGAAAAGGGTTTGTGTTGAAAATATAATGACACCTCACCTGTCATATACCTTTAATGAAAAAGTCTACTGTGTGACTAGAGAATAAAAAGTCTTAGCTCCTAATACTCAATTTATTTTAATTAAGGGAAACACAATAGAGTTGACCTTCCATTGTTTTTGATAGGATACTTTCTTTCCTTTGCAGCTCTTTTACTGTCCTGTTAAAGCAGTGGCCAGAATGTCCTCCCTGACTTTGAGTTTACTGTCAGCAGTAGCTCTCTGCCTGCTTTCTCTCTCTCTCTCTCTCTGCTATTCATTTCTGCTCTCCCTCTGCCTCCACTAAAAAAGCCCTTTCCCCAGATCCCCTGCTGCACCTCCCCCTGCTCAGTTTACAAGGGGGGCTCGTACAGATCAACTCTCTACTCAAAGAGTTTTTTGGCATTCTCCAAACTACAAGTGCGAGGAATAGGCTATTGGAGGCAGCTACTAGCCCTGGCAGGAGGCAGACGGGCTGGTCAAACATTTGTGTGACCACATCAGAGAATGCTGTCAGGGTTGGCTCTTCTGCTGCTCGCCTGTCTCCATATGCGTGTGCAGGGGAAGCTGCGGACACAGGTAGAACAACTCACTTTGGTCTCACCTGGACGAACATGGACATGTTTTAAGTCTTATCTGATGTGCTTTTCAAAATGTCGAACATTTACTAAATATTTGTGGAATATTAATATGTGGGACACCTCCATATAATGCACTTTTGATCTGAGACTGGCCAAAAGTTAAGGCTTATATTGCTGGTTTGCTTGATTGGTGTGTGGTTTTCTTTATCCACAAAACTCACTTGGATAATATCTCTCTCTTAATGGAAAAGTCATTAAGATGTTAAACTCTGCTGAGGATGCTGTTTCAGCCTGTCACTACAGGTTTCACTTTAGTCCATGTGCAATTACTGATGATTACAATTTGGACACGTAAATCTTACCAGGTTTTCATTATTATAATGTCTTGATTTTACCCATGCCAGCTGTGATTTATTTAACTGTTAACAGCAGAGGTTTTTAAGCCAACTTGTTTATTTCTTCAATGTATCATGTTCAAAAAGGATGAGCCCAAAGAACTAATAACTGAAGACAGTTTGTTTTCCCTAATTATTCATCTCTGTTTTTCTCAATATTCCTGTAACTTGCTTTATTACTCCACAATTTGAAAATACAAATACCCAGTCCATAGCAGTCTAAGTCTAGAGCTGTAATGTCAAGAGAAACCTTTGCGTTTAATGGGTAAAATAATGGTCAATGCTATTTCTGATTTTACAAGCTTGGGCCTTTTATGAAGCATGCCCTTTGGCCCAGACTGTAAGAACAACCTGCGATGTGAATCAGGCTTCTTTTAACTGTCTAGCCTCTTCACGTTAGTTCTATATCTCTTTTAACAACTTGACTGCATGGCCACACACCTCTACTGTGTTTGACAATCACAGCAAGCCTAACTGCACATTACAAAAATATTGCAATGTTTATGTTTACATGTTTGTACCCCTAAATTACTGTTGCTTGGACCATTTTTGTACTATCTAAATAAATTATAGCAGTTCCATTGCTCAACTTTGGCAAGTTCAGCATTGAGCATTGTCCCCCCTCATCACTAAATAAGTTAATATGTCATGTCATGTTTCATTTTATTTAAGCATTTTGCAAGAACCAAAATACACCTGTAGGCAACATTGAACAGTCTCATCTGTTCGTAAGTGTCTGTTTGCCCTGACACCTGCATGTAGCAGTTTCATTTTATGATGTAATTGTGTTGTTGTATGTTCTGTGTGTCCTTGCCCCCTGTCGGTAGAGATCCTACCTAGAGATTTGTTTAGGTTCTGCTTGTGTTCTGGCCTTACAGCTAAGTGGTTTCTAGTATGTGAACCAGCCTTTTTTCCCATAGACACATGTAGTAGTGTGAACCCAGTATCCACATCACCTGTTTGGACAGCAGGTTACTTTTACTGCAGCTTTGAGGTAATTTATGGACTGCTGATGTAAACATTTCTATTTTAACTATGCTGCAATTTACTACTCTCTCTGGTTCTTCATCATGTTTTTTACTCTACTATGTAGAGTTTCCAATTTATAAAACCTCATATACTATATATATATATGAATGAAATATGAATACTAAATAATCAATACAGTGGTAACTAATACAGGTTTTGTACTTTCAGAGTCCAGGCTGTGATGAGTATCTTGGATCTGCAAAGTCCCTTGACAAATGTGGGGTTTGTGGAGGTGATAACACCACTTGTAGACTGGTTTCTGGAGTGTTCAAACATAGTTTGTCAAAGATCGGGTACCATAAAATAGTAGAAATCCCAGAAGGAGCCACCAAGATCAACATCACAGAGATGGCAAAGAGCCGGAACTACCTCGGTAGGCATACTTTGTGTGATTTATAATACTCAGTAAGAGTAACCTTTAGCCATGCTCAAAGTGCTTTAAAAATGATTGCCTACATTACAGAAAAAAAACATTTGTTAATGCAAGATTAAAGCAGTCTATGTGTCCATAATTCATATTCAAGACACATGCGGTGGATTCAGAATTTTCTTGAAGTTGTCCAAACACTCTTTCACCAGTTTGTCTAATGTTACATTTGAATGCGTCTTTAATAGCTTCTCAAAGACAATCCATGGAACCAGTGGAAAACATCTTAAAAGATTTTCCTTTAGGTTTTGCATTATAAAACAAAGCTCCTCTGTTAGACAGCTTGTCTAAAATCCCATCTAAAAGTACGAATATAAAATATCTTCAGCTCTTCGAAGCCGATCCGGGCGATCCATTATTAATGGAAATTGGGCCATCGACCGACCAGGAAAGTATGAAGGAGGGGGAACCATGTTTACTTATCGTAGACCCAATGAAATCAGCAGCACCGCAGGAGAGTCTTTTGTGGCGGATGGACCCACCAATGAAATTTTGGATGTTTATGTAAGAATTATTTCTCATTTTTGGCATTTGGTTTGATATTAGGACTATGTTCATTATTTGAGCAATATTACTAAAAATATGCATGTTATTTTAGATTATTTTTCAGCAGCCAAACCCTGGAGTTCATTATGAATACATTCTTCCCTCTGAGAAAACAGATCCTCAGGCTAACCACAAACAAGAAGGTAAGCTGTTTTCATCTTATCAGACAGTTCTATATTTAGTCTTTTATGTACACATGGGTGATAGAACTGGAAAACTACTGCATTTTCTATGTGGCTAAGGGTTGTTTTGCTGGTATTCTTTATTCTCTTTACCCATTTGTTATTACTTTCTTTTCTTCACAGGCAATGATTTGAATAGACAGGGTGGATTCAGCCACCATAACAATGTTTTTCAGCACAGCAGAGAGGGTGAAGAGAGGGGAAGGTATTCTCCACGTCTCCCTGACAACCAGGTAACCGCCGTTCTACCACCGAGACGGGACAGAGAGTACAGCTGGAAACTGGCTGGTTCTACAGAGTGCAGTGCCTCCTGTGGAAAAGGTCAGGAAAAACAATCTTGTCCATTTTTTATATCAAATGTAGAATGTTTTAATAAAAAAATAAAATGTGTCCTGTCAGGTTTTCAATACTCTGTCTTTCACTGTGTCCATCGCCAAAAGAATCTCCAAGTATCTGAGACTTTATGTGACACCAGCCACAAGCCTAAATCACAAGAGGAGCCTTGCAACTTGCAGCCCTGCCCAGCATTGTAAGAAGTTTTAGACTAGTGTTTTACCAAATGTGCACCTCAGATGATGAATTTAACAAATTTAACACTGAATTCTGATTTTGAAAGAACAACTAGTGAGGGAATTTACAGATACTATTTAAATATTATATAACAGATGGCATTGTAAAAAATGATGGAGAGCAGAGGACTAAATTACCCAGTCACAGCTGTAAGTCCTTTCAACTGAGAACTTTGGTTGAGAACTTTCAAAAACTCTGACATTAAAAACTACTGCTATGCTACCATAGAATTCTGATCTGTCCTCCAGCCAAATTTGAAGTATTTTTTAAATAGGTATTGTTATAACATCATGTGAACTCAACCTATTATGTCTTTTTTAGTTGGGATATTGGGGAATGGTCAGAGTGCAGCAAGACCTGTGGCCTAGGTATGCAGCAAAGACAAATCCTTTGTCGGCAAGTGTATGCCAACCACACTCTCAATGTGCACATGAGCCGCTGTCAACACCTGGAGCGCCCAGAAACAACAAGCACCTGCCAGATGAAGATCTGTAGTGAGTGGCAGATACGCTCAGCATGGTCACCTGTAAGTCAGAGCACACACATTTCAATGTTCAAAAGACTTCATAATTACTTTGAAATAAATTTGGGAAGGGAGGCGCTATTTAATTAGTCTATTTTGTGACCCCAGCCCATTGGGACAATGGATGAAAATTAGCCTTTGGCTATAATCCATGTTTACATTCATGTTGTATCATGTCTGTTGATTAGCATGCATGGTCTCAGTCAAATAAATAGATAAATAAATAATAAATGTGTTGTTTGTCAATGGTTGAAAACTCTTAAATTAACATTAAAATTATGAACTGATTGAATGTATACGTATACACATATAGTCATGTCCAGACTCTTATTGGAGTAATGAATGAATCTTGTGGTCTGTATTGCACCAGTGCTCGGTTCCATGTGGGCTGGGACAGAGATCTCGGGAGGTACACTGTGTCAGCAATGTGGGAGACTTTGTTCCTGATGATGAGTGCAACATGCACCTGCGGCCTGTTCATGTGGAGAACTGTGACTCGGGACCCTGTGCCAAGAGCTGGTTCTACACTGAGTGGGGGAATCGGGTAATGTCTAAAGACCAATAGGGTGATTAGAGCTTTTTACAGAACAGTGTCTTGCTCCTGACATGTTTTACTCAATGTTGTTTGTTGGCCTATTGCATCTTGTCCTGTGGTGTGACTTTATGTATCTTCACAGTGCTCTGCTGAATGTGGGATGGGAGTACGTACCAGGGGAGTGCTCTGCTTGACAAACCACATTACCAGTCTTCCTCTGGAGGGTTGTGGCAGCGAGCGACCCCCAGATTCTCAGGTCTGCAACAATGGGCCGTGTGAGAATGGCTTTGAATGGTTCACCGGCCCCTGGAGTCAGGTACGAGCACATAATGACTAAAAAGAGAAGCTGCTTGTTGTACTTGAGCACAATGATTTGGAAATCAGCTTTGCGTTTTTTCTTATCACATGTGATGTGACAGTGTTCTGTAGAGTGTGGCACAGGTAGCCAGCAGAGGTCTGTAGTGTGCCTTATGAAGTCAGATGAAGGATTCACTATCATGCCTCCTTACGAATGCTCCTCTTTGGAGCGACCATTGAGCCAGCAGAGCTGTAAACTTAAAGCCTGTGGGGCCAAATGGTACCACACTGACTGGAGTTCAGTAAGTTCTATTAATCTTGTCCTCATCTATGTAGATGGAATTGAATCAACAATCACTTTGACTTTAAATTCATTTCAGTGTTCAAAAACGTGTGAGGGAGGTTTCCGAGTGCGTGAAGTTCGCTGTTTGTCAGATAACATGCTCTCCAGTGAAAAATGTGATGAAACCATTAAGCCAGTAGCTAAAGAGGACTGTAACCCTGAGCCCTGCATACCTCACAAAGGTCAGCTGCATTTCCATATGATTGACGAGGATGTTTGCTGTCATTATTATTCCAATGGACAAAACAGATAAAAGTGCTTTTGTTTCTTTGCAGATGACAACTGCAGGGACAAGTATTTCAACTGCAATGTGGTGGTCCAAGCTCGTCTTTGTGTGTATGATTACTACAAGACTACATGCTGTGCATCTTGTTCAAGAGTGGCCCACAGAGTATTGCATCACAAGGGCCGTAGCTAGCCTGCCCCAACAGAGGCCTCAAACTTAATGGACACGCCTCAAATACACAGCAGGCACTCCAGAGAGGGTTGCCCAATTGTGTTTTTTCTGCTTGTTGTGAGCACATGATGACGTGGATGTCGAACACAGAATAAGCGTGACTATTCAAGAGCATAGCATACAGAAAAACAAAATGCTATAGCGTTTTCAGGAGCTACGCTTTACTCTAGACTTTCTACTTGGGTATTACTGAGAAAGTAGTTTGGTACTGCTTGGACCAACAGGTGAGACCAACAGGCAGTTGGTAGTAGACTCTACAAATCCAGTAGCATAGGAATTTTTTTTTTTTTACCGCTGCTAGATTCTGCCGAAACTTCATGATGAGGTCATGCTAGTTATTTGCTATAGCGCTGTTTCTACAATCGATTGTAGCCTACTGTAGAAATGTTCATTTTCTAAAAATTATTCAACAATTATTGTCATGGAAAAAGAATAGCGCTAAAAGTATGTTGTAGGCTACACAGTAGACGGTGATCAGAATTATGTTCCCTCTACTTATGTAGCCTACAGTGACCAAAAAGTGGTTAGTTTAAGCCTTTAGAGTTGGGATAATACGCATATAATAGGCCTACTAGACATTCAATACTTTAGCTCCTTTATTGGCACATTTAGCCTACTCTATTTATTTGGTTGCTAGCAAAATTGAAAACGCAAACATTTAAAACGTTGTATAAGGTAAAGACCCACTGTTTTGTAACCTATTTTATCACTTTGTGTTTAATCTCTTCATGAAAAAGTGAGACATGTGGGGACACATGTGAGAACACATGTGGGACATTGGGACACAGGCTGATGGCTGTGCTTAACAACCAAAACAGGGAATGGTAGACATGGGTCTGTGTAATAGCTTTTGACAATGCATTTTGGACTAAGTAGCTTGAAATTCATACTTTATAAATGTCAAAATATCCACAATTATTGTTAGAATTTGTATCAATATCACATCAGATTCATTAGACTAATGATGTTGCCTCCTACATTATTTAGGATTTAATGACCTTATTCCATAATGTCCACAGTAAAGCCAAAGTTAAATCTGTCAAAAGGACAAAACATTGTAGGAGTGTAGGAGTGCTCATTCAAGCCACTTCTTCAGTTCTGGCCAGATTGATTGTGAATACTGCCTTATATCTATCTGACGGGAAAAGCTAACTACCATGAAACTATAAACAGCTATTGTTTGCAGTTTCAGCCTTAATGGCCTCCTTTCAACCTTTACTAGCTCGCTCTATTGTCCTCTTTGTTTGAACATAACATTTTGTCCAACTGACAGCTTTAACGTTGGCTTTTACTATGGATCAGACCTGGACGACTGAGGGATTACACAGACATTAAACAGTAAAGTTTAACTTTTTTTATTTATTTTTTTTACCTGTAAATGTAGGCTATGGTAAATACCCAGCTCTGTATTTTTTTTTTTAATTTTTCCCCCAAAGATAACTCCCATATTCAACCAATAAAAATGTCTGAATAAGAGGTTTCAAATTTATTTTCAAAAGATTTTTGCACACATTACATGCATGGTTGGTGCTACCGTTCTCCAGGCCAAAACATATTAAAACACCACCAATTTGTTCAAAGAAAACACATAAACATGCACAGTCAGTTTAATTAGTATTAAAAATGAACCAATATGGAGGAAGCAAATGCATAGTGCTGATGCCAAAAGATTATTAAAGAAACTTAAAATAACATGAATCAAAAGTTATTTGTAGCAAAATATGTTGACGATATGTCAATGATGTAGGCCTATTACAAGTCCCTTAATAGAGGCCTAGCTCATTGGTTTGTCCTAACCAGCTACGACCATCTATGGCCACAACTCATTTTGGGCCCTTCATTAAATTGATTATGCAGGTTTATGTCAAATTATGACAAATCGGTGGGGTTTTAATATGCTTTGGACCCAGTGCCCCTTGAAGAACCATAGCAACCATAGATTTTTATATATAAATGACTTTATATAGGGTATAATCTTCTGTATACAATCTATCAATTTACTTAAATGTTTTTGTATTTGTATTTTTTTTCTTCTTCTATTTAGGCTACTCTTTTTTTACTGTAGAAAAGGCAAAATACAAACAAATCAGGCACCGTACAAAATGCAATATATATCAATGGTCCAAAATAACAAATGAACAAAAAACGGGGCATATATTTCTACATAAAAGAAAATAACAAAATCAAAATACAGGTGTTTTTTTTCTTTTTTTTCCCAATAAATAAACTTTTTCTATAAATGAAAGTTTGAATCCACTTTTAGATTTAACAAGGGCCAGAGATTAACAGAATAGCCCAAACTCATTCCTTCATTGAATAAGGTTTGGAATAGATTTTTTAAAATCTACATTTATGTAATGCTTTGCTAACAATATAATATTATTAAGACTATAGTCAATGAGGTTGTCAAAAGTACTACTACTACTAATTTACTTAACCGATAAATTTGCAAAATATATTCCTTGAGACTGAATCCAGTGTTGAAGGTCAAACCAAAAAACTTGAACAGAGTCACACCTAAGAATTAAATGATCCAAATCCTCAGTCTCCCTCTCACAAAATGCACAATTGTCAACATCCATTTTAAATCTGCGTCGTAAAAACTCCGTTGGATAAATCTTGTTTTTAAATTGCATTTCTTTTGTTTTAAAGGGGGGTAAGTCAAATATTTGTATTTTATCTTTTTAATGAGTTTCTTTTTAAAATCTCTAAGTATCATATGTAATCTCTTTTTAGCGAGTTAATGACACAATAAGTAAGCACCTTCTTATAAATTTGTCATTACACTTGTAATTGGACAACTGAACTCCATCAACATAAAGATTCCTCATAACAAAACTAACCTCCTAATGAATAATGTCTTGTTTAACCATATTTATGAGAGACTGTGGGAGCGCCTTGACAATTTGTTTATTTTTTAGTGGGTACGGCAAATATTAAATTTATCACAGAATTCCACATGTTGCAGAATATTTCCTACTTCATCCGTGAAGTGGGCAATGGCCCACACACCTTTAGAAAACTACTCATCATCCATCCATTTTATTCCGCTTATCCGGGGCCGGGTCGTGGGTGCAGCAGCCTAAGCAGGGACTCCCAGACTTACCTCACCCCAGACACGTCCTCCAGCTCCTCCGGTGGGACCCCAAGGTGTTCCCAGGCCAGCTGAGAGACATAGTCCCTCCAGCGTATCCTGGGTCTTCCCCGGGGCCTCCTCCCGGTGGGACATGCCCAGAACACCTCCCTAGGGAGGCGTCCAGGAGGCATCCTAAGCAGATGCCCGAGACACCTCAGCTGGTTCCTCTCGACGTGAAGGAGCAGCGGCTCTACTCCGAGCTCCTCCCGTGTGACTGAGCTCCTCACCCTATCTCTAAGGGAGCGCCCAGCCACCCTGCGGAGGAAACTCATTTCGGCTGCTTGTATCCGCGATCTTGTCCTTTCGGTCATGACCCAGAGCTCATGACCATAGGTGAGGGTAGGAACGTAGATTGACCGGTAAATCGAGAGCTTTGCCTTTCGACTCAGCTCCTTCTTTACCACAACGGACCGATACAGCGACCGCATCACTGCAGACGCTGCACCGATCCGCCTGTCAATCTCGCGTTCCATCCTTCCCTCACTCGTGAACAAGATCCCGAGATACTTGAACTCCTCCACTTGAGGCAAGGGCTCACCACCCACCCAGAGAGGGCAAACCACCTTTTTCCGGTCGAGAACCATGGCCTCAGATTTGGAAGAGCTGATTCTCATCCCAGCCGCTTCACACTCGGCTGCAAACCGCCTCAGTGCCTGCTGCAGGTCCTGGCTCGAAGAAGCCATCAGGACAACATCATCTGCAAACAGCAGAGATGAGATCCTGTGGTTCCCGAACCAGACCCCCTCCAGCCCCTGACTGCAACTAACTGAGAGGGGCTGGACTACTCATCAATGAAGATCAATTTTCTATTTACAAGTACATATCTATTATTCCAAATAGGAGTATTATGGTAAAATTGTGCTTGAAGATTAGTTTCTAACATAGAAGAAACTGTTGGTGGAATTCCAAGAACTTCGCTGGGAGTTTTTTAAGGTCAAAATCACATCTAACATTTAATGTTGTATAATGATTGCAAAGGGCATCCTTTAGTGCAAATAATTCACAGTTATTTACGTTTAATAATAGGCTAGAGGCCTTTGAGAGGTCAATAACAGTTGCCAAAGGAATTTGGGTCTCATCTTTCAAGAACAGAGTTGTGTCATCAGCCAATTGACTAATTATTATCTCTCTGCCCATTACTTCAATCTAAGATCTAAAACAAGTCTGATATTGTTATAAATAACCCTCCCTTTCAAGAAACCAGATTGCGTGTCACTAATTATGTCTGATATTCTCTTTGCTACTGAACCTGAAAAAATCTTATAATCTGTGTTCAGTAGTGTTATAGACCTGAGATTATCCCACTGTCTGTCTTTTACCCTTTCCTGGTTTTGGAATTAATGTTATTAATCCCCATTTCATGCTTGACATCAATTTGTTTCTTAAGGAATGAGTTTCTTGTAAGAACAGACAATGAGATTGTTGCCCTTTACAAAATAAAAACAAAACTTTTCTTTTTTTAAGCCCCTGACGTTTAATGAACCAAATAGTAATTTAACATTTAACATGAACTATTAACACACACTTTTTAGTAGAAAAAGTGTGTAAACATTGACTGTAACCAACTGAAAACACACAGTACACTTCAGCGCTCCAGACCCCCCATATGTCATCCACACAGTCGTTTTCATACCTAGTCCACAAGTTATTCCTTTTCTTGAGACGTTCATTGATGCGTGGGGACCTCTGGAGGTCTTCCCTGCCCGCCGTGCCTGTCCCATCAGGGCCCACAAATGTCATCGCTCCTCCAGATCTTCCTTGTGTAACATCTCCGCGAAAGTGTTGCCTTCATCTCCGCAAGTTGCTGAATCTTTGCTTCTTTTCCACACTTCCTCCTTCACTCTTCTGTGTGCAAACAGGATAACGGTCTGTCTCGTCCGACTCTCGTCCTTTTTGTCCATCCTGTGCACAACATCCACCGCATCCTCCATCTTTGGTCCCAACCTGGGAGCAATCCTTTGGTGCATTAATCACTACCGCGCTGATGTTTTCGTCTTTCTTCTCTTTCAATCCTTTCAGTCGGAGACAGCACCGCATCTTGTAGCGTTCTTGCTCCCTTATTTTGTCCTTTAGCAGGTTATTCTCCTTCAACACATTTCCATGGGTGGTTTCTAGTCTGTCCACTCTTGATACAATCAGATAGTTCTTACGCACTGGACTGAACAGCTTTAGCCAAGTTAGCAAGAACAGTACTAGTCTGTTGATTGTGGGGTTTTTTTTTATGTCCCCCCCGTCCAGATATCGTTGACTTCAGACCGAAAACAGCTTCAAAAATGTCATTATTTGACACTTCATGCTCATTCTCCTTTCGCGTTTGCTGAGATTTCGGCTTTAGAGGCGGTTGCTATTTCGCAGGCTGTATTAAATTATGAGCATCCATAGTTTAAGTTCGGGTGGAATTAAACAAGTTTAAGTATCAAGTTTGCGATCTTACGCAGAGCTTTCATAAAACGCGCCTTGTCAGTCCGCCATCTTTGTACCTCCTGACGCAACGTCCATAGAAATAAATATCAACGTCCCTTTTTCCCATAAAGCCACGCGACATCAAGGCACAATAAGATTTACAAATAAAACACAAACGCTAACATTTTTTAATTGTAGAGGATTTTTGAAGAACTACTAATGCTAGTACACTCTTTTCTTTGTGCCTCTAACAAGTTGAAGGTGATGTCGCCACCATGAATCAGTCCTGACATTCAGCAGGTAAGGTTTAAATACATTCCGAAGACAATTTTGATTTGTGACGTTCATGATCGCATCTTGTCAGCATTGGGAGTACGCAACTTGTGACTACGCATCATTCACATTACATAAGCCTACCTCAGGCTGCAGTCACGAGTTACGTAGAAATGCAAAGACAAGGTGGGATCATGAGCGTCACTTTTGGGCCAATAACCACAGATATGAAACATACGAAATGGTCTTCTCTTATTGGAATGGACATTCTTAATTTTTTTTTTTTTTTTTTTTTAACCTTAGAAGAATATTTATGAAGGTTGGCAAAATCAGGGCCCAATCTTGAAGCCCTAACTTTAATCTCCAGTTCAGGGCCAAATTTTAAACCCCAGTATGTAACTTATTTGCCAAAAAATAGACTAAAGTAAAAGCCTTTTTTTTTTAATTATGGATGTGTTTATTGCACTGAAAAACAGAAAAACATGCCTCCTCTTACTATGAGCGGGCTTGCAGCTCCACAAATCTGACTTGGCCTGGAGGAGAACCTCCTCCTACTTATTTCCATAGAAATGTTGTTCCTTTGACCATAATAATATACAGTATGCCATAAAACTGAATTATCTCCAGGGAGAATGTTCCAAAGTATGTTTTTAACTTTCTATGGAATCATGCATTGACTTTCCACCCCCAGAGAGTGACATATCATCACTTTAAATAACATATAACCCTATACATGGAACATACAATCAGTAAACAGAGCTCAGCCGTGGGAACATGACCCCATTTTTCATCCATTGTCCCTGCACAGATGTTAAAACAGTCTTATGATTTAACAAGAAAAAAATCAACATAATATATTAATGAAAGCAAAACCATACATTAAAGCAGCCATCCCAAAGTCTGCAGTGCCCCAGCTGCCATTATCAGTCTGAAAATCCCTTGGGGACTCCCTTATTAAATTCAACTGAAGACTATATAGTATGTTCTTCCGTTTACATATTAAACATGTAAGACTAAATGTAGTCTTAATACTCTAAAGATCTTTGATGCTTTATAATTTGGTTTAATTTGACTGGACTATAGTAGACAGTGTTTCAGTCATGTCAAAATGATGTTCAGAAAACCTCAGTAAGTTGTGTGGAGTGAATTGCTTCCCACAAGCTCTTAGAAAACTCATCTGATTTTTTTTTTTTTCCTCTGTCAAAAATGCAAGATCATGGTCATTTCTATGGTGAGGCGACTTCCTTCTACGTCTGAATAGCCTTAACATGGCTCACTGGAATATCCTGGAGGTTAGAAATTCTTCATTAATAGTAAAAAGATTTATGCCAGCATCTTGGATTTCTATGCCTTTTTGCACTTATTTTCCCAATACTTCTAATAATTCACAGTGCATATAACAGAATGTATGGACATCAATGGTTTGCTTGTTTTGCATGTGAGGATTACATGAGACAGCTACTAATATGTGGTGGAAATTTCATGACACTAGCACTGTCAGAAATATTTTTACAGTATAAAATTGAAAAGTGTCCAGTACCATTTGGAAATATAATGAAGTTATGATGGGTTAAACACTATAAAACTATAGCCTATTCATGGGTTTCAGGCAAAGGACTACGGTACTTCCTGTTTTTAAGGACCATTAAATGCCAGCCCTTATGAGACATGTAGGGCCTCAAATACATTTCATAAAATCAGTCAGCAATGTCTGACTTAATGTTGGGATTCACTAAAAGACTCAGCCATAAAAGCTTCAATTTCTTCTACAGTCCGAGGAACATTGGTCAGCAGCTCTACAGCATCTGATGTAACGGCAATGTTCTCTTCCACACGAACCTGCCGCAACATAGAATTCAGTTACATACATATACACACACATATATCACAAAATGTATTGTCAATGCATTGTAAGTGATCTAACCCCTCCAAAACCTCTGAAGCGAGCCAGCACTTGGTTGTTGATGAAGCAGCTCTGAGCAGGGTTAGCCAGTGCCTGGTCCAGCAGGTGATTGATGAAATATATCCCGGGCTCCACAGTGAGGACCATACGCTCTTGTACAGGACGACCCATCAGAAGAAACCTCAACCCAGGCTCATCAATGCGCTCCACGCCCTAGAAAATAGAGCAGGTAGATAACTCATTTCACTGTTTGTTTACCTAATTTTATACATGCCTCACCTCTGGGTATCCTCCCACATCATGAACATCAATCCCCAGCAGGTGTCCCAGGCCATGGGGCATAAACACAGAGCCCATGTGGACCTTCATCATGTCTTCAACACTACCGGTCAGGATACCAATCTTCACCAGCTCCTCCAGGTGCACACGGTCAGCCAGACGGTGCATGTCAGTCCACTTCACCCCTTCAGAAAATGACTTTTGATTACAAAACATATGCATTAAAATCCAAGTCTAAAAAATATTCTCTTGCAGTACATTATGTGATATACAATAAAAGTTAACCTGGTTTGATGGCGGCTATGACAGATCTGGAGGATTTGAGAACAGCTTCATAGATGGCTCTTTGGTCTGCAGTGAATTTGCCATTAGCGGGGAATGAGCAGGTGATGTCTGACGTGTAGCAGTAGTATTCCCCTCCCATATCAAAAAGGCTGCAAGGGGTTAAACAGTTTGAGTTGTTTTAATGAAGTCTACTTAAAAGTGCTCTATGTAACTTTTCTGGTGAAGGATCTGCCATCTGCTTGTCTCTTTGCCTGGAATGTTCCACAAAATAGCATTAAATTTATGAGTCTTTTACTACTCAGAAATACCTCAGAAAACCTGTACTCTTATGTGAGTTGGGTGTCCTCTCCACTAGGCCTGGTGGAGTCACATTTGTCTCCATGGAGATAAGTTTAATGCTGTACTTTTTAGGTAAAGCAATAACGTATATACAGAAACAGGTGGTGAACCTTTCACTACAAAAGTTACACAAGTTACAATATACCTTTAAATATTCACCATGCAACAAACTGTATTGATGATTTAATGATGATGATAATAAAAAACACAAAACTGATAACATACCACATGTCTCCATCCAAAATACGCTTGTCATTTGGAGCTCCCGGATGCCCATAATAGATAATGGAGCAATTGTTACCTCTTGCAAAAACAAAATATACTTTATTATTGGTGTTATTGGTGGCACAGCATATACGACTGGCACTGACATTGTTATTCAATATAGAATGTAACTGATTTGGTACAATTATATTATACAGGTCTATGAAGTGTTAAATATTATAATATTTTTAAAAAATGGTGCCTTACGATCCACAGATACAGGTGTACGAGGTATGGCGCATTCCTCCTTTGGTGTAGCAGTAATGCTGGAACAGACTGTTAGAACAAAGGAAGACTTACAGCTTGTTTGCTGTTCTAAATGTAAAGTCAAAAAGAAATTACAAATATAAACTACCTTTCCATCTCATATTCCATTTTTCCAGGTTTTACATTCTTCATAACCTACAGAGAAAGGCATATTGTATAGGATCATAAAGTTTATTTATATTGCAACCAACAGGCTTAGTTTGCTTATTCTGTTTTAAGAGCTGGATTTGGGATTTCAGTAAACCAGTGCAGTAAGTGTCCTATTATTTGTTGGTATCAGTGTGAGAAAAGCACTTACCATTTTGTGGCCTTCACTGGAAATCCTGTTGGTGTAACGTAAGACTTCCAGTTCCATATCAGTCTTTAGCAGACGACTGTGGAGAGTTATAGCATTTGATCAGAAATTTAAATCTAAGTACCCATTTGTCTCTGAGTTACAGTTAAACCTTTTTGCCGTGGACAATTTTTCCTGTTATTTGTAAAAACTTACCATTCCACTATGACCGGGTATAGGAGGGTGTTGTTCACTTGAAAGCTGAACACAAATGAATTAGCAACAGTACATTAGACAGTGCCATACTGTAACCTACGCTTTTTACACACCTGTTTATTCCCCAAAAGGAGGCTTCTCGTGTGATGCTCCCACTATCTGTGTTCACTCCCCTCTATTGTTAAGAGAAAGGTGATGCATTGGACAAAGGATTTATGACTAATAAAACAAGCTCATGGATACAGAAGGAGATACGATACCAGAGTAAGAAGAAGTGCTGCTCCCAGGCTGGACAACACTTCAACAATCTATGATAATTATAAAGACAAAACCTCAAGCAGAGACTGAGTCAAGAGCATGCCTCTTTTTGATGATGATATAAATGCTGATGACAGATACAAGGCTGTACACTGAGAGAATTCAGTTCAGCAATGTCTGTGTAATCCCTCAGTCATCCAGGCATGATCCATAGCATTGAGTGAAACTCCAAAACTCTAAAACTTTTGTCCAGTTGACAGAATTACACTCTTCTTTTGCTTCTGTTCAGCAATGTGACTTTGTAATACTATTGTTAACTTACATCACAGGTGTGGTGGACCTCATCCACAGCATATTTCTGCTGAAAATCATCCTTAGAAAAAATTCTGCGAGGGCACAAAAGTAAATATCTCATCAAATATAAAAGTCAAATATTATGGAATGATTTCATGACTGCCTAATGAACATAAGTAAAAATGGTTTACATAAAATCTTACTCTCCCATCCATGTAGCATAGCTTTCTGGGAGTTTAGGAACAAAAAGGATGGATTTTCCTGAGTCCACATCAATGGCTCCATAACAGTCAGGCTCAGTCACTCCAAAGGCCCAGTGGAAGAAAGACTCCTGTAGAATGAAAACATTTAACACTAATGTCAGAGCTACATTTTAAACATGTCTATGCTAAGTCTTACCTGTCTGAAGAGGAGGTCGGTGTCTGTGCAGTACCTCTGCTTCTGCTCTCCTCCCTGCAGCAGCACCAGGCTCTGTGGCACCACTCCATCTTTGGCCTTCAGCCCTTTACAGAGGCGCTGGCGGTTCTCTGCAAACAGAGCTGCAGACACCCTCAGGGTGTCATTGCCGAGCCAATAAACAGCTCTGAAAAGAAAACGCATTTAGGTAAACTCGTCTCAATAATTACTCTATTAGTATAATATTGCTTAATTGACAAATTTAAATAAAATGTGTTTGAGACCGACATCTCAGGACCACCACTGATCTATTGGAAACCACTGGTTTCCAATAGATTATTTCTCAAGAAACTTAAAACCACTGAGTGAAGACTTTGGTTAGACAAAGGCAGTAACCAAAGTCTTCAGTGCAGCTCTGCTGCTATGCATTCATTTTGGTCCAAAGGTTTCCTTGACATTGAGCAATCCTTATCTCTCACCCTTTCCAGTGACCCAGAAATAGCTGAGAATTCAAATGTAAATTGGAAATAGATTATGAAGTACAAAATCCCAGGTTTAAAATCTAGAGTCTACAAATATAATACATCTTTTGTAAATGATAGACTTATACAGTACTGTGATGTGGTCATGGTGTGTTCACTTACTGTGATGTGGTCATGGTGTGTTCACTTACTGTGATGTGGTCATGGCGATACTCTTGGTCAAATGTGGACACGAGGCACAAGTCCCAGTGAATACTCATTGCATAGTTTTAACAAGAGGCGTGTCTTTATGATATGGTCCTTTTACTGATTGGCTGCTTTCTCTGTGAACTTGTGAACAATAATGTGAGCTTTCAACCAAGACTCAAAATGCTACATGAGACAGTCTTGAGGGGGGAATTTGTCAAATTAAATCAAGTGGCTCATGTCTTTCTTTGTCCTATAAAGTTAAAGTTCTTTTCCATATGACATATGCCAGTTTTGCTTTATAGCAGTTATTATGTTGTTTAAAATAAAAAGGAGGTATTGTAGTGTTCATAGTGTTATATAAAATACAAGACTGAAAATTTAAATGCTAATTTATTGACCGTTATCTATTCATACAGAAAGAACAAAAATGAAACTAGAGAAAAAACATTTATCTTGAGGCACTGATTTAATACATAGAGTGATTAATATCCTGCTCTTTTGAAATACTGTAAAAATATGTGTATATATGTTCCCCTTATTGTAAATTTGCTTTAGTCAATGTCTTGAGCCTTTGCTTAGATTTGATCATTTCTCATTGCTGGTGACAGGACTGAAGGGTTTGGCAGAGTCGGCCATGAAAGCTTCAATCTCCTCCACTGTGCGGGGCACGCAGGTCAACAGCTCCATGCCAGTGGCCGTCACAGCAATGTCGTCTTCAATACGAACCTACAGGAAGTTTTAGGAAGTGTTACATCAATTGTTTTACACAATATTAAATGAAACATTTAAGATAAATAATAACTACTGTATGATAAAGCATTAACCCCAGTAATAGCTGCAGACATTGTACAAAGTGAAATAAGTAAAAATGAACAAAATGCAGGGTTTTAATGTTGCACATATTAACTGTGTCATTAGACTAACCCCTCCAAAGCCACGGAAGCGAGCCAGCACTTGGTTGTTGATGAAGCAGCTCTGAGCAGGGTTAGCCAGTGCCTGGTCCAGCAGGTGATTGATGAAATATATCCCAGGCTCCACAGTGAGGACCATACGCTCTTGTACAGGACGACCCATTCGCAGACTTCTCAGCCCTGGCTCATCAATTCGCTCTGTGCCCTAGAATACATAAAATTTGGAAGCTGGATTTTGTAAGGCATAAGTAAAACCTTTCTGTTCTGACTTTATATTTTTGTAAATTTTATTGTCCCTGGGAAATTTAAGCTTAGCATTTAACCCATCCAATCCGTGTCTCAGGGAAACCTGTCAGTGAGCAGTGGACAAGCGATCTCTCTTGGCAAGGAAGCTAGCCACTCAGCCAGTTTATTCTTTCACAAGTTTTGACTGGTCAGTCTAGACTTAAATTTGCTACATATGTATGAATAAAAAATTGTGTTGAAAGCTCCTCACCTCTGGGTATCCTCCCACATCATGAACATCAATCCCCAGCAGGTGTCCCAGGCCATGGGGCATAAACACAGAGCCCATGTGGACCTTCATCATGTCTTCAACACTACCGGTCAGGATACCAATCTTCACCAGCTCCTCCAGGTGCACACGGTCAGCCAGACGGTGCATGTCAGTCCACTTCACCCCTTCAGAAAATGACTTTTGATTACAAAACATATGTATTCAAATCTGAGTCTAAAAAACCATATGCTTGCAGTACATTATGTGCTATATAACAATAAATGTTAACCTGGTTTGATGGCAGCCATGACAGATCTGGAGGATTTGAGAACAGCTTCATAGATGGCTCTTTGGTCTGCAGTGAATTTGCCATTAGCGGGGAATGAGCAGGTGATGTCGGAGGAGTAGCAGTAGTATTCCCCTCCCATATCAAAAAGGCTGTATATAAGAAACAGAAAATTAGCAGAGTAGAACTGAAAAGAACAGTTCATCTTTATCATTTAACACTAATTTCATTAACACAAATCTAATAAAGCTTTTTTTTTTTTAATTTTGTAACATAGCCCATGAAGTGCATCCAGGCAGTGTTATTTATGAGGTAACAGCTCCCCCTTCTGGATTCTCTAGTACATAACACCACCATCACACAAAGGAAAAGGGATTGCTGTACTATGATTTACCACATGTCTCCACCCTTAATAGTCTTGTCATTTGGGGCTCCAGCATGTCCATAGTGAAGAATGGAAGCATTGTGTCCCCTATTAGATATGATCAATAAATAAACAAATAGAGAATATTAATGGATTTTAAGTCACCTTAACATTTATCTACTTGTTTATTCATTTCCTTACGTTCCACAAATGCAGGTATAGGAGGTGTGGCGCATCCCTCCTTTGGTATAGCAGTAGTGCTGGAAAAGGCTGTGAAAACAGTGGATCATTAGCTGTAGAATAGGTCTTTTATAGTGGTTTACCCATTCTAAGGCTTTAAAGAACTCCTGTCTTACATTTTCTTGAATCAAAACATAAAGAGAAATTTAAAAACTCCTACCTCAACATGTAGGTATTCCCATGTTAAGATAAGAAATTAATTCTAGATGTACAATTCATGAAGTACCAAGCTGAGGTTATTGTATTTTCACTTAGCAAGTACATTACTTTGAAAATTAATGCTTACAACTTGACAAACTCGTGTATAAGAGGAAATGAAACATGTGACACAAAGCAGTTCAACTCCATTAGAAACAGCAACATAATTAGTACAAAGGTTTCAGTGATTTATGTTAAATTTGAAATAAACGACAAGTACTACATACATTTGATAAATTGATAAATAAATTACAGACATTCTTTCTACCAATAAACCATTCCGCATACCTTTCCATCTCATATTCCTTCTTGCCTGGTTTCACATTTTTCATGATCTACAAAAATAACATAACCAAGTATATTGTAATGACAAGCAAATAACCAGAATAAATGTTCTTTTGACTATGTGGCCATCTTGTTCCAATTGGCACATTTAATATATAAAAAAACATATTTTAGCTTAAATGTTTACCATTTTGTGGGCTTCACTGGAGATCCGGTTGGTGTAACGCAGAACTTCCAACTCCATATCAGTCTTTAGCAAACGGCTTCAAAGACATTATTAGATTAGTGCTTCACATTTATCATATTACCTATATCTCAGCATCAATAATAATGACAATGTGTGACATAAAATAAAGGTTTCTTTGTCAGGACAAGAATATTTCATAGTGTCTAAAAAAAACACATTAAAAATTCAACTATTGCCTCCATCTAATAGTTCAGTTTGTGCAGAATTGATTGAGAGCAGGAGACAAAGGGGTTTGGTACAATCCTTCTCCCCAGGTACTGTGTCTGCCAAGTCGTCCTGTTTATTTCAGAAAATGTCAATGGAACTAAAGGGAATGAACACTAATGCCATGAAATACCAAGTGAGCACGAAGCCTATTATATCAGTGCTTGGTGACATCTATCTGAAAGAGAGGACAAGAAACAAGCAAATAAACCCGGCCCTTTGTGTACATGCGCTCACCTGGCAGGAACCGGTAATTGCAATTGAAAGGAGTGTGCCGACACAGGGATTTAATTTATTTGAGAAAACACAGACAGTAATGATTTAATAACATTTTAATAACTTACCATTCCACAATGACTGGGTGTAGGAGAGTGTTGTTAACCTGGAAGCTGATGAAAAACAAAATAATGTTTTTGATGCAAATAAATGCAGTTGGAACATGTTTAATTTGTCCTACAGAGAAATCTGTGTGAAGGTCTTGCTTTGCTTTTAATTAATAGCTAACAAGCAGCTGCATTTATAATGAGGGGAATCAACAATAACTAAGCGCTGTTGTGGTGTCCATGGTAATAAAAACATGAAAAATAATAATGTGTCCAATTAAATTCTAGTTTTATAAATGCAGATGATGCCAATTTTACACACCTGCTAATTCCCTGGAATGAGGCCTCACGACAGATGCTCCCGCTGTCTGTGTTCAGTCCCCTCTGAAAAGGGGAAAACAGTGATTGGCATGGTTATTTCCAGTCTTGGGCACATTTACTATAATTAGATGAAAGGAAATTATTGTGCTGTTGAGTGCAGTCTTTTCAAAAACATTCAGAAGGTCGAGACCAGGAACAAATAGCATACCAGTGTGAGGAGAAGAGCTGGTTTCAGGTTGGACAACACATCGGCGATCTGAAAGGACATTTAAAAAGGGCCAATTAGTGTCTGTGAGAGTAGACTTTTTTTCCTCTTCTTTCAGAGGCTGGGATAAAGGTCACTTGGACAGGTGCCAGAGAGGCTTTGTGGCCTCTGTAGACTTCAGTAAGACAGCAAATAACAGCCAAAATCTCAAATGGTTCAAATTTCAAACTGTGGAGTCCTACTGAAAATTCAAAGTTTATATCTCGTGACTGTTCCTATTAATATTACTAATCTTGTCATGATGAATGTATACATGTTGGAAAAAAGTTCATAGTAGGGCTTAGTAGATATATGTCTTATTATTATTAAATGACTAATTCAACCAAAAATAAATTCAATGAATATTCAACCCTGGACACAATTGTGATTTTCAAACATTAGACTCTAAATCATTGTCAATTTTACTAACCTATTATTGAGTTAAGGAGGAGTGAGTTCTCTTTGCAGTTTAAAAATCTCCAATCAGCTATAGGTGTCAAGCAAATGGTGACTACTTCTAGGAATGAAGGCAACAATATCAGGAGCAGCCAACTTACATCACAGGTATAGTGGACCTCATCTACAGCATACTTCTGTTTGAAGTGCTCCTTGGAGAAGATCCTACAAACAGTAATTTCTGCTAAATCATCAACTGAATAACTATTTTGTAGTAGTACATTTTGTGCTCTAAAATAAAAGAGCCATGAGGTTTGCATGTATAAAAAATAAATAAGTTGTAACTGTTATAAAGTATACATGCAGAGTACCAATTTTGCAAACAGAACTTACTCTCCCATCCATGTAGCATAGCTTTCTGGGAGTTTAGGAACAAAAAGGATGGATTTTCCTGAGTCCACATCAATGGCTCCATAACAGTCAGCCTCAGTCACTCCAAAGGCCCAGTGGAAGAAAGACTCCTGTAGAATGAAAACACTTATTTAACACTAATGTCAGAGCTACATTTTAAACATGTCTATGTTAAGTCTTACCTGTCTGAAGAGGAGGTCGGTGTCTGTGCAGTACCTCTGCTTCTGCTCTCCTCCCTGCAGCAGCACCAGGCTCTGTGGCACCACTCCATCTTTGGCCTTCAGCCCTTTACAGAGGCGCTGGCGGTTCTCTGCAAACAGAGCTGCAGACACCCTCAGGGTGTCATTGCCGAGCCAATAAACAGCTCTGAAAAGGAGAAGTAAATCAAGACAAAGAGATTTTTAAAGGGGTTTGGGTCATATGACACAGGCCATGGTTTAGGAGTCATACTAAAAATGTTAGTGAAACCAAGTGAGGTCAAATGCATGTGGGGTATCTAAGATACATTTATGACAGCCAGGGATACAAAACAAGATAAAGTAATAAAAGTCTCACAGCACATCTCTGCAGTGATACTTGCACTGTACCAAAGGTTAATTAGTGTGTTTTATGGTGTGTTATATAACAGATTGAAAACTATGCAATTTTTCATCAGCGTAAACTTCTAAGAATGTACAAATATATGAACACGGACATTTTAGAATGTCATGGAAAAGTATTTTCTCTGTTAATTGTATCTTCTGCAGATCTTGATGAAATAAAGGTGTCAGCACTTCTGTTACACAGTTATCTTTGACTGATGAGAATTCGTTTTATGGACACTGCAGTCAAGGGCATTAGCCTACTTCACAGCTTTTTCATGTTTTATGGTCATAAAATTCAATAATAGTATTTGCTAATTAAAAAAAAACAAAACAAACAAAAAGAAGCTATAAGTACTTTGTGAAGACGCGTAAGTAGTTTACATAGATCCGATTAAACGTTATTATACGTGCAATTTACGTAAATACTTAGTATAGTATTGTTAATATAAATACTATTGTTATAAATACTATATTTATAAGAATACTGAATTTCACTTACTGCGAAGCTGCTGCAGCCATGATGACACTCTGGACCAGACTGTCACGTGCGTTCGTGAGTCACGTGAGTATGTGGCGTAGACGTAGCGTCGTGGTGCGTTTGAAAACGTCGGAAAGGACAATTTTAGAAAACAATTGTAATTCTAAAATTTCAGGACCTTGATATTTTTCATTCGTTGTGCGTTCACTTCACGGTGTGTTTAATGAAGGTTAATCATAATGTATTAAATACAAGGCACAATTATTAGCAAAAGGCTTTTAACATGTTGTTGCAGACAGATACAAAGAAACCCAGAGTACACTACAGAACATGAGCAGATAAACAGGGCAGGCTACTCCTCCTCTGTGCCCTGCATGCTCTGTGCTAGGGCACCACCAGATTCTTATTATAGATCCAGGGGCATCATTAGTCTAGACTTCTGGCCTGACATTTAAATAAGAATTGGTCTAAATTGACCTAGGTGGATAATTAAAGGTAAACAAACTGTAGGCTATATTCCCTGTGTGGGTCACTCACAACTAGTCTCTGACATAAACTGAAGTTAGACTTGGGCTATTTGTAGGTTCATAAAAGGCACAATGCAACAATCATTTAGTGTACAATCATTTATTAATTGTGTTTTATGTTCAATAAGTTGTTATTTACTTTCACTCCAGTAGCCCATAGGGTGGAGAGGGTGTCCTCTCCAAAGAAAGACTGCACAGCAGCTGTCAAACCTCCACACTTACCACTGTGGAGGAAATGCCATTTCCCCTGGATCCAAAATGTTATCGCTCACTGCAGCTGTAAGTTGTGCAACTGATAGGCCTACAGTTGAACTCTTGAGTGCCAGAGGCTTAATTGCTTGCAGCCTTTTGGACCAATGTAAGTTGCAATAGACTAGACTTAGAACGGACCACTATCAAAGACACAAACAATAGCCTAAGCTTGGTCAGCAATATGGGAATTTAAGTAAGATCCCAACCTGGGGTCAAGGCCCAAGGGGTCCCCAGGGCCTCTGGGGTAAGATGTTTTAATGTCCAAATTGTGTGAATTATGAAGAAATATACGCTGCCCACCTCTGGACTCATTACAAAAAAGCCAGTCTTCAAAGGCTGCAGGTGGCTTATAATGGGTGCTTTACAGGTGCTCTTGAGGAGGCAGCGATGGACTAGTGCGACTGAGATGTTTGTCAATGCACGAGTGAACACTTTGCAAGCTATGCTAAGAACTTTAATGTACAGTTTTATTTGCAGGCTGAATAAGTCAGAAAATGAAATAATATTGTCACTCACAAACATAAGTTTCAGTGCAATCCACTATCAGTCCAAAATGTGGAGAGACTGGTGTGGATGTCTTTTTAAAACATAAATGTTTACTGTTTGTATTGTCCTTGTCTGTTTTTAAAAATGGACCATGAGTCCAGAATAAAGATGAACTGAATTGAAATGATAAGTTAAATGCTTCCATAAAGTTTATTTTATAAACAATTATTGTTCTATAATATCTTTATTAACCAGATAATAATTATATTCTCAGCAAGGTATACACAGGTAAAATAGGGGTTGTTGGGAGAAAAAGGTTGGGAACAATGGCCTATAAGACAAACTGAAAATTAAATGGGGAGCGATTCGATAGGCTAGTGTTCTTCATCTGCTAAATATGCAAGGATGATATTTTACATAGGGCTCAGTAATTTGAGGATTGCTGACCACAAATTTCCTAACTGCATTAAAACCAGTCATATTATTAATCATATACTTTCTGTGCCTACAATAAATCAAATTGATCCAAACCTGTTGTAGTTATTTTTCAAGCCAGTGGACAGTGACAGCTCAGTGCCCCAAGTAAGTTTTCACAAGAAGAAAAAGTCAATTGCTGCCTTACTATAATGCTTCAGTCTATTAGGCAGATAGTGGACTGTGGCACAGAAGCTATTGGCTGACTTTATTTATTTGCTTCAGATGGTCAGGTGGGTGTTTAATTAAAATAGAAAAGCCACAGCATTTTGATAACTCAGTAGAAAAAACAAATGTCTCCGTGGTAAATTTTGTCAGATAGTTAAGAAAATAAAAATACGTCAAGTGGTAGTAACAACAATATATTTGTTTCATTAGCTCTTTTACCCAAATATATAACACATAAAACAACAGAAGAACTGTTCCACAATAATACTAATTGCAGTTTTTTACCTTTCAACCTATTTATCTAAACAACAGTAATACGTTTCTGAGCACTTTCAGAGACTGGCTGAATTCTGGTAGAACTAGCTGAAGTTTCTGGTGAAACTTGCTGAAGTTTCTGGTGAAACTTGCTGAAGTTTCTGGTGAAACTTGCTGAAGATATTGTATTAAGATATAGACCAGGGCCGGCCCAGCCTATAAACAGACTAAGCAGCTGCTTAGGGCCGCAAGGCCACCAGAGGGCCCCCAAGAGCCCATACATATATATATATTGAAAATAATGATTGGGATTGGGATTTTTTACAAAAAACTAAATGGCTACTCTACATATACCTCTTAAACCATTAGATGTGTTTAATTTCCAGTAGCTAGATATGTCCTGCCTACATTTTTTGAGTCGGGCAGTGTGTTTTTTTGGGTGTGGACAGCTAGGTGTTTACACCGGTATGTGAAGGACCCCTCCCTCCAGGTGCATTCTGGGAGCGCTGAGGCAGCAGAGGGACATTTGAATCGTGAGGAAGATCATTTTGGGGAAAGAGGGACTTTTCAGAGAGGACTCGCAATCTGTCCGCACTTTACATGAGTGGACCTGCAGGATAAAAAAGGGAAGCTGGACGTATATAATTGTGCAGACAGTACACACCTGAGCGGCAGAGGACAGCAGGTGAGTCAGTTTATTACACTGGCTGTTTTTGGTTGTGTCTTATCCTTTTATCTCTATAAACATCAGATGATGTGAGTGGTTAAAGCAGGTCACTGCTCCTGTGTCACATTAACAACACTGAGTATGACAGAAACCTCTATGGCGATACACCGATACCACTCTTTGCAAAATAAGTCCTTCATTTTGAGTACTCGCCGATACTGAGTAAAAAAAAAACACTAGAAAGAATAATGTCTGGAAACGGTATTTTTATAGTGGTAAATCTAATTCATTTCGTAGGATTTTCTAGTATAATATACTTTTTTTTCAGAATTATTATCTTATCTACTGAAATCATTGTAGTTAGCACCTTGCTTTAATATTTACCACTTGCTCTTTGCAGTCTGGGCTCCGCGCTAACTGCTAATGCGCTAACTGCTAACGAGCTAACTGCTAATGCGCTAACTGCTAACGAGCTAACTGCTAAGGCGGTAACTGCTAATGCGCCACTGTTAACTTAACAGTGAGTGTTGTGTTACTTTTACCACGGCCACACTTTGACCAAAACGGACATTATACCGCTTTTAAAAGCTCTGAACCCGCTATATTCAGTCACGAAATGTGTTTGTCAGTTACAATAAGGTACAATGCAGCACAAGCAAATAAACGCCAGTGCCACTTAGCAACGTTAGCAAGCTACTATTGTAAACACAAGCACTGCGCTGATATCCTCTATGAACTAAACGAACCTTTAAAGTCCTAAATATTTGTATATTTCATATACTGGTATCATTATCTCTGTATCCCTACTCATTAATTTCCGCATTTACATGAAATCTCGCATCCAAAGCCTGACAATAAACATATAAATAATGTGATCCTAAAATCCTCTCATATTTAATGTCCAGTCCTTACAAATTATCTGATTATTATAAATCTGATGTTATGTTTCAGGCTGTTTCTCTTGGGTAACTCTTAACTTTAACTACTTTGTATTTCTTGAGTGATATGATTTTGCAGTAAGTGTACCCTTGCTTAAGTATGTTGGTTGGCTACTCTATCCAATTCTGCATTTTATGCCACAAAGAATTGATAAATGTCAGCTTTCTTTGGTCAAGTGGAACACATTTAAAATGTACCAGAAACCAAGAAAAAAATGTCCAGAATATAAAATTTTCTTTGGCAGACCCTCCTTCCTTACATGTTTTTATACTGTTATATTTGTGGTTAATGTTGTTGTGAGCCTTTAGAATTTGCAGTCTTTTTATCAGTGGTTGTGATGATCTTAATTTAGTCAAATATGAATATGTGGCACTGAGGTGGCGAAGACCCCCTAAAGGCTCGGGCTGGCCCTGATATAGACTCATACATGTCAAAGGTTTCTGGTGCTTTAGATGCAACTAATGGTCTGTAAAGAAACTAATTAGACACTTAAGCTTTGACCAATTGCACTAGTTTTGCCAGTTAAATTTATTTCACGGCATGATCCAACAAACTATACTAAATGAGTTATCAGACTTACCGTGATAAAAGTATTGTTCTGCTCTGTGCCAGTGAGGTTGTAAAACATCATTAGAGTCTGTGCAGATCAATTTTGCTTTGGCAGGTGCAAATGATCAATGCAGGCATATGTACCTCACCCCAAGGTCAGTGTGCTCTCCTAATGCACCTGCCAGAGCCGGACCATTCGCTCACACTGACTGTTGTGTTCAGATTGTCTTTACATTCTTTTAAAAATAACCTGATTGATTTTTGCCTTCTTTTAAATTATTGCATGGTCTTTATTTTATGTTACAAATTATAATGTTAAAAGTAAACTGATTGCTTAAAAATGCTCCCAGCAGTTGATATTTTTGTCTTGTATGTGCTTAATTGGATAGGACAGATTTAAATGTGAAATGTGGGTGAAGAGTTGGGATAAATATTCAGCAAATTGCTCAGGCCAGAACAAAACCTAGTATGGCCTACTACTGTGACAGAACTACTATTCTATTTGTATTTGTATTATTATTATATATATATTTTTTTTAATAATTGATTGATGCAATGCAGAGTTTAATCAAATTATACTGACAGCAAGACGACCCTTCAGCCCTTCAGAGGATTTGGCAGGAAGTCAACCAGGTGTAAAATCTATATGCCCAATAATGCAACTTACTTCCTGCTATAGGTTTAATGTGGCATAGGGTAATTTTTGCTCTGGCGCAGTCATATTCATTGTAACAACTAATTGATAAAATGTTGAGTTAAGGCTTTTTAAAACTATGACGTTATTAAACTAATAGTGTAACAGATGGTCCCAGTGGGGATCAGAGAGACTTGTGTGGCCTTTGACTTATCAAAGGACATTTCTGAGCAGGTTAAGCCGCTGTCACATGACCGATAACCCGCAACAGATGTTTATGATTGGGCAGGATTAGGGACGCTGCATTTTCATCATCAGGATTTGTTCAACTCAAATAAAAAAAAAAAATAAATAAATAAAAAAATGAGCATAGGCCTGGACTTAAGCTGCCAAATCGTTTTAATTACAGTGGACATCGAATCCAACTTCTGAGAGATGTGCCAGCCCAGGCGTCATTACCTCGAGCTGTGCCCAGAAGTTGAAAGCTTGGCATCAGTTTTTAGCTTTTAAAAAGTCAGTTTAGATATCATTCAGAAGTATAAAATGTGTTACTTAACCATGTTTTCAAATAGTTTTAATATAAAAAGGTATATTGTATGGCACTGAACGTCAGCATGTGGTTAAAATAATATGCAAATGATTTTCTATTGTGCAAAAAACAAAAAAACAAAAATCTTAAATGGTCCAGATGCATCATTACATGGAAAGGCAGAACAGGATTGGGTAGCCTCTTATAATTGATGGTTTAGCCTTGTGGCATAATAACCGTTTGTATTTTGTCCTTGTGAAGTGTATTCTTAATTCAGCTCTGCTTTGTGTGTTCCATGAGCTAATCACCCATGGGCTGTAATCACATGCTTTTCAGTGTGGACAATAATGACTACAATTAAACGGCTTCCATGTATTAACACATTCTCTAGCACCCCAGGCTTCACAAATAATGTCTCATGCTTTTGTTTGTTATATGAGTTTGCAAAAATCATTCATCACTGATGTTTTGTGATTCTTATTAGTCGAGTGACTGTTAAGATATGTTTCCATGCATCTTTAGAGTGACATGAAACCAGGACGTTTTAGAGTGATGAAAAATTTGCACCGTCGCCATAGCAATTTACAATTCCAAACTCGCCTATTATTTAAGTCTTCAAAATGTCACCTATAAACCCATGAATTCTGTCTTACTCTGTTTTGTGCATTTCAGTTTCCAGTGAAATCTGTGTTTGTATTATGTTCCTAAGGCTCTTCTGCGTTTGGTCTTCTTTTAGGTTTTGCACCAATTGAAAAATACCTGGGAGGAAGAGTAAGGCTCATATTTGCAATAATTAAATGAGAGGTGATGATTGGTCAGTGCTTCCAGGAGTGGGAGGAGATATGAAGGATGGAAAATGAGAGTATTGTGAGATTAATCAAGCCAGAACAAATCAAACAAACCAACTTGAAGTATTACATCATCAAGTTTGTCAGTTTTCTGCAATGCTGCGGAAAAGTTTGTATGATGAGTTATCATGCCCACACTTAAGAGTAAACCAAACAAACTTAATGAGTAGAGATAGGCCAATGTGTCATCATCTCACACAAACATTGTATAATTAGCAGAAGGTAATGAGAGAAGTTCTGCAAGAAACTAAACTGACCCCACGTGCTTGGTTCTGAAACAAAAAAATCTACATAAAAGAGGTGTAATTGATAGCAGTTACACGTATAAGATGGGGCAAAGGCTTTTAGCTGTTTTGCTTCACAAAAATGGATTAAACTCTAAGGAAAAGCAAAACTGTAAACCTTAGTGACACAATCGCAATTTAATAATCTGGTAAACTTTTATGCACACATCTGAACCTGTTTTTAACATTTTATAAGGACTTGTATACTTGTTTGTTTTTTTCTGTTTGTATTGTATTTTAAACAGGATGCCATGAAAAAAGAGCCCAAATCCTCTCATTGGGTCCCCCTGTGTAAAATAAAGATAAGAAAGAAATGTCAAGATTATTTAGACTAAAGACACTGAAATAAATGTAAATGCAGAACTACATCATTTTCAAGCTCTGCAGTGGTCCAAATGTGCTCACTTACCTTATGCATACTGAGCATCCTAATTATTCACCAGGATGAGTTTCAAAGCGCTTTTCAAAACTTTCAGAGGCCGGAGCAGAGTTTTGCCATCACAGTAATGCTGACAACAACTAGCATGCTAACAGTGCGCTTCTTGATTATCGGACAGTAAAACACAACAATATTTGAAAGTAAATTCATGCTTGAGATTTGTCTGTTTCTGGATTTTCGAAGAGCACGAGTGTGTCCTGTTTACTCTGTTGTCCATTGAAGCTTTCCATTTGAGGCTAAATGGCAGCAGGCATTTGCCCTTGATTGTGGTGTGTCTGTTATGAGACTTGTTGAACGATCTTGCATTGGCTTTACTATTCTTAACTCCGGTGTGCAGCAATCAATTTTGTATGTACTTCAGGCAGTGCACTGATAATGTATGCCCTAGTCCTCCACAGGTCAAAAACATAGCCGTACCTGTGTGTCATTCAACCATGTGAAGCAGTTTCGTAACATATCTATACACTTGTTGCTAAGATTGTTGCTAAGATGTCACATTCTTTATAATTATTCTGTATATTGTATTATATTATATCATATTATGGTTTACATTGTGCATGGCTTTCTACAGTTAGCCAGTATTACTATTATTATTACTATATTGTTAGTGTGTTTATATGGTAAACACACGCACACACACAGCAGTCGATTCAAGGACAAATTCAATTTCATAAGTGAGTGATTATAAAAGCATGTACTGAACACTTCGTCCGCATTTCTATAAATAACATTTTCAAGTCCTCTGTGCTTCATGAAACCAAGCTAAAACAACCCCAGTTTTCTTTTCATGGAGCTGAATGCTGTACTGTAGGAACAACATTCACCATTTTAGGTTCTGTACCTGTTTTTTCCAGTCTTAAAAACACGACAACACAGCTATTATTATTACTATTATACTGCAGTGAATTTATGAGAGCTTTTCACAACTTTTGCAGACAAGACTGGAGTTTTGCCATCAAGGTAAATCTAAGAAAAACAACTAGCATGCTAACCATACACTCTATTTATTGAGAATTTTGTCTCAATTTTGTCTAATCTCAAGAGCTGAATATCTGCTGCACAAGATACATTTTGCTCATGGCGAAGAAAATCAGCATGTAAATTAAAAAGATAAACATATATATAGACAAACGGCAATTGTTATACATGATGGTATATGTAAAAGACCTGTAAGACCATATTGTTTGAGTTTTCACTGTACACCCGTATTTAAATCTGATACAATAATATCTTGCTGTTGGGAGGATTCCGAGTAGCATGCCAAAGAAAGATGTACCATTTCATCCGGCATGTTTATGATGCACGAAAAAGCCAGATTTGTTCTTCTAATCCCTTCCAAAATGGCTTGCTTTCTATTCAGATATGACATGTTGTTTACAAGGATACAGTATGTACAGCCAGTTGAGGATGTAAGCACTGCAGAAAGAGAATGAAAAAGAGCTAAATGTGTTTGGAGGGCAATTCAAAGTAAAGTATCTTATATGTGGGATGAAGTTGGGGGAATACACTAGCTAATATGAAATAAAGTGTGGGGGAGGAGGCCCTTAAGCAACACAAGTGAGGACATTATCTAGTTCATTAATCCGCACAGAGCAGCTCCAAACATATGCTGTCGAAACACCGCAATGCCTCTCACACAAACCATAGCCCCACAACTGTGATTAATATTCTTCCAAATGTCATCTCACTTTTCCGCAGGAGCCACTATTTTCATTTGAATTTCCCAGAAGTCAAAGGAACTGGAGAATGACTTTGAAATACTCTCTCCTTGTTCCCATGAGTCTTTGGGGGAGGATTTAAATTCTCCTTTAGAGTTTGTTTCTGGAAGGCACCGTTCCAAAGACATGCAAAGTATTATAAAATGTGTAGTAGTATTAGTGGTAGTCTCATAGTTATAGTTGTGGTAATGGTCATATCAATTAAAATAGTAGTTCTTGTTAAATGCAGTAGTAGTTGGATAGTCAGCTCCAGTTAGAGTATTAATCAAAAGGGCACTAAATGACTTTTCTGGTGGAGGGGCTGTCATCTATTTTCCATGAATATATTATTGCTTTGCCTGGAACGTTCAAAAGTATCTGCCATTAAACCTGTCTCTTGCCATAGAGATTTGCAAACTACTAGGACAAGTTACAGACTATATCCGAAGAAAGGCAAGCCCACTCAGAATTCATATTTATGGTGTATTAGTATTAGTGTATTCATCGTGTTATGTGAGAATACAACAGGGCCAGGCTGGCCAGTATAATTACAAATAGGGACTTTAGGGAGTTTTATTGTGAATAGTAACACACTTGAATAGATACATAGTATATATAAATAAATGTGGCAGGAGTAATATACCAGGCAAAGCAATAATGTCTTCATGAAGACAAGCAGGTGGTGGATTTTGTTTCAGAAAAGTGCACAGTACACATTTTTTTTCTTTTTGCACATTTAATTTTTAAAATAATCATGAAAAGTCATTTTAGTATATATTATTTAGTACATATAATTACAGTAATAGTGACGGTGGCAGTTTTAGAAAAAATGTCGTTGTAATAGTGGGACTAGTTAGTGGTATTATTTTGGGGGTTGGTACTGGAAAGTTAAGAACTAAAAATATAGGCCTATGTTTTGCTGTAATAGTTGGAGTACTAAAATACTTTTAGGTGGGTGTAATGAATAACTTCCTGTACTACTTTTCCTACTGCTCTGCTTATCTCCTCTCCACTTAGATCATTTTGTTTTTCCTCGTCAGACTTGCTGCCCGGTCCTGTCCTACACTGCTCTGTCATTTGCATGCTTGTTGCCTGCATGAGATTATACAGGGCAAAGTGCCCTGGTATGGCACAAATCAAAAGGAAGCCATGACTTGTTATCTCTGAGCCGCATTTCCCGGCCTTCACAGAGGAGCACTATCTTCAGCTTTGATGTTGGAGCCACTGGCCAAGTTTCCAGCTCCACTGCCATCATCAAGTGAGCGCTTTGTCATTAAATCCTAGAGCTGCTTCTAATTATGGCCCGCATCACTGCAACAGTATATGGGCTTTCTCTTCTAAGCAGCAGGGCACCAAACAATGTCCAATACAGAACAAAACTGCTGAAATAAAGAAAGGAAGAAAGAAAAACAAAATGCTTAAATTTTTTATCTGCCATTGGCAAGGACATTGGGATAAACACAGTGATTACTAATGTGAAACATTGTATGATTTTGTGAAAGAAAAAGAGGAAAAACTGTGGGAAAGTTCACATAATTGTCAAAAGATCAAAGTAAATGTGTAAATTAAAGATCCACTTTGTAACTTTTCTGGTGGAGGTTCCACCATCTGCTTGTCCATTTAACCCCAAACTATGGAACATTCCAGCCAAAGTGATAATATACTCAAGCAAGTGGCTGACCTCCACTAAGTTACATAATGCACCTTTAAAGTCTTCACAATTTCCTATTCAGCAAGTAAATATTATCAAAACATATTATTTTACATTATTTCTACCAATTAAATATTAGTTACATTATTCCTTGTCCATTTATAAACATTAACCCTTTAGTATTATTTTATTTTTAAATGTATCTAGATAAGTTGTATCTCATTGAAACAGAACAATTTGCACCACTTGACCTGCTCTGTTATGTGATGATACTGTACTCTCAGATTATTGTTGTATTTGTTGAATCTGATAATTGATATTTATCGGAACATTCATTATATCATTATTTACCCAACCACATAACAGTAGGTTTGCTGGCTTCCTATTTCAATGAAATATTATGGCCGTATGATGTGAGAACCCAGCACTATAACTTATGGTCACAGATGTGTTTTGCAGTGCTGATGTGATCTGTCTGTGGCTGCTTCTGCTCCGCACACACCCATGCTCCCTGAGTCACATAGATCGGTGGCCGGGGATTGGGTGGATTTCATTGAGCGTCTTTCATCTTCAAACTCTCTCAATTCCCTTGTCACCTACACTCCTAGCAGCTCTATTTATAACGTGTAACCATAACAACTGGTCTTTTCTCTTTGCCAAATGAGGAGTCTGTCACTAGGTGTCTTTGTGCTTCCAGTATGCAGCATGTTGAGCTTTAAATGATTGAACTTTTATCAGTAAACTATTTATTTTATTATATAGGGCAAAACTTACTTTTAAAAGAAAATGTGTACTTACACTGCAGTGTAAGTACACATGTTGCAGTGTAGGTCGCTGTCCATGGTGCTGAATCACATAGCTATGTTAAATGCCATTACTTGTTAAGTATATAGGAAATGTGAAACTGCATTTGTTAACTTGGCAACCAACCCAGGACA
Source organism: Periophthalmus modestus (assembly GCA_019594935.1). NCBI lineage: Eukaryota > Metazoa > Chordata > Actinopteri > Gobiiformes > Gobiidae > Periophthalmus > Periophthalmus modestus. The sequence goes on from JAIEZT010001214.1 coordinate 26,290,613, forward strand.
TGCATTGCAGAAAAAAACAAAAACAGAACATTATGCAATCTTAATAAGTTTATTGTATGGTAATGGTAATTGTATTTATTTATGTGTCATTAACAAACATTGGTTATAATACAAAATAGATTAATAGGCTGCAGTCTGATATTTTTGATGAATGAAATTTTCAAATAATCTTGCAATCCACAGCTCAGTACCTCACAACCCCTACTTTGGAAGCCACTCACTGACATTCTCAGAAGTATTGTATTTGTTGCTCCTAATTTTCTACAAAGAGTAGTAAAATGACAGTGACCCAAAACATTGTTCATGTTCTATTGTGGATACTGTTGAAAGACTTTTCAAAACATAAAGTTTTCAAACTCTGACTCACCTATTTATGCCACGAGTTGAAGTTAAATGGGCCACATACTCTGGATCTTCGAGGAGCAAGATTATGGTTTTATGAAACTTACTAAAAAGTTGTACTTTTCTGAGCTTCCCCAGAGAATGCGAAGTATCTGGCTTAGTTTGTGTGTGATGTGTAAATTGTCAGAGCTGAGGAGAGTGCCACAGATGAATGAGACTTTGTACAGGTGCAGGAGCATTGTTGTGCCACAAAGTTTCTTCTCGTTTGCACCACTTCTGAAGAGACCTAGGACTTAATGCTCTTCAGATCTCTTCACAACCTTCATGTGATGAGCAGAGGAAAGAAAACAAGGCTGTCTGTCAGTTTGATAAAAGTTTTTTTTTGTTTAGTTTGAAGTTGAATTAATGCACAAGGTAGAATATATCATGCATATCAAATGTGGCTGTGGTGGTGACGTGAATGCATGAGGCAAAAATAAGGAAGAAAAACATCCCCTGGCTTGCTCAGGTTTTCTACACCCATCGTTCTTCTTCCCTCATATGTATAAGGATATATTTATATTTTTCAAGCACTTATGACTTATTCTTTGGGAGCATATAATAATGAGCACAGCTTCTAAAAAATATGACGTGTAAATAAAAAAAAATCATAAGTAAGGCTATGAATACACTGTTCCATAGCTTGCCACACCCATACTATTTTCGTGTATTAAGTCACTTTAATATGCCCATGTTTTATGGTAACAACAACATATTGCTCCCATGAGTCATTCTATTTAAAACTATGCATGCATGGATAAGCATATAGCACGTCAGATGGAATAACACCTAAAAACAGAAAGCACTGTGCGTGTTTCCATCACAGACGACTCCCCTCATCAGGAGCTGTCAGTGGAGCAGGTTACGTTTAAACAGCCAGCACACTCGGGAGTGCTGAGGCATGAACACAAACAGTACAGAGCCATTCAGAGGAACAGGCTAACACGCGTTCAGCTGCCGAGAGGTGAAGCCATTGTTTGACATCTGGCTGATCCCACTATCACGCAGCCTTCAGTGACTGCTAATTGCTCCCAGTGGGACCAATCCCATCACACCTAAATGAATCTGGTCCAAATTCATTCTATCTGGAATTGCAGGTATGGCAGGCTTTTAAAATGCCAAATTGGCCATGATTTTAATGGGGGCATAACACCATATAAATTGTTTCCTTGTAAAAAACATACCTAGAATTGTAAGTATCATTCATGCTTGTTGTAATCCTGCAATCCTGCATGCACTAGGTCCTCAGAAATCAATTTTCCACAGATAGTTATGCAACAAATTGAATTGAAGTTCTGGGCATTGCACTCACATCGGGTTCACTACAACTGCATATGTATGTAATTATGCCAGTCACATTGCTAAATAGATGCTTTGTTGTTGTTTTTTCTAGAGTATTGCCCATCAGGAGAGGGAGCTTATTCTTGGTTGTTGCCTCTTGTCTTGTCAATATGTGTACAGTTTATTTATGTTTTTGATCTTTGCGTCCAACATGTCACTAATCACAATTGTAATGTTTTGCCATTGCCCAGCACTAATAAAAACCATAAAACACAAACCTAAAAGTGCAAAATGTGCAAAATGTTTAGAGGCCAATAAAAACTATGGCTTCTTTTTAAAATGGGTGAATCATTACAGAGAACAATGTGTTATTGGGAACTGAAGTTTATCTCATAGTGTAATAGCAGGGAGGGATTAAAAACGATTATACCAATCTTATTATTTCAGAATGCAGCCTGACCTTGTTGCTAATGTCATCTGAAGCGCCTTAAAAGATTATTTATGATGAGATGAGTCACATCCTCAATTAAACAACATTTGCTGCGTGGAGATCCAGTACACTTTTGGTGTCCTTCTCAAAAAACCATCAAGGTTGGTTTGGGAATGCACAACCCACGGTCTCGACACACATTTAAATTTACAACTTTCTGACAACTTAATGTATGGGTGTCATTTCGATGCCATGGGAGAAAAGGTTATTTTGTAAGACTGGTGTAATTCATATAGAAAACCGCTGGCATTGGAGGTGGAAGAGGTTGCACATTAATCAGAGGGTTGTTGGTGATTAAATCTTTGTTCCTCACGTTTTATATCATTGTGTTGTTGAGCAGGACACTGGCCAAACAGTTTTGAATGAATAGAATAGAAAAACCTTTGAGTACTCATAGAACGTAAATGGCTGTGATTCATGTAATAATATGAACTTTTACAAACGTGTCTACAAAAGAGATATCAAATACATGCATGAGTATGTTGTTGTATTTGTCACAAGTACTAAGCCTGGTAAGCTTGGTAAGCCTGGTTTAGAATTTAAAGTTGTAAAGCTGTGTAGAGAACGTTTCATTATTCTGCTGTGGGCTGTGTTGATTCTGTCACTGCTGAGTCTGTGGCGCAGTTACTGTTCCTCTTTGGTAAAGGTTCACTCTATCTTTAGTTTTAAATATAGAATTAGAGATTCTTTTTGTCCGACAGCAGAGTTTGTTTATCAGCTTTACGTGTTTCGGCTACTTCCTATAGCCTTCCTCAGAAGCGTTGCGTGATGGTGTAGTGACGTGCCCTGTAGGCAGCTTTACTTGATTTTCTAATCACTGTTCCTGTCACTGGTTCTGTGCAGTAACAAGCTGCCAGCACCCAGGATTTTGAGTAAAGCTGAGTGCTACAAGACCACAATTACAACTACAATTCTACTTTCTCCTTCTCTTTAGATGAGGGCCAGTGCTAAATTGAAAAGAAGACAGGTCAAAATGATAGAAAAGCATTTGTCAGTATAGAGTTTGTCAGCATGTTGTGGCATTTGTAGATTTTATTGTCCTTGTAGGAAAATTTGACCTCTGGAATTCACCCATCCTTCAACCACTGCCTCAAGGAAATCTGTCAGGAGGATATAGGTGACCACAGTGCAGCGCCTGGGGACCCATGTCCATATGAGCAAGGATTTTGGTCAGAGTACATAGTTGGAGGGTAAGCCCTCTGTATGCTTTGAGTTATTACAACATATTATCTAAACATAACAAAAAGCAGCAAATCGTCATAGGCCTCATGAGGAAAACACCTACAACTGAATTGATTTTGTCACAGCTTTGCAAAGTTGTGATGCTGTGTAGAATATTTATACATCCAAGCATTCCAAAATGTACACACTGTTTTTAAAAGACTTATTACTTTTGTATTGATTTGTATTAAACGTAAGTAGATAATTATTTTACATTTTGTTCATAGTTAAGTACAATATTGTTTTTAAAAATATTCTAATAATAGAAACAGGTCCAGTGACTTAATGTTCAAGACTGTAGAGCTGATAGACCCTGCCTTTCTTCACAGTGGCATTTCATTGTAATAAACAGAAGATTTCACTTTTGAACCCTAATACCTTGTGTCACTCGGATTTTTCTTTTCTATTTCAGAGATGGGGATGGACATAGGGGAATTTTCTGACCACTCCAGCCTCAAATGCAGGACAGTACTGTTTTCCACAAACATGCATAGATAAATCCAAATACTAGTAAGGTAATGATGAGAGAACACTGTTATAACTTGGCTAAAAGCCTAATATGTCTCCTTTAATAATAAAGCATTTTCTCTTGATATTTTTTCATCCATATAAAGCACTGAGACATACAGTAACATAAGACATGCAGCAGCTCTCATGTTTAGTTTATTGTTTTTTTTTTGTCCCATGAGTATTTTAAACTGTATCTTCTTATGAACCCCCTTTTTACATTCATCTTTTTCCTCTCAATACCAAAATGTCTGCAGCCATAAGCACAGAAAGTCGCACAAACCCGATTGCTCTCAGTGGGCATGCTCCAAATCAATTCACTGCTGTTTCTTTATTGGAGCCAGTAAATGTTCTTCATTCCCTGGGAGAGCCGTGTGCACTGTTCCAACACTCCCTTAAATCATTTAGCCACATGTAAATCTGCAATATCCCTCCATGCGCCATATGCTGTGTTTATTAACTTATGTTTATTATACAGAGCCACACAATCATTGGGCAATTTCATTAAGCCTTCCTTATGTGTGCCTACAAATGCAGAATCTCAGTGGATCTCTACAGTTGGAATTGAAGCTGTATTTAAAGGTGCTCTATGTAACTTTTCTGGTGCGAGTCTGCCACCTGCTTCACTCCAAGGAGATGTTATGACTTTGGAATGTTCCGCAGCTTGGCACTAAAGTTAACTAGCTCAGAGGAGACAAGCAGACAGCACCCCAAGCCAATTTTCAGGTGTGATTATAGGTAATTTCTTAGCAAGAAAAGCATCTGTAATTGAATAAATGCAAGATTGTTTAGCATGATGCCAAAGAGACAAGCAGGCGGCAGAACACTACCAGAAAAGTTACATGGCGTACCAATAAACAGCTGAAAACATAACTTTGCACTGTGCTATTTATCTTGTAATTCTGGCAGCCACTCAGTGCTAGTTTCCTCTCCCACATCCACTATCCACACTAAACTATTCAAACAGGCAAGTAAGATTAAGTGTCTTGCCCAAGGACACCATGGCACTAGATCTCATGCCATTACAAAACCATATCGTATAGTGTGATCAAGCAAGATGAATGATCAATTTGAAAGCCATGAAGTACAGAAATTGTATTGGCTCCAAGCAGAAAAGCATAGTCACATCTGGAATAAAAGCATTTAAAAGGACATATATAATAGACCTATATGAAGTATGGCCTTGTAATAGAGCTCAGACAACTGCTTCACGCTCCATAAAGCAAGCATTACCATCACCGACTCATAAATCTAACTGTAGTTGATGAAAATTTGAGGTAAAAGGGATCGCTTCCCTCTCTGTTATAGGTGCTGTACCAGATCATTTTTGTTTACTGATTAAAAAATGTGAAAATCAGAACTAGCTTGTTTTAAATGTGCAGTGTTTCAAAGTCCTCACTTACCTTATGCATTCTGAGCATCCTAATCATTCAACGCGATGAGTTTATAAGCTTATTTTCGCAACTCTCACAGACCAGTGTATAGTTTTTCTTTCACGGTAATGCTAAAACTCGCTTCATGATTATCGGGTAATTAAACACTTTATGCAAACGGCACACAACATATTGTGACCTCAGGGACGATAAATCTGTACTGGGGCAAAAAAAATTCTCAAATACATGAGAAAAAAAATGGGTACAAGGGCCTTTAACATAGTACACTGGAAGTGACTTTTTTCACTGCAAATCCCATCTGATGTTTGCCGATTGACAATCCCTTTCCAGAACAACTGCTGGCTGTTTGCTTTGTGAGCCACATTAAATCGCCCAAGAGGAATTTCAGTAAAAATCAATTTTCAGACAAGAAGCAATAAAACTTGTCTGGGTCTTGGCAGACTTACAGGAAATTATCTCGTGCCTTTGTTCCGAATAAAGACTGCTTCTACATACTGACATTTATAGTAAACAGACTGGACCGTACATCCACTGGGTAATGTTAGGACAGGGAAATCACACTCCCTCATTCTAAGCCCAGTTTAAATGAATAATTACAGCCGGGATAATTGCGTTTTCCACTATTGTTGACTGTGAAGGCCCTCCAACTCCATCACACAACACCAAAAACTCATTAATGAAATCACAAATCGGTAATCTTCACAAGCTGTATTCTCTACCATAATGGATGCCCTGGCACAGCTTCCCCAGCCCCTCTCCCATTTAAAACAAACACGCTCTTGTTTTGCACAGTTGGAACTTATTGGTTTGATTTCCCGCTGTGTTTATAATGCGTTAGAATGTGAATATGTGCTGTGGGCATTGGGAATGGAAAGCACTTTGGATGGCATAAGATCTGGTAGTTTCATCTGGAATGCTTTGGAACACCCAACGCGTTTTAATGCCAGCCTTATCAGCTTGAATCTGAATTAGCAGAGCAGCCTTCCCACCAGCCGAGTGCTCTGCCTCTACTAGCAGTTGCTTCTCTCAATAAAAAAAAGAAAAAAAGTGAGTGTATTCAAATGCAACACAAAATGGCAAATTCACCCAACAATGTGATTGTAGTTCGATTAAACCCAAGCATGATTTCTCAGACTTGTAAAACAGAGAACTTGCAGTATTCTTTGCCTGAGGCCTTCCATCACCTTGGTTGTGATCATACTTTAAAAGCAAGGTAGATGAAGTGTCTTGCCCAAGGACAGAATGCAAGGATACAAGCACCGTCCTTCGGTTTGAAGAATAATGTGTTTAGAGACACAGATCTGCAAGAGCAATGGGGTGAGTTCAAACTATTAGTCAACCATGCTAACCCTTGGTTTAAACCAGGACAAATCTAAACTTTGAATGTTTTAAATTGAAATAATGAAATAAAATGACTAAATAAAAGAAACCACTGACTTCTTTGTTGAAAGCTGCACAGCTCCATCTCTTATTTTCTGCAAACATCATGATAACAACATGCCATGATGCCCCACCTATGGATATCTGCAATCATGTAAAGGGGCTGTGTGTACTGTACTGACTTTACTGGCTGACTTTTACTGTATTCAAAAATGTCAAAAACAGAACTAGTTAATTTTACAGAGTTTGCTTATGAACTCTTGGTGAATTATTAGGATGTTCTGAATTCATAAGTTAAGTGAGGAATACCTTGAGTCACTGCACTTTCACAACTTTCAGAGGGCAGAGCTGATTTCTGCTGTGACTATAAAGCAATTAACAATTATGGTACTAACTACACTTCTTGATTGGTGGACAATAAAAGGCTGTGTAGTTGAGTACATTCAGGCAGTACACATCTGCCTTATTGTGACCTCAAAAGCTGCTTATACAATATCTGTATCGGCTAAAGACAGATTTTGCTCACATATATGAAAAGAAATTGGCTCCAGGACATTTGATTTGAACATTGTGTAAGGTATCAAAGTATTTATATTAGTATGCTCTTATACTGGCCATTGCTCACTGAAAAAAAAACAAAAAAAAAAACAAAGTTGACATTGAAATTTTCTCCATAAATTCATACTAAAAGCATTTCTGGGGCAGGTCGGCCTGCACATGTGTCATTTTGCAGGTGTAAGCCAACTGAAGCATGTAGTGTCAGGTCACAGTCCCAGCAGCGGGTCACTGCTCTGTCCGAATGTCATATACTATCCTTCACAGTGAGCACACATGTGCCTCCAATGACCTTTTCCCCATCCCTTTATGCCCTCCATCTGCACCTGCTCTGCCACTTCCTGTACGCCTCCTAATTAATACACGGTCATCATACCTCCCCAGCGTCCAAACTCATCCGGATAAAACGACTCAAAACCCATTTCTCTTCCCAGAGCATCATTCCGCAGGTCGAGCACACTCCAGGGCACTGCCAGGAAAAGGGAAACAGGTAGGATCAAAGGTAAGCTCTCATTTTGACCATGCTCTGCTGCACAAATAGGGCAGTTTACCACGATATCGCTCTGTCTGATGATAGGATTTAGAGTGCTATCTTTATGTTCACTGGTTACAGATACCAAGCCGGGTTGCCAGATCAGCTTGAACAATTACCCTGGGTTCTCCACGTGGCTCTGTGGGGAATCATCAATTTAACAAAGACCAAATCCTCTACAAAATCTTATCTGGTCACTTTGAAGAGATGAGCTGTGTTTTGTGGGCTATGCGATGGTCTTATCTGTCAGAGTACTGTGGACTGCTATGAGAACAATCGCTGACACTGATAAGAGAGAGAACATATAGTGCCAAAGGAAGATAGGTGATAACTCCTGAAACATAACTCCTGTATGCAAAAGGAGACACTTCCTATCAACAAATGTAAATGCTTTGAACTGAATTAGGTCATATATTGTAACATAAATATGTGGATAGTGGACTAACTTTAGATGCTGTAAGCAGACTGTAATGTAGGGAGCACAAATATAGGCCTAGAACTGGGACAAGACAATAGTGGGAAAAAAAATGTTCTGAGTTTGCAATTTTGGTTGTTCTGCTGATGCATCTCTTCCTGATGGGATACTGGAGGGTTGTGAACATTTGTAGTTAAAATGAGCATGGAGTATGGAAAGACTGCATTTAGGGCTTGAAAAATTCCATTGAATGACATTCAAAATGGCACTTGTACACAGAAGGCTGAAAACCTTGAATACTACACCTCATAAGTATTTGCCTAATATGAAACTACTGGTATGGTTATGGAATCTGTACATCATGTTCCTACTTGTATAAAATAATGACTGTGTATGTCTGATTGGTCCTAGGAAAAAGTACAGTAAATCAAATAACTGTGTGTCAGCCTGGGAATGGAGGAAATGACAAGTGACTGACAGCTGTAGCCAATGTAGTGGATAAGTGGAAGCAGACACTCAGTCAATGACAAGGCTGGAGAAAATAGTTCAACTATGTGAGATGTTTTTGATGATAAATAAATAAAATACAAAACAACATTGAAGTGCCAAAATACTAATTTAACATGTACAAACTGGGTTTTGATCAACATAAAAAGAATGATGGAAAAGGATGATATAACAAAAAATCGAATTATTTTTGTTTCTTTTTATTTTTGCATGTTTTGTGTTGTACTCATCCAAATCCATCTCAAGTTTTTCACCTTGACAGGCAAGCACAAGGTTCTTTCTCCAGTTTAACTTTGTGGAGCAGAGGACTTCCCTGGGATCATTATTAATGCCCCTGTCCTTTAGTGTCACTATCTAGGCCACTGCAGAGGTGTGTTCAGCTGGCTCTCCCAGCCTCATCTCTGCAAGTGGCACCAAAAGTGACCACGCAATCTTGGGAGAAGCTTCATATATCTGAACATTTGAGGGGACATCACATTTTAGCTTAGGGAGAGGAGGCAGGACGTGAATGGATGCGCAAAGAAGTGCAGGTGCTAGAAGCTGAAATTTAATGATGTCCCAGGAGAAGACAAAGCCATCTCAGTCTGACCCTGTCAAGTCTGAGCTGAGCCCTGTGGTTACTTTGCCAGGACACAGGACATGTAAAGGAGTACATCTGTTGTTTGTGGACACTCACTGAAGAAAGATGAGCAGGTTTTAGAAGGCTGTAACATAAAAGATTTGGTCAAAACTGTATTACTGGTAATATTTTATTTCATTTGAGAATCTAAATTCACCAACCTATTTATAGTAACCTATTATGTAATAGGCCTACTGCAAAGTCGAAGTTCTGAATTATTCTATTATTAAATGTATTGATCAACTGCAATTGTAGTTATATCGGTTTTAGTCTTGAGTTTCATCATTATTGTAATTGTTTGATTTATATTTATTTAATTTGACCTCGTATAAAAATAATTGGTAAATGTAACTGAGTACTGAGTACTATATGTGAGAACTTGAAAAAGCTAATATATGCTAATATAATAAGTGGAAATGTATGAATACATGTTCATTCGTCCAAAGTGGTTATTAAGACATTAAAACAACACAACAACAAACAAAACAATGAACATTAATGTACTATTTTAACTAGTATATGCTTTGTAAAAACTTAGTCACACCGTGTAACATTTTAGCCAAAAACTAGACTAATAGAATGTGAATGTATGTTGTTTTTTGTTTTGGTATGTTTTGTTTTTTTCTATTTGGATATTTTTATTGCACGAAAAAACATAGAATAACATCTGTCCTGACTCTTTTGAACCTACACAAACCTGACTCTTTCCTGACCTTTTACTCTAATATTCATAAATCATAAATCTAAATCTTTCATGCATAATCATAAATCTAACTGTGAAGAACGTTCTATAGAATCATTCAGGTGATATGTCACCTCCAAAAAGTGGTTGCTTTGACACAAGCAAAACAAGTCTGAAAATAACAGCAGGATGAACATAATTGGATTTCATATAATAACTTTGTAGTGTTAAAAGCACTGCAAGGCTACCTGTGTTGAGAATGAAACAAAGGAGTGGGGCAAAAATAAATTAGGTTGAGACACTTATGCCATATGCCATAGTGGAATAACTTGTCAACCCAGAAACTGAGTGGTGCTGACATGCAACAGTGTGTGGGTGTGTGTGCGTGTATGTGCACGCGTGTGTGTCATTGAGATGTATTTACAGTGACAGATGGCGGTTCGTGCTCCAAAACACCAGTGAAGGACACAGCGGCTCGTCCTAACTGCCTATTGACTTAGCAAGAGAGCGAGTGGAACAGCATCACACTGAGCTTCTCCCATAACACACTACATCAACTTTACCCAGTACATGACTCCATACCCCCCCCAACCCACTATTTCATCAAGCAGGGTCAAAGGTCAAATGGCGCACGAGGCCTTGAAGATACGCTACTCTTATTTTCCAGGTGAACTGAATGACCGAGTATGGCCGCTCAAGGGAGATACAAACAACATTGTTAATCCAAGGATGCTACTGATGCAGTGTGTCAGCAAGAGGCAGGAAATGACCAGGACTTATTTTCTGACATATTCTGACCAGATTTTGAATTAACTGTACTGATAACTGATACATAACATTTTTGATATATTTCTAGGCTATAGTTTGATTAAGAAACAGAATAGCATGGTGTATATTATGACATTACCATATTTTGCTCATTTTGCCCTTTTTCTCTCTGGTATAGCTAAAGCAATTTGTCTGCACCTGACTTGTGGTGTATTGGGATTACGTTCACAGCATGACCTCACAGTTATTATTAATTTATTGTATTAAGAATGTACTCTCTAACTTTTGTGGTGGAGGGAATGTAAGCCACCTGCTCTATCAAGGTTGTTTTGCTCGGAATATTCCACAGTATTGCATTAAACGTTTCTATTGTTGTTTTTTTAATTGCATGTCTTTAACCTGCTCAAAATACCTTAAACAGTTGCTTTCTTGTGAGTGGGGTCGCTCCAAAGATCTGACGTGTAACTTAACAAAGCAATAATATCACCATGGATGTGGCAGAAGTTCCACCAGAGAATTTTGTACTAGTGAATGAGACAATGCAGCAGTTTCCCTTGTGGATCAGTAAAGGTTTGTGTAAGCTGGGGGTTCCTTCTCAGACTCAGGAGTGCCTAGATGGAGGATTGGGATGAGCATTTATTTTTCAATTAGAGCATGAAATTACAGATACAGGTCTCTTTAAAAATGGACAAAACCACTATACCTCCAGAGAGCAGAACTAAACAAAGAAATAAGAGAAGTGGTTGTCTTAAGTCTTGGGGACTGAACTCACAACCTCATGTTGAAAGTTCTCATCATTGCGCCACTGGGCTACTAGTTTGTACATTAAAGATCGCTCATCCTTTTTTAGCTGGCTCAGATCTTCACAGTGTGTTAGTGAATTCCTTGGAGAAACTTCCTCTGCAGACCTGCCTGGGTTCAGATAAATATTCAGAGCTGGCTGATGTGCACTCGCCTTGACCCCATGCTCTTTCCTCAGAGAGCAGATTACATTTTTCTCATGTATTGGATGTATTGGTGTGTGCTTTATTGCTGCCCCCAGAGCCCTGCACCCCTCGCTGTATCTCGGCTCAGCCATAAAAGAGTGAGGCGCAGCCGGTGGAATTGGCACATATTAGTCTTCATCAGACTCTTGAGACACTGACACTTATGAAGACCTATGTCATTTAATATACATCATGAGCTTCAGTGGAGGTACAGGGACGCCCCGGGTAAGCAGCTGAATGCCTCCTAACCACAAGGCCGCAGGACGAGTCAAGGCTACTGCTACCAGCGCAATCTTTTACTTTACAAACACACTTCTGTCACAAAAACTACATTATCTTATGTTTGCCAATCTATTCAGTGTGTTTTAACTGTTTCAGATTATTTATTAATCATAAAGCAGCCCATGACAAAATAAAAACAAATTAAATGAAGTTGTTTGCCAAGAAAACAAAAGCAGAAAAAAAGCATCAAAAAACTAAAATTACATTAAAATTGATTGATTCAATCAGTTTGAGTGTGACACTCTCCAGATAGTATCACCACTCATTTTAATGGTTCATTCAGATGGGGAAAAAAGAAAACTGAAGGACCTGCTGTCTCAGCAGCCATCATAATGACACATCATGGATCAATCTAAATTGAAAAGCTCCTTTTGACTACACAAGATAAAACACCCAAGACCATGTCGCTGGGAAACACGAATGAAGCTATGCTGTTTATAATTTTATTCAAGACTAAATACCTACTATATTTTTCATCCCTGTTAAAAACGATAATTACCACTGACGGCTTTATAATCATAATTACACATTTATGCCCAAGTAATGTATGCTGTTGAAAGGTACGTTGACACGTCATTGTTTGCACAGTGTTCATGCCTCAATTAAAATCACACAAAGTGAAAAGATATATATTTATATCTTGTCTGAGGCTTTTCATTAATCAATTTAGAGGCGACAAGCAATTATTTCTGTTGGTTGAAGTCCGTGCCATCAATCTAAACTGCCCAATTAGCCTTTGTGGGTTTGTTGTCGCTCGCATAAATATTCTGAAGTTGCACACAGACATCTCATCAAGCAACTTTTAGAGATGATCTTAAACAGCCGCCATTAGACTGAATTATGGATGTGTCCCTAAAATGTCTGAGTTTGGAGCCTCATTGTGCTTTCCTCTGATGAAAAATACATTTGGCCTTAAGCAGTGAGTCCAAGAGACTGGAGCTAGAAAGCCACTTGTAAGTTTTACCATTGAATTTCTTAAAATAATACTAATGATAATAAAAAGAAACTTTTAAAGTTTGATTGCAGACATGATTTTACATCTTTTCTATTTGCATCCAAAAAGGTCTTTAGATCTGCTTTTGAAAATGTGATGATTTTGAAGAAGCAACAGTTCCCCTGCTGTGGCTGCTCAGCCCAGCCTTGAAAGTTCTCCCTATTTAAAAGTGGAAATTATATTAGCAAAGAGTGTGTTCTGGTTACAATGTTTGGATATCACACATTTTTTTTTCATAATTTATAATGACAATTGTATGCAGTATAATGAACTGTAGATCTGTAACAATGCTGGTTATCAGCGTTTTCAAAAAGGTGAATCGCTAACATCGTTGTTTTTATGTCTAGTTTAATATGTCATATTGTGTGGTTGGGTTGATATTGCTGTTTATCATTGTTTGATATATTACAGCTATTCAGAATTTTAATACCATAACTTCACTGAATGGGAAAGCCAGACAGTTCAAAAAGTTTAAACCACATGATGTATCCATAAAGTAATTATGCACTCTGCAAAAGTGAACTCCATTTCTCTGGCTTCTTACTATAATGATATCGTTTCCTCTGGCCCGATGCTGCAGTGTTTCTGCACACGGTCTTTGAAAATGTCAGGGAGATCAGTTGTTATCTTGTTAGCGCTGTTCCTAACAGTCTATCTTTAGTCGCTCTCATTCGTCCATGGTGATGCTTTAGTGACACACCTTAGATGACTCACACAGACACCACACATTATTAATGTTTTACCAAAATAGTTACCCAGAAATAACAGCAGCCGTAACCCATGGTTACAGCAATGATGTCACCTGCTGCCATCGATCTCATGCACACTTTAGATCACATGTCCCATTAATGCTAGGCAGCAACACACTGATTTACAATGCCTCTCCTTTATCACAGAACTAAAGCAACTTTTATATTCACCCCGAGCCGCCAGGCCTGCAGTTGCTTTATGAAGGCACACCCTTACAATAACAGTGACATCATCAGTGAGGAAAAGGACTCTGGGTGGTGGTCTTTGATGATGATGTGGGAGAGAGGGGGTAGGTTTGGTGAGCTGAAAGATATGTTTATAATGAAGCCACTTCCGATAGGTAATAAAGGTCTGCAGCTAATGCCTGGAGCACTGAGGCAGGCACGCACACCTTAAAGATGAACTCCAGGCTTAGACTGAAGACCAGAGGAAAGAGCAGTACCCACCTGTTTCTATGTTTGCCATTATGTGTCCAGATTTACCCATACAACAAAAAGTGACATGTTAGAAAGGACATTTTAAATGCATTTTCTTAATTCAAATAATTGAGTGTTATTGAGCAAACTATACAATTATTAGTAAGAAAAAAAAATAAAAGAATTTCTCACCATAATTTCAAAAAAAAAAATGTGACAAAAACTGTGACAAAATCACAAACTATTATTTTTAAGAGGTGCTAGTCTGCCTTCTAGGAGCGAGTCTTGCTGTGTCATCTTACACCATCCTAAAAGTCATCAATAAAATTCTTGGTGGAAAAATACTGATGAGTGACATCATCAGCTGCCCCTCTGGCTCCTGTCTGAGCACATTCCGCCGATGGATAAAAGGTCACGCAGAGAGGTGCGAATGTAAAGTGCTCCAACTCCCAAGTCACATCTCCCCCTCCCGCTGCGCGCACACACGCACATGCACGCACGCACACACACACACACACACACACACACACACACATCCCCTCACTTTCCCCTCCAGCTAAAAGTGAATAACATGAAGAACCTTAGAGCTAAATGCTGAACAAAAACATGTTTATTACAGCTTCTCTATCATTGAGGTTTAGCTATATGTTTAGCAGTTGACCCCTATCACAAAATAATGCTTGACCCCACACATGTGCTGAGCTCAAACTTTTAGGTGCTCCCATCAGGATACAGGTTTAGGTTGTGTGTACTGATACTTTGCAGCTGATGTCATTACCATTCTTCAAGCTTTATTTTAACGCAATCTGACTGACTTAGACCTTCTGTATTATGTATTGCTAAAAAGTCCCTATCAAATAACACAGTCACAGTCACAGGTTTAAAAATTACTTTATCCCACCCTCTATACACATTTTTAATGGGACCTTATATGGAGTTAAAGTAGTGATTCAACTTTTTTGTATTCCAAATGATACCTGCTTAATGTAAAGATCACAGTGTTTCTGCAAGGATGGACAATGCAGCAGACAATGCTCTAACAATATTTACTATGTTTGTTTCCTTGGATTAAAGAACGAGTTTGAAAACATGAGAAACTTTATTAAGTGCAACATCAAAGCAGGGACACTGTTGGAGCCAGAGAGATGTGAGATAAACTATATTTGGACTGAGGCCCATCAGTTCAACTTTTGTGAAGATGTCATCTGGGAACTCAGTAACAAGCTGTCAGAGGCAGACTCATCTGCACAATGATTTGATGTCAGCGGTCAAATATGGTTTTAATAGCATGACATGCACTGAATGGAAATATAATTTGAATTTTAATCAGCTACTTCTTAAGCCATGTCTACTACTAAATCATTCCATATTGTATTACACAGCCTGGACATGGACATCACAAAATCTGACCTGCAGATCAACAGATCAGATTCATTAAAGATAAAAATTAAGATTTTGTTCAGATATTTTTTTTTATAATTTTGTTGAGAATGTAAAATGATCTCACATTAAAGATGATCTGGTTTTGAGACTGAAAGTATAATCAGTATTTTTGATAGTCCAATGAGGTTCATCTGGTCTTCTGTTAATTTATTTTAATATTATTTTAATAGATTATTTAGGTTTAGTTTGTTTTCATATATGATGTTGCTATGATGTGTCTGGTCATATGATTTAAACAGGTTTTCCTACTGGTGTAGGCAGCCCCCCTCATCCCAGTTTATATTCCCATGGGCAGGTTTCTGTATTTCAATTACCTGCTTAATCTAGCAACGATGTTTGTTGTCCTCTCCCAATGATGTTTGCTCCATCCCAGTCCATAATGTGGTTCTTTCTTTTACAATGGTCAACAGGAAACAGTGAAGCCATCCATCAAAACACAAAGCAGAACGGGGCAACTCAAATCAGCCATTTCTTACAGTTGTATGCGTGTTTTATGTTGTAAGTGAGAAGGACGTTGCCTGGGATCCAGTCTGAAAACCACCTCCAAATTCCTCCTTTGCAATAGCTAATCAGATCACTATATAATAATGGTCAATTGCCACCTTCCTTTGTGAACTGTTAGTGTCCTTTTTAGACATGTCCATCTCTTTGTATGCAGGACTACACACTGACAGCTGCTGACTCTGGAAGATGCTAAACCAATCATGCAAATACATTTATGCATTAGGCACTTTTTTGACCCATCGAAGACCCATTAATATAAATATGCCGAGTTTGCTTGTGTCGGTATGGCATTGTAACTCCCATCAGATGCTGTTGAGTCTCTCCACCTCTCCACCCACTGCTCTGTGGCTAATAGATCTCACAGACACAGGGATAGGCTTATCTGATGGGAAGACTAAGCAGCGCTTCTTGGCCCAATACAGGAGCGTGTCTCACATGAGTGGCTGCTGTGGTTTTATGGCTCCCCTGGCATGCAGCAGAACATTTAAAAGGCACGGCTCAAATCAGCTTAGCACACTTTATTACCCGTCTGCAAACAGCTTAAGTGTCAGGAAGCACATCCTTGAGTTAGTAATGTTCACAAGCATATACTGTGGACAATTAAGCCCGAGAGGCACACATGGGTGTGTTCTTGAAGAATAACTTATGAGAATGAGAAGAATAAAAAGGAATGTTTGAAAACACACTTTAACTATGTAACTAGACTTTATTGTCTCTGCCAATAGAAGAGTGGGCAGTCACTGCTGCATTTGAGGACTGATCTCCAGATCTTATTTGCTCTGGAGTCACTCCATTAAAATACATGCCAGAATAACTGGATATGGCCTAGTCCAATTCAAACAGAATTTTCGTTTTGTTATGGCGTTTATCTATGTATATCTGCCAAAAGTGTGGTTTTATGTAGTAAAGCTGTTTTAATAAGCAGAATATAGCTGCAAAGTTTTTATGCAAATGCTAAATTAGCAGATACCTTTTATGTTTTTTAGCGCTCTGTTTGCACCTGTTGTGTTCTTTTCCCTGCATGTAACCTGAGACAAGAGTGGTCTGACAGGTTTTGGGGCAAAGCAATTATGAATTTGATCGTTTGATGAGAGGTGATGGGGAGAACATGCAAATTCCATATATATTTCTCAATTCCTGTACATTGATATGCACGGGGATTGAGAACTTTGACATGCTGCATAGGACTTGTAATTTTCTATAGAAGCTTTGTCTCATATGCAGATATGCTTATAAATATAACCCTTAAAGAATAATTCATAATTAATATAATAATATAATAAATGACATAATCTGTCTGCACTGTAAACCTCATTACCTTTAAAGCTAGTAGGCTACTTTTTACTTGAGAGAAATTTCTAAAAGCCATTTCGTTCTAGCCATTAAAAACTTAGTATGCCTCTCCTTTATTTAAAATAATGAACAGGGTGCTTAAACAGGTCACAAAAGGAAAGGGGGAAAAAAAAGTTTAGATAATTTAAGACTATTGCAGTTTCCAGATTTCTGTGAGAGGGGAGCTTGTCTTTTTGGCTGTTGCCATGGAAACAAAGATCTACATCAGATGGCGTACTGATAGTGAACTCATTTGACTTTGAGACACTGCTGTTTAGCTAACCTTCAGTCTATTCTTTAGCTGGCTTCATAAGCTAAACTGTGGTTTGTGGTATTGGACCATTTCCTCATTTACACTTTTTAACACATGACCAAAATGCCATCTACCTGTAGTTTCTACTGTGAACAAATGTAAACTCCAAAAGAAACATGCATTAAATATTCATATTACATCTGTTTTTAGGTGTATTTTAGCTTTCTGTTTTTAGATCAATAACTATTATAAGTCTGTGAAAAGCCATGAAAAAGTCATTTAATATCATTTCATATAAAGTTATTTGTATGTGACATTAGTTGCATAATATAGTCAAAACAAACAAGCACCAAAAAAAACCAACAAAAACATAGTATTGTAATCTTTCTACTTCTGAATATTTGACATTGTTTTGAAAAACATAGTAAAACTGAGGAAAGCTGGTTGGGATAGGTGTTATGTGCTAGTCAGTGACGTGCAGCACTTAAAGCTCGAGCACTTTTCTAAACTGGACTTTCGGTCGAAGCAGGAGGTTATAATTAAAGGAAGACCAACCCTAAAGGATATAATGGTTTGCTCCAGACGACGGGACGAAAGACTCTTTTCAAACAGAGTGGTGGTAAGAAATTTAATGACTTCAATCCACTGAAAATTGGGGAACCAGAATAAGGATAAAAAACAATACAAAACCAGCTTGCTGTTTATTTCATACTATTAGAGCAATTTCATATGGACTTAGGAACTTTTATCCATCCATCCATCCATCCATTTTCTTCCGCTTATCCGGGGCCGGGTCGCGGGGGCAGCAGTCTAAGGAGGGACTCCCAGACTTCCCTCACCCCAGACACGTCCTCCAGCTCCTCGGTGGGACCCCAAGGCGTTCCCAGGCCAGCCGAGAGACATAGTCCCTCCAGCGTGTCCTGGGTCTTCCTTCGGGGCCTCCTCCCGGTGGGACATGCCCAGAACACCTCCCTAGGGAGGCGTCCAGGAGGCATCCTGAGCAGATGCCCGAGCCACCTCAGCTGGTTCCTCTCAACGTGAAGGAGCAGCGGCTCTACTCCGAGCCCCTCCCGTGTGACTGAGCTCCTCACCCTGTCTCTAAGGGTGCGCCCAGCCACTCTGCGGAGGAAACTCATTTCGGCCGCTTGTATCCGCGATCTTGTCCTTTCGGTCATGACCCAGAGCTCATGACCATAGGTGAGGGTAGGAACGTAGATTGACCGGTAAATCGAGAGCTTTGCCTTTCGACTCAGCTCCTTCTTCACCACAACGGACCGATACAGCGACCGCATCACTGCGGACGCTGCACCGATCCGCCTGTCAATCTCGCGTTCCATCCTTCCCTCACTCGTGAACAAGACCCCGAGATACTTGAACTCCTCCACTTGAGGCAAAGGCTCACCACCCACCCGGAGAGGGCAAACCACCTTTTTCCGGTCGAGAACCATGGCCTCAGATTTAGAAGAGCTGATTCTCATCCCAGCCGCTTCACACTCGGCTGCAAAACCGCCCCAGTGCCTGCTGCAGGTCCTGGCTCGAAGAAGCCATCAGGACAACATCATCTGCAAACAGCAGAGATGAGATCCTGTGGTTCCCGAACCAGACCCCTTCCAGCCCCTGGCTGCGCCTAGAAATTCTGTCCATAAATATAATGAACAGAACCGGTGACAAAGGGCAGCCCTGGCGGAGTCCAACATGCACCGGGAACAAGTCTGACTTACTGCCGGCAATGCGAACATTGCGGCAATAGGAACTTTTATTTTGAAATTATTTTTTATTCTGGCCCCAAGTCCTGGGGCCAAATGTACTTGCCGACACCTGGTTTACATGTTTGTAAATCTGATTGTGATGACATCAGTGCCTCACCAGCCATGAACCTCACTGCACGCCACTGGTGATAGTGTCTTTGTGTCAATCACCAGAGCTGCCTGGCTGTTGGAGTGATTAGTGAACGGCCACTGTGCTGCTGCTCCAGTTTGTGTTTTCCACTTTGTAAACCTCTGAAACCCAATCTCAAACTGTCATGAGCTGAGAAGGCTGTCTGCAAAACTGTGGCTGGGCTTTTTCTCGTGGTATTCTTTTGGTCCTAATAGCTTAAGTTACTAAAAGGAAAATATGTATAGCTTAATTTTGATTTCAAATTTCATAAACATGATTTACCTGTGTCCTCAGATATGAGATAAACATATTCAAATCAATTATTACATTTACTTTTGCTATGGTGTTGATTTATTCTTGATTACCAAAACATTGTACATTATGACCAAGATGTCAATGTTGTCATTTGGTGTTTTGGTTCTCAAGATGATTATTCAATGAGAAAGCAAAATGAGTCTCACTTGAGTCTCTCTTTTAGGTTGTCAGTTTCAATGCTGAAATCCAGTTGGTTTAAACTGATAAGGACTTCCTCTGAAATGAATACTCACTGTGACCTGTCCTTATGTGAATATTTATCCTCTAAATGCGGGTTGAGGCACTGGAAAGTCAGGTACAGTTATGATTGAAGTTTCTTTCCTACAGCAGTAAGTATGCAGGTTACATATTTTGTTTACTGGGCTTGAACTGGTTGGTTTTCACACAATTTAGGCATATTATAATTTACTTTAGACTTGGTTGTCTTGTTCTAATCTAGTCCTGGTTGAACTGGCATGGTTAACAACATTATTGAGTAAATAGGTGTGAAAGATTTAAGCTTTGGGTGAACTAGTATTATTCACACTTCAACTATACACAATACCATAAAGTGTGAAGTGGAAAACAGTGAGTGAACAGTGTCCACTGTCTGCAGTGTAAGAGCTCCCCTTGGTGTCCGAGAGACAGTGCGAGATGCCCATTTATCACCATGGTTAAAAGTGGCGAGGGGTTAAGTGCATGAGGAAATCCCTGCTATTATCCTGATGTACAGGGCCAGAGATGGTCATTTAATTCTGCTTAAATGACCCGTGGGGATCCAAAGTGTTGGGCCATCATCTTATTATGACCATGTCTGTGTCAGAGTGCACTGTTGGCGAGGAGAGGACCACTTTGTCCTGAACGGACGCTTAAATATAGTGGACCTCCCCTAGTTTTATGCACATAAAACTGTACATTGTGCCGGTGCATGGGCTAGTCTGATATCAAGAGCTCTCAATGTTCTACCCAGCAAAGTTTGCAATTCAATAAACAGTTCACACTAGAACATTTTGATAGTGACGTCTCATAATAGGAGGGTCAGCAGTTGAATCCCATGTCCTTTGTCCCTTGTGTACTTTGTCCATTGTGACCTACTTTACCTGTGTGAATGTGGTGTGTGTGAGTGAATGAGGCACAGATTGTGAGCCACATTTCTATTAATGAGCCTCTGGTCAGCTTTGGCTGTGTTCAGATTTTTACAAACATTAATAATGTTGAATGAATGAATAAATGAATGTTGAAAGTGAAAAAATCCCATAATTTGAATGCCTTCTGAACTGTACTTATTTCATTCTGTTATAATCTTTATGCGTTACAATGTGTGAAGCTGCTCTTATAATCTGTGTCTTACGTCCACACAGTGCTTCAAACTGTTTATTTGGCACACATGCATAATCTGCAGAAAGCAAATTACTCCACTTTTTAGTGGATGAAAAACATCTGAAAAGCCGATTACCAGTTAAGTGGAAAATGATGATCATTACAAGCAATCAAGATGTGCTTGTTTGCACACTGCAGATAAGTTAAGCAGCTGTAATTAGAACACGGGGCACGACAGACAGCCATCACCGCTGGATGAGTCAATGGAGCTCAACTATGTAATTTAACAATAGGGAAGATATGTCGATTATGTACAGAAAAAAAAGATTATTGAAATATCAAAGCTCTTGGTGTTTTCCTTACCAAACTAAATGGGATTTTGAGAAAGTCTGCCAAAACATAACCTTTGTACGATTGTCAAAATGTAAGTGTCAAAATCCAGTTATCTCAAAATAACGTTTCAGATTTTTGACCAGTTTTTGGCAATTTGAGTAAAATGTCGTGTATGTGCTCATAAGTCCAATTCCTCTCTGTGATTTTTGCCCAGCTTAATGTCCTTTTCTGATGGAGGATCTGCCACCTGCTTGTTTCCGTGGAGGTGTGTTTGTTTTGCCTGGAATGTTCTACTATACCACTAGTATTAAACTAAATAGATCAAGTTACAGCAAGAATGTGTGTTTTTCCATGTATCATTTTAATAATAACCTGCTCTTGAATAAGGCAAAGCAAGAACATATGGAGACAGAGGTGTGTATCTCCCACCGGAAATATTACATAGTGCCCCTTTAAATAAATGAATAAAATATTTGCTCCAAAAAAACAAAAAACAAAACAAAAACGTGTTTGCACAGTGTTTTAGAAGAGAGTAAACAACATACTGTTTTGTTTGGTATTTCAGAATTTGTGCCTCCTGCATATCACATAACACAGGTGTTGTTACAGCAAATTTAACGCCTTCATTCCAGAGAAATAAAACAGGGATCTGACAGTGTTATTACAGTCACACAATGGCTGTGCCTGGTGAGTGAAGAGCAGTAACAAAGCAAGTCATTAGCATTTTATGTGGATGCAAACAACACTGTGCTGCATGTTAGCAAATCTGTGAGTAAATTATAATCGTCAAAGAGCAAATATGGCCACTGTATGTTGTAGACTCTCACATCTGCGCTCTATGGATACTTTACATTCAGCCGAACCCAAGGCTCCAATCAACAACCATCTTGAGAAAGGAAACTTATTCAAGTAATAAATAAATAATATACCTTTCTTACAGAAAAAAAAAAAAAAAAAATGAAAATGTGAGGAATGAGAGTGAATGGTATAACATGAACCCTTTATCACGCTACATGTTTTTGTTTCCACGCTCGCAGCAAGCCGGTTCGCCGTATATTGCAGTGCGTACATGGCAGGATCAAAAGCTGTGGAGGATGTCAAACTGTGCGTGGCTGTGGTGAGAGAAGTGCTCACCCCTGAGGGCAGAGCAGACAACAGCTCCACTTTCATCAGCGCTCACCGTGTCCAACTACTCCCCCATAACAAACAGCAACAGCCCCCTCTGTGGCACCACGCACACATGTGTGGTGCTGTAACACAATACTTTAATTTGACATCTTCTTTAACTAACTTAAGAACCTTCCCAACCACTGATCCAGTGTGTGGACCTAAATTGTTTTCATCTGCCTTCCATGGTTAAAATTGCTCTTGCTTTAGGAATTATTGATTGACATGGTTCATGTAAACACTAAAGAATTGCAGTTTTTGCAGTTTTTAGTCTAATTGTTGAATATGTGTGTGATAGCTGTGATTAGTTAAAGCTGCATTACCTGATTTTCAAACTGTGAAAGGAGAAAGAATGTATTTTGTAGCTATCTAATTCTTAGCTTGCATAACTTCTTTGGCTCATCACTTGCCTCTTCACATGCATGCATTTTCAGGTGCATACCTGGCTTTAGAACAGCGTTATGAGTGTGAAGGGTTGACTACCAATGCAAAGTCAAGTATAAGCTAGAGCTACTTCAAAATAAAAATTTACTCAGGCACCCCACCTTTGATAACCTATGCAGCAGTGGAATGGTTGGTTAAGATATTTATGAACACAACACTGTGATAAGAAAAGCCATGTAAAAAACCCATGGTTGTTGCTAAGTGACAGTGCAATGTTCATGCTGTTAACTTCAGTGTTGCTTCTTTCTCTCACTTATTCAAGTTATGGTCAGCAAAAGCAGTGCAATAAAGAATTATAGATCACCCTAGTACACATCAATTACTCAGTCTCACTTAAGCACAAAGATAGAATAACCAATTCAAGACTAACATGGTGGAAGAAGGCTGGGAGCGGAGAGCCCCCAACCTTATACATTTGCCTTCATATAACATCTCTTTACAATCCATTCTCATACCCTCACTTGTAAGTAGAAATCTGTCATAACAAGAGCACTTCCATCAAAATAAGTAATCAAAGATATCAGAGAAAACTCCTCTCACTTACAAAGTATATTTCCAGACACACTGTAACAAAACACAAAGCTATTGGGTTATGTCAGCAGTGTATAGCATAAATGAGATGATCAAAAGAAGTAAATCTTGCAAACGCAGATGTGATCAAAGACTAACAAAGCTTATTATGCCAAATCACAGAACAAATGTACGCAGCAAGTTGGAACAAGAATGATTTTTACTTTTATATTTTTCCTGTCATATTGTACCTCCCATGGCGTTCCTGAGCTGTCATATCTCCCTCACAAACTAGCAGGTATTGCTTCTAAAGAGCCATTCAAAAGTGTCAAAGCTGTGCATGCATTTTTAATTTTAATGTGCCATATGCTGGAGGAAGACTGCGAACATCAAGCTCATTACCATGCAGGTCTGCAGGGACACTCTGTTTCCATGGACGTTTCTCCTGCCTTTATTCTCTCACCGTGTCAGCCTAGGGACAGCCAGGCTTTGGAGGAATTCAATCTTCTATCATGGATCCATAATTGTCAACCTGCTACGCAATTATTAAAGCTACAAAACACTCTCTCGCGCTTAAACAATTGGACACGCCTCTTCCCTTGGACAAGAAATAAAAGAAAGCAAAGGTATTTAAAATGTAAATTGGAGGAATCTGCAATGAAGTAATTTGGTCACATCGCATGGTAAACAAGACAATAACCATAACAAGACTGAGATAAGAACGGAGGTTTGTACAAAGAGCTAGCATTGTTGTACATGTTAAGTTATGTTTGCAATTGGAGAGGTCCATATTTGCATGTGTGTTAATGAGATGGTATAGGGGATAAATGTACGACAAACTGATTTCCCTGCTGCAGTGGAGAGATGGCAATAGTTAAAGAAGCTCCATTAACAATTGCTGTGTGTCAGCTGCTGTGTAGAGGCAAGGCAGATTTGTTTAATGCAATTCTGTGTAGCATTTTAGGCAAAGAAAGAAAAACTCCATGGAGACCAGAAGGTGGTGCACACTCCACCACTCTCTTTAACACCTATTTGAAGATTACTAAGTAAAAAGAGGCTGCGGCCTTGTTTGCAACTGACTTTTTGTATATAATCCAGTGGTAAAGTTTATCAATGTGCCAATGTGTATTTGAGTAGTTAATGTGTTGACTGGTTGTTTATAGGGACATTAATGCAGCAATAACAGGAACTAAGAAATTCCTGGAATTTTATGCTCTCAGGACGGTGAAGAGTGTCACCCATGGGTCCTTATATCAACAGTCCTCTTGCCCAAGGTTAAGTAGTGATTCAGGTGAAGCTAACAGCATTGATTTAGAGCACAACTGTCCTCCATCTGCCACAGCATGCTACAACTCCACATAATGCCACCCTGCTCCAAAATGGCGTCCAAAGGGAACATATGTCGCAGTGTCTCTGTGGCTCCATTAAGTAAATGGTTTATGTGTAAATTTCTGACTTAGTTCCTCCAGTGACTGGCTCTTCAAAACATGCCGAGTTTAAATGACTGGATTTCAAAATGATGTCAGAATCCAGCAGGTATAAGTACACCGTGCCACAGAGGCAGCGCTTGAAGTTGGCTTGATTAGACCTACAGCAGAACATTGTGTTTTTCACTCAACTTTACTTCATTTGCACCCACAATATCAAGAATGGAAATGATTCCCTCTACACAATTCTGCTGTGCTTGCCTGGAGCTCACAGGAAGTGATACACCTAACTAGGCTTAATAAAGCATGAAGAAAGACTTATTTCATATAAACAAATAGGTTATAGGAATTATTCAGACTTCATAACTCCTTAAAACTGCTGTACTGGATTTTTACTTAAAATGTGAAATGTGTCCAAAGTTATTCCTCATTTGCTTTTTCAGAGCATATTAATTATTCACCATAGTGAGTTTATAAGTGTTTTTCACAGCTTTCAGAGGCTAACGACTAGAATGATAACTGTACACTTACTGATTATCTGATAATAAAGCACTTTATAATCAGATGCAGATAATACACAGAGCTGCTTATACAATATATTATCTGTACTAGGGTGACACAAATTTTGTTCAAACAGCCTAGAAATAAATAAATAAATAAATAAAAGGGGTACATCATCTTTAATTAGACCCTTTAATTAAACTCCTAACCCTTAATCAAGTAGTTAATAATGCTGAATCAGTTTAATATTAATAAATTATTTACTGATTATGAATTAAGCCTTTGTTCATGCTTGGTAATTAAGGTGCAGTTATTATAACCCAGAAACTCAAGTCAGGTCCAAAGTATACAGGATTAATGAAACAAATACTGATATGCTTTTGAGTTGTCCATGATAATAGACCAAATGAAGACTAAATTCTCTCAAACATGTATAAGTGTCTCCAGCGTGGACTAACTCTATTAGACATGCTGTCTTTGTGAAGAAAAGATAACACAAAAGTGAATGCATCTCCCTTGCTTGCAGCTGTATCAGCAGTTATATCTAGAGAAAATAAGATGCTTAGTGTGTAAGAAATAGTGTAGGTCCCAATAGACGAGCTTCCATAACCACAACAAAAGTGCCTGAGATAAGAAGGCACTGCTCTAATTAGAGAAACTTTTAAGGACTGCATCTGAGACTGGGGTTGAATAAATACTCTTCAATCCCCAGCAGTTTATGGCGTTATTCTATGCATTGTGATATAGTAGAACCCCATTGTAAAAGTTATATATGAAAGTCTAGCAAACATAAGTGTAGTTATCAGACTCTGCATATTAAAGTTGTGTTACAGCAACAACTCACCTGAACTGCTGGATACTGGTCAACATGATCAACTGTACAAAAATTATGTTGAAAGTGGAGAGAGAGCGAGAGAGACATTTGGAAAATCATCTCATGTCCAACTCGTGATGTAGTTGTTATTCTGCATATGCGCTAGGGCCTTACCACTGAGACACCATGACTGGATACAATCTCTACAGAGAGCCTCACAAAGTTTTAAGCTCAATACATCCAGTCGTTTCATTGTAAAAATATTCAAATGGATTGTATACCTAATAGGTGCCATGATGGTCTCAAAATACCTTCACTTTTGTTGTCTGTCCAATAAGGAACACTAACACTAACATAACATGTGGATTTCTGCAGAATCAGTGCGTGAAGACCCCCATATTTTTCTCATATTACTCTATTAATTACATGTCAATTAAGTCTTTATTAAAAACAGATGAATGCCTTTAATTTCCCCACAGTCATGTGGTGCTATATGACTACAGGGAAAGCCCCGATCTCATTCCTTTCACTGAGATCGGGCTTAAGCTGCTTTCATACACTGTGCGAGAGCTGTTCCCAGATAAGCAGGATACACCTATTCATTTTGCTGATTAAAGTCATATCTGGCCAGGCTTCTGACAGCACTGCTCCTGTGGAAAGATAGAAGACTGTGGAATTGCTTTCAAAACAGGCCCTATTTCAGACAGTAAGAGGATGAATGCTACGTGCGTGCTCCACAAATGGCTCCATATTCAAGTGGAGAGCTGTTTCATTTAACCAAAAAAGGGGGAAATGCCAGGAGTCTTTTTGAGGTGAAAAGGAGCTGAAGCCAATTGAATGATGCACCCAGTTGGAGTTGCTTAAAGAAAAGGAGATCCCATTAGAGCCAGGGCTTGGTGGAAAACTTGTGAAAGAGCTAAAGTCATTATACCTGCTTTTTGTGTTCTGTCCACATAAGAATGCAAATGACCCCTCCATGTTGTACAACTGCTGGTCAGGGGGAAAAGCCCTCTAGAGTGACACTAATGACTATGGCAGAATTTTCAAAAACAGCTGTTAATAGTGTTAAGTGTTGAAGTAGTTAGACGCTCATTTGATTAGGTAAATGTTGTAGAATAAATTGAAGTAGTCCAAGAGTATGCATAGACATCAAGCTGGAGTTCTAACACAGAACAAGCTTATTTACCATCAATTTACCTAGAGACATGAAACCTCAAGGCATTGTGATAGGACTGTCAAATCCACTCCAGTCTGGCTATACTTCCACTGTAGGGAGTATTGTGCCTCTGATTACGTTGGCCAAAATAACATGAACTGAGCTGGCAGTGTAGGAATGGCACAGCATAGAAACACAATTTCTCATCTATTTTTGCTAAGTCATCATAACACCTTAGATGTCATGTAATATTCATTTTGTTCTCTTTTGTAATATTTTGTTCTCTTTTGTAATATATTTTATTATAATAAACTTTTGCAGATGTGTCACATAGGTGGCATGGGATCTGAGTAGCCAAAAAGGTCCCAGGTTCAACTCCTGGGCAGCATGAAGTTTGTCTCTTCTCCCCATGCCTGGATGGATTTCCTTCATGTACCCTGGTTTCCCCATCAACCCATGACATGCAGAGAGCTTATATCCCAGCTAATTGTGCCTAAGATCCTGGTTAGTATGAAGAATATAAGAAAACTTTACACTCTTTTGTTGCTTTCATGCCTGGATAAATAAAGAGGGTTAATCTCAGGAGGAAATCATTTAGCTGGTTGTCAGATTCATAAAATATTTAGAGGTTCATGTCATAGTGAACTGAATATAGTGAACTTTTTAAATAAACTTTCTTTCTTGCCAAACCACAATAAGATGAATTCCTTTGTCATGTCTATTGTAGAATCTGAACACAGTGTCCGCCACTGTGTGGCTATGAAAAACTCTTATTACTCCTACAGCAACAAAGAACCAATTTTTGTACTTTTGCACTATCAGCACTTTGGAGTTATCTCAAAGTAAATGACCATATACTATAGCAATGACAATAACCACCAAAATGATATGGTCAGCAATAGAACCGTACTTTTACAGCATGCTGCGTCAGTGCTCTCCGGTCTCAGGGCGACTACAGCTCTACTAAGACACAACTTGATGTCTGTGTGGCTCCGTGGGGAGATTTGAAAGGCTGAATGGTTTTGTTTAGGTCAGGTCGGACATGCGCTTTGAGCTCCAGAGTGCATCAGAAGAGGCTGAAATAATGTGGTCAGACTGGGCTGGGAGTGGAGTCCAGGACCGTGGCTGCCCTTTAGTGCTTTTAACGTGACCCACAGAGCCTGCAGGTTCATTAGGCAGGACAGCGCCATGTGTCAGAAGATGCTCCCTCTAGATCAACATGACAAGGGGAAGACGTCCTTGACCAAAGATGTGGAGTGTTCAGTCTTGAAGGGTACTTTGGCTGAAGTTTTTATGGAAGTTATTGATTACAAAAAAAAAAAAAAAAAAAAAATAGAAATAAAAAAGATATTTTATCAACTTTTTGATCCAGGTGGGTACAACACATGAACTAAACTAAGAAGTTGCACTTGCCTTCATTGGCACATACACGACAATTTAAGAATCAGTGCTTTAGCGTAGACTGTCAAAGGTTATAATGATACATCAAATATGAGCCCTGGGGTTCTCAACCTGTGGAATAGATGACACCTACCACTTCTCAGGAGTGAAAAGAACTTTTCAACACTTTTTATTGCTTTTGGGTAAGTGTTACAACTTTCTCTATACATTTCCAATTGCTTGTGAGCTCCTTATAAGCAAAGGAAAGAATTGAGTCTGGTTTATCCAATGCTGTCATGTACAGAACAAACTAAATATAGTCTTCTTGCGTTGTGTTCTTCTATTTTGGTCCAAATCCCACACGAGAGAAAGCATTCCAATAATGAGAGAGAATGAGAAGATTGTGAGG
This sequence comes from Periophthalmus modestus, assembly GCA_019594935.1. Lineage (NCBI taxonomy): Eukaryota > Metazoa > Chordata > Actinopteri > Gobiiformes > Gobiidae > Periophthalmus > Periophthalmus modestus. The sequence continues at coordinate 26,319,938 of JAIEZT010001214.1, forward strand.
TGAAGTGGTGATAGGCAGAGGCAGCTGTGTGGTGCAGTGCAGAGGGAAAGCATGACTCTTGGCTCCCGGCGTTTGTTGCTTCAGAGCTGCTTCCAACTTTGAAATCACAAAAGATGCACTAGGCCTGTGTGCGCCATACAGCCCACTTATACTGGGGTTTTGGCTTTTATAGAAATGTTTATACTTCTAAGATCAATAATATTCTCCTATATTTTGTATTTTTTAAATTACAAGCTAAAATGATAATTTTTTCAAACTGCACTGTATCTCAGATCGGGCAATGCATTCAAGGACAAGTTGTTGATGAATACTGAATGATGCTATTAATTTTAAATGGCTTGCCACAACATTATATATGTTATGCTATCCTCGTAACAGAAGCATGTCAGTGCATGGCATAGAACAGCATACTTACAGAGAATGTGATCATTGTTTAGAGAGACAAAAATAGTCCAAAACTGTAAGAAAATCTGACCAGAGTTATGTTTCCAGTCAAAACAAAGAAAAAATAAGACCAAGAGGTAAGGGTGGACAAACCCTTAAGATTGTAATCTCAAAATCTCAAATCAATGAGGTTCACATTAGAAGGTTCAGTGTAGTGAGTGGATGAATATTGTATAGAGATATCTATTATGAATTCTGTTGCCATGACTTCATATGTTTATGTTATCCCTCCTACACTTCAACACTTCAGATAGTGAGTATAAGCGCATTTCTGTAGAGCGTACTGGTTTAACATTTGGGAAATGCTGATGAGCTGTAAGGTGACGAATGAGCTCTAATTTAGACATTTTGTGCAATATTTAAATAGATGTAGGCCCCAGATTGAACTGACAGAGGAAATAAGCCACCACATTATCAATCGTTTCACAGATAGAAATGGGATTAAATGTAAAATGGTTTGAACCAAATTAGTAAATGAAGACTGAAGAATGAAAAATGAAGAATGTGAATTTAACCACAAAATTCTAATGTTCTTATCATTTCAATTTCAGATTTTTTTCTCTTAGTCAATGAACAGTATTTAGTTATTCCCCTTTTTACTTGAAACATCTTGTTAAATAAAGGATGTATTGATGATAAATAAAACTACAAGACATGTTTAGTGTGCTATACTCCTCTTCAAACTTTTCCCAAACCAAGGAACAACTTATGACTGAGGTTCACTCTGTTCATTTGTTTAACACAACACTTGATATAGGCCAATACACCATGGCCATGCCATGTTGAATGCCTGTTCTCATTAGATCTCTGAAGCTAAGCTGGTAAGTACTGGAGTAGAAGACTGCTGGGAACAAGGTGCCATAGTAACTGATGCATACTGCCATTGTGTCCTCAGGCACTATACCCACCTTTCACAGTATGAATGTGGCGTGTGAGGTCAATGGATCATCAACCTGCCATTCAATGCCCCAGGGCAGCTGTGGCTACAAAAGCTTACCACCACAAAGTATGGACTGAATGAATAAGGCAATGTTAGGTGCTTTGGCTATCTATATGAAGTCAGTGCATTTTAAATAATTCTGTTCCTTAAATTTTTGCACTCCTACAATCCTAAATTTTAAATTGTAATATGAACTCAACACTATCATGAACGTTATAACTATATTGTCAACAATTGATTTGATTGTGCACATAATCATAGAGCTTCTTTTCATGTGTAACTGTGTTTAAGGAAGCCTGTGCACATCTAAGTCTTTCTTTAGTTCAACGGCAAGAGCAGACAACAAAACACACCTCCATTACAAGAAAGATGTCTTGGGTTGAGAGGCAACCAGAAATCAATATTTAATGTTCATTTTCTCCTGTCTCCTCCTGAACCATGGCAAATTGGTATGTGCGTGCAGGATGGGAGCAGGCACGTACTCCACTCAAATATATGAGTGTCCGACAAGTGGAGTCACAACTCACCGTTTTTACACCTCCCTGCCACACTTGGGTCACACACCACATGAATCTTCTGCAGCTAAACAACAGCATTACAACACAAGGAGACAGAACCAGCAAGACATAACTGTAACATTTTATAACTGCTTTTAAAGATGTGCTCTGTAACTTTTCTGGTTTCTGGTTATCTCTACGGAGATGTTATTGTTTTACCTGGAATGTTCACAGTATGACATATCAAGCCACATGGAGTAAAGCAGGTCAAGTTACTAGTTAGATCTGTGTAGAGGCGGACCTGCTCGCACTAAGAATGTATGTTATTCAATGTATTTTTGAGTAATAAAACAGGTGTAATTGAATAAATGCAAGATACATGCAGTGATGAATATTAGCCAGAGTCAATGGAGCTGAAAGCGCCAGCTAGCAGGTATGTCCATTTATATATACAGTCTGTTCTCAGACTGGCTCTGCTGAGTTGAGACTGCTGTTGTTTTGTGCTTGTTTTAGCCTGCAGTTGCCCTTATGTTCAGCAAATAAACAACAAGAAGTAATTTGGCGTGTTTCCTTATACCAGAACACTACATTTCCGTGCAACTGAAGATAAAAATGGAGAAGAACATTGACATGAGCACTGAGTATGGCATAGCTGCCCCATTGTCAGCAGGAGATCACAGAGAGCGGGTGAGAGCCAAACAACTCGTAGCAGAAGGTGGTCTGAGCCCCTCACACAGCACAGCACAGGAACAGGCCAAGGGCACACACTGTGGCCCAGCCAGAGATTTTAACTTCACTTCACATGTCAAAATGGGCACTGCTTGTACTATTAAAACCCCAAGGTATGACAGTAAGGCTGATTAGGAGGCTTTTTATGTCCCGTTTGAACTGTTGGTCCTAAGCAGTAAGATGATCCATGGAAGAGAGAGTTCTCCAATTAGCCGTGTGTCTCACTATGGACACTATGTCTAGTGTGCTCCCCCTGAGTCCTGAAGATAGATGTGACTACAGAGCTTTAGTCAGGGCTTTGAAGAGAAGAGAAGGTTCAGGTCCTGCTCCCCCACCAGTGTGCTGCTGTAGCCATTGTTGCTCTGGTGAAAAGCTCAGGGCACTTGCAAATGTACATGCCACTAGTTCTACAATCCCAGCTACAAGAAGTACTGGTCCTGGCTACAGAATGGGAGCTGCTGGGCACCCTGATGGCTGCTGAGGGTTAATGTGTAGGTGAATATAACAAGTGTTCCGTCGAGTGTTCCGCCAACCGTGTTTCTTCGACCTCAGTTGGTGCGTGCTGCTACACTGAAGAAGGAACAAAGACCCAGACCACAACATTAACTGATCTGCTGGAGCTGTGGACAACTAGAACACATGGCCTGGGACTGCTCCCATTAGGGCAAGACCAGTGCATCGTTCCTGCACTGGTTTTGCCCTAATGGGTGTTACAAAGAAGGTGGAAAGACCCAAGAACAGCGAGGTAAGATGGCAGATTGTAGTTCCATGGTCAGTACAAGAGACTGCTCTGGCTGCTTGCCCTGGAGCTTTGGGCATAGGACATTTTGAGGTGACAAAGACACTACTCCTTCTGCTGCAATCATTCTACTGAGGTCAACAGTGGAGGGATGTGGAGGACTACTGCTGCCGCTGTGACCAATGCTCATCTCCCAAGGGGCCCACTGACAGGTCTTGTGCCTTCCTCTGGCAGCTTCCAGCTGGTTGTCCCATGGAAATGGTGAGAATAAATGTCTTGGTCCTTTCCCTCTGACAGAGAAGGGTACTACTTTATTAAGTGGCCTGAAGCATACAGCCTTCCCAATCAGAAAGCAGAGACTACTGAAGTTACGGCCTACAGTAGCCCTTATGTTCTGCAAATAAACACCACAAGTCATTTGGCCTGTTTCCTTACACCAGTACAGCTACAATATGTTTAATGCCAGACTTTGGAACATTCCAGACAAAGCAAAAACACCAACAAGATGGTGGAGAGATGTTAACGTGCACCTTTTAGGGAGCATAGTGTGATTATATGATTATACATTCTCACCTTATAGCAAGAAGATCCCTGGTTCAATACCCAAATCATGCCAAGATGGACGTCAGCACTCCAAAGACTTCAACTTGTGCAAAACTCTGCCGCAAGGATTTTAACAGGAACTCCCAGAACAGTCCACATAACACCGGTTTTATCGTCCCTCCACTGGCTGCCGGTGAAATATAGAATTGGTTTTAAATTGTGTGTTCTTACATATCGGGCATTACATGGTCAGGCACCCCAATATATTGCCGATATGCTGTGCCATTATAACTCTGGTCGTACCCTCCGGTCCTCAGACCAGAATCTCCTCATGGTCCCAAAGACTCATTTAAAACTCGTGGCGATCTGTCTTTTCAGTTTGTGGCCCCTAGACTCTGGAATGCACTGCCTCTGGTCTTCCGCCAGGCTGATTCAGTGGACTCCTTTAAGAAGCAGCTGAAAACGTTGTTATTCAGAAAAGCTTTCAGTTGACAAAGTTGATGTCTAGTTTTATTTCCCTGTATTTTTGACCTGTTCTTTCTATGTAAAGCACTTTGTGATTTTTATCTGTGAAAAGCGCTATATAAATAAAGTTTACTTACTTACTTACTTACTTCCTTACGTACCCTATGTCTGTTCTAATACAATAGACTTATCCCAGAACGAAGTCTTGAACAAGATCCTGGGTCGACTAAACTCAGCACTGTAGTCGCCCACTGCTCCTGACAGGTTGTTTTTGAGTCAATAACCAAGTTGAACTGCCCACTCAGAGAGATTTGGACCTGCTCCAGCCAGAGTCATTTAGTTTACTTGTGTTGGTGGTCATTTATCATAATGTATCAAAGGCCAAAAGTGCAATCTGCTGCTCCATGGTGAGTCTATAAAAAGACCAAGAAAGATTGTTTAAAACTAATTGGACCGTGGGGTACAGTTACCAAAGTTGATGGGCCATCCGTTATGTAGTTTGGGGGTTAAGGGATCTTTACCAAGTTCTAAATGTGTACAATCTATATTTCACACATTTGAAAGAGTTTGTTGTTAAACTTTGGGTGTAATCCACTTCCTGTCTTGGCCCTTTGAAGAAACAAAGAAATCAACACATCCATTGTCCCCGAATGCTCCATAAAGTCTTCATCTCATGTATTGAAAATGCTGTTATAATTAGTGAGTGTGCGCTGTAGGCAAAGTTTGGATGGCCATTGTATTGATTGTGAGTAGAGGCAGATGTCAGAGTTGGATGAGCGATGGGCAGAGAGAGCATCAGACTGATGAGGGGGCCATGGGGGAGCTGTTTGTCTTTTGGCCAGAGACACACAACCTTCACAACACATCAGACTGTGGCTGTCTAACAGGAGACATCTCCATTAGCAGATCATTCCATAATCACCACAGGGATTTTAAGCCATATTGTTGTTTAAGCATATTTGTGACATGCTGTAGAACATTATCATGGTACAAAAAAAACAACATTTTATAAGAATGTATCTATTTGTATAGCATTTGATTATTGCTATACTGACAGCCACATTTTATTATAGCTGTAAAAAGTTATGAATGGATATACCAACTGGCTCACAATATAAAGGGCCTACATTACTTACCTGTTCATAACAGAGAAGGAAACTCTGAACACCAATTCAAACAGAAATATACTGGTGACAATAATTTTATATTCATATCTTGTAATGTTTAATGATAATAATAAAGGAGTGTGTGGAAAAACTTCAAATTGCAATATTTATTTCCCAATAATTAAATATTTTACATCCATATCAGATCTACTACAATACATTCAGTAATGAACACACAAAAAGTATCCACACAGCAGTTAGTTTCCATTTTTAAACGTTGTTGTATTTATTAAAACAAATCTCTAACTGCTGTGTGGATTTCATTTTGATTGACACTTAGGACGCAGCACGCAGGGTAAGACATTTTTGGTTTTATGATAACAGTGAGATCCACCCAGCACTTTTGACCATGTTTGTATCCCTGTGTGTCCTACACCAATGGCCTTCACTGTGTCCTGACACAAACATGCTAATGACTGTCTTTCACTGTAATATATGTGCATAACACTTAAGAATAATATCATACAGGAAATATGAGTTATGTTGAAAATATGCAAATTAAAAAGTAACCCTCTCTTCTTCAATAGTCATGTATATATTTTCAGACTTGTTATCAAAATCTGTTACTGCATTAGGCTATAACATATTACTCAAACCAATCTATCTTCACTGCTGTTTCTTTGTATAGTTTCAAACCCACAATGACATGGAGTTGCCCTTGTTATCTGCTGTTGAAGAAATTTCGAGGAGTTGAGGAGTGATTTTTCAGCATATTTTCTGATGGCTGTGCTGATGCCTCATGTGGGAGGTCCCAGCAGAGCCTATGCAGCTGCTGGGCTTTGCCTCTCAGATCTTCAGGACTTCGGCAATGTTTTGGCCCAATTACACACACACCACTCGCAGATTCATGAAGGACAGAGTATAGGGGCTTCGCAGGGGTCTGTCAGTGCTGTTGGATGTCCCCCAATGTCCCAAAGATTTCTTTGCTCTGCGACACCAGCAGAGGGGGATATGGACACTTCAGGAACAGCTGGCAGCCCTTGGCACAACCTTTGATGATTCTGACAGCCACTCCCTCCAAGATGCTAACAATACACAATTACAGGACTCTCATTGTATTAAAAATTTAATTGTAATTAGGAATTAAACAGATAAAAAGGCATTTCAATTAGTTAGTTCATTCCAGTTTGGTAAGTGTGCCAATGTTCACCACTGTGCCAAGAAGTCTCTCTCATCCACACAATATTGTTGGCAAAAAACATATACGGTAACAAGACACATGATGTAAAATGAATATTTCTTCTGAACCGTCCAAGCACATTGAAATTTAGATGAGCTCCTTGCAGGGGGCTCCCAAGAGCTCAAAATTTAGGTTTCACTTGTACAACCAGAGCTGTCACTTAGGAGAGAACACTGGAAAACAAACCGCCTTGAAAAGATTTTATTCCAATATTTAGGCTATTTAATGAGAAAGAGGGAAAACAGGTTAGTGTTAGCCTTCTGGAGGGCTTTATGGAATACTTAGAGATGAATTATGCACATCCTCTGCGTTTGATATCTATCCCACAGGGCTTTTTCTCTTTTCATTAAAGCTCTCATTTCTCTTCCAACTTTGCGTCTCCCTTTTCACAGAATATGACTAGGCAAAATGCTTTAGTTCAAATCAGCACATGCAGCACAGGATGGCTGTTCGTCTTTGTAACACAGGCACTTCTTTGCTGTCAGCTCCTCTGTGTTTTTTTGTGCACTGCACTGATTTGGCAGTCCAGGAACCGTGCCCAAATCAGGTATTATGACAATGGACTGATTTCAATTAATAAACAGTAAGACAGTTGTGTCTTAGTCCTTCAGAAGGTCATTTTTATAACAGAACAGATAACAAGTAGTATAATTTAGTCAGAATTGATGGAGAGCCTACATACAAATTTAAAAGTTCAACATAAAAGCATTTAACATTTGTCTGTTTGGTTGATTACATTGTACTTTCATAAGAAATATCAAAAGGATCAATTCATACATTTTGAACCTGATAGAACTCAACACGGGCTATTGTAATAAGATTGCATTTTTAAGATGGGCCCCAATCTGTCTTAAATCAGCTATTTTAGCCGATAATATTGTGGTGTCATCCGATACTCTTCAACAGACAAATCATGTTAGTGTGACTAATAATTACGGGGGTTTATCCGTATAAGAAGAGTGAGTAAATGAAGTGAGCGCAGAGACACTCCTCCTGCTCGCCAGTGGATGCGCGAGAGGAAGCTCCCAGTCCGGTCTCTATCAGCATCAGTATCAGCGCGCGCACAAAGGCTGCGACTCGTGCCTCTCAGGCGGGATACAGCGTCCTACACCGCAGCCCTCATGCTCAGGACTCTGGCACACGTCGCTCCACGGAGACACTCTTGGGATGCGCAAAGAAGTGAGAGTGAACAGCGAGGAGCCCTGTGATTGGCCGCCCGCCTCCAGAAAGCATCCAGAAACAACGGTGTGTGTTCGCTCAGCTCATCGAAGCGAGCGAGCTGCTGCCAGTAAACTTACACAGCAGGCGTGTTCCTAGCCTGGATGCGTTCGTGGGATTCTGCCTAGTTGGACGACACGTGCACGTTTATTGGAAAACAAACTTGTGAAGGATTTGGTGACACAAGGAGGCAGACTCACTTCGCCACCTGCGCCGGAGCACTGCGTTATCTGGGAGCATCATCAAGGTAAGGACAAGCTTTAACCCCAACTCGAACAAGTCCACGTGTGTGCCCACTTTAGTCTTATAATTAGGCCTTCTTTCACTCTTTAGATTAAACACAAACCAATACTCCAACTCCGGACTATTCATCCAAGAATTGGACAAGTATTGAGCCACAGATGCATGCTGTGGAGTTCCCTCTTTTCACTTACTGAATGCATTGATTCAATTGACATTTGGCTTCATTAGAACAGTAAAAGCACTGGACTGGACTTATTCATTGTGAGTATGTAGCATAATAATGTAAAACTGTTCGGTGGCATGGCATTGGTATTGCGTCTGAAAGGATTAATTTACCAGTTGATTTACCAGTCAATCAAAGTCACCAGCTGCTGACGATTTTTGCATTAGGCTGATTATAGAGCAACACAATAAACTGGAACTGAATTAAAACAGCTTTTGATGAAGGTAAACTTATTTTGAAGTAGGCTACACAGTACAGATTATATAACTACGCATTTGGATACTGGCTTTGTCAACAAGAGTCAACACTTTTAGATTGGTTAGATGTCAAAAAATCACTTGTCAGTCAATACTAGTGTTTTAATAAACATAAACTGTGCATTTCAAATAAGCATATATAAGAATTGGTGAGTGAATTTGTTCTTTTCTGTTTTTTTCATTTGTCGCAACCAAGTAATCACTTTGGATTAATATTGTGCCTTTCATGGCTTAAAATTTCAATTTTGCTTTCGTAACTCCAAGCTAAACTTTGCAAATGATGAAAAGTCAGTGACGCATGCACAGTTGTTAACACATGAATGAGCTTGCCCTATACCTGTGGCTCTGATAGTCCATTTAGCCAGATAGCTGCAGGATAGTGTTAGATAGAAAGTCTTACATCAAATGGATTAATTAAAACGCTGATTGATTTTTCCTTTGTTTTCCAGCCCTTCTTTTCCGCTGTTCTTTTTTTAGTTTATTGAAATGTGTGGGAGTTTTCATAAAATGCAAAGCCCACACACATCAAGCCAGAAGTAAAATAATATCTTCTCTTATATCTTATACAATTTCCATGCACCCTCCTTTGTTGTTTATATTTGTGTTTTAGCATTTGTAGATTTGATTGTTCTCACATTGAAATTACTCTGCATTTGACCCCGTCCTTATCGGTGCCGTGTAACCTGTCAGGAGCAGTGGGTGACTGTGGTGCAGCGCCCAGGGACCCTTCTCCAGATCTTTAGCCATCTTGATCAGGATTTCCTGAGGATTAGCCTACTGTGCCTTTTTTGTCTGATGGGGATACTGGAGGAAGTGAATGCTAACCACCCCACCATGCTAAGCAATAATTAGGAGCGAGTTATCAATCAAATAGTGAAATTTTCTTACCTACTATGAAGTTTAGTTATGTTTATTTGAAGTGTGATTAACGAACAAGGTGTGAGCAAAACTAAGTGCATACCTTTCTTTTAATTATTTTTTTCATTTATTAAAAAAAAAAAGAGAAACAAAACACAAAACATGACTCTAACTCAGACTACCTCAACTCGAAGATAATTTGTAGACCCTCATGTTTAGAATCAGATACTCCCATTGGATCTGGGAGTCTAATGGGGGGTCTAATGACTTGTTCTATTCAAAAGGGGACTTGTTCTATCCAAAAGGGTATTAAACTTTAACCAGTCTTCAAAGTCATTATGCAGAAATCAATTCATCAAACATATGGAATCATTTTTCAAGCCCCAATTATATGTCTTTTGCTGGTCGTACAAACAGCAACTAGAATTAACCCAAAATCTTCCGGATTTAATCAATTGCTCTGTTAAATCAATGACCTACCCTCCTCCAGTGGCCAGTGCAGGCTGGAGGGAGCGCAGGTGTCATCAAAGCAGAATGGGGCTCCTTTGAGGTGGTGGGAGATGCAGGCTTCAATGACTTCAGTCAGCTGGGTCAGCGGACACACACACAGCAGAGCTTTTGACACATACAAATTGTGCTCGGGAGACGCTGCGGCAATGGGTCCTGGGAGGCTGCACAAGCTGGCACAGCACCAGCGGAGTGGGGACATTGCACTCCAGATGGCCCAGAGAGGCCAGAGGAAGAGCCCAGAGAGGCCAGAGGAAAAGCACGGAGAGGCCAGATGAAGAGCCCGGAGAAGCCACGGGAAGAGTACAGAGAGGGAAGAGGAAGAGAGCAGAAAGGCCAGAGCAAGAGAGCAGACAGGCCAAAGGAGGAACATTGAGAGGCCAGACGAAGAGCCCAGAGAGGCCAAAGGAAGAGCCCAGAGAGACCATAGGAGGAGCATAGAGAGGCCAGAGGAAGAGCATGGAGAGGCCAGAGGAAGAGCATGGAGAGGCCAGAGGAAGAGCCTAGAGAGACCAGAGAAAGAGGATAGAGAGGCCAGAGGAAGAGAGCTGAGAGGTCAGAGGAAGACGTGGAGAGGCCAGAGGAAGTTCACAGAGAGGCCAGAGGAAGAGAGTGGAGAGGCCAGAGGAAAAGGTCAGAGGAAGAGCATGGGGAGGCCAGAGGAAGAGCACGGAGAGGCCAGAGGAATAGAATTTTGTTATATACTTGCATGTGCACTGCAGCTGATATTCCTCTCACTTGCAAATAACCGCAAACAGACATGAGATATCATGGCTTGTTGTTATTACTAAAGTCTAGAGAAGTAAAAATATAAAAAAGGGCCACCTTTAAATGGCCTTTGTTATCATCAATTATATGTCATTATCAATTTTTTTTTCTTTTATATTGATACAGTATTTGAGGTCATATTGCCCTGCCCTAGTTAGAATGTGTAAAAGTAAAGTGGATAGTGTGGGAGGTTGGAAAATCAAGGAGTTTATATAGGTCTTTCTCTGTGTTTGAGTACTCGGGTGCTGAAGGAATGACAGTAAAGCAGGAAGTGAAATGAAAGTGAGATTGCAGGAGAGCACACTGCTCTTGTGTGGGAGGAAGAAAATACAAAACAGAAAAGTGTATTTATCTAACGTGTTTTTATGTTTGCAGAAATCAGATGAGATTATGACCACCTGTCTTATTCTGCATTAGTGAATGTTAAGGCCACCTGCCCAGGTGGTGAGTTGCCCCAAAATACCATCTAGGGGTGGACCTTGTTGAGAAAATTTCTTCTTTTTCATTTTAATCTTTTTTTCATTATATTGTTTACCATATTCAGATGCTACTCCATCAAAAATGTGCTAAACGTGCCTGTTAATGTGGTGGCTGAGTTTAGGGCTGAGTACCTTTGCATTATTTTTGGGTACCAGCTTGAATGATATTTGGTTTTCAGTACAAGCCTCAATCTTAACAATACCTATATTTATTACTATATAAAAGGAAAAAAAATCTGATGCGCCAGACATCAAAACTTTTCAAAAGGAAAATATTACTACTTTGTTGGCACCAGTTGTACCTTAACTTTTTCTTCTCAAATACTGTTACCTTTTAATGGCAGTGGTACCTAGTGCTAAGTGAGGTTCCAGTATTGAACATGAATGAACTGTAAAATTAACTATAAAAGTGCAAAAATATCACTTTTTGGAAGATTGCATTGCAGGTTTCTTATATGTAAAATTATATATTTAAAATAATTTTTTTGCATCCTTTTAAAATGTGTTTTTTTGCATCCTTTTAAAATAGTTATCACAGACAGTTACTCAATATTTTAATTTAGTATTTCTCTCTCATATATTGCAGTATTATCCATATCCATATGCCATCACTGCGAATATTAGCACATGGGTTGAATATGTTTGGATCTAATTCTTTGGCTCAGTTTTGCCGTTGTCTCAATCAAACCTTACATGCCGGTTTCTGACAGGCCAACATTGAAGAGGACAATACTGTTGACTTCCAAAAGAAGGAGTCTTTGGGCAGCAAGAAGCCATTATATTTGGTGATGTGGTTTTGGATTCACTCAATGTAAACCTTGCTTTTGCTTGTGTGTGCGTGAAGAGAGAGTGAGTGAGTGCGCACATGAATGGCCTTCACTATTGTGAGATAATGAAAAAAAACATGGAACTCACTGCAACGGAAAGGTACACTAACAGCGATATTTCCAGATGTGTGTTCAGTCATTTACTCACAGTCCCTGAAATCTACTTACATTTAGATTCCATCATATCACTAAAAAATGTAAGGCAAGTGTTATCTGCTTGCCTTCGGCACCACTGTCTGGTCTCAGAACAACGCAGTGTACGTGCTTTCTAAAATTTTGGACAAAAAGCCCATCAAATTTTCCCAACTGTACCATTTTATCAAACATAACATTTTAAATTTTGTCTGGAATTTCAGCTATGTAAATTTCACCTTCAAATGTTTGAATGGACTGGCTCAGGAACCACTCTGTAGATTATCCACAAGGTCCATACAAGCCACAGCACAGGGGGACTGGAGAGCCACAGCACAGGGGGACTGGAGAGCCACAGCACAGGGGGACTGGAGAGCCACGGCACAGGGGGACTGGAGAGCCACAGCACAGGGGGACTGGAGAGCCACAGCACAGGGGGACTGGAGAGCCACAGCACAGGGGACTGGAGAGCCACAGCACAGGGGGACTGGAGAGCCACGGCACAGGGGGACTGGAGAGCCACAGCACAGGGGGACTGGAGAGCCACAGCTCAAGATGTCTTTTGCTAAGACTGTTTTTTTCAGTGAAAAAAGCTAAACTTTGAAACTCTTTATCTTTACACATAAAAACTATCACCAGACTGTACACCTTCGAAAAAAAGTGAGAAAGTGAGAGAGGCAGGGGTAAAGAGTATGGGGAAGGGAGGCAGGGAGGAGAGAGTATGGGAGGGCAGGGAGGAGAGAGGGGGCTGAGAAAGAGTCAAATGTGAGTGTATGAGTTTGTAAGTGTGTGACACCTTTCATACTATTTGATTATCTTGACAAATTCACTGTATTTATTACTTTTTCTACAAATAACAATAGCTACAGACTGCTTTAAAAACAAACTTCATCCTGTTTATATGGCATCTTTCATATCAACTTCAGAATATTAGGTGTGTTCTTTCTCTCAGTGTTTTATGATAAAAAAGCCGTTTCCTGTGGAGTGGCTCTGTCACAGGAGTGGCTTGTACATTTAATCACACTATTTGAATGCTTTGATCATTCTACATATTTTGAACATATTTCTGCAGCAAATATATTATTAATAAAAAGAAAAACGTTACATTTTAAAAAGTAATGCTAAAATATGAAGTTATTTGTCCTATTATTGATTTTCTGTGTTTTTAGGTGAATCATTGGCTTAAAAATGTTCTATTACTTTTCAATAAAAAGAGATATGACTCCGACCGCTCTGCCCCACACACAATGAATAGGCCATCTTCATTCAGCGTGTTCACTCACGACTTCTCATCTTAGCAAATGAAATACGGTTGATCAAAGATTATTTGACTTAACAGGTGACAATATAGTTGGGCTGGGGTTTACCTTTTGATTAGAGCGTAGCCTGTTGTGCGGGCAGCCAGTTTTAAGATCATATTTTTCCTTTTGAATGTATAAACAAAATAATAAATTATGCTTCAGTGACATTATTGACCAAAGTGAATATTATTTGCTTGAACAGAGAGTGCAATATTTGAGCCTGCTATAGACTTTGCCTCAGCACGTCACTGAAATTTACCAAGCTCATCTTTATAACAAGCCTGACTTTAGAAAGTGCTGCTCTATTAAGCCCAAAGCTTTTCTAAGCTAAGCTTTGCTAAACCAGTTGTTGGTTGGTTAGCGTGTTTTTTTTCGTAAGTTCTCCAGGTATGATCCATAGTAAAAAACAAAATTTGTGTTAACTGAACAAAACGTTGTAGGAGTGAAGCCGTTTTGCTGTTCATCCAAGCCTCTTATTCAGTTCTGAAGATGAGCATCGAAAAGTCTTCACTCCTACAACTTTTTGTCCAGTTGTATTTTGCTTTTACCATTTATTTAGTAAGCTAGACCTGACTAAGATAGCTTGTGGGCTCCAAGCAAGGCTTACAGTTGTAGACAGCTAGCATGACAGTGAGATTTTTAAGTATGTGGATTAGTTGCGTTCTCTTTTGCCCTTGTAGTTGTTATTCCCCCTCCAAATACATCATCCAGCTTTGCATAATTAGAATTTGCTATTTGCAACTTTCCTCAAATCGTCTCTCAGACTCATCCTGAAAGCCCATCACCTCTAATGGGAACAAAAGGTCAGTGCTTAATTATTCATCCAGGATGTCAAACAATGCTTGCAGGGTGTTATTTAGGGTGGGGGAGACCCATTTAATAATTCACTGGAAGGATTATATTTCTGTGAAAATCAGCACAGAGGTTCAGATGTGTCCCAGAGCCTTATCTCTGTTTGGGGCCCTCTACCACTCTCTCCTGACCTTGGCTGTCACAGTTCGCCAACACTGGAGGTGATGGAGATCTGTGTTCTGACCCAAAGTGTACGGGTAGTATGACTGGTGTAATATACTGTAAAAAGCAGATTAATCTTTATACACAATGAGATCCTCTGCATTTTACCCGAGGTATGTGGTACGCTAGCCATGTCTTTTGCTCCTAATCGGCTTTTTTAAAGTGAGGGTGTTTACTGCAGCTGAAGAGGCAAAGGAGATATTAATGCTATTATAGTCTGTTAAAGTGAAGAATGCTCTAAGAGTCTCTTCCATGAGGGAATTAGAGCCAAAGCTAATCTTGTTACACGTTGTAGGCAAAAATCAAATAAACAGACAAGCAGTGATAGCCAAAAGCATGGAGGTAGAGAAAAAAAAAAAAATGGGTGTACTAGGTTTTCAAACACTTCCATATAAGTCATTTTGAGACACGTTATTTTATAAATATATTTTTGTTGATCTGGTTCACCAGATGATGATCCAACACAACTTTTAGTGTTTATTTTGAAGAGCATCAAAATTTGGCACTGGCACATTATACTTTCAAGTGAATGGGCTGAGGCATTTTGTGATACATTTATTACAAAATATGTAATAAAACATATTATTTTACACAATGACATGATAGTGAATACACTAGTATCAGCCAAAGGATAGGTTAGAACTGCAACTGTGTGAATAGGTCTTCAAATGAACTCAATGTGCTTGTATTAAATATGAGCTGGATAATCCCGTATGCATCATTGTGGGTGGCTCACACCTTCTGCTTTGCTTCCTCTCACTATGAAGCAACCAAACACCCCGACTATGCATTACAAAAAGGTTTATTTTGTGGTAAAATGTAAACAAGATTATTTTTATAGCATCCTCGGATCACCCTCGCGGGTGTTCTGCATAATTCTCAGAAAATATTACTGTCTAAAAATGTAAGTGTCCAACAATATGAGAGCCTTCATGCAGACACAGTTGTAGTTAGAAGTATGTTTCCATGTGCAGCAGTTAAAATTGTATTAAGGTAATATCAAAATACGACTCTCAAATCTCATTCCCACTGCTTACGTTTTTTCATAACCCTATTTTCTGGAATTGGTTCTATTGTCCCAGATTTAAGCAGCCTCAGTGAACAGGTATCCACCCTCAATTTACATCTTATACATTTTTTATGAGCAATTCTCGCTCCACCTGTCGCTGTGTCCTTCAGATTAATGTGTAGTTGACAATATTTCCGTATGTAAATGCGTGTAAAGTCAAGCATGTCAACAGATAAGCGAGACCCCAGGAAATATAGATATGTGTTAAACAATTTGATTTATATAATGTCGAGTCATATGACGCTAGTAAAATAAACAAAACAACATTGAAAAAAGGAAATTAAACAAAATCCTCAGTATCAATTCAATTCTATCCCAACAGAGTCAGTAAAATAAAAACATTAATTTTGTCATTTGTAGGCCACACAACCAAATATATGATTATAGCTTACTTATATCTTATATTTGCCAACAAGTAATAAAAGTCAGTATCTAATTTAGAAGTCAAGTTCACAAAGTTCACTAATTAAAGTGTAATTTGTGCTGCTTGATGAAATAAGATAAAAATTTCATTGTCAAACTGTTGTGGCCTGCAATGTTTTGGTGCCATTTATCCAATGGAAATGTTCAGCTTTTATGCTATTTTTTGATTCACCAGCTACGCAAAATACTGCTCATGGTCATGTTTTCTAGCAAGACCCTGGTGCTACTCACATGTGGTCGAGTGGTTGTCAGTTATAGTCTTGGCTTTTCATAGTTTGTGATGTGCTAAAGATAATATCAATGGGTCAAAGTTCTCAATTGAAGTGAACAAATAAGAGACCATTCTAGCTCAGGAGCACCCCCTGGGGCTCATGTGGGCAGGGCACTGGTTGATCTCTGTCGCTCCCTCACAAAACTGGCACATTTCTCTTCTTCTCCCCAGGACGTGGACCTCTTCTCACATACATTTCCATGTTGTGGCCACAATTACAACTTCAGTGTTCATATTATTTTACTTTATTATGACAGTGACCACGGTTAGCATACATTAGATATGTAAGCTGTTGGTTACTAACCATTTTTTCTTCAGTGATCACTAGTTTCACCTCTGTAATTACACAACCCTGCCTGAAATAAAAACAATCAATTTTTGGTGATTTGGTCTGTTGTATGATTAGACAGACATGAACCAAAGGCAGTTGGTTGCTCATTCAATTAGTGTTTCATTTAGCACATTTAATTACCCACAGTCCTCTGCCCTCCTTGACCCTGCAGGAAACCTCATATTACTAATGAGTACTTTTCTGATTTCCTAGCCTGGGAATTACATTAGTGACTAATTCCCCATCCCATGCACCTGCAAGAGAAGGCTGCGCTCTCTCACTGAGCACAGTGCACCTGCGTGTCAGGGCAGTTTCCTGTCTCTGAAGCAACTTCACTTTTTTTTGGTAAAAAAAAGGCTGGCTTCTCTTCCACCTTAATTTATATTCTATGTTGAAACTGTTTTTGTAATGTGTGAAAAGTATCTTAATAAGTGAGAGAAAAGACATGCACATCCATCCTTAAACAAGTGTGCAGGATCCGAGAAGGCAATACAAAATATGGAGATATTTCATGCCTCAGGGGTAATTTCCACAGCATTAGCGCGACACAAAACAGAGCTTAGATGATGTCATTGGGCTGTGGCTCAGTTTGTTTGCAGGTGTGAGAACATTCCACAATCGTGCTAGAGCATGGCTCAAAAAGCCTAGTGAGAGTTACACAAGTTACAGAATGCACACATTCACACACACAACAATTCAGAGTTGTGGAAAAAGTAGAAGGATGTTTGGCCTAAGGAAGAAGTGAAGTGAATCCACTTTGTCATAAATGTGATTTTACTACTATAACGTGGAGTTTACAGGATTTATTCTTTTTTTCCCACCTGTTAGGGTTTGTGTTGCGTGTCTGTGAGCATGTTAATGACAGAACCAGTTTCCTTTAAAGCTGTGTAGTTTGTGCTAATGTTTGCCTTCCCATATTCTATTTTTATATACTTAAGCTAACTTCTAATTATGGAGTAATTGTGCATACAGTATTTAAGTACGCAGATCCGGTGACAATATATTCATTGATGCACATAATTTATGCTTCATAGCATCTATTCTTGCCACAGCTGGGATGCCTCTGGGTGAAGGGTAGTTTAGTACTGCCTGAGTAAGCATCTCATTTGAATGTAAAATAAATGCTTACTGTTACAACTGACCATGTCTACACAGAGGTGGGCAAGTAACTCTGGAATATTTTTTTCTTTTTATATTTAATCTGTTATTTTGCAACATTTTGACTGTTTTCTCATGAAGTGCTCAATATTCTGATTTGACATTATCTTCAAAACAGCTACTTCAACATTATCCATCTTTCCACTGAATACAGTAGCACATTGTGCTGCTCAGTGTCTCTGGGGAATTTTAGTGTGAGTGTGGAGACCTAGAACTCAATAAAATAGTCTTGCTTTCCGACACATAAATGGGATAAAACTTGTATTTCCATTTTGCACTGAATATCAGTATTGATATAAAGGACTGATGTGCAGCGTAGTAAATGTTTTCAAAGTCTGAAGAACACAGACTGAGAGATAAATGCTTCAGTGAGTTTTAGACAAAGCCATAGCTTCACCAGCTGTTTATCTGGATGCACCACTGTTGCATAGCAAACCAACTGGTAAAGTTGATTGAATGTACAAGTGGATTAGAACACACAAAAATGAATGAGTTTCAGATGATTAAAGATCTGTCTGAATTGGGACAGAGAATACCACAACATAAAGTAGCCTATATGTTGAAGGGGGGGAGCTGGTTGATCTGTAAATCAGACAAAAGTTGTTTGTTGAATTTTTTGGAAACTAAAACTTTGAAGAGTGAGACAGTGTCTTTAGAGGTAGGCTATAACAAAACTGAATTTGCAGCCTTTGCATTGGTCTACCAAAATGTGGCTTGCTAAATGTAGCTGAGAGTTTTCTGGGGTTAGTACAGTCATGTCAAGTTTTTTCATTTCACAGAAAGTAATTATCCATTTTGATTACATACAAACTGGGTATTGTCCTTTACCAACAGAAAAAAATAAAACATAAATGAAATCATATATGATTAGAAGCAATCATTTGACATATTTTACCTGCTCATTCAACTCTGTGTTCATGACTCAGTTTTCAGTTGGGTCTAGTCAATATGACTTAAACTATAACAGGACAAACTATTTTATTGCACAAGCCAAAAATGTGAAAGAGTGAAAGATTAACACATGTCTGTAGATCTGCAATATTGTAATATAAAGATTTATGCCATATATGATCACATGCAAATACGATAACTTTCTTTAACCTGCTGCAGTGTGTGACCCTCAAATAAACTATGCAACTGACCCCAACTCCTAAATTAAGTTGCCAGTGGTACTAATTTGAAGTGACAAAACATGTTACATCAGAGTCTCGAGTTGCCACACATTAATGGAATGTTGTCTGTTTGTTCCATTAAATGAGAGTGTGCGGAGCATTGTGTCAGTGGCAACTTTCCTCACCCCACACCTGAGACACCGGCTGGTTGTGACTCTGCTTGTTGTTGCTGTGACGCAACATGTCTGAGGCCGAGGCACAGGGATATCTGGGTTAGGGACAGTTAGGGAAGGGTCCTGTGGCACTGTTTCCATGGCTTAAGAGGTGATTCACTGTTCTCATATGCACTTTGCGGAGCATCATTAGACATGGCCCAGGTTGTGCCATCTTAATGATACAGTAATGGATGCTTTTGCCCTTGAAACTTGCGCCTGATCACTTCTCAACCTCAGACCTGGAGGAGGGATCAATCCTCCACTCGGAGTTGCACTGCGTTGCACCATTTGCCTTTTAGGAGGAAAGAAAGACATTTTTGACACTCTACTCTCATTAAAAAAATAAAATCTACACCATTTTTGTGTTTCTGGGGTTATATTTGCAATGCATACTATAATCTGAATCTAATGTATATGGCGTGTTCACTGTAAAACCCAATACTCTCTTGCCACATGCTTAAATACAATTCATTATGGCACAGAGGAGTGAAGCTTTTTCATTAGGATTCAAACATCATGACTTCAGTCAAGCATTCAGACACTGGCATTGTGTTTCTTTCACTTAACTTAGCATGTCTGTTTCCATCTCCAGGTGTCTAGCGCTCTCTCTTCTCTTGTGGATGACCATGCTGTGGATGAAGTGGAGGATGGTGCTGGGGTCCCTCTTTGCATGGAGACGGAGGTGGCTGCGCTCTCTCTGGTTCCTCCTGCTCTTCACTGCAGGAACTTTAATTGTCTTTCACCAGCAAGATCTGTCTGACACAGTGCAGCAGCAAGGCCCAGGTACAATCATTCTCATATACAAGAGTTTTGAAGATATTTTATTGCATTATTGGAATGAACTGATTGCCATTCAGTATACAAAGCCTTAACCTCCAGAAAACCTCAATGAACATTTTTAAAGACAAAGGAAAAAAAACAGAAAACAAATTATTACAGCCATTTGAATTTTTCATTTAGTTCATTGGCCTTCAGTTATAATGAAAAGAAAATTATTATTATTATTAAGGCTGAGCAGGATGAACTTAAAGCATGTGGATCTGAATCATAACTATAAACATAATCCTTATATTGTTGGAGGAAATGTATCAGTTATATGAATTTAAATTACTTTATTATCAGCAACAGCAGTTGACTGTGCTCTCATTGGTATGGTTTCGGAGATCATAGTCCCTCAAGACATTTGAATTCACCATTTCCAAATGCTAAAGCTATACTAGAGGTTGATGTGTGGGCAGCTGTTTTTTCAGTTGCATTTTAACTTTTGTGAACTGGATGTGGACTTATATACTGTAACTTAGATCATACATTCCACTTATGTTTATTTAATGACGGTCCTAAATGCTTTTCTAAATTCATATAAGTAAATGATCTGATTTACAGTGCTCTAGGTAAGATTTTACAGTGATGTTACAAAATGACTGAAATATCATGGTACCTGTGTAAATGTGGTAGTTTTATGGTTTAAACAAATGCAAACAGGACAGACAGGACAGGACTAGTATGTCTTATAAACCAAGGGTTGCATATCAAAAGTGCCCAAAATGTTCCTCACAGACATTAACTTTTGCTGTGTAAGGTATTTTCTAAACCATACACTGTATATATACAGTAGATGGACATAGCAAACCTGCTTCCAGCTCCATCGACTCTGGCTCCAATTCACTTTCTATTGAAAAACTGGCATGTCATTTTGGTCTTAAAATGTTCATATTAACCCGTTCTATATGATCCTGGTATTTTTATTTCATTATTGTGTCTGAATATTAATATATGAACATTAATAACAAACAAATCAGGTGCCTTGTTTCCTTGAGGTCGCTCCCGCTAGCGTTAGCAACTTGTTTGATTGACAGCGTTGTTAAGCACCCACTCGCTGCTAAATCAGTGGTGCAGGTGGGAAGGGGCGTTACCTTCCTTACCCTTGCTGTGATACTCATGGTCAGAATTGCAAATATGGAACTCGACTCCAAATTCGCCCCTGTAACTGCTAGCCCCAACGAGCTTCATTTTATTGGAGCCGAACGATATGCATGATGTCACTCTCCCCTAGTCCACTTCTTTATACAGTCTATAGATTAAAACATATACATAATTAATACATTGATGCACAAACTATTTCTGTTAGTACCACTCAAAGTAATACTGATGAAGCAGTCTTCCTCTCTCTAGACCAAACCTTTTACAAGTGTACTGTGGGAGAAGTTTGTGTCTGTGGAGTAGTGTTGGAATCATGTGTCAACAGCAGCGTGAATGATTATGAATATCATAGCAGTGTGACACTCCACTGAAATAAGAGCCACTTAGCCAGAGTGCAGCCTCTCCAAATACGTAATGCTCCCTGATTGTCGGATGCTTTCAGCCATGTGTCAGGTCGGAAAAGGCTATTTGAAACACTACACGTATGCTCATACAAGAGGCTGTCTCCAATGCAGTCTGTCATTTTACGAGTTAGCCTTGTTAAGTTGCATTTGTCTCATTGATAAAATAAGGTATATTTTTGAAAGGTTAGTATTGTATATTTTATCTTGTATCTTTTTTCTTTTCAAAATGTTCTATTCTCAAGAACTTCAAAAGCATCTCCTGTGATTTGGACACCAGAATAAATGCTTGTTGTAGCTCTCCTTCCCTGCATGTGAGCCAAAGTGGTGGTTGTGTGCCAAGTGTTGGCCACTTCAACTGTTGATGGGTGTGGGAGACACTCACCATCTACATAGTTACATTTTCCATATCCTTTTAACAATAGCAATATTTCAGTAAACATTCATAAGGCATTAAAATGAAAATATATAAGACTAACATTGTGTATTATAAATTTTGTCTAAATTGTGTCTCATTATCATGGACCTCATCTCATATGTCATTTTGTCTTGAGAGAATAAAGCCTAGTTCTCCTGCTTAGAAGTATGTGAATAAGTATACTGAATACCTTCTTTCATTCTTTGATTCCACCTCTCCACACAGTGACATGTAGCACAATTAGCCATCAGTAACTCGCCTTAAGTCTAAAACGGTCAGTCTATAGCAAAAGCTCATATCTAATATAGTGGCTTTATAATACATGTCGGCTTATATCTTCCTTCTCTTCTCTATTTTTGGCTCACATCCACTGTGTTTCCTATGGTAAAGACCATAGGTCCAAAGACAACTGGAGTTAAACTGGGATGATGATTTCTCACTGGTCGCTCTTAGAGGACGATGGGAGAAACAGCAGATGCTTTTAGACAGAAGCAGAGGCCTGAAGTGCTAACAGTGATGGAGATAGATGGTGTGCACAAAGCACTTTGCAGAATCGAGGACCGCCTTACTTCCAGTAGCTACAAATGTCTCGCTTATTTTAGCTATCTTGGTCAAGTATAGGCAGGTTAACCATGTAATGTGAAGTGTAAATATACATTTTTACAAATGATAGCATGGTTCATATCCGTGTGTTGCATAGTAACACAACTTTACTGAACTGGGATTTTGGATTATAATTAGTCATGAGCCCATTTACCGCCCCTCTCGAGTCTCCCTGCTGCTCACCAGGAGTAGTGCATATTACTATGTGCTGCTCAAAGGTAAAATTTGATCTGTGCGTCAGAGGGCCAGTAATCTCTTAAGCCCTGTCTCTTTGCCCAGTCTAATTTAGCCCTCTCTTAATGTAATTAAACTGTGCTCGTGACCTTAAGCCTCACCCTGTATTTCAATGCAAATCCACCATATTTGTGAAGAAAAAATAAAATGTATTAATTTTTGCCCCGTTTGCAAAACTTTGCAAAGAATGTTGTGTGATCACGCAACACTATTGTGTGAATATATTGATAAAATGTTTCAGTACTGTGTGTTTATCTCATCTGAATGGCCATTCCATATTTGGCTGCCTCTTCCTCTGTTTCCCTTCAGGGCGAGTCTAACCTATAACCACCATTGGCAAAATGCTCTATTCTAATACAAAGGTGTCAGTGCTATCTAAACTCCTCAGTTTAATCTAGACATGGTCCAAACGGCTTTAAAAGAGATTTCCTCTGGGGCCAGTGCAAGGTCACATAATACCTCAGGTTATGCCAAGGGTACCCAGCAACATAATCTAGTTGTGTTTGTGCCATCTGATCCTCCTCATCTGTGCCCCCGTGCACCTGACCATACTGCCTCGGCTCATTTTGTCATTGTGGTTCCAGTGCGCAAAGAACACCTACAGCTACCTTACATTAGTAAAAATAGATAAGCAAGATCATTTGACATCCCTAAATTTTTTACTGTCTTAAAAAACAAAACTAGTTCATTTTAAATTGGTCACTTACCTAATGCATTCCTAGCCTCCTAATTATTCACAGCAAAGAGTTTGTAAGCACTTTTCACAATTTTCAGTTTACTGTCATAGTAAAGCTAACAACAACTAACGTGCAGTTAGCAGACCTCCTATTTCACAGAGAATAGTTTGATGCAGACAGCAGCAATAAAAAGAAAAAATAAATTCTGTGATTTTGAGCTCTTCTTGGGTACAGACAAACAGCAAAAGTTATAAAAGAAAGGTAGACAGGTGAATGATTGTGGTGCAGTCTTGGAAGTGGGTAAACACTCTTTTTGAGCCTGCCCAGATGACAGGGTTAGGGCCCTGCTGAGCAGCAGAGCAGGAGTGGGCTGTGCTGCTGGTGGTAGGGGCTGCAGGTTGGCCTTTTCATAGAGCCATGCTGAGCAGCATTAAAAACTCCAAAGGAAATAAATCACAACAGGCTGAAGCACCACATGGAGCAAACTCTGCGTCTGATTTGGAAAAAAGTCTTTGAAGACTGTAATCACAGATTCTGCTTCATTGATGATGACTGTCCATGCAGAGCAAATAACACAGCCGGGCTCAATTCAATTTTATGGTTGTGATCACAAAATGCATTTTGTATAGCTACAAGTGCTCTATGCATCAAATGAAGCTCACCAACAATGCAATGATATGATATGAGCTAGTGATAACTCTTTGGTGTCTATATTCAACAATAACATTTGGAGGGAAACGTTTTTGCATCAGTGGATTTTATTTTCAAAGCTCACATCAGGCATTTACATTTGCAGACATTTTTAGGTCATCCCATCAGCTACTATGCAATTATAAATTAGTTCTTGTATAGACTAAGTGTCTTTCATCTACAGTGGAATCATAGAACCATTTCATTACCCAATCTTACACAATGCACATTTAATTAGAAAAGTGTCTAAATGAAACAGAGCATTTACTGAATAGAAAACATGTGCTTCAAATATAATACTAATACTAATAAATAAAGTGCTTCTTTACTCTCAGCTAAGGCGAGTGAAAGCTGCATTTCTGTGATTACATATTCAAGCATTATACTTGATTGAAAGAAAATATTTAGTTTGCTCAAGGAGAAAATCTGTTTTGTTCAAACTACAGTTTTGGAACAAAATGCATTTTGGACTAGAAGAAACCCCATAAACCATTAAGGTAGCCCTGTCTCACAACTTTACAGAGGAGCACGAATCATGATTATATTAATTGCTCCTTCCATTATACCTTGGTGTGATTCTACTGTGGCCTCAAGAGGTCAGTAAATGAACTAACTATTCCTTTTTGGATGGGCCATTGTGAGCAGAATATTGTGGAGGAGGGTTCATCCTTACAGACAGGAGCCATATATGGTCTATTATCAAATACAGCTTGTGCCTATTCCAGTGCGACTGTTGAATAGATATCATTGTGCACAGGAGTGGCTTCCATCTCTGTAATCCCGCTACAAAGTGCAGCACTCCTAAAGAAGATGAAAGAAGAACAGACCATTCACTGCCTATGTGTGTGCGAGTGCAAATAGTGACCTGAGCCAGCCACTCCTTTGCCCTCCTCCCTGTCAGAAAAGAACAAAAGATTAAGGCCTCCTGCTATAGCCCGTGATAACAAGCTGTCAACTTCTAAAATGTAATGCGCTGACTGTGACTGTGGGAGGAAGTGCTGGTGTCAGTGGAGTGGGCCAGCTGATGCTATCTCCACAGCGCTGATGGAGAGTGTCTGAGCTCGGTTGGCAGATACACAAAAGCCCCTAGTGTCTGCTCGCAAACAAGGGATGAGCTGGGAAAGCCGTATCATAACCGTTTTTCAGCATATAGTCACACATGGTGACACATGGACAAAAAATTGTGTATGAAAAATGCAATATTAATTGCATTTTAAGTGCTACAATAATGGAAATATTATAGACAATTTAACATTTTTTGTAGAGTAATGCCAGGGATGGAACAAGGCAATATTCATACTAGACAAGACACGAGATTGGATTCACAAGAATGAGACAAGAATAAATTATTTGCTTTGTTTTCCCCATATACAGTGACAACTGTACGCTTTAACGCTTTAACGCTTTCACTATACCTTTAAAGCTTAATCCTTTTTACTAGGGATGCACCGATATCAGTATCAGATATTGGTCCAATACTAGGCGACAGCTAGTATTGGACCAATACTACTCATGCTGCCGATACCAAGAGCTGATACCGCTATAACTGCGCTGCAGCTTAGTTGAGGATCAGAGTGGAGCATAAAGCAGCACATTAACTGTTAAGCTCAGCTTTAATCATGACTGTCACATGAACTATGAAAATATTTAGGACTCTCTTAAAGGTTTTTATCGTTCACAAAAGATATCAGCACAGAGCTTGTGCTAACATGGCTAAGTGGTGCTAGTGATGCTTTGTGACTTATTACAACTGACACATCAAGTGACTGAAAAGAGCAGGTTCAGAGCTTTTAAAAGAGGTTTACCAGAGGTTTTCCATATTGGTTAAAGTGTGGCCATGGTAAAAGTAAGAAAACCCTCACTGTTGTGTTAAAAGGGGCTCCTAAAACTTAAAAAAAATACTTAAAACAGCCCCTCAAATAAGTATTCCAGTGAAAAAGTAGGCTATATTCTAAAAAACTTAATGAAATGAATTAGATTTATCACTGTAATAGACCTCTTAACGACCTACGTAACAGTGACGTCGTAACTCTTGCTAGAGGCAAAAAGAGGAAAAGAGTGGACGCTCTAAATGTGTAAAGTTTTACGGCCTTTAAATGTTTTCTTGCTGTGTTTTTTGGATGCCAGACCAGGAGAAACAGCACTTACAAAACTAAAAGTTTTACTGCACAATTACCAGCAGACATTCCTTCACAGAACAAAATGAAGACAATTTTGATTGAATCCAATCTGACGGACAGAGGGGAAAAGACAAAACAATGCTCTTGTTTGCAAAGCACACCACAGATCAGGTAAAAGAAATGATGTTTATATGTACTGATGTGTTGGTTTTATTCTGTACAAATCAGCAAGTTTCTGTACATTAAGTGAAATATTGCTAATTAGCAATTACTGAGTTAACATGGTAAACAACAAACACAATATTGTGTGTGCCATCCTTTATACAGTCGTTTAAAATTCATCCACATTTGCTAATCATAGTTAACCAATCTCTGAAAGGTTATGTTAGATCTGTCTTGAAAAAAAAATCCCAATGCATCCAAAAGTTAATAATATTTCAAGTAAAACAAACAAGCAACAGGGTCAAGCTACTTGTAATGAAAGCAAGTTACAAGAAAGGAAAATGTGCTCTTCCAATAAACTTATGTAAATGTTTACTTTTTTAAATGCATCCCACTATTTTATAGGAGAGGCTTCACTGGATGCTGAAATCCCAGACCTCATCCCCTTTTTGTTTGTTTTTTTTTCAGCAGGATGGTACGGCAGGTCAAAAGGTGGAGGCAAGTTGTTTGCAGGTCCCTTAAAAATGACTTTTTTGTAACTTGCCCTTATGTAATAGATAACCTCACGTCATGTACATCTTTGGACTGTATTTCCTTGCCTCTTGGCTTTCTTCTTTAGGCTAGTGAGTAAAAGGTCAAGTCAAAAATGCAGCAGAGTCCCCACTAGTCCCTAAGCCATAAACATTTTCTTATCCTTTATTTTGAATATCCCCAAGTTTTTGTGAATTTTGATACCCATCTTGTTATTTAACAAACAACTGAAGAGGTTCCAGTTGAAGAGGAGCCAATTATGGTGCATGGTCAGAGAGAATGAAGATGTCCATGAGCCCATGGTCAGAAACATCATACAACAGTCAGAAGAACAAACAACTTGAGGCGTCTGTTACTAAGTGACTTTGGTAACTTGGTAACAAAACAATTATGCACTCAAAGAAGAGAACAGCCACGACCGTTGCTTGATAATATAGAAACTGTGTGGCTTTTACTAATCTTTGTAGAACAGTTGTCCCCAACATAGAGTATGTTGTAAATATTGTACTGTGTACCCTTTTTCCCAAAACTTTATTGCCCTAACTATTGTTGATCTATTGTCAGTCTATTGGCTATTAGATTATTATTATTTGAATAATACAGACATTTGAAAATAAGTTGACTTTTATAAGACTTTTATTTCTGTTTCCATTTCCCTTCTGCATTCTGCACATTACATTTACATGAATGCAGGGCTACACATATTTATTCTGTAGCCTATAGTTTCATGCTTCTGAACAGTGTGAGATAAACAGGCTACATGGCACCATTGAAATCATTGCTGGCATAGGCTCTCTGAGTTCTTTGGTTTTCTTGCATTTATTCTTATTAACAGTTTTGTGCATTGACATACCTCTATTTGCCTACTCCAGTGTGCACTCAATGCTCTGTTAAATGACATGAATAAAAGCCAATAGACTGGGGATAATAAGACTTTGTTCCTGACAGTGTCGACAGGAGGCTACCCTTTGTCAACTCGTCCATCCAGGCCCTTCTGCAGTCATAGATTAAACTCTCAGTGTCACCATCACAAGTCCTAATGCACACTTGAGTGGACAGTGGGCCGTTATGTGGAAGCTGTCATCCGGCCTATAGAGCCACTAAATCAATCCAGCGCTGACATAATGCTGCTTCTAACCGCACTATTGCCACTGTGCTAATTGTCTGTACGTCTCATAACAGTCCCATAGCCCTTGTCAGTCCTCTGCCACCACTTTGTTTGGATCTAAAATTGCCTTTAGATTACCCAGAAGAGCTGCCAGATGGCTAATAGAGCATGCACAGCTCATCTTTGATCCTATTAGCCATTGATGAAGCTATGCGTGCATACATTCAAACAAGGAAAGTGCCTGTCGCTGTCAACCAATCAAACTCTGCCATCTTTGATTTTAAAACAATCATTTCTTAAAGGGGCTATATACACATGTTTGTCTTCTGTTTCGTGTGACTTTTTTAATGTAAGCATGCAAGAAACTCCCTGGAAGAAGACATATATTATATCTCAGTGGAGTCCCAGCTAAATATTACTATCATTTACCATTTTTATTCACCTTTTAAACTAGCGCATGTGGAACAACCCTCTGTTATCCCATCTACACTGCAGCAGTAGAGCTCATCTTCTCCTCCTTTAAATGCATACAGTATAAAGAGCCCTCACTATTGTCTATATAACCAAGCATTTTAAAAATTAATAGCAAGTTTTTAGACTGTTCTGGTTTTTATGATAAGCACTTAGGATCTCACAAGATGGGACAGACAAGGGAGATAGTCACACTGGAGCTATTTCAGGCAATTTGATTTTAGACCAAAACCAATGGAGGGTTTTCCCTTGTGCGCTCACAATTATTGATCTAGAAGAACCAGTCATATGATCTGATATAGATACACTTTCTTTTCTGCACAATTGACGTAAGAGAGAGAAATGAATTTGACCTAGCATGATTTTTCAATCCTTTGGAGTCACTGAGGGCTACTGATGATGTCCGCTTCAAAAAATGTACTTGGGAACAATGGTTCGATAAAGCCACAAAACAAGGCCTGATGTATTTCTCTTTTTGTAACTGGAATCATTTAAGTGTGATGCTATCGTGCACTGTTCCAAATTGAGAATGATGGACAATATATAACAGAGAGAAACAAAAAGCACTTACAGTGGTTGACAAATAAAGAAATCTTGTCCCTGGTTACAGAAGCCAGTACGCTGCTCTGTGGAGTCTAATCCCAAACCACAAAGAATAACAATGATTTATTTATTTTTTTTATCGTTTTTAAACACTGAAATTCTGTACATACAATATATAATCAGTGAGTGGCCCTCTCCTAGCCGCCCCTCCCATAATTAATAAATAAATAATTAAATAAATAAAGTGCTATCCTTGGTAATTAAGGGTATTATGGAAATGTTCATTGACTTATACTAAGTACTGGTATAAGCTACTTTAGTAGAGCAGCTACATGCAGCTGACAGAAATGTTTCACAGTCATACTTTACACAGGCAAATTGGGTGCCCACAATACACAAAGAAAGTTTAAACTAGCAAGAGTGGAATTTGAATCGCCAACTTCTCGGTTATTGAATGGCCATACTCTGCCGCTGAAGCCATGGCTCACTTACTCAGTTGGCATTTTACTTACTCAAATATATTTCATTAAATAGACACCCTGAGGCAAATACCACCATGGTCCAGCATATTAAACACATATCATATCACAATGGATTCTCCTATGGGCTTCAAAATGGATGATCTAAAGCCACTTTTATAAACAGATTAATCCCTCGTACAAAAACCTTTTGTCTGTTTGATCCCATTCATTTAAATTGTCTCATCTTAACATGATCTCTGATGTCTCCATGTTGATTGTAGTTTAGTCAGTAGTCAGACCTCGGCTGGGACTACACCACAACATCAGTGATGGTAAATAGAGGCTTCCCACATCTTATCTCGGCCACAGAGCTTTCTTGGCTAATGGCCTCCAACAACTGTATCACTAATGTTGTCAGTGCAGATAATGGGGCCATCAATAGAAGCCTCCTTTCTCAGTCGATTACAGCTGTCAGCCCAAGTCCATATCTGTGACTTGCTTAATGAAAAATCACCTCCTATTAAGAGACATCCTTTCACTTGACATATACATTAACCTTTGAAATCGCAAAATATTCCCTTTTCACAAATTTCTATGTTCAGACTTTGTACTAAAGCTATTTTTCTTACAGTATTCACTAATAAGAGCTTTCCCCAAACAAGCTTTTAGTCCTATTTCCGCAAGTCTTTTTTCATGGCGTTTTAGCCTTGGCCCATAATGCGCTCAAGCCATTAAATTACACCAGGACAAATTGAGCTGTTCTCCAACCCATTCCAATTTTCCCACATGTTCTGAAAGAGTGTATTAGACATAGATCCTCTTATATTTATTTCCTGGTCTGTCGTAGGGTTTTTGAAGCATTTTTCCTCCTAGTACCATAAAATAGCGCCGCGGTTGTTTTATGAGCAGAAGTGAAAGGATTTAACCCCTTATTCACTGTCCTTAAATGCTCAGTTTCACCAGAACATTGTGTGTATTCATTATTGATTGGATTGCATTTAGTGGACATTCCCTCATTGCGTTCAACTCTAATGTGGGTGTTTTTGTGCAAAGAGGATTCTGAAGTATCCATATAAAAAAGAGGAAACACTTTGAAAAATAAGCCGACTTCAATGGATAGATTTGTGAAGCCCACTCAGAGGTAGGAGGAAGGGGCTGTTTTTTTTTTGTTTTTTTTTTTTTTTTTTTCAAAGGCTGTTTGCTCTACTTTATGCTGCACAAGATACAAAACAAGCCGTCAGTTAATTGCTGCTCTTGCTGTTTCATCTTTATTGAATTGAGGATTAAAATTGCATGTAAAAACTGGCTTAAATGTACAACCATGATTTCAATACTATTTGCAAATAGCTTGTCTGACGCTGTTCAATTGTTAACACACAAAATATTTCAAAAGGCAAACCTGTTCACATCAAATATTGATTATGTTAACAATATCATACCCACCCCCGCCAGAAACTCTTAAGGATGAGCATTTGTACATGAATTTGCATTTCATACGTAGGCTTTTAATTACTCATTGCCTATCTTTTAATTAGGTGTAGTCTGTATAATTAAAGATTATTATGTATTATGCAAATTGGAGAGTTTTTTTTTGCTTTAGCCAACTGTTGTCCCCTCATCAAAACATACCTGAAGTTGTATTGTTGCTTCATTCATGCTTGTTTCAGTTCATTCACATTTTGCCCGTTTAGTTGCTTCACAGATCTGGACTTCTCCTACACAGTTTTTAAATCCATGAACCAGGGATATCCAAACTATAGCCCAGGGGCCAAATGCGGCACTCCGATCAATTTTTGTTGGCCCTCATGCCTCCTCCTAAACTGTCCCAATTGAAGGAAGTATTTTTTACTACAAACTGAAGAGATTCTACCTCTATAACCTGAATAACACCATAGCGTATTGTGACACAGACCTAAAAATAATCTTGCAAGTCTTATTAAAGGTACAGTATCTCTGTCAAACCTGTGTTAAATGCACAATTTCACTCCCTGTATCGACACTGGTCAGTGGCCCTCAGCTTCAAAAATGTTTCAGTATGCGGCCCTCGGTGAAAACAGTTTGGACACCCCTGCCATAAACCATTGCTGGACTCTATGGTCAAACTGTGCTCATCACAAAACACATGGCTCTATTAGCATAGCATTCATGGGAGATAAAGGCATTTGAAACAGAGAAATCTAGTTTTCCAGATGCGGACATTATTTTAAGCTCAACCATGTTAAGGTGACCAAAAGCATGTTTAAATGAGAGTTAAAGCCACAACAATGCATAGTGTGTGTGTCTTTTGTGGGGTTTAACAAAGCATCTACTGTATCCATCTATCTATTGATAATACTATTCTAATATTGATTTTTATTGGAGAAACTTTTTGCATAATGTTGGCTTGATAGAGAACTTCAGAAATATATCAAAAATGAGGAAATCGCAAAAGAAAATTTTACTCTCTCTACTGGACAGAAGTTCTTAGAGTGAATTTGGCCATGCGTCCAAGTCATTTGAAGAAGTTACTTTGATTGGTTGGCGATGGAACCTGCCTCGATGAGTGAGGGATTACAGAGACAAAAATAAGTTAACATGTTGAGTTTCTTATTCACAGCCTTATAGAGTTATTTTTGTCCAGAGTTCTGTTTTAAAATCCACCAATTTTCCTAATTGACAAACCGCTAGAACAATGTGAGGCCAGAGCTGACAAACATATCGGGTTGAGTGCGTCTGTAATGGCACAGCTGACCCCTAAATGGCAACTCTATCAATTCAGTGTCAGTGTGCGTCCCAGCAGAGGCAGAAGGGAAGTGAGGCAGCATTAATTATGAGCCTTCAAGCTCCCAGGGACAGTTAATCTTTGTCTTTTTGCTCCTGCAGACATTTGGATCTGCCATTAAGAATGGAGCCAGGTCACAGCACTTGACCCTTAACTAAGAATAAGGATTCAAGTCACGCCCTTGGAAGAAGTCATTTTGCTGTTGCACACACAATGACACACTATGCCCTGACCTTATCAGTAGAAATCAAACACATTAGAAAAATCAACAGAACTCTTATTTTTATCAGAGTTAAGCAACAAAGTTATACTAACATGAAATACAAGTTAAATACTAGTACAGAGAACAGAGCAAGTCTCTCCGACCAGATTTGTCAGGTTAATAAGAGATGGATGTGTCTTACTTACACAATATTTTGGTCTTAAACAGTTGTATTCTGTTTCTTTAAAGCTCCACCCTGTAACCTTAAAATAAACACATATTTTATTACATGCACCCGTAGGCTTGCATCTCACCAAAACTGACTCTAAGTTGGCTTGATGGAGGGCCTTCTTTGGGATGGTTTCTGTAGCTATACTATTCCACTCTTTGGCATAACACTAATCTATCTCCATGGAGACTGTTTTTTGTGCTTTTAACCACCAAAACACAAAAAGGTATTTTACAATAGCTAAAATGACATGCCACATGAATGAAGGACTTGTTTTTTAACTTTTGTATTTAAAGTTTTTGTTTCAATAAGATAGAAAAAGAGTGTCAGTCTTGTTCTTGTCTTTTTTGTTGCTTTGGGACAGTTCACATTTTGTGCAAATTGATGTAAACACTGTCATGACAAACATCAAAAAGCAACTAGAGAATAAGCAGAATATGAACTAATTACACCTTCTACAAATGTCAGGATGATGGTGACATCTCTGCCAGTTGTTGCTTGTGGGATTAAATATATTCTCTGCTTTTGCTTGGTTTCCGTGCCCAAGTCCTCAGTTAGTCATAGTCCCTAAAATAGACAGGATAGTGACGGAAAGATTTGATTGATTCTTGCAGATGAACTGAGCAACAAAGCATCACAGAATAAAAAACACAAAAAGATTCTGTGAGGGAACATTTTGACAGAATTGGGGCATTGCCTCCATTATACCTTTTCTTTGCCCTTTTTGTGTGTTAATGTCTTCAGAACAAGACAGGTTTCATTGCAGTGAAAACGATGATGAGAATAAATAGGAGCAGCCCATGTAAAGTCCAGCTATTCACTGGAGACATGGCCTTGCGGGTGTATGCATACATTGTCTGTGGGCTGACAGCCGACCGAGGACACGCGGTTAGCATTAGGGCTTAAGCTGCAGTGCGGTATGCAGGGTCACACACACACACAGGTGGAGCAGACTCAAAGAAGCCCTTCCCTGGTGCTTATTCTCTTAATTCTCTAAATGCATTTCCACTGGTTGTATTCCCATTCACGCCCTGTTTGCCTTTCATCTGATCTTCACCGCGCGTTCAATCTTTTGCTTTGACAACGCATTGCGCCTCCCAGACATTGAATAGTGCTCTCTGGAGAATATACCACCTAGCAGACAGGCAGAGAAAAGGAAAAAAAAGACTAGCTTTAGAGCAGTTCTAAAGATTAATGAGACTCCTGTTATTGGTGTCACTTTTGGGCCATGGCTGTGTGGGGATGAGGGAACAGACCTGCTCTGTCACCAGATCTGAAGATTTCTTATCTTTGAAATATGCTGTGGGATGGTTAGTGTGTGTATACATACCTCTAAACATTTGCGTCAATCCATAGTTCATCTTAGATACCAGAGTACACTATTGCAAATACTGAGTAAGCTGATGACCTTGTAAAATAGTGCCGTCATTGTCCATCTACTTGGCAAGTGCTTTACAGTGGGCAGGCAGTTATTGTTCAGCGTTTAATATATCCGCTCCATCACTGTCTAAACAAACCACAAATTGATTTTTCACGTTGTTAGCATAGAGATGTTAATATATATTATCGTGTGTGGATGCAGACTCAGGGGAGTTGGGTCTATTCACACGTTGTTCTTCATAGACTTGCCTAATAGAAATATGATGAATTGCTGTTGAGGCCTTTGTCTTTGCATGCTTTATTTAAAACTAGCACAAAGAGGATTAGCACACTGTAAGCAAAACTGCGTGATTTATGGCAAAGCAACAACAGCTGTGGTAGTAGAAATTCACCACGAGAAAGGAAAGTAATATTGTTTAAAATAAAATGCATTTGTTATACTGTATATTACTGTAAGATAAACATTTTTACAGTTAGACATTTTTAACAAAAGATGTGCGATTTCCAACTTTAAAATCCCATCACAGAAACACAGCAAAAGTAAAGGATGAAAATGATTTACTAAAACATTTTGAATACAGTATCGCAAAGAACAACAACCTAAACAAATTGCAAATAGCTTGGATTGAGTTGAATTAGCATTAGTATATGTGTAGTATAGAAATCATGACTCGAATTCATTAAACTGATCATGCAGGTTCTGTGTACTTTTTTTCAATAGCGCATCTGTCTTGTCATGTAGTCTGTGCCACACACTCCACCACAAGGATTATTAGCACATCCAAATTTGAAGAAGTGATTAGAAAGGCTTGGATGTTTACACACTGTTTAATGGGAAGAACAATGGCCTCCTTTAATAGAGGTGATGACCAGATGAAATATGCATCAAGGTCCCTTTTACCAGCAAAACAGCCTTGAAGATGTTACAGTCATTATGCTGATCCACTCCACTACTGCCTAATGATAAAATGAGCTTGAACTCACCATATTATGCCAGGATATAACGCCGCATATTAAATTTGCTGGTTTGTTACTTAGAAAATCAGTCAAAGAATAAATCAAGGTTAAGCAAAATGACTTATTTTACCCAGGAGTTACTGAATATACACAGCACATTGCCATTAACAACCATTTGACAAATAAGCACAGTTTTAGACACTGTAATTACATTGTACCTCTGATAACAGGATAAGTGCTCTGCGTGATTTGACTCATTAAACAATCATAATGTAATAAATATTTAAATGAGTTGGATTATTATAATGTCTCCACTCATGTGCCACCTACAGGAGAAATGACATGGTAATTTCATTGTGTGATTCATGCTTCAGACTGGGATTTTAGTTCAAACTTAAGCTGCACGTGTGATGTCCAAAGATAACTTAAAGGTGATATGTTGCGCTAAATTAGTTTTTCACCATGTTATAACCCTGATCAGATTTGCATTTAAGTTCATGCCTGTTTGAGAAATTTTTTTGTTCAAATAACCCCCATCGCCACCCAATGCTCCATATTATTTGTGATTTTTTTTTATTTTTTTTTTTTAAATCTCTCCAGGCAATACATGTAGACTCAAAAAATAGAACTTAACCATTAACCACAATTTTTTTTTTTTTAAAAAAAAAAATAGACCTGTATCTGTTCTTGAGCACATTTAGGTAAATGTTGCTGCTTACAGTAGGGATACTTTAATTCAAAATACTTAAAAAAGCATAATAAGTCTGTTTAAGAACCTTTCACATAGAGCTAATGTTGTGACACTTTTTGTTGTTTGTTCTTGGCACAATATAGAGCAGTGAGGGACATTAATTGAAGAGCGCTCGCCAAATTCCCACGTTGCCCTTCAAATTGGGTTTCCTTTTTTGTATCATATGTTCTTTCATTTCATAGCACACTCACTGTCCACCTGGAGAATTGAAGAGCAGCTTGATATTAAGTCCGCAATTGGATACAAGGGACTGTTCTGATCCAGTGCCTTGGTTCCACAGTGATTCTCCCCCTGGCATGGCTTGTGTCGGCTGGGTCGGCTCAGGGGCGTTACTGGGGTCATTGGATTCAATATGGTCTCCTTTAATTACCCCGCTCATTAACATATGGCTTCAGTCACTGCACTGGTTGTCTAGACAAAGTGTTGCTCCTCTAAGAACACGGCTCAATTGATTGGACTCACTGTTGTTATGGTTGTTAACACTGGGGAAGTGAAATGGCTGAGCAGAATACAAGAACATTTTACAATAATAAAATAATAATATAAAATAGTAATGAAATTTGATAAAGCAAAACTAAATCAATCGTTTTTTTTTTTTTTTTTTTCCCCAGGTTTCAAACTAACTTAGCACTGTAGTTCAGTCCTAGTCCAGTCCTAGTTTACGCCAACTTACATTCTTAAGTTAGCCTGCATTATAGAACTGGTATATAATCCTCAAATTCTTATGTTAATGTATCTTTTTTTTTTTTAGCTAGCTCTGTTGGTAATTTATAATTTTTCAGAAAGCTACTCTTGTAGAAGGCTTCCTCTTTGAAGAAGAAAAGGGTCACACACACACAAAAGTTTTGAATAATGCATAAAGGGAAAGCTTTTCAGGGATCAGTAGGCCTTCTGCTGACCAGCGATAAATCATGGCCGCACTATCACGGGGCTAAAGTTAAGCGGATGGTAAGTAAGGTGCCACTAGACAATGATAAATTCTGATCCTTTCCTTTTGCAGATGGCTGGATTTTTGGATCTGCTTGGGTATATCTTGACATTTGTGTTATTGATTTCTTTTCTTTCGTGCGACTCAGGGCTAGCTTTTTAATTAGATTATCCTTCTGCTGGCTGGACCTTTTGCCTCCATCTTATTACAGACCTTTAAAGCAGAATATACCAAGAGGATAGGAGCTTTTTTTTTGTTTCATGTAAGCATAGCATAGAAAAGAAACTATCTTACCATTTTTAGCTCACGTTTGTTCAAATGTGATTGTCTCAGTTTGACATCAAGCTAAAGTTACCCCCAACAGAGCAAATCCTGGCCCATGGCGATGGGCATATCTACTGGCATAGAAACATCTAATATAGTGACAGAGCTATTGGAGCCACTTTGTTCCATTTATTTGATTCCTCTCTCTGGATCGGGCCCATTGTGTCGAGGCCCCGAGTTATTGCAGCCATTTGTTTGCCAGCTTTATAGAGAGCGGCTACGGTGGAGTATGTTTTGGACTGCAGCAGGACACGGCTCTGCTACACTGGAGGTTTGATGTGATGAATATTGTCATGGATAGTATTAAAAGAAATCTATTTTTAAAGTCTAAAGGCTCCAACTGAGCTCCAACCTTTTTGTTAGCGAAGATACACAGGCAGTCGTGCCTTTGTATGCCACATAAGAGTTTTTATATGACTGTTTTATGATGATACAATAACTCCTAAGGGACACACGGCTATTCTGGTGTCTATTTTTACATGGATTTCTCGATAGTCCTGCCTGCGCTGGGCTTGGTTTTCCCTTTGTTGTTTTCACTGGATTTGCATCTGATTTGAAACTGCTCATTCAGCTATTTTGTGATATAATAAACATTACTGCTAGTCATTATTCTGAAAAAATAATAATGCAATGTTTTCATTGCATATCTGCATCTGTGATGCTTTGGGATGAGAGATGATTGCTGTGTGTTGCTGGTCCATCCTGCTTCTGATGAATCTGTTCTAAAGCTGTGCATGGGCTTGAAAAACAAATGCATGTGAATGTTAAGGGTTAAGGGTTTGCCAAAGGGTTTCGGAACTAGACAGATTTAAATACCTACTTCTTCCTTACACAGTTTGAAAATAATGCACTCCAGCTTTAATTATCATTATACCTGTATTGAATTTAGAGGACAGATAATTGATTGATAATTGAATTAGTGATTAAACCATTACCATTACAAATTATTCTTTCATTCACATCAAATACGTTTTTTTTTCTTCAATATTCAAGTTTCAACATGTTATCGTATACTGTAATGCATAATTTCTCATACTCCAAAGGATTTTTTCAGCACACATACACATATACTATACATTTGAAAACCTACATACCTACAAAAAGAACAACCCAAGGGAAAAAATAGATTCTCCTCTTCCATAACGAATGCAGTTCACATATGATATAATATTTGTCAGTGTTACATCTTCACGTCAAACACATTGTGCCATAATATAGTCCATATTGCAGGGTTGGTACAAGTGGCTCTACGCTCCTGGCTCTTGGTGCTATGCTTGGTTTGCTATGCAGTCACCCATTCATGTGTGTTTTATATGCCCCATGTCCTGTCAATGCTCAGTCACAATAAACAGTTCATTATCACAATGCACTTCCATATCCATCAGCTACTCACAATTGTTTGTAATGGTGGGACACTTAGCTGGTTGTAGCACACCACAGGGTATCTGTATCTATACCACAAACTGTACCAGATTGACCCCACAGACTAAAATACACTTTTATGCTCCTTGGGCCTCGTGCAGGGATTAATTATTTTTCAGGCCAGTACATTACGTGTAAACTGTATAAGAACACAACAGTTTCCCTGAGGCTGTTCACATTATACGTGTAAGTGGCTCTGGTACTTTAAAGTTACTTATGCACCAAAACCAATACAATTCATTTGTAAATTGCTCATACCTGTATTTTTGATGATCAGTACTGTGTTATTTGAGCTGCTTGTGCACATTATTGTAACACTGAAGCTATTATTATTGAAGCACTGCAAATAACCAAATTAAATCAACACAATCCGACTTGATAACTCCATTCACTGTTGTGTGTGAAAATATGGCAGTGAAATGGCTAAATATGAATTGTGTGCTGAATGTACATGTTATTTTTACTTCTACTGCCTATTGTAAACAGACTACAGCAACAAGCCTTTCTTCTCTTGTTTCATGCCACAGTGGTGATGTCATAACAAGGGGCCTCTCATGTGTGATTAAATATAATTAACACAAGTTTGCTATCACACTACTAAGTTACACTGTTTTATACACAGCAAATAGGCTACAGACCTTCACAGCAGACACCACTCACCTACGTGCTCTACATTATATAAGCTAGAGAAGTGAGTGGAAATAGCTATTTTAAAAATCACATTTGGTTAATGAGCCTAGCAATAGTTCCACACCAGCACATTGGAATAAATGAATATATATGCACCTGGAGTGCTGCAGCTTTGTGGGAAAGTTGGCTTTTTGGCCCATGGCAGCTCCCGTACTGGAGGTCTTTGGGGGCCACAAAGAGGCGAGTAGGAGAATGATTATGTCGACTTGTAGTTCCCCTCCGCAGCAGGGCGGGTCAGCCGATTGGATTAGCATTTTAATGAAAGCCACACTAGGGAGGCACAGTAGGGCAACCTGTCAGGTGAGGATGTACATGATTAATTAGATTACAATGCATTTGGACGTTAAATGAGTGAACAGCCAGCCAGCACTGATTTCAGTGTTTTGCCTTTCACTTTCCAACTTGGTAATACACTTGATCTGATATATATGCAAGCAAAATGAGACACGTGTTAATTTTGCAGGTAAAATATTGCCATTATCGCCATTGTCACGTTAAAGCAGCAGGGACCTTGTTTAATCTTGACACCACCTTGTTTTATACCAATGTTGGTTTCTCATTTGTGGGCATTTGTGTTAGTAGAAGTAGAATATTTTGAGAAAACTGATTTTTTGAAAGATTCAGTCGTCAAAAAGCATTCATGCTATGTAAGAAAGTCCTTTGGTCAAGTTTTAGTTACCTTATCAATTAGCCCTTCTGATATGTGTCAACATGTTTTGTAGACCATGTTGACTTCCATCATACAGTCATTTTTTCCACTGTGCATGTCAACCGTTTTTGAAGGAGTTCAAAATCTACTGTATGATTTCTTTTCAGTGCACAGACAGAAAGATTCATTTTTGACTAAGATGAATGCACTGAGTCATTTGGAA
Organism: Periophthalmus modestus; assembly: GCA_019594935.1. Taxonomy (NCBI): domain Eukaryota; kingdom Metazoa; phylum Chordata; class Actinopteri; order Gobiiformes; family Gobiidae; genus Periophthalmus; species Periophthalmus modestus. Next base: position 26,359,902 of record JAIEZT010001214.1, read on the forward strand.
AGTTAAGAAAAAAGCGTGTTTATGTTTGTTATGAAGCTGAAGGCTTTATGACAATAGAATTGCTTCTCAGCAGATAATGGTTTCTTTCGTGCAAAGCAATATTAAAAAGTCTGAGCTCACTAAGTGAAGAGACGCACACAGCCGAGAGTTATCCTTCTGTAATGGCAGCTGAGCCACTCTAGCCGCTAATAATGGATGAAGTAGATAATAGAACAAACAGATATTTTATTTAAATGATCCCTCAGCAGTGGTGCTATGGGTAATGAGGCAACTGTGACAGTGTAGGCACTTACAGAACTATGAATACAGCTCCTGCTTCTTCAGGACAAGGCTAATATCCTTGCACGTTTTCTACTAGATTCAAATGCAAACTAATAATGAATGTAGGAGTTGCATTTTTCTCATATACACATTTCCACTGGGTTTATGTAACATATCACATAAGGGCTATGAAAAAATTACCTATTTTTGGTGTTGATTTGGAAAATTGTATTTCAGTTTTCATTAGCAATCATAGCGGCAAAGTTTTAGTGATTTGAATTTGGTTCTCTGTGCATGTAAATGTAGTGACTGAGTAGGCTGGATTTCTGTGTTCCCTCCCACTTTCAGAGTTGAGCAGCCAGGCAGATGGGAGCAGAATCCCTCTCATTTAGAAGGCCCTGGAGTTTGCAGGAGGCATTTAGCATGTGAAATCAGGCGGAAAATAGCAGCCTCTAAATTATGAAATAAGCCTGGGTTTAATGAAATATTCAGGCTCGATGTCATTTAGGTAAATTTTATGTCTTGGATGAGGATTATCTCTCTGTGGCAGGCGCCATGCTGAAGAGTGACACTTTGTCCTAATTTGAAATTTCTTTGTCTCAGCACTTGTTGTCTTCAGCATCCTCTTGCAAACTTTGAATTGTTGTTTAAATTACTTTTTAAAATGGGAAAATTGAGCTTGCTGCCGACACAACACAACTGTGACTTAATGTGGGATACATATAGAGGGTGGAATGAACAATATGTGTTGGAGCAATGCTGATTATACCAGCTCCAAGTGTCAAATAAAAAGGAATTTAGGATGTTGGCAAGCCCATACCTTGTGAGTCATGGGCGTTTGAAGTCTGATTCACCTATGTTGGTTGTCAAGGGGATTTAATATTCTGCAAATGCTTAGGAAACTTAAGTACTATTTTATTTGACTAAACAACAAACCTTTTATTTAGCCAGAAAGGTTCCACTGAGATTCAGAAACTCCCACACAGGTGATCCTATATTGTATTTTTTTTAGGGGAAGCAGCCGCACCTGCAGGAATCCTTTATAAACCCCCACTTTCAGACTGGCCTACTCAGATGCTGAGATATTAGTTATTCAGTTTAGTTACAATTATTTGTACACTGTCCTACCAGGAGGTATTATTTCTAGAATGCTGGTGCTGAGGGCGGGTGGGCAGCTGTTTGTTCAGAGGAGGAGTGGGCCCACCTCTGGTGCCAAGGACCGTGCTCTGTGTAAAGCTTTGTGCACTCACCACATCCTTTTGTTTCACTTTTCTTTATTTGGTTAAGGTGCTCATTAGATTTTGGACACATGTTGAAAATATCAGTGTTTATAGTGTGCTGAACTAGTTTGGTTTCTTTGTTAGCTTTGAATCATTAGCTGCCACACTGAGAAGTCATCTTCCCCCTCTCCCCACGTGGCACATGGACCCACTCCTCCTGTGTGCAAATGCAAAATACAGAAATATTGTGACATTTTGTGACTTTTGTGACATGCATGCACTGCACAGAGCAGAAGAGCTAGGAACTAAGCCTACATATAGCTCCACACACAGGGGGCCAACCAAGTCTGGAAAGTAAAACCAAAACCACCTTGCTCTGAGACAAAAGTGCACTCTCACTATTCTGCATTCTTTTAACGCCTTTCTTTGAATTACAAATTGTGCTGTACAAATAATGCCTTGCCTTGCTTTAATAAATCATAAAATGTAAGTAAAATTTTATCTTCTCAAAATATAATTAATGGGTTTCAAATAGCAACAGCCCTCAGTTGCTATAGCAATGAAGCAATTAAAATAACATTATTTATATATTTTGTCTGGGAAAAGGTTCTCAGAAAACCCTTCAAATCATTTGTCTGGAAGCTAGAAAAAGAAAATCTCCAATGTTCTTTTCTTTTTCATCATAATTGTGACATACAACAATAAACATCATGTAATGTTTTAATAAGAGAACAAGTCTTATTTAAAAGCTGGTCAAATCTTACTTTGGCACTGACCACTTCTTGAGCACTCAACCAGCCGCCTTTCTCTTTCCTCGACTTTATGCAATGCCCCCAATGTCTTACACATCGCTAATGGAAAAATCAAATTGGTCTGCAACGCGGAACAGAAAAGCTGATCAACAAACAAAGGCAAGAAATGATCATGTGAAATGAGAGGCTCTGTGACAAGATGGTGCCCTCGCCGGAGGTCAGATGTGTTAGGTCTGTGGTGTTTCTAGATTGGATTATTCTGCTACTCAAGCACAAGAGCTGCTCGCCACACCAAATGTAAAGTGAGGAAATGTAATGCGTAAAGTGCCATGGAATACTAATAGGAACGGCATATTGCCCTCGACTCATTCAGACAGGGGCTGCATATGAGATGGTTGCAGACTGAAGGGGGAGGCTGCACCGAGACTGCTGTTTACAAGAAAACTACACTCAGCCATTTTGTTCCATGTATTTCTAATCCTTTGATAATAGAGCTTAATAGCTAGTCAGTGCTCTTTCCATTTTGGGTGATTACATTTCCTATTTATATTTTCATCGGAGCTCTGCCGCTGATTTGGCCCTGGATTGTGCCGTACTACATGCATACTTAAAAGACCAAATTTTTAAAAATGTATTTTATTTTTTTTAACAATAGTCAGTTTTAATGTTCAGTGGCCACAATCAAATAAAGAGAAAGTTATCTTATATCTGTCTGCATATGCATCTAACTGACAATAACTGCTCTTTTAGTATTGAACTACTTATGGGTTTTCGTTTCCTGTTATATGGACAATTTTGAGGACATTTTCCAATTCAAAGAACTAATATTTTGTTCTAAATTGTTAATCACTATGGTAACAGATGCACTTTTTCACCATTCTAAAACCCATGCATGGATAGATCCCCCGTGTATGGGATGCGAGATGAATGGGAATGGGCTTCTATTGCATACTGACTCTACGTAACCCACTGCAATAAGCCTCTTAATTAGAACATACTACCAGTGCTATATTTATTGCAAGGAAAGCTCTCACAAAATGAGCCTGTCAATCAGCGTGGTCTCCCTGGACTCATAATATTTCCTTTTGCTAATGATTAATGGCATAAGGGCAGTTTATCAATGTGCCATATATGCAGAATTCACTTCATTATCCTCATCTCTATTACTCAGCAAAAAAAAAATGCTCCCTATATTTATGCTCAAGAGATTTTACACAGCCATAGTAATGACGCTTGTTAGTATGCTAATTCAGGTATCCGTTTGGAGCACTCCTACATCGCCTGGGCAGTGTGTTCTGAGAGAAGTGACTGTTCCCTCCAGGTTGACATGCATCACACGGGCGGCACACTGGAAAAAGTCAGAGTCATTAACCAAGTCATCCATAGCTAACAGGATAACGGTATGTTTCCCCAATTACCAAATACAAGCCAGGGAGTCGTAGTTGGTTAAATATCCATTAACCCTGGGCTATCCCTTTACATTGTGCAATTTAAAGTTTTTATGTGGAGTTTGATTTTAAATCTGTACCTGATTTTTACTGTTATAGAAAATGTAGCGGTCCAAATTTATTCAGTTATTATACTATACCTAATTATTCACCATGCACTTTTCACAGCTTTCAGAGACCAGAATAGAGTTTTGCCGTCACAGTAGCAGACAAACAATGCACTTCCTGATTTTCTGACAATAAAACTATTTATAATTAGATGCATACAGAACACAGCAGACATATTTTGACCTACAGCTTCTTATAAAATAAATAATGGGGCAAAGCAAAGTTTGCTTAGATACATGGGAAAAATTGTGTACAGGCTCTTTAACTGTAAAAACTTATTGGTAATTGATGACATTGAGTAGTAGTAGTAGTAGTAGGAGTAGTTGTTGAGTAGTAGGAGTAGTTGTTGAGTAGTAGTAGAAGTTTCTAATCTGATGATTCTTCTAACTGGAAAGGGCCAACCTAAACTAAAGAATAGGACATAGGGCATCATTCATGAAACAATGAGCAGCACCACTGGAGCAGACACGCCACACACATGCTCGTGCCACGCTTCTTCTGGCCATAGTTCACGTGTTCAAATAAAAAGAAGTATCACACAGTAAAAGGTTGCAATTAACCATTAATTTAGTAGTCCACTAGTCAGTGATTATTCTTTCAATTAGTAACTATAGTCAAGGTATTTACTATGGCACTATCTTTGTTCTTTTCATATGTGTGTTAGAGTCTGTCGTCAAAATACCACTACACTTACCTTTTATAGCTGACTAGTCACAATTAGTTGTTTAATCATTGCAGCCCTAGGCATTTCCCATAATCCTGCCGATATGTTTTGAGTACTCCAGACAAAACAATCAGCTAAACAATGAGTCTGAAAACGACTCAGGTAATATGAACAATCAGTGTTCATGTAAAAGCTGTTATTTCTGACAGTGCTGTGTGAACACAGCACTGTCAGACAGTGTCTGAGGTCAGTGATCCCATCTGAAAATGTCAAGGTGAAGGGTTCTGCAGCTCCTATTCACCACATAGTCCGGGTACAGGCTGTTTTCTCTTTTTAATTTTCCTGCTTCATCTTGTCTATTGTGTATGTTTTGTATTTTTTTGTATTATTTATTTTCTTTTCTGTAAGTAAGTATTATGCTTTCAATAATAAAAAAAAACAAACAAATATATTAGATAATAGCATTTTTGTAACAGACTTTATTTTATTCTTTGCTTTAATAATAATAATAATAATTTCAAAAAAAGAAAAAGTACATTTTCAATCACCTCATCTTTTACTCCACTGCCAAAAACATTTTTTAGGAGTCGTATGAGATTGTGGTATTTGTGTGATTCACTTGGAAAAAAATAAAATAGAAGACAGTGGTTAGTGGTCACATGTGTGGACATGATGTAGGCTGCACAATTTTTCTCCTTTTACAATAAATGCAAGCATGCAGCCAAAATAATCAGATCACTTTATGCACTTTTAAATAGTGCATTAACTGTGTAAAATGTAAGTGAAAAGTTTTACTCATCTGCATGTTCATCTCCTGACACATGACATTTAAATTATTGGCCATATTCTTTACAAATGTGACAAAACTGTGTTCACATGACTACTTCAGCAGAGCAGTGTTAGGGCTACTTTCCCCATTTGCATCCATTTGCGTATAAAAAGATGAAGGAGCCACTATACGCAGACAAAGCCAGGGCTGTTTGCTCTCTCCTCAGTTTGAACTCTCTGTTTGTTGTCGACGCGCCTCAGAAGCAGTGTGGAATAACTATGAGGCAGGCTTCATAAATTTGGGAAAGCGCTGGGTGACGAGGGCCACCATGGATGTGCTGCAGCCATGCTTTTATTATTTATCCTGCAAATAACAACTGTTCCCATCATGGAAGCACGCGTTATGAATAAAGTCTACCCGATGTATTTGTCTATGAATCATTAATCCTAATATGACATGCAGACATCAGCCCGTATCCGCTCCAAACATTGTCTGTGTCCGTCTGTCTGCGGCGAGTGGTTGCCATGGCGATAGGGATACTCTGAGCGGTCACATGTTCACCTGTGTGAACACAAAGGAGGCATTTGGTGATGAGCCTCAGATGTGGAGGCGTGCTTCACAGGGTCAGGGGCAGGTAGCGCTAAATTCACACATGCCCATCTGTAAAAAAAAGGTGTCACAGTGAAATCTTCTTATTTTCTTTAAACCAATGAAAGAATTTGGAGCTTTCTTGTGAGTTTTGTGTCTGGGCTCTCATTTAAGAACATGGCTAAATGCGATTGTCCTGAGTCACGAGCTACATTTGAGCTGAACCACAGTAATCGGCTATGACACAAAATATTTAAATTCTTACTACTACTACTACTACAAATTACTTAAGCTGTCAGTTCTCAAATGAGCAAGCTGCTTCAAGCTCTTGTTTTTCATCATACAGGTAGAAATGCTTAAAATTGGAACTAAAGTTGTAGAATGACTACTAAAAGAAACTAAAAGTGAATACATTTCAAAAAGTAATGGATCCCCCCAATTTAGGAGCAGTCTGACAGACAAAATGAAATCTCCAGAAATATACCCCTTAGACAATATTCATCTCCTACTGAATCTAAATACACTGCATGAAACTAGGGAAAACTCTGGGGAAATCATACCAAATTATTTCTCTATTCAGACTCTAATAGCACTGTATGTTCTTGTATTGGTTCCATTACTATATTGGAATGGAAGATCATGATCTCCTTTGTGTTGGCTGCTATTCTTTCTTATTTAATTTGCATGTCAAATGACTCAGGAGTCGCCCCTCTCATTTACTAGTCTATTACTGTAACAGCTATTGAGTGAATTGACACACTTCCAGGCTTGTGTGTGCTATAATCAAGTGCCGTTGCTTATGTGCACGACAGTAACCACACAATTCATATGTCATTTTGTCATTTTCGTTAACTATTGACACCTATATTTTACATTTTATTTGATGTATTTCTATTATGCCAGCTGTTAGGTCTTGGTGGTTACTATAAGAGCTTTGTGCCAACTGTTTCTCTGTTAGAATTATTCAATATGGCTGCTGCTCAAGAGCCAGTTTGTAAAGACATGTGTGATGAATTTACTATTGAACAGACTTGAGCACTGGGGCGGAATAAACATGAGGCACATTATATCATGATGAAGACGCTGGGTCGGCCTTTCCTATAAACTGAGTCACTCTTCGTTGTACAGATGTAGATTAGCTACCAGTGAGTAGGTGGAAGAGGAGGCAGAGAATTTAATGTGGATTTGTGTATTGAAACATTTATTGAAGGAATAAACTTGATTTGTTTGGAATTATTAGGGTGTAGTCATCGGTTGGGATAAAGAGGAGGAAATTGGGAGACTGAGGGGGCTAATGGTTCTCCTGCTGTAAGTGGAGGTGGGAGTGCTAAGTTTTTACATCATTGATCCAGCTGTTCCATATTTTATTTCAGAACTGACAGAAACACTTAAGAGATATCTGTCTGTGGACACAAACTGTTAGACACAAAACAATATTATGCATTATTTATTAATCATTTTTATTTTGAGGCCTGTGTGTCTGATTGCTTTTGTGCTGTCAAACATTTTAAAAGCAGCAATGTTCAAAGCTTGTTGAACTGGCTAAATAAATGTCAACGTGCTATTACAGTAAATGAGGCTGGAGTCCCAGTGGACCCAAAATTAGGCTTCAGTTATGACAACATTGCTTGACCGTCCCAGAATGGTGATTGGTTTGCTGATAGATTTCACTGGCATTTTATCAGATGTGTGAACATAGGAAAATATGTGGTCTTCCATGTGGTTAGCTTAGCCTGGCCATTTAAAAAAAACAATAAAGCCGCATAAATGTTAACCTGGGTCACATCAGATTAATATATCTAGCACTCTGATTTGAGTTCTACACATTTATCAGTTTGAAACGGAGATGAGTGAGTTTGTGAACTTACAAGTATCGAGAATCCATCTTGGCAATGTTACATAAATGTTGCTTCATGGGCAATACATACAGTCTGTCCATGTCCATTTACACATGTCAGAAGACTATTTACCTTCTTTCTCTGGGATGACAGGAGACATATTTCTGAGCTGCTCCAGCTGAGGTTTTGACAGAAATACCTTCTGAAAATAACACTGCATTTAGCCTTAGTCATATAGGTTTCCATAGTGAGACTAATATTGAGGTTTATGATGATCTAAAGCCATGAGCCTACATTCCTCTACTATAAGCCAGTCCTTTTCCTTGCAACATACCTTATAGACATTATGTGGCTTAAACCATAGTGGTCTCCTGACACCATGTTACAAAGATAACTCCTTGGCCACATAGTTTAACTATTATGTGAACACTGCCTGCAAGTTGGACTGGGTTTTACAGTGGGTGTTTGGAGCCCCATTAAAAATAACACTGTGTATCGGGTCATAACTCAGACTGGTACCCCTAGCCCCCCCCCCCTTCTCACATTGACCCAGAGCTCCTTTGATTGGCTGCTCCTGTCAAAGATCGGCCATCACCACAGGGAGGCTTTACGAGGCACAGCTAGAAGCCTTGTTTATTTTACGACACCCTTTTCAAATAAAAATAGAAGGAGAAAACACGGCCCATGTCATTAATTCCAGCGCAGAGCCATGAAATGTTGTCTTGTTTGTCGGCTACGGTCATTTTTCCGCTGCATCATGTTCAATCTCTGCTTTTATAGTGGCACTTTGCTTGTTTTATGCAACTCATTTGGTTCCAACAAACTTTCCTCCGCTCTGCTGGACGTTATTACACTTCCAGCTGTTTCTCCTCTATGTGCTATGGGGCATACGGCACTACACATAATAGACTATGAGGTACAAATCACACTCATTATGACCTTACTAATATACTATAAATGAATATTGCCAACTGACTTTATTTTTTATGTTATTGGTGTGTTAATTTTAATCTCTAGTTTTGTGGCCATACCTATCAAAGCCCGATATTGTCTCATTTCGGAGTGTCTGGTTAGTACTCGGATGTGGGGGCCTAAGGGAGTACCACGTGCCACTGTGGTGGGACATTGTTGTTGCGTCCTTAGGCAAGACACCTCACTCACATTGCCTAGTGTGAATGTGGTGGGTACGTAAGCATTGGTGGTGGCCGTCAGAGATTCAGATTGGCATTAATTTGAAGTAGGTCGACAGAAAAATGAACAGAGTTATTCATTTTATAGGGAAAAACTACTGATGTTTTCTACAAATAAACCTTATCAACAACGTGGACTTTCACTGTTGCCTTCCTTTCTGCTGAACACCTACTTTTATTGACTGCACAAGTATTCATCACGGTGACACAGTGGTCAAAATACAATCTCGCTGAAGTTCGATTGCTCTGTACAAATTCCCTATTTAATCCAGTGTGCCTTCCCCTACAGCCAGGTTTTGCTTTGTTTTGTTTGTTCCTTTGCTTTAATTCTTTTCACAATGCCTCAAGTGTTTGTTTTATAGGTTATTAGGTTAGCTTAGGAGCTGGTGAAAAATCCAGTTAGTGTCAGTCCCAAACCTAGATTACTATAAAGGGGCTGGTTATATGTGGAATACCAATAACATTTGAACAGATGGATGCTTTTTCTCTAGATATGTCTTATTACATTCTTCAGGCAAAGCAAAGTAGGTGGTTGACCTTCCACCAGAAAAGTTACAGAGTGTACTTTAAAGATCCTAAATAATGAGAAATTTCTCTTTAAGTTTCGCTTTAAGTCATGTTTGAATGTTACCTCTTCAAAAGCATATCTGGAATTTAGTTTTGTTTCATTCACACATGCTTGAATATTGCTTTATTATTAGTCTGTCTACATCTCAAAAGCTCTGCTCTGTTCCACCTTGTGATGTCCTGAAGTAGTAGTTCCCAAGTCCAGTCCACTACAGTCCACTTCCAGGGCTGAAATTATCCAGATGTTTCTAGTGAAGGTGTATGGAGCTGGAAAACATAGTGGAGCACTTCCTGTATTACCACATGACATCACAAGGTTGAACAGAGTGTTTAAGTTTAAGAGAAGCCTAAATATGAAAGGTTTGTGTGTTAAATATGTGTGAATGAAACAAAACCCAACTCCAAGTATTTTTTGATGAGGACTACATTATAGCATAGATCTAAAGATTGTGTAATAAGGGCCCTTTAAATTGTATTATTTAATTTTTTTTGTGTGAAGCTGTTACTATCATGTCAACATTAAACTTTAAATTAGCAGCTTGGTACAAATTTACATTCCCACATAGTCTGATTTGTTTTAACTCCTATCCTGTGCGTTATATTTCTGGCAGCACTAGCTCTGCCCATATCCATTATGAATCCTGCCTGTGAATATGTGTTACAAATACATTTGGTATGAGTCATTAGCCACAGTGCGTTGAAGATAGATGGGGGTATTATTAGACTGACTGAGTTTCACAATGAAGTCAAAGCCTGCTTTTAATTCATTGTAAAGTCTGGACTGTGTGTGGCGGGGTGTGCAGATCAATCACGCTTTAATACGAATGCTGCTGGAGCCGGAGACAGGGATCATGGCTGCGCTGTGTCACATATTGGCTGCTCTGTCTCGGCAGTGGGAGGACGACCAGGGGCTTAAAATGTCTGTCTTCTGATCTACAGGAGTGCTGCCATTTGACTGACGTGGCATTAGTGTAAAGAACTGTGAATCATCACCAGAAAATAGCATTACATCTGGCTATTTAAGTTTTTTCTTTTTTTTTTTTCCCTTTTTTTGTTTTCGGTGTGTGTTAATCACGTACAGCATTCATTGTCCCATATGTGATACCTAATCTGTCTCATTTACTCATGTACTTCTCAAAAGAAGACTAAGAACAAATATAAGCTGTTCTGTTTGTGTGTGTAAATAAAAATGCTGTGTGCTGTATGTTGTATTATGATCGATATAGTTATTTGCATCTAAAAAAAATTGTAGTTGAATTTGAGACTAAACTGGGACGAAACTCAGAATTAAAACCAGAAGTAAACTAGAAGTACTGGACCAAGCCAAGTGTACATCAAGATGAAATCAGGTTCAAACGCAAATGCAAGTCCTTCTGAAAGTTCCATATAAGAAACAATACATTGTCCAGTTGTTCCAGCAGTGTGCCTATGGCTTTAGCTCTGTGTCCTTACTACTGTACAGTTTGGACTGATTTGAGAAACAATATGTATATACTGCACCGATGAGGCTTTAACATGTTGTATCTGGGCTGCCTCTGGCCATGTCATCACCACCCAACTGAAATCATAAACCGATTTATATTTTAATGAGCGCGACATTAGATGGAAACATTGTATAGGCCACGCTCAGCTGTGCTAAGCAAAGGCAGAGGCAGGAGAGAGTAGAGTCCTATTAAAGGGGAAGAGAACCAGCTGACTATGATTTGTGGTAATTGGCACAGCGTTCTGCTCCAGTGCATCCACACCGCCCGTTCGGTCACACTGTGTGGCTGGAGCTTCAAAAAGCAGCAAAAAGCGTAATTATGTTTATTACTTTTCCCCATGTGAAGTGAATGCGATCAATCCCAACCGGATAACTTTGCTCTTTTCCAGCAGAAATGACGCGCAGTAATAGTACGCCTAATTATTTTTGCTGACTGATCCAAAGCCATGTTCAATGAGCCCCACTCCTGACCTTCCCAAGTTGAATTGTTAAGCTTTCCTCAAGTTGCAGTGGAGTGATGAAAATCCGCCCATGTAGTAGTTATGGTCCTCCAGTTAGAATGGCAGATGATGGCTGAATGACTTCTTGTTAAGGGAGGTGAACAATTTTATGAAGTTAAAAGGAAGCTAAATAAGAGCCAAACTTTTAACAGGATGCACTATCAAATTCATGTTTTTCATTTTTTTTGTATCCATTCATTTTGTTGTTAAAGAGGGGGTATTATGACCTGGCTCACGTTGATATGTGTGTCACTCTGAATTGAGTTCTGCACATTTTCAATCTGGGATGGCTCTTGCAGAAAGCAATCAGAAAGTGCAAACTGTCATGGTGATTATTTGAATCTGATTGGTCGAAGCATCACAACAGCGGAACAAGACGAAAAAACAAACTTTTGTTACATCCACTTGAGAGAAAAGTGCTGACATCTTCCTTGTCCACACACACACAAAGCTCTTACCTTCTGCATATTTTCAAAAACAAAATAGTCTATATTGACACTAATATAGGCTGGTGTATGTCTATCGGCGTCGCCATGTTTGTTTTGATTTGCTTGAGCGCCTCGCCATTGGCTTCTGTACAAACCTCAGTGCCGTTCTGTGATTGGTGCGCCAACCACCTGTTGGGCCCTATTGCACCAGCAAGGGCACACTTAGATGGATTCTTGTGAGTTTGCAAACCCACAAATATTGCAAGAATTCATCTTGCTGTGCAAGGTTAGGGGTATTATGAAAAATCTTTTTTTTTTTTTTACTTTCTACCATGTTTCCTCATCAAAAACATGCCTGAAGAAGTTTTAGATGCCATCCATGCATATTTGAGTATTTTAACAGTCTCTCCCAGGCCCTATTCGAACCCCCCTTACAGTTAGCTGTAAGATTCTGTACAATGCTCAGCCCACAAGCTTATCATGTGGGAACATCATCCATGTTCCCGCATGACAATTCTCCATAAACACACAAAAAACATGATACAAAACTGTACACAGCAACTTTACAAACCTGATGCAATGTGCAGTAGTTTCTTTAGCAGGATGCACACTGTGTTGTGATAGCGTTCTGAAGGGGGAGAGCAAAGGGAATGGAGACTCAGAGCATCTAAAAACTAAATTGAAACTTATAAAAACCTGTTAATATGTTGTTTTCTGTGAATATAGCATTTTCCAAAAAAAAAAAAAAAATTGTGAGCAATTTACCTTCTGCCCATCTGTTGTTCCAAATTTATCGATCTTATTAATCTCAGCACCTGCATCGCGAACTGCAGGTTAAACAGCCTGTCAGAGAAAAACAAATTCACTATTGTCTCTTCAGTCAGATACGATTACACACATTATCAAATAGATTTTCCTAAGTGCTAAGAGTTATAGCATCCTGGAGCAATGGGAATCAATTTACTATCAGCATTTACCTTGCTAAAAGCCAACATTAAAGAACTAGTTAGCTTAATACAGTGCTATGAATTATGCATGAAAAGAGTGCACCTTTTTGCATGGAAATGAACCCGGAGCTATATCAGAGATAATTTTACAAATCTACTGGTCTGTGGTGGAATACTGAGGTTTGACGGACACCCTTATCACACCTTTATTATTGTTATGAAATATGGTCACTACTTCAGGAATTTTGCATTTATATTGCTCAGGTAATTCAAATCCATATGTTGTGTAAATCTAAGTTATTACATTTAGCCTGAACATTTTGTTAAAGTGGGTTTGTGCTATGACTTTGTAGAGCTTTTAATACAGTTGAAGTTATTTACCCACCATTAATTAGCCCCAAAACCATAAATACTTGATTAATAATGAGTTGAGCAATATTAGCCTATGATTCCAAGACGCCATTTTGCCAATCAACCACTGTTTTTACCACAACCAGTATACGTCCATCACTCAGCATTTATTTCACATAGTCATTTTGGTAATTTTGGTACAAATGAAAAAAATTAAAAATCTGCTGCTTGCTGACCGCTTCACAGCTCTTTGTTTGTGATATTGTTTACGGCGACGTCAGCTCCCATTGGGCACCATAGTTTTCTAATGCGGAAGAAGAACTTGTTTCTTTTTTAGATGAATATAGTGATTTAAAATGTCCAGATTATAACTTAATGATTTACAGGTGTCATAGATTATAACTATAGCAGACACAAACACAAAAGGTCTTCTTTAAATATTTGTTCATTATGAAGTCTTTCTTCATGCGTTTTAAGGCTAATTCAAGTATAGTTATAACATGTTAACAATTTTGTATATTTTTCCCTGCATTGTTTTTCTAACAGATGCAAATTTATTTCTTTAGATTTTCTGGGTATTTCCATATAACAATTGACATTTTATTTATTTACAGTTGCCATATCGCTCCATAAAATCAGTATTCAAATAAACCTGTCATGTAGCAACACAACTGTGACACTAAATGCAGATAAAAATCCCTAGCGTCACATACAACATTATTAAAAGCAACATCAATGTTTGAATACATCTCCGCTGTTTTCAGTTTGAAAGCATTCTTAAAATAAATTCCTTCCTTTTTATTTCAGCTGTCATCTAGCAAGAAACAAGCCTATATTAAACATTTAAGAAACGGAAGATGGCAAGGTTCAGTGTCATTTTGTGGCATATTTATAGGCTAATGTAAATTAAATTGTCAAGGTTGTTTAGCTTTTTTTTTTTTAGCTGAATATAATATAAACCCAGTAAGTATCTAATATATTGAATTAAAGGTCGTGTACCAGATTTTTTTTTCCCCATCTATTTGAGCATTTTTTTAGTTTTGTTACCCCACTACAGATAGATAGTATAAGTAGCTCTCTTAAGGTCACAATAAGTCCGCATCTCATTATAAAGCATCTCATGTCTAAGAAGCAGAAAATGTATTAGTATGCTATTTGTTGTAAGCTTTAATGTCATGGCAAAATTCCGATCTGGTCTCTGAAAGTTGTGCTAAAAGTGCTTATAAACTTACCGCAGTGAATAATTAGGATGTTCAGAATGCAAGTGGTGCAGTGCCTTTAATACCTCCACATTAGTAAGGTGCAGAACAATGTTATTAAAAATGTAAACCAATATATAGAAACTAATTTTAAATCTGCATCCACATGTACTATAGAATTTCCACAAGCTAAAAAAAACAACAAAAACATTAGATATAATTCATGGACTATTCTTATACTTGGCTATAGTGCGGTGAGTGATGTTTTGGTCCTGTTGCCATGGGCGATAGGGCCCGAGGAGGTGAAAAAGTGTGGCCTGACCTCCATGTTGCCCCCGGCTAAAAACTCCCGGCCCCCACTGCTCAGACAAATGCCCCTCACGCATGCACTAATTAGCTAACAGAGGATGAAAAGTCATTCTAAGAAGGGCAGAAAAAAGCATTGTCTAGAGGGTTTGTCATGGGATTGTGTTGAATGGGCCCTGGAGGTTTCTCTGCTTTCACACAGACAGAGGTTGAGTTGCTCCCAGCCCTCATCGCCCATGTCCTGCCCTTCTGATGCACTGCTATTGTAACGTGCATGGTGGATATGTTTTAACTCAACAAGTGCATGGATAGACAAAACTGCCTAAAGAGAGAAGGTTACACTTCTTTAGCGTATTCACTGTTAACACATAACATATTTAGATCACCATGTTACCTTTTATTGTTTTGAAAATATATTTGTCAAAAGCAACATATGAAAATGTATTGGACGTTTCAGGTTTGTTTTTGACATTCAGAATCCCCCCTCACCGAGCTATATACACTATTGTTTCATCATATTTTGGTGTGTAGGAACATGGATACATACAGGATTGCACTGTTAACTGTAAAAGGGGTTTTGAATAGTGTCCAGAAGAGATCGCAAGATTACTCAAACATGCATAGATAGCATATAAACTTCTTCACATATGTTTTTGTTTAGGGAACAGTGTTGTAACATGGCAGAAAGCTCCAAAAAGTTGATTTTGCATAATACCCCCTCTTTAAAGTTGTTACATTATAGGTTATGCATCACGACTTCACATGAAATAAGGGTATTTATTTAGTAATGTGGAGAAGGCAAAGCTCCAATGTCTTGAAAAAGTTGCATTCACGTGACAAATAATATTCTATACATTCAGCTTCCTAATATTTAAATATGCTTGGTCAAAGTGTCACAACAAAAAATCTAACTTTTGTTATATCCCGCTCAGAGAAAATCGCAGACATCTTCCCTGTTCACAAATGCACAAAGTAGTGACATTCTACACATTTTTAACAAATTGTCTGTACTTCTGTTACAATATGTCATCCGCCGTCGCCTATTTTTTTGTGTGTGTTTGTTTTCTTCGCCTTTGGAAACACAAACTTCAATGCTGCTCTGTCATTGGTCTGCCAGCTGCTGGGTGAATTTGAACTTTACAATGGGAGTATCTCAAGATGATTTCTCTTGAGTTTGTGAACTTGTGTGCTGTGCCCAAGGTTATGAGTGCAAAGGCACTTCATTTTAAAATGAAAAGTGCTTATTACCTTGCAATTTCCTGGGTGTGAATGGATGAGCCACACGGATGTTTTACAGACTGATCATGTCAGCAATCCTGAAAGAGGCATGTGTTTGGATGTATATACAATGTATAGAAGGCTGGTCCTATAAGGATTTAACTCATTTTATATACTGTCCGTACAAGGTCATAAATGTATATACCATTAGCTGTTTAGAGGAAGGTAGAATATGTCACTAAAAGATGCTTGCAGTCACTGAAAAGATGTATTACAAGCCCCCCCCCCGTCAACCTGAAGATGAAGAGCTGTGTCATGTAACCAGTGTAGCAGGTTCCAGTGTCGACATCCTAAAAAAGTATGCATCGCATTCTTACAGAGAAACAAGTTTACCTCAATGTTTGTAACACACAGTATTCAACACAAGGTTTAAGAATAAAGCAAATAAAACAAAAATCATGCTTTTAACATTTACCGTACTTTCCTCATAATTATCATTAGATTTTCCTTCATTATACAGTAGTTCCTGTGTTGGTTTCCGGTCTAATGGCATAAGCTGTATTTGTGCTAAACATAAATATAAAGGTGTGATGTTTTGGTCACAGAGACTAAAGGCACAGAATGGCAGCTATATTTTCATTGTTCTGCCCCACCACAGAATGTGACTTATGAGTGTAAACTTCCTAAAGTTAGCATTATTATGTCATTACTGTTACATTTATTTTATGAATAGTAATTTATCTTGTTTTTCATTTTTTTCTTTGTGCTGGGCTGATCACCATCTCACCTGACATCTGACAGGTAAGCCCTCTCGCTCTTTTTGTATGCACCACTTATACACACCACATCAGTACAAACATCACAAGGGCTTGTGTTAACATGTCTAATTAAACCACAAGCAAACCTCCTCTTTTACACCTTCTCATACCACCGCAGTAGCTATTACATGAAAGGAAAGGTGCACACTACAGTTCTCAGCACAAGTCCTCCACTACGGCATCCTCCCGCTGTGTTAAGTCATTCTCAGAGTCTTGCTGCTCTTCTTTGCACAAGAGCATCAGGCCTGTGGTAGACAGCTGTTTTTGGCACACTCGAAAAACCGCAATGAGCTGAATATTGGTTTCAAAAGAAGTATAAAGCATTTTTGGGATGAGTTCCACAAGGTTGCGTGTGAACACAGCGGAAGCACATAATAGATATGCAAAATACATCCCTATGCACAGCGCAGCACTGCACAACACATTTGAGCAGGGCTTGCATACTTGCATTTGTTTGAAGATATCAAGGCTATTGTTTTTCCCCTGGAGGAATTTGGATGGTAGGAGGAGGACATTTCGTGAATTGTTTTCTATTTTGAGCCGCTTGTACAATGTGTGTAATGAATCCGCTGCATAAAAGTAACCATATGTGTATGTGTTCATATGGATTACAAGACTTCTGAGGGCTTGTTCAGATCAAGTGTATGCAAATTTTAAAAAGAAACCACCAGTGGGAACAGGTTAGCTTAAGAGTTTGTCTCATTTTGGTTTTTTAATAACTGTACATTTTCAATTATTCTAATCTCAAAATCAATTTCAGCCTCTCAGCCCTGTGAATGAATTATGGGTTTATGTGTTACTCCTCACATCAATAATCCACATTTCTGTTTAATTGGATCTTGTCCTATTTCAGTGCTGAAATCCTGGTTTGTAATCTGGGCCGAGGAGGGTTGACTGTGCTGGTGTGTTGTGTGCTCTCCTCCCCTCACAGATGTTTCATTAATTTGCTCTGATGATGTCGGCCGAGACCTAAATCGGATTCCCCGCACACCCAAACATAAACAGACCCACCTCAATATACAAACATGTTCACTTCATTGGCACTCTCCACCTGCGCACCAAGAACACCCAGGGGCAAAGCAAAAGAGCTCAAAAGTCTGCAGGATTCATGTTTGAACTGCTTTCTATGATAATCAGTGGAACAATTCACACCAGCCATGGCATCACAGGCGTATTGATTCTACACTGCGCTCAGAGCATAGAATTACTACTCAAGCTTATACCCAACAAGGGAATCGCTTGCTCACTGAAAAGTAGTATTATGCAATTGCACTTTAAAATATATATTCTTCAGAAAGGTTGGGGGGCTGCCTATATATTGGCTTAAAGGTGTAACTTTTCTGGTGAAGGGTCTGTCACTTACTTGTCTCCGTGGAGATGTTATTGCTTTGCTTGAAATATCCCACAGTAATTAGTAAATAATCACATTATATTAAGAGCATTTCCACCTTCAAGGCATTCAAAGCACTTTACATCAAGGCACCACTCAGCCATTCACATAAATTCACACACCAGTGTACGCAGACACTGGAGGCGAGGAGGTTTATGTGTCTTGCCCAAGGACACAATGACAGTATTCATCATTTGGAGCTGGACTGCACTATTGTTATCTAGTGTTTGTGTCAAGAACAAACTGCAAACCTTCAGATTGGAGTACAAACACTTTACCAACTGAGCTAGTGTTGCCAGTATGACGCTACACTAATTTATTTCAGTGGAATCCAGCAGATGATAGGACCAGACCAAGTTACAGGTCAGATCTGTGGAGAATAAAAACACATGTTTTTCAAGATTTTTTAAAAAAAAAAAAAAAACACAAAGCAATTCAGTAATTAAAATAATCCCGTAAACAAGAAGTTAAATGCTCCTCCTCTCAGCTCCTGGTCTTGTTGCTTTGGGCCCCCACTTTAACCACATTGTCAAAAAATTTGGGGATGAAATTGGATAGCAGTATAAAATTTGATAAACAAATAGATTCTGTGGTCAGAGAAAGCTTCTTTCAGCTCCGTCTTCTGACAAAGGTTAAGCCCTTGTGCCACAGTGACCTTGAGAAAGCTATCCATGCCTTTGTTAGTTCCCGCATAGACTACTGTAATTTACTCTACGTGGGGATTAATCAAGCTGGTCTTCACTGTTTACAGCTCGTGCAAAATGCTGCAGCTCACCTGCTCACTAACAGTTGGAAACATGACCATATCACCCCTGTCTTGTGCTACTTGCACTAGCTCCCTGTCCAGTTCAGAATTCATTTAAAAAATTTGATTGTTTTTAATGCAGTCAATGGTCTTGCACCCTCCTACTTTTGTGAGATTTTGACCCCTCACCAACCCAGCAGAGCTCTACGATCTGCTGGGCAACATCTGCTCCCCAGGTCCCGGGGCAAACAGTGGGGTGATCGTTCTTTTGCAGTGGCCGGTTCAAAACTCTGGAACTTTTTGCCCATTGAGTTACGTTCCATCATTGACCTGCCTTTGTTCAAAGCTAAACTTACCTACCTATTTAGATTGGCTTTTAACACTTAGTGGCCCTGTGACACTTTCTTTATTTTAATGGTGTAATGTGCTTTGGTGACCTATTTGTATGATGTTTATTGTTTTTTATCTTGTTTTTAATGTTGTACAGCACTTTGGTTGGCTTTGGTTGTTGGAAGGTGCTACAGAAATAAAGTTTGATTGATTGATTGATTGATTGATTGTGAAGTGACATTCTATGGAACATGCACACATAGTGCATGTTTTTACAATAGTTTTTCAACATGTGTCAGTCTAGGCACAACTCAATCCTTTCTGGCCCTCTGGCTCAGTTGGGATTCTTGTTGGGTAAATTAGATTGCAGCCATGTTAACAGAGGGAAGTAATTGAAACAAGCCACTATTGCAATCTGCCTCAGACACCCTCCAATGAAAGTGAATCATCTCCCATAGTTCATAAAGTTGCTTCAGTGTTCATAGAATAACTTTTGTCCACTCATAGTACTCACAACCTGACGTCCACACACCCACAGCTTGTTTATTGCATTCCTCTCACTGTCTTCAATTTCCTCAGTGCTGTGGCTCGACACATCAGCTGCCATTGTGTTGTCAAGATGGCTCTTGTCACTCGCAGTGTCCAGCTTGTTTGCTCCCATATTTTGTAGAGCTGGGGCCTGGCCTGGTCTCTTCCTGTTCTATCCTCTCAAACTAAAGCAGTTCTCCCACTAGGACTGCACAATATATTACAATCAAATCAAAATGACATTTTGTATAAACATGTTCTTAAAGTAATTAGTTTAGCAGTTCATATTTCAGTCTGGAGTTGTATACAATGTGCAATCTCAAAAGAATCCTGCTTTTAAAGGCACTGTACCTGATTTTTACTGTTTTAAAAACATGAAAAACTGCACTGTCCACAGTTAAACAGTTTGCAGTCTGTGTTATTCCTCATTTACCTTATGCATTCCAAGGATCTAATTATTTGCAGAGTTTATTACTGCTTTCCACAGCTCTCAGAGACCAAAGCGGATTTGGTCTAGTCATTTTGGCAAATGACTAGCATTTTAACGCACGCTTCCTGATTATCGAACAATAAAACACTTTACAATTAGATGCAGACAGCACACAGTGGCCATATTTTGGCCTCAAAAACTAATTACAATTGCAGTATTTGTCAGAAACATGGCAATCAATTTTTTTTTTTTAACCGTGCAGCCCTGCCCCCCATATAAATGTCGCCCCATCTTCCCATGAGCCTGTCTGCATCACAAGCCCACGCCGCTTCACTGTGGAGATTTATCAGGGTCAGCTGCCCACCGAGCGGAGCCACACTGCCAAACTGGAATCTAATCCTGCTTCTACCCAGCCCAACAGAACCATGCAATGAATCAGGCATGCTGCTAGCACCGTGTGTGCGAGAGGAGCCACTGTTTGCACACGAACTCCTGCATCCATTTGTGGGCTTGGGCACCAACCGCTCATAGAAAGGATTCAAAGCACGGTGCCTTTGTTGAGGTCGATATCCGATGACAGACTAGCGTCTCTCACAAGGTTTTTAAGGAAAGTGTATCTGTACAATTGATTGGTATGTAGTTCAGATCTCTGATGAAGGGATGTAATAGGAAGAGACTATAAGATATTGCATTAAACATTAATGCCCTGCATTACTTTTTTTTTTCTCTTTTTTGCTTTTATGAACCTACTGTCAAATCACAATCAGAATAGCTATATAGACACTGGCTCTTATGACATCCTTCAATCTTGCTGGGGCAACCTGTCAGGAGCAGTGGGTGTTTGACCCATCAGAAATATTTGTACCAGATCTTGGTCATGGACTACCTTAGTGCCCGAGCAACCTATTGTGAACATGTTTTGGGTTGATCACCCAGACAGGGGGAAATCGGAGTGCCAAACACCACACCGGTCTAGGTAAGCCAGACGTCAAAACCGGAATTTTCTGGCTGGATGCCAAGAGTGCTAGCTTTAACTTATTTCTGCTTTCCCCTGCTTTCCTGCTTTGTGCCCCAGCACCTTAATTAAGAGATATGTAGAAAAATATATATCCTCTAGACTCAACATTGCATTTTTCACTCATATTGAATTGACTTTGAAACCACCTCCACATATCCACAGTTCTATTTACTTGTTTATGGCCCTGCAGAGTTTTTCTCCTATGGCCCGTGTCCTCCTACAGTGATCAAATAGTGCGAGGTTATACAGGCACATGTACAGAGGGCTGTATTCTCAGCAGCCCACTGATCCATTGTGATTAGCCACGAGCTGGAGCAGAGGCAGTAGACAGGCTGACCACTCATGCACGCGCGCACCACACACACACACACACACACACACACACACACACACACACTCTCACACCATGATGGAGGACTGCCCTTTGAAGTTCTTTGAAGACTTTGACAGACTTCACACATTCTACTTCCAAACTTCTCCCCTCTTCAATAAAACATATTTAAGGTTGTGCATAACTTTGTACAGGCATAACTTGCTTTGTTGCTGTTTTGGATAAAAAGTTAGCTCTAGCCAGTTAGTGTAAAGTAATTGTTTCAAAAAAGTTTAAATTAAAGCTTTACTACTACCGTCAAGGTGGCTGATGTGTCTTGCCCAAGCACACAAAAACAACATGCGGTGTTGGAGTCAGGGATCAAACGACCTATCATGGTGTACTGGTTTAGCTACTGCTGACTCATATATTTTTTCCACCAGCATGTTTGGTTCATTAGTCTTTCTGTTGTGACTGTTGGCAAGACTCTTTTTCACTTTTGATCAATACAAGTTTCTCTGCAGCATTTGAGTAATATTTTGGCTGACAATGTTTGGCCTATTCAAGCTGAAAAAGAATAATTTTAAACATTAAACGACAAAGTTTGAAAACAAATTCCAAAATCATGTTGTGCCTTTATCAGTAAGCTCAAAGTGGTTTGTTCCTTGATAGTTGTTCCCTGTTGGAGGTACAGGGTGTTATTCTGGACTTTTCCACAGACCTTTGGTGTTGAACTTTCTACGAGGTTCACTTCATTCCTGCACCTGCTGACCGCCTCTCACGGTCACTGTGTCACATCAAAGTCTGCCTCCACAGAGCTGGGGAATCCAATCGCCCAAACTGCTGCCCCAAGAGCAACAGAGCATACACAGACAACTTGTCAGGGTTTGATTTGTGAAACACATACCAAAATCTTCAGTTCTTGTATCTGTTACTTTCAAAGACAACGCTGTCATCTGAAGCTTTTATTTCTGATGATACTGTGGATTATATGAATATGTGAAATCTAAAACATGTCCATGGTTTAGCTCTATGTTACTTTAGAGAGTGAGGTGGGAAACCAAATCAAAGTGCATACTGAGATTTGGAGCACAATGTCTTCATTGGACTTGGACTTTCATAAGGCGCTTCATTCATTACTCCATGTGGTGATGGGCAAGTTGTAAAGTGTGCACAAAAGAGAACAGAATGCTATTGTTTGGCCTGGGTGTTGTTGTGTTAGATAACTTTGAAGAATGTGCCAAGGCAGGGTGTCATACTTGCAGGAAAATTCAAATTTTAAACTGTCTTTCAATTCATTTGACAGAAAAACAAATGCATTTGTCAAATGTGTTAAACAAATTGACAGTAAAATTCTTTCAGGGGAATCTAATGCATTTAAGTTCTATTCTATTCTATACAGCAAATCATACTAGCTTATTGATATTCATGACATGTTCCAATTTTTCTTACTTTCTATAAAAAAACAGACCCCATTAAATATAGCCTCTTATTCTCTTTGAGTGTGAAGTTGTGCTGCGGTAACAGTATTTCTCTGAGCTGCAGCAGACAGCGTGGAGCAGTTCTGAGATGAGTGGGCCTATCAGAACACTCCCAGGGCAAGGTCACCTCTCCATGCCCCACGTCCAATAGCAGTTGACAAGGAAAAAACATTCCCTCCCTCCTTCAACACTTTAAAGAAGCAACTATGGATTTAGTGCGCCCCGGCTCTTTTTTGATGACGCAATGCTGAGTAAATACTTTTGCGCCCTAGAAAACTTTAATTTTATTTCTTCCAGGCATTTTCAGCCCCTTGTGTAAGCTCTGACATATGCTTTGTTTTAAAAGGCAGAGATGGAAGTCCCATCTCTACCTTTACCATATGGGTTTCAGTTTGGAAACACTGTCATGCTTTTTTTTTTTTATCTCTTTGGTTTAAGAATGGAATAACCTATGTATAATATTCACAAATTGCTACGCTCCCTGTTTTTATTATTAATAAAGAAAAGAAATAAGGCAACAGATGTAACTGAATTGAATCTTTGTTGTCTAATGCTATAGCTTAATTATTTCAGTGCTTCATGGTGACGTAATGCAATACACTGACATGATTTTGAGCTTTCTCTGTGAAATAAAACAACTCTTTGTAGAATGACATAGACAAGCTTCTCTCTGTCAAATATTCCCAATCTTCTCCAGCTGGAGCAGTAAAACAATTGTATTTGTATGGAAGACAGCAGTAGTGACATTTCGCTGACAGATTGATTTGAGCAGATTTAAAAACTTATTACATTCTATTTATATGCCAGAGAGAGCTGTAATGTTCTAAAAAGGCCACAGTCTTCCTATCATTTGTTTCTGTTAATCACATTTCTCTCACACATTTTATGAATGTGATATACTTTGTTGTTAAACACAAAACACAGCAATAAAATGCAATGGGAGATCCTGCAGGTCAAACAAGTGTAGAGCTGAGTGCAGTATTGTTGGGTGGCATGGTGACATATGGTTCACAATGAGAAGGTCCTGAGTTTGAATCTATAATGGCTATTTCTGTGCCCTCTTCCTGATTTTTTTGGTCATAAAAACGTGAAAGACAGAACAAGATCATTTCAAATGGTTTCCAATAGTCTAAACGTTTGCAGTATTACTCACCAAATGCATTCCAAGCATCCTCTACATGAGTTTATAAGTGCATTTCACAACTTTCAGAGACCAAAGCAAAGTGTTGCAGTACTATCACAGTAATGCTAACAACAATTAGCATACTAACCACACACTTCCTGATTCTCAGAAACAAACACTTTATAATCAGATGGAGTCAGTACACAGCTGACTTATTTTGAGAGCTGTTTATACAATATATTTGAACTGGGCCAAGACAATACATGGAAAAAAATATTGGGTCAAATGTGTTGAAAACAATGCCTATTATTATTGTTAGTTTTATAGGGAGTTATAAAGAATGCATTATAAACATGAACAAAAGCAGCATTTGTGGGTGTTCTTGTCTTCAGTCATAGGATATTATCAGAAGTTAGTTGCTGTTGAAGAGAACCATATTATGTTGTGTTATGGCCTTCTTTACCCTACAGTGGCTCAGTGGTTAGAGCGTTGGTCTAGTATGAAAGTGGTGTGTGTGTGTGTGTGTGTGTGTGTGTGTGTGTGTGTGTGTGTGTGTGTGTGTGTGTGTGTGTGTGTGTGTGTGTGTGTGTGTGTGTGTGTGTGTGTGTGTGTGTGTGTGTGTGTGTGTGTGTGTGAATCAGTGGTGGTCGGAGGGGCCAATGGCGCAAACTGGCAGCCTCGCTTCCGTCAGTCTACCCCAGGCAGCTGTGGCTACAATAGTAGTTTACCATCACCAAGTGTGGAGTGAATGAATAATGACTATAGTGTAGCGCTTTGAGAGGCTTTGATAAAGCGCATTACAAGTGTAAGGCATTATTATTATCATTATTATTATTATAAATCTTTACTTGTATTGTTATGGATCTTTTTAACCCAACCTTTGTAATATCATCTGTTGTTATGCACAGGCGTATCTCTTATTCGTTGCATCCAGCGGCCTCAAGCCACTTGGACTAGACTGAAGGGATACAGTTGTTTTGATGGTATCAATACACTGTGTATGTGTATGTATGTTCATTTGTTAGCTGAGGGCGAGACGGCACTACTGGGGACAACAGCTCTTTGACAATTGTGCACAATTGATTCAATAAACCAGATTCTGTGATTCAAGACAACTTCTCTGTTGGTTTTATATTTTTAAGGTTTTTACTATTAAAAATTCCACAACAGTTGGTGTGTAATTTAGTTCATCATAACACATTTGGGTGATCTCTTTGTTTCAGTGTTCAATGTGAATAATTCAGATTACATCTGTGTAACCCCTTAGTCGTCCTGGTACTCTTGTCCAGTTGCCAGAATAAAATTTTCTTTTGCAATAATTTAAATTAGTTCACTCTGCATTGGTTTTGCATGGCTAAATAGGCAGCTAGTCATGATGTCATCTCAGGAAATCAGGTCAAGTTTGCACACATTTAAGCTCAGTATATTTCTCCTTTTCAGTAATGGTAATTGCTGTAGAAACTAGTGAAAATCGTGAGGACAGAAACTACTTTTTTGCTTTATTGGTCCACAAGCTTTCTTCAAACTGTTTACAGCCAGAGAATATAAGTTGTGGAATAGCAAACTACAACATGTATCGTTACCTACGCTGTATATGCATTGGAATTCTATACACATTCCCAAACCTCTGTGCTATCCATTATCCAAGGTAGAACAAAGCCTGTATGTGAGGTAAAATTCCAGCAGTGGATGAATTTGAGTCCATTTTTCTAGTGTGGCTTTCATTTGTCTTGCTCAGAGCAGGAGGAGCAGAGCTACCTCCCAGCTCTCTGATTAAACAGGGGAGAATTAATAACAGGTGTCGCACCGCAGAGAAGCCTGTCTGTTGGAGAAAAGTTCCTCGGGAAGAACAGGCCATGCAACAAGCCACAATCTGCAATTAGAGGAAAAACGGCAGGTTATAGGCCCCAAGAGTCACTTCAGAAGACACATGTACTGAATGAAATTAATAGACAATGTTTTATATCTTTCCCATGTTGTATTCAGGTTTTTTTTCTTGCCACCCACTTTAAACATGCTGTGCAGACAAAGTATATTACCTAGACTAAAATATGACCATACTATGCCATAGCCATACTGATTTGGTTTGCCTTGAAGTGTTCTTCCATAAGACTGGAGCATGTACACTCTTACACTCACACTTTAAGTACATGTTTAATTTATTCATTCTATTTTATTCTGTTCTTTTTGCTATTTCCTCACATTGGAACAAATTAGTTCTCTAACGTAGTGTTGCTATTCATTAGTGCTTACCCTGCAAAAGCCACAGTGACCTTATTTCTCTCATAATTGAAAATCACTGCAGTAAGCCGCTCTAATAGGAAAGCAGCATTCTGGTATTTATCATGTTTACAGTGACACCCTGAGCTCATGTGATCAGGGTCTGTCTAAGCTTAAGTTGAGGTACTCAAGTCTAAGCACCGCTATTGTGAAGCTTTCAACAATAAATCTACATTAGATTTACATTGATGATGAATGAATGCATGAACGCTGCCCTTTAAACGTATCCATGAGGGAAAATGGACGGCTGGAGGTGCTGCTGGAAGCCAACATAACAAATTCAGGAGAATCTTTGATTACCTCTAATGTGGTTATAGGTAATGGTGACCTGTCTCTAAGGAGCCGAGCCAGAGCTAAATTATATTTCAAATCCATTAAAGTGGAGCTCAGATCCATGATTTGCTTCCAGCGCGCTGCTACCCAGGGCAGCACATAATTGAATTTCAAACCTGGAGCCAGGAAGCAGATAGGCCCCTGAGCTAAGTCCTCATAGAACATAGAAAAGGATTATGCATAAAGTCATGATTTATTTGTACCTATCAGTTGTGTAATAAGCCGCTTTCTGTTACACAGAGAAATCACACTCTGGTACAAACCCTTTTTAAATGTAAGCATTCCTCAGAAGAGACGGGACACTTGAGAGAGCTGATCACAGACACACACCTGAAGTGTTGGATACATGCAGTCTCTTGGGTGTTGAGTGCACACCATTTACATTTACATATACATTGCAATATGTCCTGTAGAGATAGGGATAGTTTTATGTGGTAGTACTTATCAAATTTAATACATTGTTCTACTTTATGTGTATATCTGAGAAAAACAAGCGCTGTGAATATATGAGTGTTAAGATTGAGAATCATTCCCAGACAGACTATGGTTTGATCCGGGTGACTCTTTTCCTCTGTTTGGACTTGTCTGATGGTTCTGGAGCCGGACTCCAGGGCAGACTGTGTGCTGTTAATAGCAGAATCATGTACCCAGCCTGGCACACAGCTCTTCTTTCTCCTCTGTGTCATCTATGCTATTTCAGGACATCCCTCAAAGTGCAGTCACGACAACTGACACCGCACTCAATAGTAAATCAATCACTCCACCAATTTAACAATTAGTCTCATTGTGCACTAAAAATAAACACATAAACCCTGTGCTGTCTCTGCACATAGCACTCAGGCCATGGGCGAACAGGCTAACTCAATTACAGGTATTGTCTGGTACTTTCTGGCAGCTAATCATCTCTTTATGACTCTACATGTGACGCTGCAAAAGTGATTTAGAATCTAATCTCCCCCAGTAGGGCTAGAAAAGCATGCAGAGTACATTGGCAATATTTGAATGGCGTTTTACATAATCAATTTAAACTCACTGTGTGGGTAAGATCAACATAACAAAACCTGAATTACTTCATTTTAAACTATTTTCAGAGGTTCAAAGTTATCCCTCACTTTCCAAATGCATTGCCACCCTCCTCCCCAATTTATAATCGCTTTTCACAACTTTCATAGGCCAGAGAGGTTTGCTGTCATGTTACAGCCAACAACTAGCATGCTAACAGCTCAATAAAAGCTTTAGAATTAGGCGCAGACAACATACAGTACCCTCATTTTGACCCTAAGAGCTGGTTCTACAGGGGCAAGACATATTTTGTTCAACTACATGAACCAAAACCAGATACAACCATGTAAATATAGTTTTGTTTTTTGTTGTTTTTTTTTTTTTTTTTACTTTAGGCATAGCAATGTTTTCAAATGGCAAAACTAGGCCTACAAAATAAATCATTCCTTTATTATCAATTCCATAAAAAAAAAATAACAAAAACCCTGATTCAGTTATGTTGCATATCCCCATCGCTAACTGTAGTAATTATACATTTGTGCTACATTCTGCTGCCTTACCCACTGTATCATGGGTCTGTTTTTGCTTTTTACTGCAATATACATAATGCTTAATGAATGCCCACCCACTCTCAAGCTCCCCTTGTAATTACCAATGCAGTTTAATAATGGCTAACGACACACTATTGACTGATCTTTCCAGCCAACCGGCCTGAATGTGCACTACAGTTCGTCCAAGTGAAAGTAACCGGCTTAGGAGTTCGAAGTTAAGATTGTGAGACGTGGTGTATAATTGATGGTTGCGAGAGTGGCTTTGTAATGATACAACAGGAGCTCTTGGCACGGCCCACTCCCCTGGCAGCCTGTCTCCGCCTCTTAGACTCAGTGCACTGCTGCTGCTACTGCTGCTACATGCTCCATCCACCTGTCACCGCACGCACAAAAACACTTCATTCACACCAAAGATACATGTCTGTGGCTCTCAGCGAAGCAAAAGTATTTACACTGACTGTCATATTGTCCAGTTAAAAACAGAGAGTCACCTAAATCAAATGACAGCATGTGCATTCACACTCTCCAATCTCCAAAACTTAGACTAAACAGGTGCTAAACCCAGGACGAAACCTGGACTAGAAGTGACAAATTGAGACGCAAAAGTCATTTCCATTCAGTCTATGTTCAAAAAATCTAGCTGTTTATGTCAATCATTTTAGTTTTTTTTCCCCTCACAATAATCATAACACTAAAATCTGACATCATGATCCAAACTCAGACTAAACCACGATTAAAGAAGACCAAACTAGAACTAAACCAAGACTAGAAGACCAAACCAGACCCAGAAGAGGACCAAACCAGAACTAAAAGCAGGACTATATGGAGGACCAAACCAGAACAAAACCAGGACTAGAAGAAAACTAAACCAGGACTAAACCAAGATTAAAAAAAGATCAAACTAGGACTAAACCAGGTCTAGAAGAAGACCAAACCAGGACTAAACCAGCACTAAAGTGGAGGACCAAACCAGGAGTAAACGAAGACTACAAGAAGCCCGAACCAGAACTAAACTAGGACTAGAAGAAAACCAAACCAGGACTAAACCAGGAGTAGAAGAAACCAAAACTAAACCAAGACTAGAAGAAGACCAAACCAGGACTAAGCCAGAACTAGAAGAAGGCCAATTCCAGGACTAAACCAGGACTAAGCCAGGACTAGAAGAAGACTAAACCAGAACTAAACCAAGACTAGAAGAAGACCAAACCATGACTAAACCAAGACTAAACCAGGACTAGAAGAAGACCAAACCATGACTAAACCAAGACTAAGCCAGGACTAGAAGAAGACCAAACTAGGACTAACCCATACTAGAACAGCACAAAAACCAGAAACAAACCAAGATAAATTCGAACGCAGCCTTGGTCTTTGACAGACTTGATATAGCATTGATCCACAGATTTAAAATATAATATAAAAAACATGTTTTGAAATAAAGAGCACTACTATGGAAGTACTATAGTAAAATAAACTGTAAATACTAATGCAGCTCTGGTGTTAAGCAGAAGTGACACATTGACTTAATACACATCGATAATTATGTAATATATTCAGATTTTAGTATCCCGTCACAATGTATGTGGATGAAAGGAAGCACAGTACAGAATCTACTGCCTAAGTTATGTGTAAATCAGTGCATACTTGGAGACTAGCAAACTGTGTTGAGCCTCAGATATGTTATTAGATGTGTTGTTAAATTAATACAAGTTAAAAAAAATGTTTAAAAACTATAGAAGTGCATGCTAACATTCTTGGTCAGAGTTGGTCAAGCATAGAAAAAGTATACTTAATGTACCTCCACATTTGCATTAGCTATGGTCCGGAGATATGCCAGCCCAACTGTTTCCTTATGACAGGGCGTTTGACAAGTTAACAAGACACGTTGTACTAACAGAGCCTGAGCTGGAGAAGTGCAGAAAGGAGGCAACGAATTCTTCTACAAAGGCGCTGCTGATGTCGACTACCGCCTAGAAAGTGCACTCCCAGAATAGAAAAGAACTGGTTATTGAGTCTGCCCTACGCCCAAGTGAGCTTTATGATTTAGTGCAGCGAGCCATCAACTCTCTGAGCAATGCGCGGCAAACAAAAAACATTTTATCAATATTCCATCAGGCAGGAGTCCTCTGTGTTAATACATCGCCTAGGCGCATCTCAGCCCCTCCCAGTGCACTGAGGCAGGACTCCCTAAGCCTGTCGCCCACAGCCCACGGGACAGCACTGCGCTAAATTGAATGCCAGTGGCCAATGGGATGACAAGCATGTGTTTTCCTTTGATGGTAATGTGTTGAGACGGGCATTATCCTAACATTTTTCTTTTTGACACTTGCAGCAGCTTATGTGTTCTCCGTAGACACCCAGTTCTTAGAAAATAACTGACACAATTTATGACTGTCAATATTCTCAAATATGTGACAACAGAGAGCACATCTTTTGAACCAATATTTGTTAAAGGTGCTCTGTGTAACTTTTCTGGTAGCTGGTCTGCCACCGCTTTACTCAATGGATCGTTTTGCCTAGAATATTCCACCGTATAGCATTAACTTGATCTCTATCCATGGAGATTACAAGTCATGATTTGTGAAGAGATTACCCTGTCCACATGTTTCTCGAAGTATTTTTTTTTTAGCAAAGTAAAAGTGAAGTAAACACCTGTAACAGCATAATTATAAGATGATTTAATGCTATACTGTGGAGCATTCCAGAAATAGCAACAACATCTCCATGGAGACAAGAGATGGTGAATCACTCACCACTAGTTAAATACGTGAATAGTGCACATATAAACTGTATAAAAGAGGGTTTAGCTTAGGAATGAATAGATTCTGTAAGTAATATTTGCAAAAGACTCTAGGAAAGATATTAAATAGATATGTGCTATTTTTAATCCATGATTGTCCTACGCACATTGGATCTCTGTGCTTGGTATGTGCCTTTGTATTTCTTATACTTGTCTGATTATATTACTTTTAATGGACTCCTTCGCTTCACCATATGGCTGGGGCTTGGCTTGTTCTTTGGCTCCTTTCTTGTCATTGCAGAACCGCTGAAACGTCTCTAAGTGCGGAAGATTTGGCAGCCAGCTCAATCATTCTGTTTATTTCTCATTGAGTCATAAAACGACCAAAGTGCACAGGGATATTTTGAGTGCTCTGTCCCTATTAATTATGAATGAACATATCCAGCAAGCAATATTTCCTATTATACAGTAAAACCCATTATGTATAAATACCAACATCCTTTAAACAGTGCTTGATTGTTACATTAAGGTACTGTTCATACTACAGTTAAATTACTCGGAGAAAGGGATTGCGCTGCTAGTGTTGCGGATGGGTGTCTAATGGCAGTGCACTTGTATGCGCAGTGTGGTAATCCAAACAGCCCAGTGTGAAAAGTAGATGGTGCTGCGGTGATTGTGACCCTGAGGAGAGGAGTTGAGCCGCCTCTCCGTGACAGGGAAGAAGACTAGCACTCTCCACTCATCACCAAAATGGATGACTCTCTCGGAAAATCACTACCTACCTTATAATCTCTGTAATTCACTTCAAAATACTCTCAGCCCGCACTATCTTTTATTCATGCTGAGGAGAGTGATTGAATTTAAGGCCGTTTCCAACAAATGTAGTATAATGAAATTTGTCAGACTGTTTTAATGTACTTATAGTAGAGTCCGCCAATTTGCAGTAAAACATTGGCTTCTGAGCTAGTGCCAACAGTACAGTTTCAGATCTCTTGATGAAACAGTTTGAACAGCCGTTATGTCCTCTTAATGTTGATGCAATTATCTTTCAAAATTATTACACTGAAAATATAATGTTTATTACTTTATTTGTTCAGACTCAATAATATGTAAGTAAAATGGAACCTTTGATATAACTGATCAAATAAATACATTACAAAAGAAGTTTTAATTGTTAAAAGTAACTTACAACCAACATTCTCTAGGGTTAATTAAATGAAAAGAAAGTTTCTACATTGGAATACCATAGACCAGGACTTTATGTACACTTGTATGTATTTCAGTGCAAACTAATACACTTCACAATATCTGTGTGTGCCTTGTAGCAGGGAGGTATTCTATAACGTTACCCATTTTACTGTTTGTGTGAATGGGGAGGTTTTCTATTAATCTGCCTCAGTGGCTGGAACATTCTGCATTTTCAGCTGAGGTTAAATGCGAACATCCTATGCAGTACTTTTTCCTGCATATTGCCTTTCTCTGTACAAAATGAAATGTGCTAAAGTCTATGAATAGGTGACCGTGGTAGAGAAAGTGGAAAACTTGCCGACATAACACATTATGAGGTCCTTCAGTCTTGGTGATACTGTAAATGAGGGATTTGATAGAGAGCACTAGAGTGATGGCTTGAATGGCAGAATGCTCCTAAAGCCCGGGCTGGTTCTAATGAGGCGGCTTGATGTAGGAACCAGGTCCAGTGGGCACAGGGAGGACCAGATGTCGCCCGCACACTCCCGCGCTCCTCCAGCTCCGCGTGCATTCACTGCTCAGCCCATCTGCGCTACCCAACAGTCAATATTTAGCCACTGGGAAAAGGACAGGCACACACTGCACCTGGATCATTATAGTAGCACTGCTAAATTGGAGATTTTTTCCCCTGTAAGCCCAAGTAAGAAAAAGTAAACAAATCTTTTCCGCCCACGCGCCATAACCTCCCGGACAACCTCTTGATGTTCCCAAAGATTTTGTCAGCTCCCCTAACGATGTTTGCTAATGAGGAGAAAATATAACACATTCCGTTATGCGATCATATCCAGGAACGGTTGAATAACCCTCACAGCTCATGTTGCATGAGTCAACAGTGAATCATGGGTTGCCAAGGCGCCACTGAGAGAAAAGTGTCATGCAATATGCCAATTCTCGCCAGAGGAGCAGGCATTAACAAATGAGGAATAAGACGGTTTCCTGTTGAAAAGTGAAGTCGTTTAAAGCTTTGATATGCTTTGGCAGTGGGTGATTTGAAACTCGCACAATGACTGTAATTTCAGAAAGAAATGTGTGTTTTTAGAT
Organism: Periophthalmus modestus; assembly: GCA_019594935.1. Classification (NCBI taxonomy): domain Eukaryota; kingdom Metazoa; phylum Chordata; class Actinopteri; order Gobiiformes; family Gobiidae; genus Periophthalmus; species Periophthalmus modestus. Next base: position 26,393,104 of record JAIEZT010001214.1, read on the forward strand.
ATTTTGACGCAAGTTGTCTTTTTGAATTGTCTGAAAGGATTTGATTAAGTGTAGCCAGCGAGTAATGACCACTGACAGGTGTAGTGAATAGCACAGAGCAGTGATGAATCTGCAACAAGTGATGCATTTGAGGAGCTGTTGCATGTTCAACATGCAAGCTAACATTGCTCAAAATACTAATATCTTAAACATATAATTATAATCTGGGGTGGGCATATAGAGCCCCTGTTTACAGGTGGTCTGAATGCTTTTGCTGTGTATGAATCATTTTTACTTCAATATGTTTTAGTACCATACATAATTTAAACTCTCTTTATTCATTCAACTTTAGTCTCCCTGATTTTACCAGTCAAATTTATTCAAAATACAATTTTGCGCACAATTATTGAGTGATTAAGATTATACCCCATGCCTTGTCATTCACTGCAACAAACAGCTAGTGTGCTTTCTAATGAAACTCGTGTAACAGTTAATGCTCCTGATACACTCCCTTGGGTCATTTTTCATAGCCACATGTTTAACATGACGACATGTCAGCAAGACTCTGTACACCATTGACTTCTTTACACAGTTTTAAAGCTCAAAAACACAGCGAAGGAGGCAGATGACACTTCCGTGATCTTTCCACTTTGTGTGGGAGTTGTGCTAATTTGCAAACTTAGCCAGTGCTATGTCTTCTAACCACGAGCCTGTAAACATCAAGAACATTTCGCACCGTCTTCCAAGATGGTGTCTATTGCATCAAGTTCCTGATTTTATATTCAAATTCATAAAAGTCATGCTTTGTTAGATCTGCCGTGTTTGGCTCACATGAGGACTCAGCCAGACGCGTGGATGTCTTTGCTCCCAGGCACAGACTCTCACGACATTGCCCTCTGCTACTTAGGAGATTCATTTGCATTCAACTCTGCACTAATGTGCGGCACGTGGCCATGTCTTATTATGAAAATGGAGGTTAATCAGCAGTCATAGCTTCAAACTTTACTTTAAACTTGCAAAGATATGCCTTCAAATATTTATCACCCAGTTTGAGCTGTCTAAAAAAAGAGAAAAAAAAGTTCATTCTATTTCAGTGTGCATTATGAATTATCTCTCAACACAGAGCAGACTGCAAAAGGGCAGAAAGTCTTTAATACGACTTTTGACAATCTGACCGAAACACTTTCCACAGATAACGGTACGGGGAAATATAGACCTAAGACACCAGTCAGAAGATATAATGGAGAAAAAGAATGGTTTGGGACTCATAATAAATTGTTATGCCTAAAAGCAATATACATGCTGATTTATTTGCTATGTATTTGCACAGTAGTATTTTGTATAAACCGTTTAAAATGAACTAGCTCTGTTGTTCATGTTTTTAAGGTACCGCACCTTCAATTTGTGTTGAAAATTATATACTAGGGCATAAATTACATCAGGACAAATGAATAGACCTAATATTCATTGAACACATTTTTTCTTAACATCAAAATTTTGTTTGAAATTGTAGTTTTGTGACAACCAATTATGAGTTATTTGCAAGATGACAAACAGACATGTTTTCATTGCTAGGGATAATTTGGGTTTTGCATGACATCACAACATCCTCTGAGCTTGTAGTTGTTTTTTTGGTTGGTTTCAGTGCCACAAAACACTATTTTTACTGACAAAAGTATGTTGTACTCAACACAATAAATGTCTTATAATTCTAATATAAATCAAGACAACTCTAAAACAGGTCCAAGGTTCAATTTATTATGTGATTTTAAAGTATGCAGCTTTAGGATCAGTTAGTGTTTGGGTTTCAGTTTGGGTTGAACCTTATATTCTCACCAACCATTTGATCCATTCTTAACTTGAGGTTGGCGTTATGCAATCACAGTTTCTCGACATTCAACACAGCCTGCTTATGTTTAAGAGATTTGAGCAGGGCATTTGTATTTGGCTGTTTGCAGATTGTAAACACACACTCACATATATCCGTGCAGCGGGCTGTCACATCCTGCCATGCTCTCCATAATCTCGGCACAGCGACACCATGTCATCAGATACACATCTAATAGGGCGTTATGAGGCCAATGTGCCTTCAGGGTTGGATTGGCCTTTTCAGTTTGTGCCTCTGTAATTACATTAGCATCCGACATAAAGCGCCGAGATAGCACTTTGTAAGAGCACCCAAGGTAAGGACGAGTCACAGCTCCTTCAGCTCAATCGCTGTGTCCGTGAAGCCCTAGCTCTGCTCAGCAATCACACAACACACATGAGGGGGTGTGGTTGTGTTTAACAGGGGTGGAGGCAGGAAGGGCGGCTGGAAGAGAAAATTTATCAAGCACTTCCTTACTCAAAATGGAGGCAAAAATCACCTTAATAATGTTATAGTTTTGTTGGATGGGTCCTTCGCAAAAGTATAGATTCATTAAATTCAAAGTGGTTCCACAGACAGTCTAGATAGTAATGATAGATACATTATATTCTTAATATGAATGTGCATGTTCTTTTACAGTGCACTGTGTACTGTGAATATTAGATATTTTTTCATACCTTTTTGACAAAAAATGTTAATTGAAATTTTCCTTTGACAAATGACTTTTTGTTTGCACCTTCTACACCATTTTGCCATCTGAGAGAATTTTGCATTATTTATCTATTTATTTATTTATTTGTATTTATTTATTTGCATTTGATAACAGCTGATTAAAACAATGTTACCCTGCATTTTGAAGTAAAATAAAGTTTACAACTGTTAAAAGCCTTTTAAAAAGTCTCTCTTGGTACAGTCTTCATTAATTGCTGTTGTTAAAGCTATCATGTGGCAGGGAAAGGAAACTGCTGAAGCATATGGTGTTTATTTCTCTTGTGAAAAGCTCTTAGAGGAGTTAAATCCAAGTTTGTTAGTGTCTCTGCGAGTATCTCTGCTGGTGGGCGGTTGTGGCCTGCTTCCACACAGCGGTGAACCCAGTGGACATGCTGCCTCCCACCAGCACACCACAGACTGACAGAGCGCTCTCTTACATTTATTTACAAAATACAATGTAAGTTACCTTCAAAAGCAGGTGCGAACGGAAGAGGAGAGCTTAGCCAACAGATGGTGTCTTAGGAGACCGGTATCTGCTGCAGCACAGTGCAGAACAACACCATCCGGATTCTGGGATAAGAGATGCGGTTGTCATGGTTAGATCATGATTAGTGTGTGGAAAGAGTACAAATGGCAGTAGTGAACAATAATTTAGAAGAAAATGCAATTAAAGAAAGTGGCTAATGCTGCGGGTGGATCGCACCTGCAGCAGTGTACCCAGACAACAACAGGGGGCAAATGTGATATGCAAATAACCAATAGTAAATGTTTGTGATGCCTGAAGTTAATGTTTAAGATAATGGTGTATTGTATTGTGTATATTATCGCTTTATTTTTGCAAGAGCAGTGGTGTGTATGGGGATAATGATATGTTGTATTATGCTGTTTATCCATCCATCCATCCATTTTCTTCTGCTTATCCGGGGCCAGGTCGCGGGGGCAGCAGTCTAAGCAGGGACTCCCAGACTTCCCTCACCCCAGACACGTCCTCCAGCTCCTCCGGTGGGACCCCAAGGTGTTCCCAGGCCAGCTGAGAGACATAGTCCCTCCAGCGTGTCCTGGGTCTTCCTCGGGGCCTCCTCCCGGTGGGACATGCCCAGAACACCTCCCTAGGGAGGCGTCCAGGAGGCATCCCAAGCAGATGCCTGAGCCACCTCAGCTGGTTCCTCTCGACGTGTAGGAGCAGGGCAAACCACCTTTTTCCGGTCTAGAACCATGGCCTCAGATTTGGAAGAGCTGATTCTCATCCCAGCCACTTCACACTCGGCTGCAAAACGCCCCAGTGTCTGCTGCAGGTCCTGGCTCGAAGAAGCCATCAGGACAACATCATCTGCAAACAGCAGAGATAAGATCCTGTGGTTCCCGAACCAGACCCCCTCCAGCCCCTGACTGCGCCTAGAAATTCTGTCCATAAATATAATGAACAGAACCGGTGACAAAGGGCAGCCCTGGCGGAGTCCAACATGCACCGGGAACAAGTCTGACTTACTGCCAGCAATGCGAACACAGCTCCTGCTCCGGTCGTACAGGGACCAGACAGCCCTTAACAAAGGACCCGGACCCCATACTCCCGGAGCACCCCCCAAAGGACTCCATGAGGGACACGGTCGAATGCCTTCTCCAGATCCACAAAACACATGTGGACTGATTGGGCAAACTCCCATGAACCCTCGAGCATCCGATGGAGAGTATAGAGCTGGTCCAGTGTTCCACGACCGGGTCGAAAACCACACTGCTCCTCCTGAATCCGAGGTACAACTATCGGTCGGATTCTCCTCTCCAGTACCCTGGAATAGACCTTACCGGGAAGGCTGAGGAGTGTGATTCCCCTATAATTAGAACACACCCTCCGGTCCCACTTCTTATACAGAGGGACCATCTGCCAGTCCAGCGGTACTGTCCCCAACCGCCACGTGATGTTGTAGAGACGTGTCAGCCAAGACAGCCCCACAACATCCAGAGACTTAACGTACTCGGGACAGATCTCATCAACGCCCGGAGCCTTGCCACCAAGGAGCTTGCCAACCACCTCAGTGACTTTGGCCAGGGTGATGGACGAGTCCGCCTCTGGGTCCCCAGTCTCTGCTTCCTCCTCGGAAGACGTGACAGTGGGATTGAGGACACTGCTTCCCCCTCCTGAGGCGCCGGACGGTTTGCCAGAATTTCTTTGAGGCCATCCGATAGTCCTCCTCCATGGCCTCCCCGAACTCCTCCCAACCCCGAGTTTTTGCCTCCACGAGAGCACGAGCCATGGCACACTTGGCCCGCTGATACCTGTCAGCTGCCTCAGGAGTCCCACAAGCCAACAAGGCTTGGTAGGACTCCTTCTTCAGCTTGACGGCATCCCTTACTTCCGGTGTCCACCACCGGGTTCGGGGATTGCCACCGCGACCAGCACGGCAGACCTTAAGACCACAGCTACGAGCAGCCGCGTCGAGAATAGAAGTGGAGAACATGGCCCACTCGGAGTCCATGTCCCCAGCCTCCACCGGGATCAGAGAGAAGCTCTCCCGGAACGTGCAAATTGAAGACCCCTTCTGACAGAAGGCTCCGCCAGACGTTCCCAACTTACCCTCACGATGCGCTTGGGCCTGCCAGGTCTATCCGGCTTCCTCCTCCGCTAGCGGATCCAACTCACATCACACAACTCTCATCGACCTCCGACCTAAGGTGTCCTGGTGCCACGTGCACTCATGGACACCCTTGTGTTCAAACATGGTGTTCGTTATGGACAAACTGTGACTAGCACAGAAGTCCAATAACAAAACACCGCTCGGGTTCAGATCAGGGAAGCTGTTCTTCCCAATCACGCCCCCCCCCCCCCCCCCCCCCCCCCCCCCCCCCCCCCCCCAGGGACTCCAAGAAGGGCGGGTACTTTGCACTGCTGTTTGGCCCATAGGCTGCCGCAGCAGTGAGAGACCTGTCCCCAACCCGAAGGCGCAGGGACGCGACCCTCTCATTCTCCGGGGTGAACTCCAACACGTGGCGGCTGAGCTGTGGGGCAATGAGCAAGCCCACACCTGCCCGCCACCGCTCCCCACAGGCAACGCCAGAGAAATGGAGAGTCCAGCCCCTCTCAAGGAGTTGGATTCCAGAGCCCAAACTGTGCGTGGAGTTGAGGCCGACTATATCTAGTCGGTAACGCTCAACCCCAGAGCTAGTCTCCATGTCCGGAGATTCGGTCGTCGAGGCCCCCGCCGTCGACTGCGGCCCAGATCTCTCTGCACCAGCCCCTTACGGATCCTCTCGCGGGTGGTGGGTCCACGTGAGGACGGCCTCACGTCGCTCCTTCTAGCTGAGCCCGGCCGGGCCCCGTGGGGAAAGGCCCGGCCACCAGGCGCTAGCTCTCGAGCACCCACCCCAGGCCTGGCTCCAGGGTGGGGCCCCGGTGACGCCGGTCCGGGCGACGTAACTAGCCTTTGTTGTCTCCTCATCATAAAGGGCTTCTGAACCGCTCTTAGTCTGACCCATCCCCCTGGACCTGTTTGCCATGGGTGACCCTACCAGGGGCATGAAGCCCCTGACAACATAGCTCCCAGGATCATTCGGGTGCTCAAACCCCTCCACCACGTTAAGGTGGCAGTTCAGGGAGCAGTTATTCTGTTTAACTTAGAGAATTAAATATAAGAATAGTATATAGCCGATAACATGGCGACTACAGTTCTATTTATAGGCAAAGCAAAATTACATTTAAAAACCCTTCTGACACAACGCCTACTGGACTGAATGTTTAAGTAGGGCACATTTTATTAAGAAAGTTGAGCTCTTTTGTAATATTCCAAATGGGTGAAAGGGGCTCTTTTGTTGGACTGTTATATTCTGCAAAAAGTTTGAGACAGAAAATATATGAAGGAACCCCAGAAAAGCCATTTCAGTGCATTGTGAGAAAATGGCTATTCTCTCGACCTGAAGAGGCGCCCTAAGAAGATTGCATCAATCAGATTTCTTTCACTTCTCAGATTACTTTGATATATGCAGCACAGTCAATCCTATTACAGCCGCACACAAAAGGACCATGGAGTGTTTGTGCTTTCTCCACGGCTCAGCACTTTTACAGTAGCATTATGAATGTGTACTAGTGTCAAGGTCGCCATGTTGTATACCTCACCTTCACCTCTGAATGCTATGCTTTTACCCGGCTTTACCCCTGTATCAGCTCACCCTTCAAAGTAAGATCTCTGCCAACAGTCCGGGGGAATTGCTCCGGGGGCAGCTGCTGGAAAATTTGCTTTTAGTGCAGAATAAATCAATCCAAAGAAGGGGCTTTAAATCAGGAAAAATGACATATTTGTCCCATTTTGCCTGGGTCCCTCCATGTCGTGTTACTCTTAGGTCTGCCTCTGTACTCTTGGCAAAAGGTGCTTGTATTCCCTGCAATTTCCAAAGATCGATAGAGCCATCCAGTGACCCACAAAAAATGGGAGCTTGACTGGGGCTCTATTTATAGCGTCCCGATGTGTTTGCGCTCCTCTGACACGCTGTTCCATTGACCCTGCCAGTGTACAGCAAGTTCAGGCTCGTTAGAAATGAAGTTGTCACACAATATATAAGGAAAAGTCCACTTCTGCTCTACTACAGTTAGGTAAGGCAAGTGTGAAACTTCAAGAAGTATTACCCCTTTAAGTATTACACCTTTATATTTTAATAAAATTAATGATTTTAGCTAAGCCTAAATTAAATATAATTGCTTGACCAACCACATGCACAGAATAAGATTTGAACAAATGGCAACAACAGAAGAATTGTGGTTCAGTTTCAGCTCCAAATAGTGCATACTTTTGTAGTGTTCTTGGGCAAGAAACTCCACCTATCAATGAATATTCTGTGTGGGTGACTGGTACTGACCAGAGAGGCTGTTTGAACAGACTGCCCTCTGTCAGTCAGCCTCAGGACAGCTGTGACATTACAACCAAGTGAGAGGGAGTGAATGAAAAATGTAATCTAAAGCAGTTTTGTTATCTCAAAAAGTGCAATTTATATCCAAGATTATATTTACAATCAAATGATATGTTCAGTTTTGCATAGCCATTTCATTACTTAACTTTTCCAAATAACAAATCCGAGATTGTCATTTCTTCCCCCAACAAGTTTCTGAGTGAGTATTTAAGTTAATGTAATGTAGATGATGTTTTTACACACACTGCAAAATCTGCAATATTAAAGTGGTACGGTGCAGCAGAGCAACCAATCAATTACGAGTGGAGTAAATTGGAAGACTGTGAAAGTCGGGATGGGCAGCTGATGACATATTTATCAAGGCCCAATCACCACTGAGGAGCCGGAGCTCTGAATGACAGATGGAGCAGGCTGCCTCTTTAAGCACTTCCCTGGGAGAGGGTCAGGAGCAGCCCAAACACATGCAGAATGTGTGAGCCCACTGTGTTTCAGGGCTTTAGGCGATGCTATAAAGAATTCATCTTTTACCTGCAATAATAAAATGAAGGCAGAGTTTAATCCTTAAGAGGGTGCCCTTAACCACTGGAGGAGTAAAAGAGCGAGTATTATGCAAAATCGACTTTTTGGAGCTTTCTACCATGTGACGTTGTTCTCTCATCAAAAACCTGCCTGAAGTATTTTATATGTAATCTATGTGTGTTTGAGTAAACTCTTCCAGCCACTATTCAAACCCTCCTTACGGTTAACTGTACGAGCCCGTGCGTCCTGTACAAGGCTCAGCCCTTAAGCCTACGAAACCAGGAAGTTCAATGCAGGGCTTGGGCATGTCAGTTTCTCAAAAAATATACAAGAGTAGGATACAAAACAATATACCACAACATCACAAATCTCACACAATATGTAGCTGTTTCATTAGCAGAATGCACATTGATTGTGTTATGAAACTATGAAACTTATCAAATTAAATTAAGAAGACTAATAAAGCATTTTAATATGTTGTTTTTGGCAAATGTAGCATTTTCAGTGTAACGTGGTGATTTAAATATGTTTGTGTTAACTATTAATACACAGAGAATTGTAATAGCCTCTCTTTAATTCTGACCGATGAAAGGCCAATTCATCAACTACTGATTAGATTCCATTTTGCAAAGTTTTGTGCATTGGTTGTAAATGATTGTAATATTGTAAATACTTAAAATAATATTTAAACAATTTCAACAAAAAAGGTAGATAGGACCCATAGTAACAAGACATAATGGAAGACATAACTTTTGTCTTTGTAATTCAATTCAGTGATGACGGCAAGCCGTGTGGGCGTGTGACTAATTGGATTGTGATTGGCTGGGCCAACCCAATATTACATTATATAAGTAGCCAACCTTAAAATAGAACAGCTGATCCATGCCATGCTTTGCATGACACTGGCTTGCTTCCTGCTCTTTCTACAGATTAAATGTAATGTTTCTGTCGGTAATCAGGATTATGCTTCCCTATGGTTATATGTTATTAAAATAGTTTTGGTGCTTTGGTTTTGACATGCTGCCAGCAGAAAACTGGGCTATTCTAAGACAAGCAACAGTTTTCCTGGACTAAAACTATTTTCTTGGCAATGCTTTCTTGAGTCTTCAAATATTAATTGGATATAGTAGCAGTGGCTAAAACAGGATCTCTCAGATTTCTAGGTTCCATCACCCACTAAAACAATGATGCACTCAGTTCTACCATGTGATACACTCCCCCAGACCTTTGTTTCCCCCATGCTCTAAATGAATCACACTGATGTTTATTTCAAGAGATTAATTCCTATTGCATTGTATTATTCATCCAGCTTTGGAGGGCATCGTTGCTCATAATATACCGAAGCTTGTGTCACATTCTGAAACTGACTGAAGCACAGCTAAATTGTCCTGAATAATTTATTTTGAACTGGTAAATAAAACAGCATATGAGGCCAGCACTTGTCTGGATGGAACACACTGAAAGAGTTCTCCGATCTCCAGGTAAAGGAATCGGCCGTGTTTTTCCAAAGCACGGATGCGAGGGAGAAGTGCGCATTATTTAAGCTTGGACACACCGGGCCTTCTTCCAGCTTGCCGGATAGCTCCAGCAGGGATGGGGGTGGGGGGAGGAGCGGGGGTGCGTAGGGGGAGCGGGGGGGTGGGGCAGAGGACATGGAGTTGGCAGGCCATGGAGGAGCCAGCAGTGGGAAACAAACAGTACCAGTGAACAGAAGGCACATTCTCAGAGGAGGGACAAGCTCAAAGGCCTGGATAACACTGCATCACATGCAAAGGAAACCAACAAGGGAAGAGGGAGAAGTTTGTGGCAAAATATGCCAAAATGAGACATACATGTAGAATCCTAACCATGCCACATAGCTATATATTAGAGCCTATTCCTCTCAAAAGCTTTTAAACAGTAAGATGTGTGCAAGACGCTGCACTTAAAAGCATAAAAATGTGAAAAAACAGATCTAGTTTATTTTGAAATGTTTGGTAAAATGTTTTGTAATTGATACAGACAGCACTCTCATTACATTACACACAAAAGAAATCAAAGAGGAGAGGAGGAGAGGGAAAAGTTTGGGGCAAAATGTGCCAGAATGAGAACACAGTTCATATGTTTAGAAGAATAACTATACTACTTTAAAAAAAAAAAGAAAATGTATACATAGCATTTATTTATTTACACTTTATCAACAAATAGAATTAACCTGTTATAAAATAAAACATGCATAGATAAAAATAAGATATACTTGTCATGGAAGACTCCCAATGGTTTTATTACAGTTTAATGCCTTCTCCCAAAAGCATTAAAACTGTAATAAAACAATAATGTATTTATTAAGACATCACTGAAGTTATGCAAATGGTAGTTGCAGTGACAGGGACATTATAAAAAATATTTGACTGTATCTTTGTGTTACCAGAGCATTTTAACAGGGTGTGCTGCAAACAGCTGCATACTGTGACACAAACATTTTATGAAAATTGTCACGCCCAAGAGCACAATGATGAGGTTTAGAGCGTATTGATTCTCTGCCACTGTTGTTTCAGAACTTCCACTTATACAAGCAACAGAATTCAAAATCATGAAAAATTTTGCATAAATTAAAGATACACTCTGTTGTGCCGTGTTTTTACTGATAACAATTGTGTTTTTGGACGCGACCCAATTGCACTAGGGCCCAGTGCATCTACCTACCTATAAACGGGACCTGCTCAACCCCACCTGGCCACGCCATCAGTCAGTCACAACTACAGCACTTAAGCACAATTTGCACATATTTATTATAAATTATTGCATAAATTTATATTCTCTTTTGAATTCTACATAAGCATCACATGATGTCATTTCCCTGATTTGGCCTTGCCACTTTTGAATGTGCTCATCTTTTAAGATGTGTTCAACTGACTGTGAGGTCCAGACATAGAACAGACCACAGTCGTCCAGGACATGAACAGGCCGTCACAATACAGGTAGAGCAGGTTATGTTGATGGGGAATCGTTCTAGTTCACCATAGTACATAGTGCATAGTCACCAGCAAGTACACCATCTTGTTGCAAGTGGATGTTCTCACATTCAAAATATATATTTTAAAAAATATTAATATTTCAAATGGCCACACTTCACAAGCACACAACATACCTGGTGTGACCAACTTGTCAAATAAATCAAGTGTGTCATCAAATGATAGTTTGTGGTTTATAGTACTGAGTAAGTACAACAAACATCACTGGGAAGGCTGCATCATGCAACTCTTCAATGGCAGTATTAAATGATCCATTGTAATTGAAACTAAGCCTGCATCAAAAGCCTAACTGTAATCTATGAAGGCAAAAAACAATCTCTTCTTTCTAACAAAACAAATCACTCACCTGTTTTAACAAAAATATGTGCTCAATGGTTGAGTCATTTTATCTAAAACCTCCCTGATTTTTGCTCAAAATGAAATTTTCTTAATCTTTCATTCAGCACGTCTGTAAACAATTTCCCAAAATAACTCAAGAGTGTAATTGTAACTTGGCGGTGTCTCCTGCTTGTCTCCATGGAGAAAAGTTTAATGTGATATTGTGAAATTTCAAGCAAAAAATAACATCTCCATGAAGACAACCACTCGGCAGAACCCCCATCAGAAAAGTCGCATAGTGAAAAAGACACATACAACTCTCTCGCTCTATCTGTTGCCATATACTTCTGTAGCTGAAGACCTGCTCATCCTTGTGTTATGAGGTCTTCATGAACATGAGACATTATCTCCAGACATTACTCTGTAATTTTATAATATTTACTGTTACTTGAGTGGTTTTTACTCTTCTTTTTGTCATTTCAGGGAGTTGCACTTTCTACTTACTTGGCGTTACTCTTATTTGAGTAAAATTCTTTGCTACTTTACCCACCTCTGCCAGATGTCAGACACTGAATCGTCCGTCACTAAAGACTTTTCATTTTTTATTGTGTCAAATATGTGGCCGATTTACTGGCTGGATTATGGCTCTACTGACAGCAGCGTGCTAACTCCAGAGGCAGTCACTCACCATTACCCCGCCTAATCACTGAACATGCTGCTGTCTGCCTGTAATGGACAGACAGCGCTGGGATGTGAGCGGAGTGGCAAAGGGCCCGCCTGACTGAGCACCTGATTGGTCCGTCAGTGCACAGAGCTGTTTAGTCTTTTGCCTTCATGATTTGATGAGAGGCTGGTTGCAGACACCGTGAGGGGGAAACCGAAACTGACAATGTTGTAGGCTGCACCGTCAAAAGATGTGTGAAGAAATAAACTTTAATGAGCTGAATTACAACATGCAGTTCTGCACCAATTAGCTTAAAGGACTCTGCATTGCTTGTATTGTTATTGGCCTTTAAAAAATATGACAGCAAAAATGCTCACAACAAGTCAGGCGATGATTTATGGACTTAAAAACTGCTGTATTTCTTTTTTTGACATCACAATGAGATGGAGAATCTGCTGACTTAGTCAAGAAATGGCCAAGATGTAACATGAGTAACTCAAAAGTATTATTTATTTACATTCAACACACCTTCCATTGAGTAAAAAGGCATTTCAATTTAAATCATTATGTCCATAGTAGTTTTGCTGTTTGGATTTACGTGTTGATATCACTGTTGAGCTTAATTAATCATGGGGCACAAAAAGGCACATATAACGTTTCCTACTTGTCATGATGGAGATGTTATTCTTTACCTGAAATAGTCGACAGTATGTCCGCAAACTGTTTCCATTGCTAAAAATCTTGAAAAACATACATTTTTACTGTGAATCGGGTCGACTCTCTATAACTCTCTATATAATCTAATATAAATATAATTGAATTGAATAGATAAGTTTAACACCATATTTCAATAACATGTCCGTGGAAAGAAGCAGGTGATGGACCCTCCACAAGAAAAGTTGGATAGTGCACTTTTAAAGAACTGTTTGATGTGTCGACAAAACTGCACAGAACTCTTGAGAGTGTGTGGTTCCTCCCGTGCCCTGGTGCGGCTGGAGCCTGTTTTCCTGACACTGATAGGAGCAGACAGTGGGTCAATATGTTGATGCTGCCTGCACAGAGGTGTGGTTATTATATGTTCCATGTATTGAACTGGTCGATAGGCAGTCAGACCTCGTCCTCCAGCTGCCTCTGACTTCTTAAAGCTGCCCCCACTTTGTGAATAATTGAAGTTCTCTCTCTCTCTCACTCTCTCCCTGAAACATCTTTGGTACCCGTCTTTAAAGGGCCTATATTATGTTATTTTATAATCTATCTAATCTATCTAAAGTCATCAAAATCATCAAAAACATATCTTCATTCGTATGTTTCATTCACACATGCTTAACACACAAACCCTGCATATTTTGGAGTCTCAAATAGAAAACGCTCTCTTCCACATTGTGATGTCATGAGGTAATACAGGGAGTGCTCCACTGTGTTTTTAAACTCCATACACCTTAACTAGAATCATTTGGATTCAGCCTGGAATTGAAGTGTAATGAAGTTTACCAAATAATGCACAGTGTCGCTTGTATTGTTTATGGAAAATGAGAGAAAATCATATAAGACAGTGTAGCACTAAACTTGCCTAAAGTGAGTGAGAGAATTACAATGATACTACCACTGTGTCCTTGGGCAAAACAACTCACAATATTGCAAAAGTTAAAGCAAAGATCTGTGCAATTTTCTGGATATTGAATATATCTAGATTTTTCTAGGTTTTGTGTGTATATTTTTTTTTTTTCAGTTGAGGAGCCATTTAATAATTCCCACCTATGTTCTATAATTATTTCTGGAGCATGCATTTGGTCTGATTGAAATAAATGAATTAGGATATATGTGAAACCAAATGTAAGACATTTCTGCTGTGATCCCAAATGCGCCCCATCTGTCTTCACTCTAAATGTTTTGGACCTGAGGCAGAGTATTAGCTTCATTTCAAACTGTGCTCTTACTCCATCAGACAGTCTGCTTGCCTTGTGAAATATGTAAAACTAAATTAAAATCTCATTATGCTGTTAACCTTCCCTCTGTTAGGAAAATCTAAAAAAATATTGTGTAAAACTATCTAATTTGAGATAATTTCATGGAGGGGCAGCTGTAGATATTTGAAAACGCAAATAAAAACTAAAAACATTCTCATAGTTTAGAAATTATTATAAATGTTATTAAGTTTTCTTGAGCTATGCCTGCTGTCACCATTTCTACTGCACTTTTGTACACAGAGAAAATGAATCCTGCGGAGGATATTAAATTATAAGGTTATTAAAGCAGCTCTACACGAGAGATGAACCTCTATAGACAGGTAGATATTAATAACAATAAAATATAGCTCCAGAAATGTGTAATAAAAGTGACACTATCATGCTTTTTCTCCTTTATTAGTTCTGTTGTATGCATAATTAAATGAGCCATGTGCACTGTGCCTGGAACTATGGAACGTGAAAGAAATCCCCAAAATCAAGATTTGGCAATGTTCATCACTACAAATTTACATCCACTGTTATGTATTTCTTATAGACTCTTATGGAATAACAGGTTTACAGTGTTTAGTTAGACCGGACACAAATGTGGCGGCCCATTGTGTGCCAAGCAACAGGACGAGATTAGGCCTATGGAACTTTGACATCTCTGTCCAAGATTAGTGTACAAAACCCCTATATAATATCTTCTATGTTGCATAGACAAAAGAGTTGTTTTAATGGTTTTGTTGTTTTTTTTTTTGACTAAAATGAATGGCAATAAACATTTGGAGACTCTATCTATAGACCCTACAATAAAAGGCAAAATACAGAGTGAAGACTTGACGTGTAAAGCACCACAATTAGACTGAAGATATAGACCATAGATATTGGTTTTAACTATAACTATATACAGATATTATATTTTAGAAAAGATTATACAATAAAAAAATTACATATTGCCACTATATATTTCTGAACCAATGTGGAAAATGGGGGAAAATGCACAATTTCAAAATACCTGTCTAATTAATTCAAATAATGATAAAAAATAACAACTCAAGAATATTTTTACCAAAGTAATAGTGTTTATACAATAAAATAAAATAAAATAATAATATGTATATGATAACAAACTGAATGAATAAAGGAACATGCGTTTTCAAAGTCCAAACTGACAAAAGTTGTATCAAATATAGGATCTAATATAGAACCGTACAAAACATGAGAATGCAAACCTTTACAGGCATTAACTGTTACATTATAAACAGTATTACATGATATTTCAGCGGGCACAGGCAGGACATACAGTGTGTTTCCCATCCTCTTCCCACAGACAGACCACTGAAGGCCACAGCAGTTCACGTGGTTTTATTCAGTTTACAGTGCTTGTTGATCAGGCACTGCTGCCTTCTCTCTGGCACCTGCGGGTGGAGCAGAGGCTGGAGTTCCACGAGCACAGTGGACCAGCTTTGACATGTTAGTGCTCCCTGCACAGTGCTTTGGAATGCTCCAGATATGTGTCAGGGGGGAGACTTGCCCCAGGGCGGTGCATTGACTGAAGGGGACAGTGTTTATCGCTTGCAGGTCGAGGATGTTGAAAATATAGCTGCAGACACCCTCCACGGTGTGCATTTTCCTATGTACATCCTTGCCATCTGGTCCTATGACCCCACGCCAACCTACAATCAGATAGATTACAATAATACAAACTGAGACCCTTACCTTTATTTTGTTATAAAATGTGACATTCTTCCTACATCTGTGACTGTCCGATGCAGCATGCTTCAAAGGCTGATGCTATCGGCTTGCCCAAAGTGTAACCCATGCTTTACCACTACTGTGCAGCGCTGTGAGCTCACATATGTATGGTGGGAGCTCTCTGCGGTGCGCCTTCATCATTCTCACATGGATAGTGTTTTTCTGAAGGTTTATAGCGACAGAGAGGGCATGAAGAAGTTATTCACTGTTAAGCTTTGTTTTTTGATAGACATTCTCACTGAGGCAAATAAAAACATATCCAAAACTCGTCTTGTTGGTTATGAACTGTGTAAAAGGCACATTATGTCATCAGTCGCATTTTCTCCTTGTTCGTGTCACTGCAGATGCTATCCCACAAACTCGCGTCTCATGCCCGCAGTCGCCATACTCTTACCCGTGTCCTGTCCATCATCCTTTCTGTTAAAGCTCAGGTAGTGCCATGTAATGTTCCCATACCTGCTCCGTGGCATGGTGGTGCTTCAGAAAAATAAGGCAATAATGTCTTGAACTTGAGGATGGAGAGGTCCCACGTATGTCTACATGCCCCCCAGTGCGGTACACCTCAGCCACAATGGGCAGAGTCCAACAGTGTCACAGAAAAACGCTCTCTCTGCTACGTCCTTTACACCATGTTGCACATACGCTGTTTGGTCCCATAGTTTCATTCTGAGTAGGCCTGTGTTGTGAATGCTGTCAGCCACTGAAGCTGATGCTGGTGACACTGTCTCCCAGACATCCTGTCTTTACTCTGCTCCCCGAGACGCTTAGATGCAGTACAAAAAGCATACAAGGAAGAAATAATATATTTTTACTATATAAGACTAGCCTACCAAAGTATGTAACCTAATAAAATAGGTCAGTCTAGGCTGTAAAGTTTGATGTGTAAAGCAGCGTGCATCTCTTTCAGATATGCACGTCTTGTTCTCTTTTGCTTTCACACTAGGAGAGCTCATAAATAAATGATAAAATAAATAAAACTGTCTAAATAATTGCCTACATTTCCGTCTGTGTAGAGCAGATAGTTTACAGGGAAAATGTCAAGTCTATAATAACTTTATTATTTCATTCCTTTGGAAGTTTTGCATGGTCACATCTTAATCTGGCTGAGCGCAGCGCACAAACTAACATAGCAGACTACCTTTATATTGTTATAGTATCTAGGTATCCATGAGGCGGTGCTCTTAGGTGGAGCTGCTGTTTGGAGGCCGTCTGCCGTATGGCCTGCAGGAGAAGGGGGAGTCAGGTTCAGCTCACAGCCTGCCTCTTTCTTGCTCCAGTCCACCTCAAAATCTTTTCCTCTCTCCTCATCAGACTCTCCCTCAGAAATATTGTGAAATAAGGCTAAGGTTTCTTTCGGAGAATTGGCTGTAGGCCACCTGTTTTCCACACTATGGTCTAATCTAAAAACTTAGTAGTGTAGTAGTCTAAAGTGGCGGTGATGTCTTCCCACACATTAATATAGCCCAGTCATAATCATTTGATACATTTTTGAAAAGTGACTAACAACCCCAGGAAATAAAAACTATGACAATACGTCCTCCTGATGTCCCCCGCACTTCCTGTAACTGTATCAGATATGGCAGCTTGAGACGCAGGGGTTTAGAGGTGACAAAATGCTTATAAACCTTGATGTGTTTATTTTTACAAAAAAAAAAAAAAAAAAAAACATGACACATAATAAAAGGGTAACACTGCACACTATTAAGCCTTAACAAAGCAATAGTGAATGGTTAAATTATCATTTCTAAATTATCTAAAAACATTTACTCATAATTTATTAAGTATTTTCAAGCACATTACTCATGACTTATGAGCACATTTACAAACACTCTATTAATGATTGGTATCACATGTGCCATTAACCTTTACTAAGTATTACTTAAGGGTTAGCAAATGCATAATGTATCTTATTAATTTCTTGTTTCTATGTTAGTAACGTCATAGATTTATAAACGCTTTATAAAACTGTTGCTGTATCTGTTACCAAATTCGATTTTATTACTCAATAAAAAAACACTCAATAAACCATTAACAACCCAAACTGAGTAGTTATAAAGCATCTGCTAGTTGTTAGTATTTAGAGTGAGCTTAACTAAAGTGTGGGCTAAATATGCCTTACATCTAATTTATGAACGTAACTTAAATACCAGACTGATTTCTGTTTAATAAAAGCTTAATGAAGCTTTTGTCAGTGAAATGGGTAGTTATAAAGCATTTTGTTAATAAAGTATTTAGGGTGAGCTCCTAAAGTGTGGGGTAATTATACCTCATAACACATTTATGAATGTTATTTAAGCATTTACTAATGCTTTGTTAAGGCTTGATAGTGTGCAGTTATTATAATTATTAAGTGTTACCAATAAAAGTCACAAAGGGCACCCCTCTGGTGTTTTGTTTGTAATACTAATGACTAATTAGCATTTTTAATAGGCTCATGGTCATGCTCACTGTTGTGACAGTACTACTGTAAGAAAATTCAGGTACAGTGCCTTTAATACTTAAGAATTAATGTGTATTTTGATCGGTAAGTTAATAGTATTGTCATGACTGTGAATTGTAGATTCAAATCACTCAAAATATATGTTATGATTCCCTAATTTTAGAATTGGTTGTTGTAGATTTGGGCTGGGCAGATGTGTGTTCAGTCTGTGTGCGAGCTAGTGTAAGGCGTGGCTGTATTTTTATAGCCTCTAAAGAATGGCATTTAGGCTGTGCTGCAGTTTGAGGAACAATGATTTCTCCATGGAGAGTGTGTGTTTTGTGTTAGTAGTTTCCACTGCCGCTGCCTCTTCTTAAATTCATGTGTGTGTTTACCTGATGCAGGGAAGGCCAGGTGCGCTGACCTTTGCCTGATGGATTGTTTTGTCTCAAATGAAGACATAAAGGAGGCAGTAGAGGTAATGGATGTGTGGGGGAGTGTGGCCTTTATCCAGGGAACAGGGCTTTTGGAGTGGCCCAAGATGAGCCTCTGCTCTGCCATGTAATTATGTCCTCCTCCTTCACCCCTTTTCACTCTCTGCTCCTCTTTCCCATGTGAGCGGCGGCCCCCAGCTGAGCCTCAGGTGCTAGCAATCTCTGCCTGTCCCATTGCGGTGACTCTACATCTACACACACACATGTTGGATTTCCATGCTTTAGGGGGACATAACATTGACTTACATTAATCTCCTGGAAACTAATCCTAACATTAAAAGGGCTGTACGCAATTTTTTTCATGCATTTGTGCAAAATTTGTCTTGCCCTAGTACAGACATGTTGTGTAAGTAGCTCTTGGGGTCAAAATAAGTCGGCTGTGTACTGTCTGCATCTAATTATAAAGCATTTTATTGTTTTTGTTTTATTGTTTATATTGTAAAAGTTAACCACCTTTAAATCTTAATCTAATCCATAACCTCAAGATATATCAACCCATATCTGAATTTACTGGATTTATGTCATGGGGAGTGTGTGTACAGACGTTGGTTCCCACAATGTGAAAATACCTACTCAGATATGTGTACGCTGAGAGGGGTGGGGTGAGCAACACTGGGCAATAACAAGGTTTAGCTCTCAGACAGAAAAAAAACCCTCACCAGACACACAGCAAACTTAAGAATTCATGCACATACACCACAACTGATGTCATCCACACTCCACTGGACACATGTGTGGACAGAATATATGAGGATAAACACTCACTCTACATAGAGCCAGGGCGGCAAGTTCACAACAACACTTTTCAAGGTAACCCAGAGTTTACAGAGTAACGGTCAGGAATTGGGTATTGATGAGTAGTAGTGAATCATTCTTAACAAACAATTTGTTCATTGTGAAATAATTGTAAATGTAAATTTTTTGCCAAAAAATATGCTACAATGAAAGCATATTATTATTATCATCATTATTGTTATTATTTATTATTATTACAGACTTTAAAACATGTCTCTAAATATGTCATTTGCCTCCAAAAAAACAGGAGGTCTAGAACACTTCGTAGTTTATTTATTTAACAAAATCTATATTGCAATTTCCTCAGTAACGAAGCACCAGCTCTGAAAATCCACTTCTTATCCTCCATCATGTGTGTATTCATTTCCTGTCCTCTGTATCGTCACTGATCTAATACAAGCATAAATCCATCAGAGAGGAGATTATTAGAAGGATTATATTACCAGTTATAGACTTTAATCACAGCCATGCAATTCATCATCACAGAGTTTGACATTTTACCAGTCCTCCAAATTCTCACATAGTCAAATTAGATTGAAATGAATCTTCCTTTTTTATTCAACATAATTTTATGGAGGTCATAATAAAAAGTAGCTGCTGTGAGAAGAAATGCTACGACTTTACAATTATTCATTAATGACCCCCTGACCAAACAAGAGCCCTTCATTTTCTTTCATTCATGCTGCTAAATATATTGTAATACTTTTAGTGTGTGACCAGCTTTATTAAATCAAGCTTTCCGAATGATATAGTTAAGTTTATGTGAAATAAACGCACATATATCTAGGTTGGCATTTTCTGAGCACAGATTCAACTGACATGATCGATTTTTGACTGTTTTGGTTTTTTTTATTCTATTGATTATAATGTGACAAAAATCAAATAACCAAACAATCATGACATCACAAATATACTAATATTGATTGATTATGGATGCCTCTATCCCTTACTTGGGGTCCAGAATACACACTTCTTCTATACTTGTCTGGTCACAGGCCTCCAGATTCAGATGGGTGTGACTGACAGGTGGATTAGCCAATCAGGCACATGCATCCGTGTCCAAACACAAGGAAAAACACATCTGATTTCCGCAGAATCAGTGAGGAAAGCGCTATACGTTGAAAATGATGGATGACCAATGATCTGCTTTGTTTCACATGTGCCACTGTAATACACAGATCTAATTGCATGGTCCTGTTTGAGCCTGGATTGAGGCGTGATGGAGGGAGTGGTGACCAGACTGGTATCTTTTGTCATGCGGGTGGTAAACTGGACTCACGTGCAACACAAAGATCACAGCCCAACTCCTTGTCTCGGTGAACACATCAGGTTTATTGAAAATACAGAGCCTGCGTGTCTTCTCTGTGAACAAATGAAAATGAACAAATGAACAAAATAGCATGAACGAAATAACAATCCAGCAACCCAAACTGAACAAAGCAAGAACATGTAGGCTACCCCCCTGATTAGCAATGGACATCAGGGAAAAACAGGGAGGCAGCAAACAAAGGAACGGAACAGGCTGGGAAACGAAATTGGACTAGCGATAAAGAAAACAGGCAGAACTATGACATCTTTCTATATAAAAAAATACAGTGATATCATTCTGGACTTGTCGATCAACCCTATAGCAAGACAACTGCTTAAAAATGAGTTTGTATTCTTATGGGAGCTTGGATGTTTCTTTCTAATCAAATCACAGTTCTTTGTGGTTCTTTGAGACACATTTCAGAAGTGGAATTAGTCCTTTTTTTTGGCAAGTTCACTGTATATCATGGTGGCCTTTCATTTTGCTAATGTGAGTGATTTTCTTTCCCTTCATAAAAGCCCTGTTATCCATCTCCCGCTGCTACCGCTGTTACTGCTGCTGGCAAAGGGGCTGATTTATATTGCATAACACGCGCTAAGACACCACAGCCACATGACCAGATCTGGCGCTAAAACTGATAACACGGCGGAATAAGATAGAGCGCTCAGATTAGACGCGGCGACGGATAAATTGCGTGCGATTGCAGTAAGTTTGGAGACGAAATTCTCTGTTGTGTCAGATCTAACTCACGGTGTGGAGAATCATGGGTGTCAAATGAAGCGTAGCCCACTCCACACGAGATTCCACCAAGCACTGACACATACATGCACATATCCAACATCTAATCTGTCATTCTTGTATTCGCCACATTTTTCCTGCTCTCGCTGGAAAAATTCTCGGAGCTCCAGCCGGGTTCGTTTCTATATCTACAAAAGTCGCATTCTCTTTGGTGGATTTCTGAGTGTTACAGACTTTCATCACTATTTGACAGGCGTAACCCAGAGAAGCAGTGAACAAAACTTTTAACTTTTTAAAATGATTATTCTGAGTGAAATCCTGATCTAATATACTGATGTTAATTTCTCATTTTCTGCATCGTGATCATGGTTACATTTTTCTCATAACATTTACAATTCCAATTATCTGTTAATTATAAATGCATCACTGTAATGATATTGTAGGCGTATTATGTGTAATGCACTTAATTGAAAGAAAATGAGATAGCACCAAACGGCAGAGCTCTTCACTTCTGTGCTTACATGACGAGGCTTTTTATTCAAGAAAGGTTTTTTCTAATGCATTTACAGAACATGAACATTTACAATAATAGATTTTGAATGGGATTTCTAATAAAGGTAAAAGCAAAGGCCTCCTCCACTGATTTTAAATGGAATTGTATTTTTTTTTTTTTTTTTTTTTTTTACTGGCCTATTTGAGCTTTATTGTAAATACATGTATGTAAATTAATTCAAATATATGTATGTAGTCTGTATATTCAAACTTACCTCAAACTGCTTGTGAAAGACTGTTACTGGATCAAACAACAGCTTTGTGTTCTTGGTGCTGTCCATGGTGTTGAAATCTCTGTTCCAAAGCCTGATTCATTCATTCAATAATCTATCCTTAATGATACGGGTATTTTAGGGCTGAAAAAATAAATAAAAATCACAATTTCTTTTCCCTCATATTGAGAATGTTTAGATCAGAAAGCGTGTTTGTGCTTTGTGGTGCTGTCTATGGTGCTGAACGTTCTTCAGCCACAACAGTTTTAAAATGGTTGTGAATGGTATTTGTGGTCAGTAATCTAATCCATAATCTTGTCTTTATTTTTAGCTTTATCTTATTCTTATGTTTTTATCTTAATCTGAGCTCAATTTGACCAGCTTTGTGATCTGGTCGCTGTCCATGGTGCTAAATATCTTTATGGTTTCAAAAGCATTTAAAAACCTGGTAAATACTGTGCATCCCCAAATTGCCGTGAACAATGAATGAACAGTAACCATTATTCAGTCTCCCCATTGAACGCAGCGACCTCGTTCTTAACCATCTTCACCTTCACCTCTGTATTAACCTTTCTCCTTTCAGTCAATCATTAAACCTCTGCTCCTTTGTTTGTTGGTATGGGTAGCTATTTATCACATTGTGGGGACTAAACTCAATTTATGGGGCCCTGCCTCCTTAAGGGGACAAAAATCAGGTCCCCATGATGTAATTCTTTATTATGACATCAACAGGATGGATTAAAATTACAGGTACAGTATGTAACTTTCTGGAGGTGGCTCATCACCTGCATGATTCCATGAAAATAGAATCTTAGAACCATAATCTATGGTTTTATGCCATAATATGCAAAATTATAACCAAATAAGAATAAGTTTTGTGGAGATAAAAGGATTTCCACATTTTTCAGTGAAATAAAAACAACCAAAATGAAAAAACAACAAAACAAAGCATGCTTTTATTTTAGCTAAAAAGGCGCAAGCTGTGGTTGTAAGATGTGGGTTAAAATAGATTAAGGTAAGGATTTATGTTAAGGTTAGTTAAGTAGGGACTGTGGTTAAGATAAGAGTTAGGAAATGAATGTAAGTTGTAGTGTCCCCAAGAAGCATGGAAATCTTATGTGTGTGTGAATGGTCTGGGTGTTGACAGCGGTTCTTCTTTATTGATGGCAATGTTCATGAATATTTGAAGGACCTCTCAGCCTGGCATCAGACAAAATAGGAAATAGCAGCCTTTTGTGGTTGGCATTTATTCTCCCGAACCACAATATAGTCGTCTCCTTAACAGCTCTGTACAACTCTGGCAGCATGAGCATCCATTGTGTATTAAAATGCCAATATAAGTCAAAGGTTGATAATCTATTATCACTGCCCAGCTTTTGATTTAATTGCATTATTCTGAATGATTAACCAGAAATGTGCCAAATATGGGCCCAGTTGGCATGATTATCCCAATGATTCATCCAGCTACAGATGGGACCCCTATGTCAGAGTGTACATGTGCACTTGCATTTTAAACAGCATGTCTCCATCTAGCAGAGGCAAACAATGCGTTAAGCAGTATGCAAATGAACATCCTACACAGAAGGGGGCGCCAAGAGGTCAGGTAAAGTGCACCGGCCCATCACCTGCCTCTGTACCAGCTGCTGCGGTGGAGAAACATGGCTGACCTTCGCGATCTTCATCTCGCCATCACTTGCGTGGGTTAGCTGAAATGTGCTTGTGGATTCAATCGCTATGGTGCTGCTGTTGTTATCAGCAGTGCCCCAGTATATTTTCTGCATCCAGTCATGTTTCACTACAAAGGTCAGGCTTGAGTAGGTTTTATCGGACAGCTTTGCGCCCCAGACTGCGTTGCGAACACTTCTCTACTTCTATGCTGATGCAAAAGTAACGTTTTGTTCAGTTGTTAAGTGTCAGATGCTTAGAACAATGGTGTTTTGACAGAAATGGTAAGATAAGAAACCTCACAGTGTGCGGCTGCTTTTGTTTGGAAAGCCCTTATCAAAATATGTCCATCAACCCACCAATAGCCCGCATATATTTACATGACTATACGGAAAGTGAGAAGTGATTAATGTGGGATACTGTATGTGCTAATGTGCCATTTATAAATTAATGTTATCTTGGACTACAGACAAAGGTCAGTACAAGAATCAAGAGATTTTTATTTTAAACTTTTATTACAATCTTGTTTTAGTACTGAAATTTTGTGAGGTTTTGTTTATCAAGTCTTGTGCCCAATATTGTTTAATTTACTTGAGCAACATTTGTCTTGCCCCAGTACATATATATTGCATAAATAGCTCTTAAGATCAAAATAAGTCAGATGAATGCTGTCTGCTTCTAATAAAGCATTTTCTTGTCTGATCAGGAAGTGTGGGTTAGCCTGCTAGTTAGCATTACTGTGATGGAAAAACTCTTTGGAAGTTGTGAAAAGCACTTAGACTCAGCGCAAGGAATAATTAGGATGCTTGGAATGCAAAAGATAAGTGAGGAATAACTTTGGATCACTGCAAACTAATTCTGTTTTTCACATTTTTAAGTCAGTAAAAATCAGGTACAGTCCTTTTAAAAGTGACAATAAAATGACATAAATTGGATAATATTGCTAATTGAAATACAAGCTAGATCACATTTTTTAGGAGTGGACCACTGAAATGAGAAAAAAAAAATTAGCATGTAAACTCAGCAACACATTCAAGATATGATTTTTTTAAAAGATAAATTTAGCTGCAATAGTTAATTCAATGATACCATTTGCCAGCCTGAAACTGTACCAGTGTTCCCTTATGCACAGTTATAGTGTACTTTGCCAGCTCAACAGAATGGCTCCTCCAGGCTTTGACTTAGTATTAGTGTTAATTAGCCCATGCAAAGTCACCCTAATGTTCCAATGTAAAACAATGGTGTCCCCTGTGGACCAGCTCTGTACACATTGAGGTGAGCAAATATCCGCTTTACTAATTAGCCTATGTTTGGTCTCCTTGTTGTTTAGCGGTTGATCATTTCCGTCACTCAAACAACATGCCCTCATCACAATCTGTTGAGAGAGACGCCTAGACTTGTTACATGGCCTTTTCCCTCTTGGATATATGCTATGGAGCAATTTTATAAATTTGTAATTGCACAGATGCTACCATTTTCCTGTATGATATCCTACTCACAGCCATTAGAAGCATTTGCCACACTTGTCACACATGCAGGCTTATGTATGATTTTGGGGTATTTATAGATGCAAGGTGAGGATGAACGTTAACATGTTCTCACGTCATCTGCTGTAGCATTAGAATTTACATGCACTGATGTACTTTCTAAAAACTGTTCCTTGTAATTTCTCTGTCAGCAAGTCAAGCAGTTTTGTGACATTTTATTCTAAATGTATGGTTAGCTTAAAGATGTACTGTGTAAATCTTCTGGTGAGGGGACCGCCACAGATTAGTCTTATGCCCCATTGTAATTATGACCCAGTGTGTAAAAGTTGTGCTCAGTGTTTTATCGTAGACTTCTGTGGGCAGTGAGCCTTCTCTTTTTGTCCCTAGTGTAACAAGCTAAAGGGTGGCATTGCTCCAAATAATAATTTATGTTGATAATTGCTCTGGCGCCCTCATCTGGTCTTACTTACTGTGAGTGGGGTCTCCTTTCCACAGACATGACCTGTAACTTGGCCTGTTGACATTGTCTGTTGTCTCCATAGATAGATACGTTTATTGTCAAACATTAAACATTAGAACATTCAAGGCAAATGAATAACATGTCCAGACAAGCAGGTAGAGGATTATTCCTCTTTAAAAGTTACACCTTTAAATAAATGATATTAATTTAATACAGTGTTGTCATTTTCAAGTGTCCAATTTTTTATTCTATTTCATTACAATAATTATTTACAATACTATATTCTGTGAGCTGATATTTATTTTTGATCTTCTCATATCAAATACAACTTTTGAGAGATTTATACAATGTAGCCATATTAATATAGATACATTCCATGGTATCTTCCCAGTTAAAACATGGAAAGATCCGTCCCGGGGCCTGTTCTTCTGTAATTGGTATGAAATATCTTTATTCAATTTCACAGTAAGAAGCTCTAGTCCTTTAAAGTCTATCTTTTATGGAACAGCATGTGGGTCTGAGGGCTTGTGTGCTTTTACAAGAGTTACATAAAAAGAAATACTGTGCTTTGGAACCAGTTGCATTAGGTTTTTCATGCATTCATTACCTAGCAGTATGTTCTCCTATGTGACCATGGGATGTGGAGTATTTGTTCACCAGAGACCTTAAATGCTGGAGACATCATTAGACATTTAAATGAAGCCGCCTATGTTCCATCAAAGTGCCATAACCTTCAGAGTGATGGAAACACTCAATAGGAGGCTCTCAGTGCATGCTGGCAGGGCCCCCGCAATTACTGCACGGCACTGCAGGGGGCAGAGGGTGCAACCTGGCACAAACAATACTTTAAACTGTGTCTCCACACCAGCTGGAGGTGTGCTGAGCCAGTCACACCAGCGCTTGTTAACTGGTTAGAAAAGGCTCTAATGAACACAAGGTGAGAGTGAGGACAGGAAAAGTTTAGTTCTTTTAAATAAGCTTTTTTATTGTGATGTAAAATAATAAAACTTCTGTTCTGGGTTGAAGCCCATTCCCACTAAAATGCATGTGAGAGGTTAGCTTTCTAATTTCATTGAATGTAGTTGCAAATTGGCAGTTTGGTTCCTGTCGGTGTACAGCTGTGGTTATAGTAGCAGTTAACCACCTCTTGTATGGAGTGAATGACTAAAGCATTGTAAAACACTGAGCATCTTGAAAAATGATATCTAATGCCTCATTATCATTATTATTGACTAAATTTACAATAAACATTGGCTCCACTGAGTCTAAAGGATACTGATTGCCTATAGGTATTATCAGCATGGCCCTAAATATTAGCTAAAAATGATAGAACATTGTCTTTTAAATCTTCAATTTTGTCTTTTGCAAATGAATCTTCCATTTTAATGCCTTACACTTGTCAAACTCTACGTGTCATTATTCTTGCAAACAAAATTAGCATTCCATTTCTCCACATGTAGTTTATTTTGCTGCTATTTCGAATGACGTGTTATTGTCAAAAAACAAAAAAAAACTACCATTGTGGAAAACTAACATTGTGGAAAAGACGCTGTTCTTCCTCAACCATACACCTAATATGTTCCATTCTAGCGTTAATGTTGCATAATAAAATGTTTGGTACCACGTTAAAGTGAGTCAATTATTCATTAATGGTCTTTCCCAGAAAATGTATGCCCCCTGAGCAGCTGGGTGTGCCACAATAGCCTGGACGAAATAGGGTTTTAAGTGCATATCATCAATAACAGTGCACAGGTTCAATGTGGCAATAATTTGTAATATGGATTTGTGAGGCAGCGTCATTCAAACTGGGATCTCTGTGAGCTGTGGAGGCCGTCCCTAGAGCTGTGATGCATTTAATGTCTGTCAGGAAACTTAGTGACAGTTTGTCTTCCTCTGAGCTGATGCCATCTTGCTGTCACCCTGATGCAGTAATATTGGACCCCATGCAATATCCGCACTGGGAAGAGTAGTGAATACTGCGTAGTAGATGCAAGGGAATGAAATGAAGCGATGAGCGATTGGCCTATTGACTGACAACATTATGATAATTGCGGTTTTCATTTAAGGTGTGTTGTTAATTCTAGCTCTAGATGCCTATGTTAGTAGCACAGATCAGTCAAAAAATGTTTAAAGATGGATATTACACTTGTATGGAGTATTAATTAGCACACACCATTTAGATCACCTTATATTCTTTGAAAATTGTATATTCACTGACAAAAAAACATAGTAAAGGTTTCTGTAAAGGATGAAAAAAGATAATGCAGAAGATACAGTTATTCTGGCAATTATTTTATGCAAGTTATAATATATATCCAACATAAATATCCAACATTTTTTGTACAATTTGAGGCTATTCTGGCTATGCCCCCTTGAACTCACGTAGAGGCAAATAGGGTTAAAAAAAAAAAAAAAAAACTCGAGTGTGCAGTCTGCTTTAGACATCAGATACGTTTTGAGCTTGCCCACCCACATGCAACACCACAGCACAGCCTCAACTTAGGACTAATTATATAAACTTCATAGAACAAGGTCAGACTCAATATTTTCTATTCATCTCTCTCTCTCAACACTTCTCACATCAAAAATAGTCCTCATGAATGTGCGGGATTTAACAAAGTTGGGCCTATGCTCAGACTTTATAAAAGATCAGAACTACTAGACCTTCATTTGAGAACCCATGACAGATGTTAGCCTGTTATGCGATCTGTCTATTCACTGTTTTATTGGGCTGGCTGTATTCACTCCTGAGTGTATGACCCTGTATTGATAAGATATGAGTCAGTGGTAGATCTCATTAATTACACAGAGGAGCTGCTGTGTTTGGGTGGGACATGTTTGTCAGATCTGGGTCACCCTATTTGGTGTTTTGTGGTTTTGTTTTGTTAGGTTTTTACTTGTTTTTCACGCTTCATTTCACGCTCCTCGTGTTTGGTTTGTTCCCTTTTTTTTTTTTTTATCTCTGTTGCTGTCATGGCAGCCCTTAATGTTCTTCTTTTTTTCTCTCCTCTTAATCAATATTTTTCCACCTTTTTGGAATTTTTTTGTTTTGTTTTTTTACATCTCAGTTTGCCTTTATGTCCTGCCTTTTGACGTCAAACCAAACCAAAAGTATTGGTTACGATTCTGTTGTGAGCTGTTGTGATTTCAAAGGAGAAGTCCCAGTCAACACACACGGTCTCCCAAAGAGATGCCACGCTTTTGCAATGCACCATCTAACTCGCTCCCGTCAACACTCAAACCTTCTCCAACCTGCTTTTCATGCAACATCAGAGCTGTCATAAACCAGCTGAAACCTTCTATAATGCAATAAAAATAACCTAAGTGATATATCGCTCAGTGTTTCTGCATCACTGAGGCTGCAATGCAATGATGAAAAAAGCTTAAAGGTTTAGGTCAGCAGCACAATAACAGCATTGGGCAAGCGGTGCAATTTTAACCCTAGATGACTGGCCATGAAGTGTTGTTTTGCCCGTACAATGTGAGGACTATGAAGGATTTTATTTTTTCACCAAAACTGTAGTAGCGTAGGTTCACAGAAAACGAAAGCAATTTCCTCATTTCAATTCATGCTATTCATGTTACGGTACAATAGTCCTGATTACTGTTTGTAAACAATCTGATCTGCGTGGGCATATTGGCAATGATACATATTAAATTGTTGGGGGAATTAGCCACCAAAAATCACAGTTTCGGCTCACAAGAGTGGATGATTTTGGGTGAAGCAGATACAATAAATGAGGCTGTAAGCCTTAAGTAACTGAATAAGTAATTTGTCTTTATAATTCTAGAAATTGCACCAGTTTAGCATTTTCTGGACAGTGTGCATATTGGCTACACATAACGGCAACCTTCTTATCATCTGTTGGCAAACAACACATAAGCTGTGAAGTAGTAGCATAGCAGTGGCTTAAATAGAAACATAAAAATAATGATTTTACTCCTCTATAAGATCCTTGAAAGATCTATTGGGACAGTTTAATGGTTATATGTATTCAGTAGTATTCTTCAGCCATATATCAGCCCCTCTGCTCAGTGTATTTACAAGCTAAATGTGCTGTTAACACAGGAAGTACTCAGATCCCACTTGTCATTCATGTGTAGATCATCTCTCACTATACAGCCTTGACCAACTGTGAAATCAGTTTGCAAAGCAGCCTTGTGGTGCGCTCAACAAATTCTCGCCTGTTGCTTAAGAGATGTTCAATACAAATAATGTTTAGAGTCAATATAAATGTAGCGTGCTAAGCTGAATATTGAGTGAATGTGTTGCTTAGGGCAGCACAGGTGCCCTCTCTCACCCAAAATAAATGCCTCATTGTGTGTGGAGCCTGACACAAGGTTAGAGTCTTTTAAAATCCCATTAAAGCTCCAGAGGTACTGCATTTCTTCAGTACTTCTTCGATTCAAATTCTACTTTAACAGCCTGAATGTGGCCCCAGTTAATCTCCCATACACCTGTAGGACCTTTGATTCAATTATAACTTTACTTGTCCTTGTTAATTTTCTATTATAAATGTATGACTGTATTCTAACTCATTCATTATAGACTCAATTAGTTCCTTAATGTTTCCCAATATAGGAATGAAGTTGAGGGAAATAATGGACATGCAAGTTACTGTTATAAAATGTATCATACTTAAATATACAGTACCGCAGTCGCATGTAAACCTCCAGTTATATGATTATCCTGTTATTTGGCCACTGTTTGAAGAAGCAATTGTTAGAATTTATTTACACTAAGTTAATTGTTTGTGTGTTTATAGAGATGAAAAAGCTTTTAAAAGTGTTTGATTGATACTAAGCTAGGTGTTTTTCTTACATTTCTAATCCAAACACAGCACAGGTAAGAGCCCGGATAAGAGAGTTTTATCAAGAACAAAACACCCCACAACATACTGTATGCTAAGTGTGTGCAAACTGCTCACTGGGGGAGTGATGTTTTGCCGTAGCATAGGAAAAGTTCTGTGTCATTATGGAAAGTTGGGGGCTGTTTCATGATTTTCATAAATAAATTCTTGATTACAGAGTAAATTAGCGGAATCTATTAGCATAAGCACTACAAGCATTAGCACAACACTTTTTGAGCGTAGGCATAGGTCCGTAGAAGAAGTACTGTGTTCCTTTTATTTTAAAAGTATTTCCTGTGATCTTTTTGTATTATTTGAAGGTTCAAACTAAATTGTCAACAGAAAGAATATATGCCTCAATACAAATAGAGACATAAAGGTAAAGAACATATAGAGAAACAAACCCAAAGCAAACTAAAAAGGGTCCTGGACTCTAAATAAATGAGGTGACAGCAGATCATGAAATAAATACAAAAACTTAAAGGCATTGTACATGATTTTTAGTATCTTGAAAAACAGAACTTGTTCATTTTAAATAGTTTGCAGTGGTCCAAATCTATTCATCACATGCCTTATTCATTTTGAGCATCATAATCATTCATCCCAATGCGTTCATAAGCGCTTTTAACAACTTTCAGAGACCAGAGTTTTTTGTCATGGTAATTATAATTAATTCTAACTAGTATGCTAATGCACACTTCCCGATTCTCAGACAAGAAAACTGTTCATAATCAGATACAGACAACATGCAGTGAACTTATTTAACCTGCTTATTACAATATATCTGCACTGGGGCAAGACAAATTTTGCTCAAAAGCATGGGAAAAGAAAAATTCGAGTACAGGGCCTCTAAGATGACAGCTGCAGAAAAGAAGGGTCGCAGCTCTTCTAATAATTTGCATACATGTACATTTGTAGTGAAAAGTGAGAAATCTTGTTTTCAGGACATAATTAAGTTGTAATAGTTCACGTAAGCGGTAAACATGGCCCACAGTCCCATTCTCAGAGCTGAAGTCTCACCTTGTTTGCAATTCTGTCAGTCTCCCATCTCTCTGACAAGATATAGGTGTTTGCTTGACCTACACCATTCTCACGCTCACATGCATGCTCACAGGCACACTCACATGCACGCTCACATTCAGCCTCACATGCACGCTCACATGCACACTTACATGCGCCCCGGTGCACAGCCTGCTCTCTGCCCATCTTATCAGGATCTGTGGCTATAGGCAGATATGGCTCGGTGCCTGTCTCTAAAGGGAGCCCACTGAACGGCAAGAAAAGAAAAGCATTGCCTACAGCCTGGCCCATAACGCTATCTCTCACATTTCACACATAAAATACTCCGGCACTCACCACCCAGGTAGCAGGGTTAAGTTTTTTGACCTCCGATTCTAGTTAGCTTGTGCAGTACTGTAATAAAAGTTAGGAAAGGTTTTGTTTTTGTTTTTTTCAGGGTTTTTTTGCGTTTATTCTTGAAAACGAACAACTGGATAGGCAGCTGAGAAGATGATGGGCTGTAGCCTCCCATCTCTCCAGAACCTGTATGTCTCCAGGACTCAGGGGTGAGCAGGTCAGATTGTAGCTGACCCTTTCTCACCCTGGAAGTACTATTTGAGCCACTCCCCTCGGGTAGGAGGCTGCAGTCCGTTCAGACCAGAACTTCTTACCACAAGAACATCTTCCCCTCTGCTGTTGGACTCTTGAACACTCTATGACACCTGCTTTTTTAAAACATCTGTCACTGTCATTTTAAACAGCTATAATTGAACTGTTGGGCATGTCCTTATTCACTTTATGATAGTTTAAGTTTACAATTAGTAGTCATTGTTTTATTTTGCACTATACCGCCAAAGCAAATTCCTTATTTGTAAATTTTGTTTATTGTAACACTTATTCTGATTCTAGTTCTGATTAAATGTTTGGGTTTTTTGGGCTTTTTTGCATAAATCTTACAGACAAAAACAAAAAAAACCAAAAAACATGTGATTCATTTTGACTTCACTAGAGGCTGATAAACATGCTTATGATCTGTCATTGGTGACTAAAATATTGATGATTATTAATAATTTTACATTAATAATTTTGAACTTTTGGGGCTAAATATATTTTTTTCAGCTTTGCTGTTCTAACCGTCGACTGTGAGTATTGCAATGAGGCACCATTATTCCTAAAATGCATTCAGATTTTTTATGCTATGTGAGGTCAGAATAATGTGGAAGTTTGAGCTATTTGGAAGTGACTAATGTATGTATATGTATATGATATTTATCTATGCACAGGTAAATGTTAGAGGTCTCACATAACAGAAGCAGCAGTGGGCCCTCCTGCTCTAATGGATAATGACAGGGCTCAGCAGCAGGAGAGGGCTGCGTCACACGGCCGATGAATAAAAGAACCACACAATGTAGTGTGCATGAAACACTGGTTGGATGTGCTTTGATAGAGCTCTGCTCCTGCCAGTTTCCCTGGATAATCCTGCTCGTTACACCACAGTGTCCCTGCGTTCCGAGGGCAGCCACAATACAGAACCCATCTCACCATAGCCCCTCTCTAGAGGAAAGAGTGCACATACTGTACACATCACTGATAGATGAACGTGTCAGCAACTTTACAATACATCCTCATGCCCAAGTTGTACCAAACTTAAGTACGGCAGGGTTTTTCAAGTATGTGATTTATTGTGGGATGCATGTCACCACCAAATGACATCTCTGGTGGTTGGACTCATTTATCATGCGTTAATAAGGAGATTTACACAAAGAAGGATGTGTTCTATTCTGCTCACTCAAGAAGGTAATTAAGATATTGGATGAGACCTGCCACTCATACTCATGGTGTGCTGATAAAATGGCTTGTTTTTGATTGGTTGGCCACACTACAGCAGCAGCTCATACTCTGAGCATCTCTCTGGGAGAGATTTGGAGGCGTCTGTCCTCACAGAGTTTTGGCCAATTAAAAGCACCACTACACTCCAGATCTGACCAGTACTGGCTGGTTGTTCAAGGGACCTCTGTATCATGGTCCAGTCTGGTCTACTACAGTCTTAGGTTCAAATAATTGTGGCATGAGGTCACGTGTCCCATTTGGCAGATTAGCCTAATTTAGCCGGACAACTCTTGATATCTATTTTAAGAATCTCTTTTTGTATTTTCCCTGTTCAATTCCACTAGGACATATTAAATGTCGGACACTCCACCAGTGTCACATTGACACGTAAATGCTATTCCAATTATTGGGAGCCCTCACTGCTTGCTGTCAAATTACCAGTGCGAGGAGGGGAGGATGGTTCTTAGAGCTGCTCTCTGGCATTTTTCCTGACAGGCAGAAGAAAGGCGGCTGAGAGCAGCACCAGGGAAGGTTCGGAGCTCAATGTGCATTTGAAATGCTGAATCCAGGTAATCAGACAGACTCACCCTGAGACCACCAGGTTAGTCCAGGAAGGAAGTTCTTGTATCCTGACTGGAGATCAACTAGGGCATGACCAATGTGTGGAAACAGCCTGCATTACATATCAAGCACAAATAAAGATTTCTTACAAACTGAATATACCTTGAGGCATTGAGAGGTACAGATCTTCTCTTGCAGTGGTTTGTTGCAGAGAGGGAAGTCAGAACATTTGAAGAAGCTATGTGTGTGCTGAATATATAGGAGTTATATAATGTCAAAGCTATGATGCTTTGTTGTAAGAAAAGTGATAGAAAAGTGCATTGCCATCCCATAAAACCCTGAGTGCAGCTTCAGATGTCATACTGTTCCTTTAAGCCTTGCTGCAGGTTATTCTGGACTTTGTTGTGTGCACACTGCTGGAGCACATTTGTGCAGGGCTGGCTGCTCCATGGCACAACCATGTCTCCTGAAACAAGCTGTGTTTCTTAAATGACACCTCAGCTCTGGGGACCTGGGGCCAACAGACACCTGACGAGTGTTATGTGTGAGTTATTTTAGGCAGGGCGTCAGTCACTGCAACAGCCCTTTGCTATATTTACACACATACACACACACAGAGGCAGAAGGCCTCATTAGCACTGCGCTGTAGCCGCTCTGCTAACGCTTGCTCTGCTCAGATGTTCACACACACTTGTCAGGCACACTGTGCAACCAACGAGAGGCTTCTCTATAAAAAGTGTCTAAGCACAAACTTTTACCGTCATTTTCTGAATCTTAAGGTGCACCATGGAGCCAAAGATAGAGACATATACCAGAGAGTTAGCACAGGCATGTAGCTTGTTAGCATGATTGTTGGGGGGGGGCTCTTTCTTTACTGGTTGTTATGAATACAGCTGGGTGGAGATCTAAAGGGTGCAGACTGGAGGAAGGAAATTATAGGTTGAAGGTTGGAAGCCAGAGGGGAGCGGCTGCAGAGAGGTTCTCCCGTCTCTGAGCAGAGTGATAAGATACACGAAGAAGGCGGGGTAAAGGGCTGGTGTGGGCGGGAGGAGAGGATGATAATGGAGGAATGTAAAACCAAACAAAGGCCAGACCAGAGGCAATGGAGGAGAAAACAGTACAGTGCTCGAGGCTAATCAGGAGCTGTGGCACAGGGATGGAGGTGTTTGTGGGCTTCCGAGAGCCCAGAGGTGAGCCAGCAGGCATGTTAACAATGCATACTCCAAGGCCACACACAGTAATAAGGCTGAGGCGCTCACTGTCCTCCTCAGAATCATAATGTGTGCACACAGAGGAGAAACCATCTTTACCAGAGCCGGATGTTTAAACACAGTCATCTGTTCCCTCGACACGATTACCCTCCTGTCATATTACTTTAATGTATTTACACAGTGGACATGGGGAATTAGACTTTCTTCCTGCCAGCCTGGTTTCTCAAAGCTATCTATATTCTGTCTTCTCTGCTTTTCTCCTCCAGCATCACCACAGGAACATCCAAAATGGACAGTATGTTCTTTAATAGCAACTCTGTCCATTTGTCCAGTTTTGAGACTATAAATCAATTGAAAATCAATTAAATCAATTATTCTAAAAATAGTCGTTGCTTTGATCATCGTAATGTTATCTGGACTATACAGACTCAACAGATACAAAAATGCCTTTTATAACAAAGACAGAGGCATCATTACATCAAAATGTTAAAATTTTCAGATTTTCATCAACAATAAACTTGTTCTCTTGTTCTCTATCTAGAAGCCTTCATTCACAAGTTTCATTGTACAGAAGAAATAATTGTTTGACTGGTGGACTACTAAAATAACCATTAGCTCCAGCCCTATAACATATATATTCTTCCAATTTGGTAATCACATAACATTAATGGAGGAGGAGGAGCTGAAAGTCAAAGCTCTTGATTTACCGGTCAAGCTACGTTCCTACCCTCACCTATGGTCATGAGCTTTGAGTAATGACTGAAAGGATAAGATCGCGGATAAAAGCAATCTTGTATCCTCAGTATGGGTGGGCATTCCCTTACAGATAAACTCAGTCATGCAGGAGGAATTCGGAGTAGAGCCGCTGCTCCTCCACGTCGAGATGCCTCCAGGCATGTCCCATGGGGAGTAGGCCCCAGGTAAGACCCTGGACACGCTAGAGTGTCTCTCTTTTTATATTTACAAAAATATATCTGAAGAGCAATCATAACACAATATAATTACTATTACTTTAATGAAAATACTAAATAAAGTCTGTGTCTCCTATGCACAAGACCGTTGGTGTGCCCTATGTATTATGTATGACCATGTAAATCCTCATAAATCCCAAACTTGGCTCCTGCATAGGAACAAACTGCAGGTCTCTGACACTGGTCATAAATATAGGCGACATGCTCAGAGAAATGTGAGGATGTGAGGGCCAACTCAGCTCCACGAGCTCCATATAGGGCACGCTTTTTCTGCGGCCCCAGTCTAAAATATTAGTTGATAACATTTTGATCACATGAAAATGGATTTGCTCAAACACAAAGGATATATTAACAGTAAACGTATTACTTGGTCTTAGTGTCAGCTCAAACTGTCAGAGCCTAATTTATCTTTATATTAGCTAAATTAAAGTTTAATTTTTTCTCAGCAAAATTCTAATCAAACACATCTTATATCTGATTCTTCTGTATCTCCTGATGTAATGATGTGTCAAAGCTAGTCACCAAACTATTAACTTAGCATTCAGAAGCAGACGCTGGGCTTTACTCACATGTCTGGCCTCATCAGTCCCTGCTGTAATCAGGAGAGCACTGTCAGAAAACACAGCTCAGGCTACTGTGGAGGGTACGTGAATCTAACTCCAATGAGAGAGCTGAGTAAACAGTGACAGGGCCAATTCCCCTTACCAATCTCAGCACAAATAAAGGAGAACAAGGGGGCATGGAGACTTAACAAAGCTGTAGCATCACTTGATCACAGCAACGCCGTCAGAGCACTAATGAAAAACATATACAAGAATACTTCTGAAGAACAAAATTAATGTTGGACTGAAAGGTCATCAAATAATTTATGAAACCCATTTTTTGTCAGCAGCTTGAAATGACCTTGTTGAAGAAAATTAAAATCTACACTGGAACTGTGCTGTGATTTGTGATTAAAGGGCATTGTGGAGAAAAGGGATATTTAATAGAAATTACATTGGCAACCTTCATTAAATAATTTTGTAGTATGTCTGGATAGACTTCAGTAGAGGAGGGCAATGTGACAAGCTGGGCCAAAAGGTTATTGCTTGAGCAAGAATTTCAGCACCAGGAGCTGTCCACTTTGACCACAGCTAACACTAATACTGTATAGTTTAAATTCCTTTCTTGTGCTTTAAATCATTTGTAATGAAACACAAGATCTGGATGTACTTGGCTGATTAGTGAAATTATTTATTTATTTTAAAAAGTGTACAACATATAAAACATAACAGAAAAAACGACAAATGCACTTTAAATTATAATATGTTTTACAAAATAATAAACTCCTAGTTACCACTGTTTTCAAAACAAGGTACATCAGTTATGATTGAATCAATACCAAAATAACAATAATTCAATACTGGCAAGGTATCTAAAAGTGTCTAAGAGTTCTCATGCTTGCACAAACCTTAAACCTTGCACAGTACATCTTTACTTGCTAGGTCCGTATTTATTATTTAAGATACAGTTCAGAATATATTCACTCTCACTTTAAGGAGTATTTGTACTGGATCAATATTACAATACTAGCCCTGGTTTTACTTGATGTTGGATAAAAACATAAAAACACTGATATCCCCCATCATTTTTTGTCTTTTCAGCACTTTTGGAGTACACTAGAGCAGTTTTGTAAATCATCTTCCAAGTCTTCACCTTTGCTTGGTAAACACACATGTACTGTATCCATGTTACACTTTTGTCCTGCTCCGCTGTTTACCTGCACAGCACTTCAAATCCTCAGCAGCATC
The DNA here is from genome assembly GCA_019594935.1 of Periophthalmus modestus. NCBI lineage: Eukaryota > Metazoa > Chordata > Actinopteri > Gobiiformes > Gobiidae > Periophthalmus > Periophthalmus modestus. Next base: position 26,431,119 of record JAIEZT010001214.1, read on the forward strand.
TAAATAAGATATATCCCAATTACTTTCCTTGCACACGTCTCATGTGAGGTGCGATAATTCACTTAACCCGGGGCAGACAGGTACCATTTGTTTACACATCCTCTCCTTGTGTGTGCTCGATGGCGTATTAAAACCAAGCTGCCTTCCTCTTTTCACCAGACCCCCGCATAGCACTTTCTGGCTCTCTGTTTCCATGGAAATGTGCCCTGGGAAGTCTTTACAGCTCCTAACCTTGAAAGTAAGATTGACTCAGAAAATATAGTGTAGTCGGGATGGAGGTGTCATAACAGTAATCAGCGCTGCATTTGATACTCCCTTTGAGTCCGCCTTCATTTCTGCCAGCTTCATTATAACCACCCCTGCTGTGTCGGGCGCCTAAGTTGCCAGAAGGAGAGTGAATTAGAAGATTACAAAAAAGCAAATATATCCTAATTTGGAGTCGATTACATTATGAGGAGTTTTATTCAATAGAAGCATTGTTCACTTTTTCCTTGTGTGTAAAAGTTATTCTGAAGACAAGTTATGTGTAGGTGTGATATGATGTAAGCAGTAACACAGGTAGCATAACAGCCACATCCGCCTCTCCATCACAGCTGTGTAAAAATAGGGCAGAAGTGTAAGTTCAATTAACACATTGTCATATTAATAAAGGTTTTTAATCCTCTGAGATGCTGGATTGTAGCGTGCCTTGGTAGAACTTTATAATAACTAATAACCTTAATTAGCCTTAATAATGTATAAACAAGGATTTAATTCATAACGGACAAATAGTTTATGAACAATGATTTAGGATTACTTAATTAAAGATGCACTGGGTAACATTTCTAGCATCAATATCAGGGAGTGCTTGTCAAGATACAGGTCATATCTGTGGAGAGACGAGCCCTCTGACTGTGTGGATGTACATTTTGCCTGGTATTTTTTGAATGATTTTGAATGACGTTAGACAGAAACGGTTTATGGCAACATTTAGCATCCCCTGAACAGAAAAGATACACAGAGCACGTTTAAGTGGCTAGGGTTATAGATAGAATATAGAGTTACTAAGTTTGATTAATTCCTAACAATTCCCAATAAATAATCATAATATTCATTTTGATTTTAGTCTCGGTTCATGCTGTTGTGATTGTGTCTGTTATATTATATTTATAATCTTTGACCCTCGTGGATCATTATGTTATAATTTGCACATTTTAAATCAAAATATTGATAAAAAATGACATGATAAAATAAACACATCCACAGACTTCTGCGTAAACTGTGGTGCCAAAAGGTGCCGACGTCACCGTAAATGTCATCACAGCAAAGAGCCATGAAGTTGTCAACCCCTCCTATGGATAGCTGCACATCACGCTAGGAAGCTGTAGATTTTTTTTGTGCCAAAATTATTACGTGCTACTGCTGAATTCCAGGTGCATCGCAGATTAAGAAAATAAAAATGGAGAATAAGGTAGGTAAAGAGCAGTGGGCGTATGCCCGTGGCAGTGAAAATGGGAATTGATCAGCAAAATGGCATTTTGAAAAAAAAAAACAACGCTTAAAGATTGCTCAAACATGTACAAATCATTCCAAATAGAAGTCTGGGTGAGTAAATGGTGAGGGGAACTACTATAACATGGTAAAAAGCTCAGAAGACTTTGCAGAATAGATCTGCTTTAAGGCTATCATAAATGCAGTTATTATAATGTGCTACCAGTGGTTTTGTATTCTGCACTGCAAACTGCAACCATGTGTTATTTATGGTCTATGACATTAATGTGGGATGAGTGAGATCGGAGGGGCCCTTTGTCTCGTGTGAATTTCAACTAACAGCAATTTATGAAGCATTCTGATGCTTGACTTTCTGCAGGGGTCAGAGTTCACAGGGGAGGGCCGTGATGAGGAAGCTTGTGTAATTTATGTATTTAACTAGCAAAGCAATCTGGAAAGACGTAAGCTGTGAAGATGAATTGTGCAGAAAGGGTCATGAGAATGTCATGGGAAGTCATAAAGGGTTGGTGTTGTTTAGTCACTCAGAAATTTGCATAGTATAATTGATAATTATATAGTAATTAAAGGGGACATATTATGTAAAGTTGACTCTTATGTGCTTTTAACCATGTTACGGATTGATTCAGGCATGCTTGAGTAATCCTGCATTGTCCTCCATTTAAGGCTTGAGTGCTCGGAAAATTTCTACCCCCTACCCCCTTTCTTTGCTTACTGCTCTGTATTTACTCTGGATCATACATGTAGTAAAAAAAAATGCCATTTTTCCATTTCCATTTTCCTTTTTTTTTTTTAAATGAAAGTGTGCTCAAATGTCACGATGAAGAGGCAGAGGTTCTCAGATCTGCAGTTTTGAACAGGAAGCCAATGGACATGTTTCTGTTTTTCTGTCCTGCATCAGCTTTATGGTTTACAATGAACAGGGCTCATATGATTACAGTAGATTACAATATACAGCTGTTAATCTTGAATCTGATTTATCAATGGGCGTCATGACTCAAGATGGTCACAACTTCAAGCCAATGTAATGTGTTTAGTTCTGACAAAACATGTTCCAAATCTGAAAGTTTTCGCTGAGCCCAGAGGCAAATAATTACTAATCCAATCTAAAAAAAAAAAGTAGAAACTGCATCTTCCATCCCACACAAACTCCCTGTACGGATGATTTCAAGAAGAACACTGTTTTCATCTTTTAAGGGAAGAAGTTAAAACATCAATGAACTCTATCTTAACACCTCCGTTCTTTCTGCTCAAACGCGTTGGCAATAAAAAGTCCCATATTCCCTCATTGAGTCAAGTGGAGGAGGAGCAAGCATCAGTCCAGGTGTGGGTGGTTCACTGGAGAGAGAGGGGCTCTGAAGTCACCGCTAGCTCACTGCGCAATGACTAACACAGGTTTACTGCTGTTTGTTGGATAGAGACACGCCTATAGTCGGCTTTATTGGCACTCTGGTCCAGTCTGGGCTTAAATCTAGCATTTAATAAGTCTACACACCACACAGGGGTCATCGTCTGTCATTTAACAGGCTCATTATTTCACATTGTTTTGGTCCTCCGCTCCTCGTCAGCCGTGGTAGAAGGGGAAGGAGGTGTTTGATGTGTCGATCAGTTGGAGAGCTATGTGAATGGGGGGCTTTGAGAGGGGAGGACGGTGCGTATATAACATCTGCTAATGAGGTGGCCCCGGATCATGGTGGTAATTCTGGGCTGTCCACATGAATATTCACAAGCAGGAAAGGGCTCGTTCAAGGTGACTGTGGAGGGCATCGCAGGACAAGAGGGTGTTTTTAAAGTCAGGCTGAAGCTGAAAAATAAAACTAAATTTAGACTATCACTAGGAAGATAGTGAATAATAATGTCTTGTTTGAAAAGATAATTTGAGGTCATAATTTGTTGCAATAATTTGGCAAACTGTGAACTCTCCTTGAAATCTTGAGCCGGGCATGTAATAAGTATAAGGTTTACTTTATTAACCCAGTTCAAATTTGGTTTTTTTTGCATTTGATCTTTTCTTCTCCAAATTGTCAGGAGCACTGGGCAACTGGATGATTTTGTGTATTGTTTTTTTAAAGGAATGATAAGTAAAATAATTTCATTTGAAATTCTATAAACATGATCTTACTGTGTTCCCAGTTACTAGGTAAACATGTTCAGATCAAATATAGATTTTGCATATAACACGTTTAATGCTGATTTATTCTTAGTTACATGGTGGACGCAATCTGTTCATAATGGCCAAGTATTGTCTTGTCCAGTGCTGAAATTCAGTTGTTTTAAACCCAAATGGTGATCTGAATCATCACTACCTATAACCCATATTGTGTTATGGTCCGATCAGAGTACTGTATTCTGAATACTTTCACATTAAGTTGCATATGTTATAGTGTAAAAATGTTGGAAAAAGCTTTATTGTTTGTTTCACTGTTTGTTTCACTGCATTTCCTTATTATTGACTGGGCAATGAAAACTTCCAAGAGCAGTGTTTTCTATTTTTCCACTATTACCATGCAGTTTGAAGCCTAATGTGGGTGAATGAATATCCTGATGCAGTAATAGTATTCTGACTAAAATTAAAGTAAGTTAACCAAATGAAAAAGTAACTATAGCAAAATACAGTTAATCAAAATTAGTATTCTGAATATTTTTATTACTTACTAACACTGGCCACCAAACAGAAATACCTAAGAAGAATGAGTAGGCCTACTATCAAGTCTCATTTTAGAATCTTTGTTATTCAACTCTGCTTGGAAACACATTGATTGCGTGACAACTTTTTTTCACACACTACACTTCTGGCAAACACCTATTTTGAATAATTGCTTCATGTCTCAGACTCTTGAGGAATTAGGAAGCAGAATATTCAGCATCTCCAGGGATCAAACTACCGTCTTAACAATTTATCATGTTTGGCCGCACAGCAGTAGAAATCAATAGCATAGTTCTACTGAGTGGAATTGACTGAGTGTGAAATTGCAATCAAACTGCAACTATTAGCCTCCACCAAATAGATACAACAGAGATGAATGATGTTTACAAATCCCCTGAAATCCACTTTACATTGTCCTATTACTTTGTTCAGTCTGTCTCTAAAACACCCTTGTAAATGTAATTTGAGTTTCACACTCAAGAGACCATTGAATTATCAAAATGTTGGCATTTATTATTTTTATTTAATATAGCGCAATTTAGCTAGTGTGTCAAATGAATTTTAAAAAATTAAAAATAAAAATGTCTTCAACAAAAGAACCAAGATCCTTGGGTGCTTTGTCTAAAACAAAGCACAGATACTTGCCTGAAAATATTTAAAGAGTGGCTTTTGGTCACCTCTAGATTGCCACATTTTTCCACCTCTTCCCATTTTTATTTTCAGTATATATTTTTATTTTTATTTTATTTATTTATTTTTTTCATGTTGGCCTTACAGCTACATAATAATGGCAAAGGTGTGTGTGTGTATGTATGTATGTATATATATATATATATATATATATATATATATATATATATATATATATATATATATATATATATATATATATATATATATATATATATATATATATATATATATATATATATATATGTGTGTGTGTGTGTGTGTGTGTGTGTGTGTGTGTGTGTGTGTGTGTGTGTGTGTGTGTGTGTGTGTGTGTGTGTGTGTGTGTGTGTGTGTGTGTATATATATATATATATATATATATATATATATATATATATGTATATATATATGTATATAGATATAGATATATAGATATATATATAGATAGATAGATAGATAGAGATAGATAGATAGATAGATAGATAGATAGATATAGACAGATACATATACACACATATATGCATGTACATAAAAAGTTAAAAATAGCATATTATCACATGTGTACAGGTGTCTATATTTTCCAAAACATCTTGTTTGCCATTGAGTTTATTGGTCAGTTTTTTCCCAGGGGAAGTGCTGATGAAAACTGCAAACATAAGTCCAGTGTGGGAACATGTGGGGTTGCCCTCTTTAAGAGAATACACTTTCTTACTAAAGACATAATGATCATTAACATAGATTGGGTGACACTATAAAACAGTTCAGCAAAGATTTAACAGACACAATGATGGTGAGCTGGCAAACTTGTTTCCCGCAATCTGTTGAATAACAGCATTTATGTTGATCCATGCCTCCATGAGTAGGAGTCATACAGGAGTAAATACATCTGCATCATATAGGCCACTTTATAGTATTGACTGCATCACTTTGTTGATTGTGGGGTGTGTCAGGGTCACCAATTAGACAAAAAGAGACAAGAGAAATGTTGGAGTCTCTGCTTTAATAGACTTCTAGCTAAAAAAAAAAAACAATGAGCTGGCAAGTTTTAAACAGTATGAAGAAATACATTGACCCAACTCACAACAACTTCCCAAAACCCCTTCACAATAACATTTTTGTGTGGGCAAAAAATATGCTTTATGTGTCCACCACAACATAACAAATACAAAACTCTTCTGTACACTATACACCAGACATTCCATATTCACAGTAAGAGCAAGAGCAACTGGCACACCACAAAAGTTCTAGGAGGAAGTAATTAGACCTTTAGAGATTTCAATTACCACCTTGATGGGGTTCTCACGATCGATATACAAGTCTGTGTCTTGACAAGATGGGCAGGGTTACAAAGGCTGGCTCTGCCTCATGGAGTTCAGCACAACAGTCAATGAAAGAGCGCTGTTATTGTTGCACTTGAATGTGTTCCTCTGGCAAAAGCACTTGGGTGTACTAACATAAATATTCATGGTTTCATACCCACTGATTTCATAGATACCGACCCCCCCACCGCATGAACTATTACTAAGGTTAGAGCATCAAATAGCAGAAACAGCCAAACAAGATTAGAAAATGTCACGAGCGGCCTCCTTATTCCTCTCTTTTTATTTCTCTGATGTACCTCCCACCTCACCCCAGAAGAATAAAGACAAGAGCGAATCAACAGCAAGCCAGACAGGGACACGGGCTTCCAGCGAATACTAATCTAAAACAACATTGCATCGCACCAACAGATTCTGCCGCTGCCCACCGGAGCGTTGTTAATGCGAGATAGGGCCGCGCAGATCTCATCACTTAGGGAAGGTTGTGGTCTGCGTCTACAGCGAGCCCCCTTCCCACCCCCCAGTGCAGATTCACATCATTTCCACTGTCAAATTGGAAGTGACAGGCCACTCAGGCGGAGGTGTCTGTGTGCCCCCCGATCGGTGTCCGTGCGTCTCCACTCAGAGCTGTCAGCTTGATTACATATCAGCGGGGGCGGGTGTGCGTGGGTGTGTGTGTGTGTGTGGGTGAGGGGAGGGTTGTGTTGGGATGAGGCTGAAGGAAAGGAAATGTCCAGCTGCAGACAGAGCACTAAACACATCGTCTGAGCCGCTGCCGCACATCTGCCAGCATACATCCCGCCTGTCGCACCTGTCGACGCGGACGCCAATCTGGGCTTTCCATCAGCACTCACAATTGAACACTTTCAATCTTCCCTCACCAAATAACACGTCGACTTAAGTCAGCAGCTGTTTTGTTCCTGCTGCCAGTATGAGCGCCATAGTTACCAACTTCTCACCGGTGTCAGATCGTGTGTGTGGGGATTGGTGCTAGGCTTGAACAACTGTTGTGTTGTGAGAAGTATTCAAAAGTTACAAAATTTTTAAAACTGTATGTAAACCAGGTGTGGTACATCTGACTCTAGCATTCACCTGTTAGTAGAACTGAGCTGTGGCTCTTGTTCACAAGACAAAGAACACAAAGACAAGCATTGTTTTAGAAAAGATTTTTAATTATTCTGAGTGTGTTCATTCCGTGTCGACTGACAACTCACTGAATAGTGACACAGTGTAATGCAATGTGTAATGTGTAACTCTGGCTCTGTGTGGAGCCCACATTGATACATACTTATATCTTGCCCATAAAAGAATGTTTGATGACATAGTTTGTTGGTCTATTCACCTGTGCCTGGCTGAGGACAGTAGATTGTAGAGCACAGACAATGGGGATAGGGTCATGGCACACACACGCACACCCACACACACACACACACACACACACACACACACACACACACACACACACACACACACACACACACACACACACACACACACACACACACACACACACACACACACACACACACACACACAAACACACAAACACACACATACACACACACACGCACACACACACACACACACACACACACAAACACACGCAAACACACACAAACACGTGCACACACACACAAACACACATAACAATACACATGTTATTTCTAATTGCTGATGAGGAGCTGTTGACAAAGTGCTAATTTTCTTTTCTCTTCTGTTCCCAGGTGTGAAGCAGAGAAGCACTCCACGGCAGTCCAGAGAGGTACTTTATTACTCTATAGCTTGTTATACACGTGTAGGTTACTGATACAAAAGAGTGATTGTCAGCCCTGTAGCTCTAAGTCAGATAGGATCTACACAGGCAGGCTGACCACAGACAGCTGAGGGGATGGTTCTAATAACTATACACTTTTAAAGCTTCTACTCCTAAAGTGTTAATTGTCATATGTACATTAACTAAAAAAAACAGATGTCGCTGTATAATGAGATTCTTTCTTTGCTGTCCATACTAAATGCCATATAAAAAGTAATAACAAGATCAGCCGTTCAGGATTCTGATGGCAGCATGGAAGAAATTTTGTTTTTTTAAATCTGTTGGTTCTACCCCTCTGGCTCTTGTACCTCTGGCGTATAGAAGCACCTTACAAGTTTCAAAGAGTTGTGTATCTGAACTGTCTGGATGCTGCAAAGAAAAGGGCAGAGGGTTGCGTGTGAGTTGTACAAAGCTGCATCTATCCGTGGCTCTGGGCGCTTCACCCTGATGAACACCTTGAGGAGCGGCTGTCTGTAGGTTACGGGCCAGCATTCACTTTGCACATTAAACAGAGGAAGGAGAATCACTCCCCCCACTCCCTCTCCAAGCCCATGTACATGAAGTTATGTGTCCATTTAAGTCAGGGGGGACAGTGAGGGTGAGATTCATAGAGGGCCTATTACCTTGTCTGTTGTAAAATAAAAATTACACATCCAGTTCATTGGCTTCATGATGCCATTACACTGTATAATTGAAATAAAATGTCAGAATGCATAATGGCCTGGAGCAGTATCTGATGTAATCAGGCAGTCAATGAATATAATTTAGATTCCTCATTTTTTGTTTATTACACATTTATATGATTTTACAACTTCGTTTATGTATACTATAGATGGTATAGGGCAGTGCAGAGCTATAGCTTTCTGTTACATGAGATAACCAAACAGCCCCACCAAGTGGAGAGTGTTCATATTACAAGATGTGGCAGGTGCACAGCTAATGAGGCCAGGCATTGTGGACTTGAATTCATTACTCCTGAACAAGTTCCACTGTACCAAATATTCTCAGTGTTTAATAATCTTCTTTACTCTAATGACTTTTTAATGATTTGCTTACTTTTGTTTTGGCAGACCCTCTCTACAAAAGACAAGGACGGAGAAAAATCAGACCTCATCACAGACCACCTCACAGAAGAGCACAACGCCTCTAGTCCAATCCCTCCCATGCAATTCCCACATTATGAGAGGAGTAAACTACCTGCTGAACACGGATCAGCAAAACAAGTGTTTGAACTGCTTACAGTCACCCCTAAATCCAGAAAGACTTTTAAAACCAGACCACAACTCCATCGCACTAACAGTGTACCCCCCTCTCCCTCCTCCTCCTCCTCCTCCTCCTCCTCGGGTGCTGCTGAAAACTGGTCAAAACTCTCTCGGACTTTGGAGGCACGCAGAGAGCTGATGAGGAACATGTGTGCCAAATACAAAAGCCACACTTCCAGGACTATCACTCGGGAGCACGTCCGGATGATTTATGTGGAGGACAGGTACAAACTCCTGTACTGTGAGGTGCCCAAAGCTGGCTGCTCCAACTGGAAGAGGACATTGATGGTTTTAGCAGGTGTAGCCTCGGACACACGCTCTCTCTCACATGACACAGTCCACTATAAAAACCATCTGAAAAAGCTTGACAGTTTTGACTACAGCGGTATCATGCGCCGCCTTCAAACTTACACTAAAGTCGTTTTTGCACGGGAACCTATGGAAAGACTGGTATCGGCATACAGGGACAAGTTTGAGAACCCCAACAAACATTACCACACCGTTTATGGACGACCTATTATAGCCAAATACAGGACTCACCCTTCCCCAGAGGCGCTGAGCACGGGGGATGGCGTTACATTCACGGAGTTTGTTCAATACCTGTTGGACGTGCACAGGCCTGTCGGAATGGACATTCACTGGAATCTGGTAGACAATCTGTGCCACCCCTGTCTCATAGATTACAACTTTATAGGCAAGTTTGAGAACATGCAAGAGGAGTCCAACTTTTTATTGCGAATTATGAAGGCACCAAGGAATTTGACGCTACCGCAATTTAAAGACAGGAACCCAAAAGACCAAAAGACATCAAGTGAGATCACAGAGAAGTATTTTGCACAGGTCAGTCCATGGCAGAGGCAGCGGGTGTATGACTTCTACTACATGGACTATCAGATGTTTAACTATTCCAAGCCTTTTAAGGATATACACTGAAACATTATGTAGAGTTCTATCCAATCACAGTTACATTCCACAACATGTAAAGTCAGTGCATCTCCTGCAAGCCAAACTTTCTCAGAGCTGACAAACTACTGGTTAGATATTCCTAAAGCCCAGAGTATATTATCAAATGGTTTATTATGTGGTATAACTGTACTAATATTATGTCTACTGTCCTAAATGCAATTGTGCACTCTCTCTCTAATGCAATTGGGTTCTAAAATTGTATGCTTATAAACTGTATTGTTGTTCAACTGGCTTTAAATTGAAACTCACTGTGAGTCAAATAGCAGTTGCTAGTCTCTACTTTTGTTGTTAAAATAGCTTACAGTATAAAACATTAGTTACCAACGAAACCAATGAATAATCCCGTAAACTGCCTCACACTGATGATATCTATGTAAACCCTCAGTCGTCTGAGCCATAGCAAAATACGAAGTTAAAGTCTGTCAACTGGACATATTATTGTACGAGTGAAGACGTTTCGCTGCTCATCCAAGATGCTTCTTCACTTCTGATCAGATTGCTGGTGACCACTGCCTTATATCTATCTGAAGGGAGGGGCTAACTACACTGAAACTGTAAACATCTAGATGTTTACAGTTTACACATGTTTACAGTTTCAGTATAGTTGGCCCCTCCCTTCAGATAGATATAAGGCAGTGGTCACCAGCAATCAGACCAGAACTGAAGGATGAAACGTCTTCACTCGTACGATTTGTCCAGTTGACAGATTTTAACTTGGTCTTTTGCTCATTCTGATGAGTTACTGTAAATGACTTCAACTAACATTTAGGAGCAGTCCTGGTATTTAAGAGTGATCTGTTCTAAATATAGAAGAAATATGGACAAATAACCTGTTGCTGTGTGACTCACAGTGAGTTTAGCATTAGTATACCTCTGTGTAAATGCGTAGTACTAATACAAATATATATATATATATTGTGATGGTGGTTTACTAAGCTGCTTCTTATGCTTATCAGGCATAAGCCTTACTATATTGAGACTATATCCATAGTATAAATCTTTCAAACTGTGTCAAGTGCTGCCCTTCAAAAAGCTTTCTACACTAATTGTAGCATTCCTCTTTTTACCTGTCACTTTATTCTTCTCACGCCTCTCTCTATGGCTTTTATAGATAACAAAATGTGTTGATCTAGATTGGACTGCAAACACTGTCCTCTTTGTATCTTTCCTACATCTTCTTCAATCATCCTTTTTCTGATACTACTGTGTAAAACTGTACAATGGGCATTTAAATGAATATATTTTTCTATGACTTTCTAAAGTATATAAATATATATCTCTATATATTCAGTGCTTCTCTGTGAAGTTATGTTCTTTTGCTTTTTGAAGTCACACGTTTTATTACTTAGATGATACTTGTGTAATGTAACTAAAGAGTTTTTATTTCCAAAACAAAATCCACCAGCTGTCAATTACTCTCAAGGATCTCTGGCAAAATATTTTGATAATTAAAATAACCATTTAAAACAAAATGGAAAAATTTGATGACGTTAAAGTTTTGGAAATGAGCTCCTTACTTACTGGCTGTTATGTCTTTTGACTTACCGACCCTGTACAGACAAGCTGCATACAACAGGAGACATCATTCTGCTTAATGTTAACCACAGCATCACCACTGTCCGAGGCTCTCTTTGTGTGAGAGACCTTTTACATATCTTTCCTAAGTTGATCCTATGAAAACACATTTACGTACATGCAAACGGGATGGAAACTCATAAAACAAGGATGTCGAGGTGACAGCAGTAGAGGCTCAGTAGTTAGAGGGCCAACCCGGGGATCTGTGGATTGATTATCTGTGCACTTAAGTTCTGCACTTGGGCAAAACACTTCACCCATCATAATTGTGTATGAATATGGTGTGTTAGTGATTAGTGGTGTCAGAGATGCTCATGGTGCAGATTGGCAGTCTCACTTCTGTCGGTCTACCCCAAGGAGCTGTGGCTACAACATCCAGAGTGTGCAGTGAACTAATGATGATGACAGTGTGGCACTTTGAGGGGCTAGTCAAGGTTGTAAAGTGCAATACAAATGTAAGGAATCTGTTTTTTTTTTTATTAAATCAGGCATCATAACTCAAAAGGAAAAGAGAAATTACATAAACTTTATTTAATCTTACATTATTCAGGTTTTATGAACTACTTTTGGACACATTGGCTTTTCATGGGGTATAACTTCATATATATGTATGTAAAACATGTAAAAGCATCAGCCTTCATTTGCACTTAATTTACACACAACACATCAAATAGAAAGTTACGTGAATGATGGCAGATGCTGCAAACAAATAGCTTTTTGATCCTTTGGTGCTAGGAATGAGCTGTGTACTTCTGAAACTTACTGAAAATGTACTGAAAATGTACCAAAAACTACAGTAGTACTTTGACACGTGGTTTAAAGTTACATGTTATATGATCTACTTGCTATTGCTTTCTTCCTGTTTTAGCGTGATGCTGGGTCCTGAGAGACAAACTGTGTTCTGGTCATGGGGATGTACATCACTACTTACTATTGTCTCCTTGGCACATGGGGTTGATTTGGGGCTAAACTAGCTTATAAGTGAATGTATAAATGTTTCTTGTCAGTGCAGAAGTGTACAAATGATCTTAAACCATTTGCCTTATTTTACACTGCCAATCAAATGGTGTTTTCAGGACGACATTCCTCTGATTGATGGGTGTCTACTAATAAACTATCTACAGTATTTTCGAAAGGTCTCTTGTTTTGTGATTTATGTATCTAAAATTTAAACTGTTTGTTGAAAAGTGAAAATGGAATATGAAAAAGTATATTAGAAAATCCATTAAGGTTTAAGGTTTTATTCTTTTTTTTTTTTGAGTTTTTTTTTTTTTTGTTCATTGTTCTTTAGCCTGTGTAACCTTAATAGAGAACAAATTTTGACCATAATGAGTGCTGGGGATTTCACCTTGCACTAATTATAACTCGTTATAGAGCAATTCATTGCTAAATATTCATGGGTGTCACTCAATCTTTGTGATATTGTGCCATTTAAATTGTCACATGACTTAAATTGCCCCGTATGTAGCGTCCAGCCTTACTTATTTGGTTATGCTATTGCATGTGTGTGCTGCGATCAGCCTGTGGTTTGAACATTTCATTTGACACTCCGGGCCCATTTGTGTAGCTAGTGTAGAAGTCACGAGCACTATGAGAACAGTAAAAGTGTGAGGAGAAACAAAAGCTATCTGTTTACCTCATTAGAGTGTGTGAGAAATGTTGACGTGCTCTGAAGAGAGCGTGCATATGTAGCTAAATCTGCTAAAGGGCCTGAAGCAGACGTGAAGGAGGCACCCAAACATCTTCCCAGTGTGATAAACAGCCACGCTATGCTTCAGAGCACTGTAAAGGGAGACTTCGCCCCATTTTTCAACTATTATGATGATGAATTCCTCTCTTAATCTCCATGTTTGCCTCTGAGCTGGCATTTACATGGCCCATGACAGGTTGGAGCTGAGTCTCAGAAGGCTCACAACGGGCTACAATGGTGTGTCATTTCTATCCAGGCCTTTATAAAGATGTGCTCTTTATTAGTCTAATAAAAACTATTTGTGCTGGTGACATTTTGGAGTTTCCTCCAACAGTGCTTTCTGTGTGCATGCCAGGTTAGATCTCCTCTTTTCACATGGAATCTTTGTTTGTTTTGGCATCGTGTGAAAGCGTGCTCCAAATCTATTTCCCAGTGATAGAACGCTCATTAAAAAGATCTGCCTGAGCTGCAATATTAATCAAGCAAAACCAAATGACACCAGGGAAATGACTTGATCAAGCATATCACAGGCGTCTGCACAGCTGAGGACAACGACCCTACACCAGAGGTTCGACAGTTTTATTTTGTTTTTTGTTTGTTTGTTTTCAAATCATCCACATGATTGTTTTTATATTTTAAAGTATTGAAGGAACTGAAATGAATAAAACTTGATATATTAAACTTTTTTTTATCCATATGTTTTTGATAAATTATCATTTATCAACTTTCCCCAAAGACTTTCAAATCACACCAAGCTCCCTTACAGGTGATGCTGTTCGCACACAATAGCACTGACTTAATATAGACGCTCGTGATATGTACTTTTGTGTAATTCAACAGTTCAGATTTTATAAACAAACACTTAATGTGCATGTTTCACTGTGTTTCTTTTATTGTTGTACCCTGAAACACGACAGTCTTTGCACCAGGGCACTCTTTTCTATCAGAACAGTAGCGTCACTCATAAAGAACACAAACTGTATGTGATATTACATCATGATACAACACCATAAGTAAACGGAAAAATACAGGTCTGACCAGAACACACAATGCATCCAGTGTTATCGGTCTTCTGTCCTTATTTGGTTATGTCAACTGAGAATCAAAAACAGTTGATTCATTCACTCTTAAAATGAGTGTTACTAATCATAACGTTATAAATGAACCTTGTCTCATCAGCTATACCATAGTCGAATCATTCCTTCCTGGTTTGAAGAATTTTGTGAGGACCATTCTCCATTCAATAGATAAAATATTTATATTTGAATTGTGTCACTTCTACAACAGGGAGGACCGCTGCCGCTGCCATGTCGACGACGACGTCACCCGCAGGTTTGTTTGTCTGTTTTGTTTTGTTTTCGAACCTTAACCGAGGGGGGTTGTTACCAATATGCCCTCCACAGAGTGAGCAGTCATAACAATGTGAGCAAGATTCAAGGTGAAAGTGTAACATGGACGGAACAGTTAACACACAGTTCTACATCAAGGGCTTCTATGGGCCAGTGCTGCTGCCCTGTCTGTACTCGCTATTGTAATGTTAGTAATAATAGTTTAAAGACTTCTACCTGGAAAAATATATCATGAATGAAAAATGATGTGTGGGAATTTGACCCATGACTGTGCACAACAGACCATTGTTTTGTCTGTTTGACATGAGACATAGAAACACAATGGCACGAGTATCTGTGATGTAATAAATAAGGTGTTGCAATATTAAGAACCAAGTTGGAAGGGCATGTGAGGACATAGGCCTCATAGAGAGTGTGTGTTCAAATGTCTCTGATTAGAGAACAAACAAACTCTACTTCTAATCTAATTTTTTAATAAAGGGTTGACAATTATTTGAGTAAACTAAAGGAAAAAATTACAAAGAAAACAAAGACAGTGTTTCAATGGGACTTTTACTAGATTCAGGTGAAAATGTCAGATTTAGATTTAGAACAGTGGTTTGATAAAATGTCATTTATAAGAATTTATGAGTCTAAGCAATGGAAGAAAATTAATTTAATACTACATTTATATGATCTCTTAATGATTGTTCAATCATTTTCATTCATTTCATTCTTTATTTAACCAGGGTCATTGAACCGAAACTAAGGTTATTTCACTTGTTCATGGCCCATTTGCTCTGTCAACAACATCCTCTTTCACAAACTTGAGCTAAGAACAAAAGATGCCAGTTCCTTTTAGTTTAGTATAAATACAAAGGTTTCAAATTCATCATTATCTTCTTAAACGTACAGTTATCATCAGTATTATTATCCTCTAAAATACACAGAAAATGATATACCATAATTAACTGCACAATACAACTAAATCTACACAATATATCAACAATCAGAATGTGAATAATAATCATCTCCTTTGTCTGTTAGTATCTGTATTTAAATGTGACTTTTCTGAGTACTAGGCACACCAACTTCTTGTCTCCATAGATATATTATTGCTTTGGCTGCAAAGTTCTACAGTTTGGGCATTAAACTTATCTGTTTCCATTGACTCAAGCCAAGTTACATGTCAGACCTGTGGAGATGCAGCCCCATTCATCATTTTAAATGCATATGTCAGGTTTTCATGTTTAAAAAAAAAACAAAAAACTTTGAGATTTGAGATATGAAATGAGAAGGAAAGACCCATGACATGCTAAAGGAACTATGCCTCTCAACTGGCCTGGGAACATCTTGGGAGGAGGTGTGCGTGGAAAAGGAAGTCTTTACCTCACCTGAATTATTGCATTACAGGTTGAAAAAAAAAATTATCTTAAATTAGCTGAAACTATTTATAAAAAAAAATACTCAAGGTATTAGATAAAAATCCCACTTATTGTCATTACTGCAAAATACCTAAATACTCAAATACAAATTTCTTAAACAAAATCAAATGCGCAGATTTAATTTTGATGCAGAGTTTTAACAATGTCGCTCCACCTCTTCTAAAGAATTTTGTGAAAAGATATTCAAACCGGACAAGAGCAGGTTCCAGAGGTGACGACTCAGCTCTCAACACAACACTTTTAAAAGCTTTAAAACGGTGATTGTTCCAGTTAACTGTTAACTAACTTCAGATAAACCTTTTTATAATTGTATGTATAGAGAGTGTGTTGTGTATATATTGTGAGTGGGGTGTGTGTTATATTTGCTTTTGCATGATTATTGCTTCTTTTTTCCCAGTCCTATAAACTGTAAACTGTTTTACTTTAAATTGAAGATGGAACGTAGCCAAGTAGGCTATAATTTTTACATATTAACATTTTTAAATATTTAAACCTCCATTAATATGTGCTCTCCCTTTATAAATAAATAAATAAAAAAAAAATAAATAATGAATAAAATATGGTGAGTTAGTTTTACATCTGTTAACTGCAATTTGTGGGGAAAAAGTTGAGGAGAAAAGTACAAAATCATAGGAAGTAGCACTGAGTTGTAAAACAGAATGGATCTACCTATGTCATCAACACCGAATATTACATCAAAAATGCATTGAATTAGTACTTGTAATGAATATTTTTTCTGACAGTTGTAAACATTCATCTAATATTTTTTATTTAAATATCAAATTACAACTATTGTGCAATTTAAACATGTTTTGACTCTGTTTACTGTATGGTTGCTAGTTAACTGTTGAGAAAAAATGAAAATACCTCTGTGTATGTCATATCTGCCCATGTCCAACCAGGAAGTCAAATTAAAAATTTTTAAAACTTATAAAGACTAAAATTTAAAAACTAAAGCAATATGTTAATTACGTTTTAGTGAAATTAGTAGTCTCACCTGCCCTAAGCACCTTAAATAATGTTTTGTGATATTTTTGTAATTAAAAAAAAAAAGAAATAAAAAATAAAATAGATCATTTCAGTGCTATTGGAACATTCAGGCAAATCAAAATCTCCCCACCAGATAAAGTTATAAATTGCACTTTACGTACATCAACCTGGTAATTAACCATTATCATATAAATAAATATAATTACTTGACTGATTTCTATTGTGACATTACCCAGTATCAGGATTAGTACCGTATCTAGAAACACACGTCATGTACCTTTGCAGACAAAATACTTGGGAAACCACCAGTTGTCAACGCTCGGATAAGTGACTAGTTAAATCATGATGTGAACAGACAGTCCTTAATCCTACACAGACCGTCCCTGTTTATTTTCCATCAAAAGGTATTCATTGTGATGCATTGATGTTTAAAGTCCGCTGAGTCACTCCTGTGTCATTATTGTGGAAGAGGGCAGTGTCTTGAATCAAACAAAGGTGGGTTCTAGTTGAGTGATTAGTATAAATACAGAGCCAAGAAGAGCCCAAATATAGAACCAACTTCACCAATCAGGAAGAAGGACGACGAAGAGGAAAATCAAACTGGTAAGAAATCGCAAATTGGATCATTTTATTTTAATTTTTTACTCATTTTTGTATATAATCATAGTTTTAACCATGTATTGCACAAAATAGCCTTGTAGTAGTTAGAGTTATATTTTATTATTTTGATTACACTTTTCTGTATCTTAAATCTATTCAGTGTGTTTCTAATATTAGTTGAAGTTTAGATTTAAGTTATTTTTAATAGTTATTTACCTATAGTTTTGCATATTTATTTGCTGCTGTTCTCCTACTCTGTGTTGCAACACTGAAATCCTCTTTGTGGTAAAAAATAAAGGTTCTTTTATCTTATATTTTCCATATATTACATGATTATATTTTTGAATCAATTACTGTCTTTTATTTTAAAATATCAGTTTTTTTGTGTTTAATCCCTCAACTTTTATCTATTTTCTGTGGCATGTACTTAAAATAACAAAGACCTATGAAGTACACTGGCTTGAACACATTTCACAGAGCCACATAAAGCCTAAAACATGAATATTTTAGTATGACTTAAGTTATATCTGCCTGTTTCTTTCCTTCTTTGTCTCAGTATAAGATGACCCTTAAGCCTGTCCTTGTGCTGGCTCTGGCCCTGCTGGTGCCTGTGTTGTGTATGGACGGCTATAAGCGCTGTGAGCTCAGAGATCAGCTCAGGGCCTCACTGTCCCGGGGGAGAATATGGGAGAACAAACTGGCAACAGGTGAGACACTGGGCAACATAATACCATATTTGTGTATTTGCTTTTTTCATAGTATCATAAATCTGTGGTCACATCTAATATTGCACTCAGTCACTCAGACTCCTGAATGCATAAAGCACATTATTTCCCATTCAACATTTATTGATAAAGGTCTTCTCTCTTCTCTCTCTTTGTAGTCATCTGTGAAGTGGAGAAATTTGTCAACCAGTCCATGATGGGTCCAACCAGCTCTCCTTCCCACCTCTGCACCCTCCAATTCCAGCACCCCCGCTGTTAACTCCACCTTGGCACCCACTACAACAACATCATCATCATCAACATCAACATTAGCAACCACTGCAGCAGGAAGTGAGTCCAGCTCCGAGGAGTCCAGCTCCGAGGAGGACAGCAGTGAGGAGCGGAGGGGACAGGGCCGAGTGAGCAAATACCTCCAAAAGTGCATCAGTGAGTTGTATATTGTAGTACAGATATCTAAAAAATAATAATAACTTTTACTTTTGTATTTTGTGCTACTTTCCACAATTAGCAATGACCCAATCAATTTGATAAATACATTTTTAATGGCATAAACTAGAGCAGAAACTAGTGTTTCTCAAACTAGTGGTAGTGTGACTTCCTGTAGTTTAGTATGTGTTTTTTATAGGTAAGGCAAGTTTAATTATATAGCACAATTTGTACACAAAGTAATTCAAAGTGCTTTATAGAATAAGAAAGAGAATCACACAAATCAAAACATAAATAATCACAAATAATCATCATAAAATGAACATTAAAAGAGAAGAGTGCAGAATAAAAACCTTTCAGTCATATGGACAGCAAAACAGAACAGTTTTGAGACTAGATTTAAGCATTGTCAAAGTAGAGGCCTGTCTCACATCTTCAAGAAGACTGTTCCAGGTTTTAGCTGCATAAAACTGAAATGCTGATTCCCCATGTTTAGTCCTGACTCTGGGCACCAGCAGGAGGCTGGTCCCTAAAGTCCTCAGACTATGAGATGGTTCATATGGCACTAACATGTCAGAGATGTACTTTGTGCTAGGACATGGAGAGACTTGTTCACAAGCAAGCTGCTTTAAAGTCTGTTCTTCGAGCCACAGGAGCCAGTGCAGAGATTCTGAGAAAAAGCTTTTGAGAACCGCAAAAGACAAAGTCTTAATCTGTTAACTGGACAAATCGTTGTAGGAGTGAAAACGTCATCTTCAGTTCTCTCTTTTTGAAAACAGTATAATAATAATAATAATAATAATAATACTAATAATAATGATACTACTACTACTACTACTACTACTACTACTATTATTACTACTGATTATTATTATTATTATTATTATTATTATTATTATTATTATTATTATTTATTATTATTATTATTATTATTATTATTATTATTATTATTATATTAAAATAATTGTATGCTTTTGTCTACAGCTATGATCAATGGCTCCAAACCAAAAGTAGATGTTGCCTGCTTGAGAAAGATCAAGTTTGTGTTTGTGAAGTAAGTCTATGCACACATGTAGAGTTTATTGGTTGATTAAGATCCTTTACAATTCATTTTCTTGCCAGTACATTTAACCAACTACTTTGAGATTAGAAAAATATTTTTCTATGATTTCCTATAGGATCTATTTGAATGCTGGTGAAGAATGTAAAAATGCAGACCCCGCGACCTTCTTCCAGGACTGTCCCAACTCTGGACCAGCCAAACCTAACCACAGCTCCAGCTCCAGCGAGTCCGACTCAGATGAGTCTAAGGGAGGTCCCAAGTTTCAGCCACAGTGGAAACTGGGTTGGAAGAGCAAACCTGGGAAGAAGTTTGGTCGCTAGAGGTCACCACAGAGTCTATTTCAGTGTATCAGACATCATAAACCCACCTTCCTATTCTCTTAATTTGTTTTTTCATTGTCATTAAACTCTACTCTTTAACCATCTGCATTCGTTGTCCTGTTGCTACTTAGTTTCTGTCAGTAAACTTGTTTTGGAGCGTTTATGTTGTAAATACGGTGGAAATACTTTCACTGTCAAAATTAGACTATGGTATAAGATAGATATCTACAGATTCTCTGCCCGGTCACTTGATACATGGAATATTGAGTAAATTCAGTGCCCCTGATTGACCACATGATGGCAGTAAATCTCTGTAAATATCCCAGGCGCTTAATGCGTCTATATGTTTAAACTTGGATGAATGTTTCTGAACACATTCACGTTTACAAATGTTTTCATCTACATCTAATGTGTCTTTTGCACACGTGAACTGGTACGACTTATAATCAAATGGGTTAATTATCTAGCAGTGATAACAGTTCTACAGCAGTGTTAATGAAGCCCAAATGAGTAAAAACAATAATGAAGTTATGGTTCAGAGCGCAGATGGATGTTTAACCTCTGCTGAAAACACACATACAGAAGACATACAGAGCACGTATGGAGCATGGAAAAATCCTCCACATTCAATTCAATCAATATTTATAGGTCCTAAATCAAGAGTCAACAGGGGCATCTATAAGCCATTCTCCTAAGCAGCAGAACAGGAGAGGACATGGACTTTTACACCAAATTACTTTTACTGAAAATAAATGTCTTCCATAAATTACAAAATTGCTTTTTACAGCATTTAGTCAACCAATAGCCTATGTGTTACTGAGTTCTGTGGTATATTTAATTGATCATGATGTCTTGTATTCAAATATCCAGCTCATATTTTATGTTGCAGAAGAACATTACTATTTATTTTGAACCTTTGAAATGTTAGGCTCTTTGGCCGTTGCTAAAAGTTTCAGTATTTCTTTTATAGTTTTACTGAAATCACTTCTTGCTGCTCTCACAGCTCCCATGAATCAGCCGTAGCCCAGCTTTATATGTGAACTTTGTCTTCCTATGTCCAGCAGCATGAGTAATGGACATGACAGAGAAGACACCTGCCCTGACTGAGCTCAGGAGAGGAGGGGCCAGCTCCTGATGGGACAAACACGGCCAGGCTACAAACTCTCCAACACTATCACTTATGGTGACAGGCCAGGAGGGGCTGCGCTATTACCAGACCAGGGGCCTGGCCCACAGCGGGGCCCGTCCTGCCAACGATGGATGGCTCTCTCTGGGGACTAAATTAATACTGGGAGTGGAGTGAATTGCTTTTGGAACAATGTCCTCCTTAGGAGCTAATCAGACAGGAGTTATCTAGTTGTGCCTGTGGGCTGCAGGGCTGTGTCCAGGCACCAGGCAGCTGCACACAGAGCCATGGAGCTCCCCTCTGCAGCAGCACTTCACACGTGATGTTTCTGAGCCAAAACTAATACACTTGTGAGTGACACATGAAACCTACTAGAGAATAGTAAAGTACAATAACCATTAAATAAATAAGACATATTTATTGCATCTTAGATTGTTATTCTTTTACGTTTGCCTCATAATGAATAAATTAGTCAATTCTTTATGAGGTAGGTCTCTAAAGGAAAGTCGTACAGTTCTTATACTTTCATGTTTTGTGTAATAGAATCGAAACTTGTGACACAACCAAAACTTGTTCTTTGTGAACAAACACAGCAAGTGCATAAAAAGTCTCATCCCGCTAAATAAGTTGGAGGATTGCATGGTGTGACCAGAAAATGTCATCAGCCAGCAGCTCCAGTGGCCATCAGGCAGTGTGCAGCACAGAGCGCTCTCCTCTGGCCCAAGGCACTGGGCACTTGAGCAAGCCCCATCCCCCTGTCCCTCCCCTCCTCCTCTGTCTGTGTGTCTGTCTGTCCCTCTCTTTAACCAGGCTGCTGCGTGGCCCCTCCCTCCCTCCCTTCTCTGTCACCCTCGGGCCCCGGCTCCCATAGTGTCAGGCCTGGGTGTTGACAAAGCAGCTCTCCTTCAGAAGACACATCAAAACTCGCCGCTGTTAGGGTGTGCAGCATACAACAAAAGGACAGAGACTGAAGTTTCTTTCTCAGGCCATTACTAGACCCAACAACATGGCCGCTGACAGAAACAGGCCCTGAAGGATGCTCTGTGTACCAGGAGTCACAACCGCATCACCATTCTCTTCAAAAGTGCAGATCCCTGTTCTGCTCTGGCTTGGGCTGATGACATTGATGGATGATTGTAAATCTAAAGCATAAGTCAAGGCTTCTGCTTGATGCCACAGTGACACATGCATTCTAATGAGGGCTGTGGGTGCCGTGCCATGCCAGGGACTCTCCCCGAGGGCACGTTCAAGCCAAGGGACTGCTACATGATGCATACCAGATGTGATATGCAGGCATCACACAGTTCATTCTGTTACTGTTAACCAAATAGTAGCAGCAGCAACAAAAGCATAAGATCATTTTTCCTCTGCGCAACAATTCAACATGCAGACGTGAATGTGTGCTGAACTGGGTAGAGCCACAAGCAAAGTAACTCAGGACAGGTCTGACAAATTAGAAATGTGTTACAAGGTGCAGTTTGGTCAAAAAAAAAAAAAAAAAAAAAAAAAAACACAGGGAAAACAAGTAACATGAGTTCCTGAGCAGACAGTAACACATATGACACAAAACAGACATAACAACATAATTGCTCAGTGTTGGAATGTACATTTTTAATACATCTGGAGAGTGTAACACTGCAGATGTGTCTAGAAAATGGTCTGAATTCATTAATGAGATCTGCAAGAATACATAGCACTGCTGTATGGAGAGGTGAAGGGTATAAGTAGGACAACTAGCCCAGGAGTTATAAAGCCTATGGTGGTCAAAGACATTTTATTGTAATCACTAGAACAGGATCTAATGTCAGATTGATACATGTTCTGGGACTCTGCTTTTAAATCAAACAAGCCTTGTCTTACAAAACAGCAGAGATGATACAAGGTGATGCAAATAAAGGAAATACCAAATTACAACTATGAAAGTTAGGTCATTTGTAATAATTTACAATTACCACCAGAGATCCCTTTCAAATAGAACAGGATGTGGAAAAATAATTAATATAACATATAATATAATAATAATTATATGTTCATGTTTTTTTTTTTTTTTTTTTTTTTTTTTTTCCAAAGAGCTCAATTTGTGTTTCACCAGGTGCAGGTCCATGTCGACCTATCATAAAACAAGATAATCTTAGTCAACCCTCCACAGCCCAAATCTTATCGTATCGTACAAAAATAACAAATATCTCCCAAGGTTTGCAAAAAAAAAAAAAAAAAGAAAAAAAAAAAAAAAATCACTTATAATACATACTGAGCCCCAAAACGTATTGTTCCAGCTTTCATATATTGAATGATAAGTTGATATAGTAATTATCGTGAGCCTGTCACGATAATTACTAGGTGCTTAATGCAATTGCAAGTTGTAGTAGCTCCTTACAGTAACTCTCACAGAAACTGAATGCTGACATTAAGCAAGCAGGTAAGTTTAGTGCTGTGCTTGTTAGGTGATTGTGTGCAACCCTACAAATGTTATTCACACACTGACAAAGTCTTTCTTTCTCTCTAGCTGCATCTTTCTCTCTCCCTGAAATAATGAACAATAAGTGTCAGTACGCCACCTCAGTCACGCACAACATCAAGCAGAATGTCAAATGGCTGCAAGAACCCAGCGATTGACAGCCACCGGCTCTGCCAGGCATGCAGATTACTGAGAGCAAGTTCTCCGTGTTCTTTCCAAACTTTCTCCACACGCCCGAGGGGGTGTAAGAGTGTTGATCTGGTATGAATTGCTTGAAAGAAATCTTCACAAAGCTCAAATTTAAAAGGGTGAATCTGACTGTATGACTGTATATAGCATATTGCACTTCAGTGCTCTCATACAGCATAAACTACTGTACATATACTTGGTGAACATGCAGAGATTAGGATGAGACCGAGTGAGATAGGCTTGCACTAAAAAAGGAAGACAACTGAAATTTGGACATTGATTTTTTCATTATTGTTATTACAATAACAACACAGAAATCTTAATTCATAACATAATTGACATAGTAATTTTGCCAGTACACCAGTAGAGGGTACTATTATGTTATATACCTGCTTGTCACTCTGCGTTAATCAAATTTGGAAAATATGTTTGTGTTTCAAATGATTTTCCTTTTGAGGCCTTCTTGAAAGCATGATAAATATACACACAATGTGGCTAACTGAAATATAAGTGTAAAAATATAAAAAGCATTACCCCAGGCATTTGCATATTGTACCAGAGGCTATATTACTGTTAAAGTTTCATGCATTCATTCATTATAGCCAGGTACAATGCGAGGTTATATAAGACTCTGATAAAGAGTATTTATCTGTCCTTTGACCTCTCGGCTCTGGAGCAGGTGGCCTTTAGAGCCAATGTTTATATCTGTCATAGCATCCAAAAACTGAACACAAATTTTCCAAATGACCTACTTCCCCTTTCACATAGACACCCCTTTAAAATCCATAAATTAAGGAAATTAACTGATGCAGCCCGGGGCCACTTTGTAAGCTATTTAAATCTTTAAATTTACAACATGCCTGCATACTTCATGTAATTGAAGTAACTCCGGGCTTGTTTCCTTTAATGAGAGAAAAAATCAGTTTCCCCTCCAGTTCGAACCCCTGGCTGGAAACAACAAATCTGCGCCGCGGGGGATGATGGGAGCTTTCTGAGGTCTGTCTAATTACGCACACTTGGCGCGCTTCAAGGAGACGCTCTCACTCTCACGCGGTTACTGCAGATTCACCAAATAAACCAACCGACTTTAACACCAGGGTAATGTTGCTTTCTATTGTGCCTGAAATAAATATAAATGTTCAATAAAAAGGTAGATCTATAAAGATGCACAAGAGGAACACATTTTGGCGCTCGAAGAACTGAAATAGACCAATTAGTTATAGTCTTGTACATAAGATAAAATACAATGAATGAAAAAAAAAAAAAAAGAAAAAAAACTTATTTGTAAAGTTATTCCAGTGAGACAATAACAACTTTCTACACTGGTTGGCGCCAAATATCAAGAAACCAACCCGAGCAGCCCCTCTTAGACTTGGATCCAGAGTCATACTCGTCATCCCCGGGTTCAACTATTCTGTTATTTATTTATTTACTGAATAAACAAACATACAAACACATAAATGGTGCTTTTTCAGCGCACCTGTCTCAATAAACATGTGGCTTTGTCTTCGCATTATATCCAACGTTTAGGACTGAACAGTAATCCAACAGAGTCTGTATTTTCCCCCCCAAAGAGAGGAAGCTGCCCGTTTTGACTGTGAAGTGAGAATATTACGGGGAGATAGCTCCATCCAAGCCCCGCGCTATAATTGAAATGGCGCATTGGGCCGCGGGCAGGTTGTGAGGGCGCTTTCTGCGGCGGCGCGCGTGCATGTCCATGGACGTCATTTGATTTTAATGGCCTGCAGGAAATTTGGCATTACAACTCCAGACATTAAGGCAGCGAGAGAGCAGGAAGAGGGCACGCGGGGGAAAGCACCGGGTCAAACATTTTGGGTGAAGGATCTCTACATTTGCAACATCTACTAAGACTTCATCAACAAGTTATTTATTTGGCTACAGATTTTCAGAGCGGGACTGTGGCACTGTAAACTTTACATTGGGAATGGAGATGGATATGGAGATGAATGCCTCTTAGCTGGAACTGCCTGGGGACTTACATCAGACCAAATGACAATGATCCAAATGTGTTTCTGCTCTTCCAAATCTTCTCGGAGACAGAGAGGGCAAACCACGTTAACAACTTTTTTTTAGTTGAAAATTAGTAAACGTGAGCTGGAATCGTTTGGAGAGTAGGGGGTATCACGTTGTGTTCCTTGAGAAAATTGTCTGGGCGATAGAGTGGAGTTGAGCTAATTGTAGCCTAATCCCTGGCCCAGAGGCGCATGGGCAGCCCGGAGCGAGAATCTTCCTTTTTAGCCCTGCTCTGTTATTTAGAGACGGATTATTGGCTTTCTTCTTCTCATAACAAACTGAAGGGACTGTTTCATTTAGGCAAAAAGGCAGATAAGAAGCACAAATACGGAGCCAGTTTACACCAGGAGCGCACGATTTTACGCGTATCCAAATAAGAGCGTAAAAGGGGAAGGAGATCGTCTCATCGATGTTCAAGGTAAGGACGCTTCCTGTGCACTTTGATACAAAGAGGCTTGTTGAGGACAGGTCGAGGCAGCCGTGCAATTGAACCATTTAAAGCCACAGAGACTCTTTGCAGCCAGTCCATCTCGGTCACACACTTTCGCCCGGTACAGAGCTTTTCCGTGAGACAGCGTAGCAATCACAGAGGAGCTAGTTCTTACTAACTCCAGTGCACTTGGAGACAATACTAGACTATTTTACCATCGACTGGGACTGTCTGCCGGTACGGATTTCTTCCGGACCCACTACAATGTTTGAAACGGTATGGCTAAAATGGATTTGCATGCTTTGTTCATATGACATGTACTTCATATTTGAGCGTTTATCGTGCAGTATGGGTTGATTTTGACCGTGTTACTTATTCTCAAATCTTGGACACTACCCCCTTTTGTCAAATAGGAGCTGAATAACACGTTTCGAGCTTTAGATCTTAATTCACATCAGGAAAAAGACGCCATGTTGAGTATTTGGTAGAATTAGGATATGCTCTGGATGCGCGGGGCTTTTTTTTTTTTGTTTTTTTGCTCTGATTGTTTTTTTTGCAGACTTTTTGTGCGTTTTGCGACAGCTTTCCGTGTGGGGTATTGAGTCTGTTTGATGGATGTCATAAGAGGAAACGGGATACTCGGTTAAATGAATGGGGTCAGTGCAAAGAATAGCTGCTTCTATGAGAAAGTTCATGCCTTTACAGTCGCTGTGGACAGGTGTTGTGGAGGAATTCTTCGTCGAGTAGAGGCTTCTGTTGTGTTCCTGCGCGTTTTAGGAGGAGACTGTAAAAAGTGACCGAGAAATAAAGGTATTTCACAATTGTGCGTGGGTTCCCAAACTTGTCAAGTCTGTCCAAGTTTCCCTCTCTCCACGGATTTGCAGTGCAGCCTAATCTCGTCCTCTTGTAATCGCGTTAACCCAACATTCTACTGAGACAAAACACAGTGGAAAAATAGTCTCACTTTCAGTCCAAAGGCACCTCCAGCTCAGAGCCCGGGGGCGCATGTGGCCTTCAGTTACACTCAAACAGCAGCTGCCCTCATTTTCATCAAGCCACTGAGCCATATTGTCTGTTTGTAGCAGTTATTCAGATTTAGCCATGTTATTTCATTTAGTGCAGGTTACAAAAGTACTGAAAACCAACTATTGCAGTCCAGTAATCGTAATTCAAACCATTTAAACATATAATACGGTGTTTTTTGGCACATGTTGACCTCGCAGTGCGTAATTGTGACACCTGCGCTCACTTTGTAATCAGGTGATTGGCTCGGACAAAGCCAGATAAATGATGCAATCAAATCTCAACTTGCATGTCAGATAGATTGTGTTTTTATGTTTCTTGTGTAAAAGTTGTCAGCTGAAAGGGAGAGAGTCTTTGTGTCGTCTTGGAGCTGGTGTGTCTGTGCGCATCACGTCTAACACATAAGGCGACCTTTAATTAGAATGTTGCAGCAGCAGTTTGTTTTATTCCCCTGGAGGCTGGCACCTAGCATTCCTCCCTCCCTCTCGCTTTCTCTCTCCCCATATCTGCCTGTCTATCTCTCTCTCCCGCCCTGCTCCTCTAATAAGCATTCTCCGATCCTCGCCTCCGGTGCTGCAAGAAAAGATGCAAACATACTTAATTAGAGCGGTGGCAATAATTTCCGGGCTAAACATGCGACCAGACAGTCATGGAAGTGATATGATAGTATCCAGAAAAGATAGTTGGTGCTCCCCCGTGTAGGATCACGGTGTGCGCGG
This sequence comes from Periophthalmus modestus, assembly GCA_019594935.1. NCBI lineage: Eukaryota > Metazoa > Chordata > Actinopteri > Gobiiformes > Gobiidae > Periophthalmus > Periophthalmus modestus. Next base: position 26,459,427 of record JAIEZT010001214.1, read on the forward strand.
ACTGCCTCCTCTTCTGTGGTTCCCATGGCTTTTCTCTACACTTGCTTTCAGGAGGGCAGAAGCATGTCTCGGCTGTCGCTGACCCGGTCCCCGGTCTCTCCTCTGGCCGCTCAGGGCATCCCTTTGCCGGCGCAGCTCACCAAGGCGAACGCGCCTGTCCACATTGACGTTGGAGGGCACATGTACACCAGCAGTCTGGCGACCCTCACCAAGTACCCCGACTCAAGGTAACCCTTTAACTATTTCAGTCAGGTTAGTTCTGAATTATCTGTTAACATCTTATTCTAAATGATCAGTAGCCCATGTCTGTGCTGTGCCACATTAAGTGCAAGATATACCCAAATTATTAGAGTTTTATAGTTATAGATAACATCTCCATTGGTCCATCTCCTTTTAGGAATAAAGCAATAAACTGTCTTTAATCTTTTTTAGTTTGAGCCATAATAGTTTTATGGAGTCTAATAAATACAAAAAGCTTAAAGGCACATTGCATCTTTTTTAGGCTATATTATACAGCTGTCAAAATGACAGGACCAGTGCAACTCATGCTCATAATGCTTTGCTCTGCTTGGCCTGGTGGATTATAAGTGACAGTTGGGTTTTTTTTACGTTTAACATTGAACATTCACACTTTCAAAATAGGTAACTTTAAGCATTACAATTAAGTAGATTAGAATTAGACCTTTTTAAATTGATTTAATAATAGTAATAATTATAGTAAAAAAAAATAACTGTAAGAATAATTGTAGGTCTGTTCTTTTTTGCTGCATTAGTCCCGATAAGTCACCTCATGCATTTTATGATTTTGTATTTTGAAATTTCCTTCAGAAAACGCATACTTCAAATTGCAACTTCACTAAACATTGCCCTATTAGAATATATCACTTTTAAGCCCTCTGCATTTGCTCCCTTGTACACAGTCTGTCACTCAGCACTACTTCCCGCCTCAGACTGCGCATCAGCTGACAGGTTCCCATGTGGGCCAAGGTAAACATACAGGAGGTTGTTAGAAATTCTGCCAAATTGGCTACAGGAAACAATCCCCCATAATCCCCTGGTAATAAAGTCTTGATATTCACTGAGTACGCTGACAGGAAAACCCTCCAAACTCTCTCTTTTATTCTTCTCTGTAAGATGTCATGAGAAGAAAGAGGCTCATCCCAGACAAGGATTTATCATTGTTTTATTTATTAAGACGCACTTTCAGCCTGGAACCACGGCGTTGTATAGCTCAATCAGTAGCAATTACATATGGACTGAAAATGGTCTGGCGTTCAACAAATAGTCCTATGTTTCAGTGGATTTGTAAACATGTCTCCATGTTTTCATTATTAATATACATTTACTTTTTACAAAATTAAAAAATTTAAAAAAAATAAAATTACATGACAACTAAAGACATACAGGTGCACTTTTGTGATATATGCATAAGAACCAAAAACAGGCAAAGTTTTACTTCTAGTATATTTGGCATTATAGGGAATTACTAGTCATATAATTTCATAATAACATTTTGGCATGAAGAAATGTAAGCTTTTCATTCTTTCCTCTTGGCATTTCTACTCTGGGGGCATCAGTATTGATTTGTTATGTATTGTAACATGATGGGACCCTCTGTATTTATCTTGTCCTGTGGTGACAGGTAGTTTACTGGCGTCACTATTGTTACACTATTGCTGCACTATTGGATTATTTTATTATAAGACTATGGAGAAAAAATTAATTATAGTCTGTATAATTAATACAAACTCATATATGCAAACACACTTTTCTGTATCTTTTGCACTGGACGTTTGTTTAATATTGTTCAGTTAATTTCACACTGGATAATTAATAGAAATCTTGGAAATGGGAAACTGCCATATCTGACAAGCTCCTCAATGTCAAGCAATGGGGAGTTGTAAGCTGAATAATACTAGTGTGAATGTTCTTTCTCTTGTCTTAGCCCTTTTCTCCTCTGCGTCCTCTCCCACTCTCTCCTCCACGTCTCTTTCTTTTCTCTCTCCCAGCCTCCTCAGTGTACATTTGGCCCGGGGGCTTCACTTTCTGCCTCAGCCAGTGGAGGAAGGAGGGGCTCTTTTGTGTGAATTAGGATAATGGCTGACAGCAGAAAGCAAAACAATCACTCTAGCAAAGGCATATACATATACGCCGCATATGGCCCTGTCCAGTCTCGAGGTGCAAGGATAAGAGAGATGACAAGTATAAAAGAACAGGGTTAAAGAGATTCAAGTTGAGGATTACTTTTAATAGATTGGTGCTAAATAATGCAGAGTGCCAAGAGAAAGTTAGTCTAGTAACTAATGTCTGGTTGTTCATCTTCTTCTATATGGCCCCAAATTAAGGGACAAGGGTCATGAAAGTTTGATGTAATTCTGCGTAGATTCACACGAGGCAGTGGATCAGTTACCGCTGGAGAATTAGGCCAAATTATTATGTTGAAAATATGTATGTATGTATTGGTAGCAATCACAATTTCTCTTAATCATTGTTGTTGATGTAGAATAACATTATTTATCACTGTACATAAACTTGCAAATACGTGCTCAAATATTGCTCAGATAAATGTGCTGAACTGAAAAAAAGCTTTTTAAAATTGTTGCTGTTAAATAAATTGTGACCGGGATTAAATACAAACCCATGTTACCCTCAAATGAAAGTTCAGGGGACACTTTGAGTGAACAAGGTGGCCAATCATTTTTCATTTGTTACAGGAACTAAAAGCCATTATTCCAACAAATGAACTGCATATACCATCTTATAGCAGAATCTAAACAGTGAGCTGCATTTATTCCAATAATATATGCACTTCCACATGAGACGGATTTATACATTTTTCATAAAGTTAATAATATGAATTCATTTTCAGATAACCAGTAATACTTCAGTCTCAATGTAATTCTCTAGTGTATTGTACAAATTGTAGTCATATAAATTTAATATAGGTCAGTATGTTGTTTGAAAATTAGCGTTAGACATTGAAATGTTAATGAAGATTCACTACATTTTAACAGGTTATGTAAAAATATCAGTGACAATGTAGTGGCACCTATAACCAAGTTGTATCTCAGACTTAGGCAACCTCCAGTTTTTGTACATTTTTGGCTTTCATTGTCCATTAGTCGCTCACATTTCCAGATAGCTTGTGTTTAAGTGATACCTGGGTACTCCCACCTCCCTCAGCTCTTATCCTCCGGCTGTTATACTGAGTTACTCTGCTGCATGTATCCTGCCAGATCATGCCCACCCACTGCCCTGCTGCGTGGCCTCCCTCTGTACGGCTGGGGTGGCACATCTGAGCTGTTTCTGTCCTTGATAACCTCCCACTCCCACCTCCTCCCTCCTCAGCCTCTCTGCTTTTTCACGTTTTGTAGCATATTTATACATTCTTGTTATGCTTATACACAGACAGGCCACATTATTAGGCACAGCTGCCCATGTGTCTCAATGCAGTGATCTAATTTTAGTCAGTCACAGCAATGTAATGGTGTAGTATAAAATCAAGCATCATAATGAATGAAAATATGTAACCATTCAACATAGTTTGTACTGTTAGAAGATAGACAAATCAGTACCAGCTTCTAAACAGATTACAACCAGCGTTGACATTTCCTATCTTGTGAATAAATGCATTGATTTATTGCCATGCAATGTGTAAGTTTACAATGAAGTGCAAAATTATTTGTGATTTATTTTTGCAATACTTTGCTTATTTTTAAATGACAAAGTTGTTGCCACTTGTTTTAGCAGCTCTCTCTGCATTAGGAGTTCATTTTTCAAATGTATCCAGTCTTTACAATAAACTTGACACAGTATTTTAAAATCTCCAAATAAGTTATGTATAGATTTCCTAAATGTCCTTAAGTTATAAGTTAATGTTACAAACCTGGATAAGTTGAAAAGGGTGCTTAAGAAAGGGCACCTGATAGAAAAATATTGTTAGGAAGCAACAGTGCCAATATTCACAAATAAAAATGAACAGGTGAACCTAATATTATTGCCGCCAGTAGTTAAAGTTGTCCACTACTATAAGCTCCAACCTGTTTGAAAACTCTGTGCCTCTTGCATGAGAGGTAAAAATGAGCAGACCAACACAGAAAGAGAGAAAGTGAGAGCGGGAGCAGAGAGAGAGAGAGAGAAAGAAAAGAAAAACAGGCAGCATTTTAATTGCTTTTTAAAAAAGTGGAGATGAAAAACAGAGGTAGCCTGCAGGGGTATGGTGAAATTCTAGCTGGAAGAATTGCAAGACCATATGAGAAAGGAACACCTCGGGCCAAACAGGGAGATGAGTATTGGTTTTTTATAAAGCATTTTGCATCGATTTCCAGAGAGTACGGCAGAAGAAGAAGGATGGAGACGGTAGAAAGACAGAAAGTAAAAGAAAGGCAGAGAAAAGGAGAGAGCAGAGGCTTTATTGTGTGGTTTTAGTGCAGTCCACTCAAAGAAAAGTCACATTTATACTGACTTTCCAAATCTTTATAGTGTAAAATGATAAATTGCTGTGGTTTGGTTTAACTCAGGGATAGGATTACAGCAGTGTTCCCTGAGAAATCAATGCAAGACAATGCAACCTCTCCTCTACAGGCTTACACATGTGGTTACAAATAGGTTTTATAATATTCTTTGTCACGTCGCTCTGTCAGCTAATGTAGAGGCAGTTGTGTGATTAAAGAGCTGATTACATCAAAATGAAGATAATAGCAGCAACGCAGCACCGCGCCAAGAGCAGTTTCTCAAAAGGCATGGAAACGGGTAGAGGTTACACGCAACAACTTCTAGTGCAAATCATTACTACGGATTATTCACTTCGCCAAGGCAACAGGAGTACAGAGAGGGAAAGATGAAAGTAAATGAGTGCAATTTAGGTGTTGGTCTCACTGCAATTTGAAACACTTATGGAAATATTTGAGAGCTGTTTAAAAGTATTTTACATTTTTTGCTTTCTGAGGACAAGACTCAAGCAGTCAAGGAATCAAGTATGGGAAAATCTAGAACAAATCTAGTTATACAAGTCATACGATTGTACAAACAAGCTATTTAAATATTCCCAATGTTGGAATTTTAAAGATGTTAGTTGAACCCCATTAGCTCCCATGTTGTCCCAGTATCCCAGTAATCCCAGTTAATGGAGTGCTGAATTAGGAAGGGCATCTGGCGCAACATTTGGGCCAAATTAATATCAAAATGAATCATTATACTACTAATAATAAAAGTACATACATACCTTTCTCTTATTACAAATCAATATGGCCATAAATATCCCGCCTTTACAAATTCTCTTCAGTGTTTATCATACTTTGAGCCCAAAACCATCAAGTCTTAAAACATTTGGTCAGATAATAAAACACATTTGTGCCAGGTGTGTCTTGTTGTCCTCCACCGGCTCGTACCTCTTTCCCATTCCTTCTGACAGCTGGAATAATAGAGCTGTAATGCTACATTGATGCTATTAATTTTTTGTAAGTACAGGCAGCGGGCGTGTGTGTTGTTGTAATCTTTGCAGAAGGGACACTTCAAACAAGTCTGAAATGGAGCGAGTGCGCCTTAAGCCCCTTGTTTCAACCTGGGATGCTAATGCGTTTGGAGCTCGCTGCTAATAAAATTGAAAAATAAATGGAGGGTAATTGTTTCATGCATTTGAAGGGAGTTGCTCATTCTATTATGTCTGTGTGTGTGTGTGTGTTTGTGTGTGTTTCAATTTCCAGAATCAGTCGCCTGTTCAATGGCACGGAGCCCATCGTGTTGGACAGTCTGAAGCAGCATTACTTCATAGACCGAGATGGAGAGATATTCCGCTACATTCTCAGTTTCCTCAGGACCAGCAAATTGCTCCTTCCAGAAGACTTCAAGGTATAAGCACTACCCACAGCTCCGCACACTGTACAAATGGTCAGTGATTTGTGTATTTGTTGGTTTCACAGGCTTGCACAGTTTCAATACTATAACAACATAAAAGACTCTGCCAGTGTGAGAGAGAGAAGTAACACTGGCCTTTTCTTTAAAAATATGGTAACAGTTTTATTTTAGGGCATATCAGTTTTTAAGTGTATATCAGTCTTTATTCCCTATTAATAAAGTCCTAATAAATACGTATCAGTATGATGTTAAGAGATGAATTATGATCCTAAGGGCTAGTACCATAAGAAAGGTAGTTTCTACTTATTAACACTTATTCAAGTACAAAAATGTCCTAACACTATAGTCAAAAGCACTAATAGGAGTTTACTAATAAAAAGGAGTTGATTAATAGGAAAGTGTGAAAGTAAGTAATTAAGACAAAGACATCAATTAAAAATACCATGTCACCAAAAATATATACTGTAATAAGCAAATCTTTATAACTCGTCAAATACATTTCCCACTTCCTTCTGTTTGTAATGTTAATTACAAGAACAGTTATTACAAGCAGTAATTAGGCACACAATGAAATATAGACCACTAAGTAAGTACAGTAATGTTGATGTGGCCAGCTAAATGGAGCACAGCCAGTGCTAATGTGTCAAGCCCTGCACTACTATTGATTTGCATTCAAAGTCTGTTTTTTATTCAGGTGAGAGACTATAAGAATTGTAATTACTGTGGCTTCTATGTCAGTGTTCTACTCAGTTGCAGGGCTTGCACATAAAGCTCAACCTCCAAATTTTAGTCGGGCTACCAATGTTTTGCCAAATGTTTCTACAAGTTCTATTATTTGCGACCACTTGCAAAATTCTATAAATTTCACCAAAATTATCATGCTTTATTCGGTTAAATTGAGTGGCTTGTATGTTAAGTAAGAACAACAAAAACACTGATAATGATAAATGATCCAAAAGCACAGCTTGATGGCAAAACGCAGCCCTGCATTAAATAGTATTTTACAAATTATAAAAGATACAGTTTTTCTATGCCAGCAGCTGTTAAGTATTAATGCCAGGTATTGAACAGTGACTTTCCTATCAGAAATAAAGGGCGCTGCAGGCACAAATCCCGAATGAGTGAGTGTGAGGGTAAACTGTTACAAATGAGCTTGTGTTCAGGCAGGGTATAAATAAATAATTAAAACCACACATGAGTTTGGGTCAGCTGTGCAAATTGAGGTGGCATTTTGTTTCTATGGAACCCATTTGACATTTCTGTTACTTTTCTTGATTGGCAGACATTTTTCTCTTAATTTCTAATAAATGTTGCTGCTTCCATGTCAAAAGCAGACTAATAATAAACTGTAATTGTGAACACATATTACATGTTTGCACTATTGAACAACACGTTCATTTCTATATTGCAGTGTAATTTCTGCATCTTTCATTTATTCATGACATGTTGTCCAGCGGCCAGCTCCCCAGGCTACCCGGATTTGAACCATATCCAAACCTTATACAACACTTGAAAGCACAGCGTGTTTGGCAAATGATATTGTGAATCACTAAGCATTACTTTTCTTATTTGCTTCCATATAACGCTTTGACAGTCCAATCAGGCGCGACCCCTGTGAATAAATGCAACAGCGTCATTGTTCCTACTTATCATGACTATTCTGTATGAGCTTGTGTGTTGATATGCGTACCTTAGAATTTGTGTGGAGGCAAAGGGAGAAAAATGCAAATAGTGAATAGTGCATGTCCTTATCTGGAACACAATCAGGGCTGCCGTCGCCCCAGGGCTGGCTCTGTTGTGCTGCTGGCTGCCATGGCGCTGTGTGTTTTGCTAAATCAATGTGAACGTCTGAGCAGAATAGAAAATGCAAAACTTCTACTCAGCTTACATGAGTGGAACAAAATATTCACCATTAATAACCCTCCTCATCTCATTATTCAAAGTACAATTAATCACACGACTGTAAGCATTGCTCAGTCGTATTGAGGGTACGGTTACAGAGCGGAGAAAGAGTTAGCGGCATCCGCGTGGGTTTATTCTGGCTCGAATCAATAATGCTTTGTTTTTGCAGGTATTTAGAGCTGGTTGTGGATGGGTAAGGCAGCTTGTGAAAAACTGAATTTTACTGGGTCATTCTGAATACTATATCCCAAGTTACTTGTCATAAGAATGTCCAATCTCATTTGATCTCGGAAGCTTAGCAGGGCTGAACCTAGTTAGTACCAGGATGGGCGACTGCTGAGAATACCAGGTGTCATAGTGGGGCTGCAGTGGCTCAGTGGTTAGAGCATTTTCACACTTAGACCAGTGAATTCTGTCATTGTGTCTTTGAACAATACACTTCACCCACCTCACCATCAGTGTCCGTGTACACTGGTGTAAGAATGTGTGAGCGTGTTTGTGAGAGCAAATGGGAGACCACAGATGGAAATTAGCCCATGGCAACAATCCGGCGGGTTTATTGTATAAACAGTATATCATGTATGCTCATTAATGTACACTATCCTGACCAAATAAACAGAGAAACAATTTTGATAAATTTATGTTTTTAAAAAAGGGAAAGTTCTGTCACCTGTGTACATTTTTATTTTTCCATATATAATTTCTAGTAGAAGTTAGAACATCTTCGTTCTTGGTGTTCAGTTCCTATAGCAAACAAACTGACAGTGCAGGTCCCATTTAACCTCTCGTAGTGTGGATTTTTTGCCAGAGCACACAGTGGACTTTTGGGGAGTTTCTTGTGACAGATCTCATCACTTACTTGTTCTTCATATCAGCTCTGGCTCAGCCTTTGTGCGTGCCCTGTCTGTCCTTCCCTGAGATGTTGCCTTGCCGGTGGGTGCTCAGGTCGGATCATTATTTTGAAGCTCAAACGGCCCTGTCTGGACACAGGATCGGAGGACTGAAGTGTCTGCGAAAGCTAGCAGCGGTGCATAGGAGCATAGCAGCAGACAGGACGGAGGAGCTGGCCCTGTCTCTCTCATCATCACCTTAGCGCTTTTAGCCTTAGCCTTGTGTTGTGCTCAGAATGACTAAAATGGCCGGCAGTCAGACCCCTATTAAAAACATATCCATCCACGACTCTGGACCTGTGAAGGAAGAGGAGTTGCACTTTGATACAGAGAGAAGCCCCAAGCGCCTTGTCTCTCTATCAGTGTCAGCTGGTGTAAGAAGACCACAGGAATGAGAGAAAGAGAACGACTCACTTTGCTTAAATATTGGACCATCAGCTTATGATGTGTTGCGTCAACATTCAAACCATATGTAGAGTTACAGTCAGTGTCATTCAGATGAAGGAAGAGCGGTGAGGAAGAACTTCTCACGGCCAGAGTCTGACAGATGCAGCAGGGTTAATGATGCCGTTTGCTGGTTCCATTCCCAACAGAGGTCCAGTAAGTCCTAGGGCTCTGGAGAATTCATATACAGTAAGACTGTTGTAGACATATGTTTTTTTTTGTTTTTTTTCCCCCATGTTCGAACACACCACAGCAATTAGCTTTTCAAGGGCATTTCATCTGCTCACAAAGTATCAATATGCAGGTCACTTCTACATTGCACAAAATCAAAGTTTATTTATAATGTGAAAGCATAAGAATAAATGACATTGATGTCTGAACTAATTAGTCTGAATGAAGCCGTCTTTCCTTCTGCCACTTATCAGAGGAGGGATTTATTAATTACTAATTATTTAGCCAAAAGATTTTCATTGTTTAGTTCTAACCTAATTAAATCTTGTTCTAATAGCAGCTTAACATGAGGACACAGTCCTCATTAGCATAACATTCACTTCATACAATGAATACATTAAACTCTTGGCTCGTGATTATCCTCAGGTTCACTTGCACATATCTTCCTCACCCTTTCTCCTCCTCTTTCAATGGAGAATCTCCACTGCTTCTTTTTTTTTTTTTTTTCAATGTTAGCAGTGAATGATTGTGCCATCTGGTCTAGTGGGAAATTACAGGCAAGAGCACAGGGGCAAATTGCCCTGAGCAAGCCATGTCCTGGAGGGAGAGGCTGAAAATCTGCTGCAGACTGCATACAGGAATGCACCGGCCCACTTCACTGGAGCTACACTCCCGGCCTTTTGGAGCCCACTCACTGAGACATGCTAAAGGCTAACGCCGCGCTGCCAACAGCTTTTGTACAGAGAGCAGAATGGAGATGCTTTGTTTATGGACACAATGGTCCTGATGATCAAAGGCCAACTTACTGCATATTTATTGTTTTCTTCTATCGTATTTCTACTCCTGAACTAATGTCATATGTGGTCAAAATCACAAATCTTAAATTATAGAGTTGGAAGTCTTCAATCTCTTAACATGTCAGAGCATGTGCAAGTACCACCCAGGTGTGTCTGGAGAGGGCAAAGTGCACAGCAGTTCCTTGGTAATTGGAGATTAAGTGTCTTGCTCAAGGACACTGTGTTTGCTGCAGGTAATCCATTACCAACATCATAAATGTACCTAGTGCTGTCATCCTAAAGCTACTTCCAGATTAGCCAAGTACAATGCCCTCTTCTGACCCTATGTGTGCCTGTGCGCAGGACTTCAACCTGCTGTATGAGGAGGCGCGCTACTACCAGCTCACTCCCATGATCAAGGAGCTGGAGCGCTGGAAGCAGGAGCGTGAGCAACGGCGCATGGCCCAGCCCTGTGACTGCCTGGTGGTGCGGGTCACACCCGACCTGGGCGAGAGGATCGCTCTGAGCGGAGAGAAGGTCCTCATTGAGGAGATCTTCCCTGAGACCGGAGACGTCATGTGTAACTCTGTGAATGCTGGCTGGAACCAGGACCCCACGCACGTCATCCGCTTCCCCCTCAACGGCTACTGCCGGCTCAACTCTGTGCAGGTACTGTCCACATTGCCTGATCTGTTTGCATGTCTATACCAGCAAGGTTTAAAATCATGGTTATGGTAACACAAAATAACTGGCTGTTTCTAAATAACCTCTTGTGTTTCCTGTCTGACTTTGGATTGTGTGTGTGTGTGTGTGTGTGTGTGTGTGTGTGTGTGTGTGTGTGTGTGTGTGTGTGTGTGTGTGTGTGTGTGTGTGTGTGTGTGTGTGTGTGTGTGTGTGTGTGTGTGTGTGTGTGTGTGTGTGTGTGTGTGTGTGTGTGTGTGCGCGCGTGTGTCTTTTTTCATTTGGATTTACAATGCAAACTGTCTCTACTGTACAGATCTGTGTCAGTCCAGGGAGAAGTGAGTCTTTTTTCATCGTCAATTTGAAATTTGTAATATAATTCAGTCAGTTTCTTATCCCATTCTATCTATGAGTCATGTCACAGAATATCATAAAGCTGTGAGGTAATTGAATTGAATTACCTTTTGTAATCCTGAGCTATGGTGGTACATTTAGTGATTTACCATAGAGAAACATCCCAGTCAGATGAGATATAAAGTTGGAGAGCTGTGTGAAAGGGAGAAGTGGAAAAATAACAAGCTCACACTACAGGCGCAGTGTAAGACAGAGCCCACAGCCACATGCAGGCTTGGGCTGAGACGAGCCTGGCCCCGGAGCACCCTCTCTCTCAGGCCCTATGTGGACTCTGACACCTCCATCCCCTCCTCCCCCTTTCACCCCCCACCTCCCCCCTCAACACTATTCTGCTCCAGACACCGCTCCAAAGAGCATAGCCCGACAGGCGGACAAAGCATGCATGGACTGCGGCCATGTTTTCCTGAGAAAAATGAAGAAGAGGAATGGAAAAGAGGGGGAAATGATATGCATAATTTACGCTTTACTCCTTTTCAAGACACAGCTTCTTTAAAAAAAGAGACTCCAATATAACATTGCCTCAGGCGATTGAAATACACGTATTGCATTTTTTAATACCATACTTACAATTTCTCAAACAGCCTAAACCGGTTTATACTTCTTTTATAGATTTTTAAATGACTTGCAATATAATTAATTGGCCGCATCAACTAACACAACATTTTCTCCCTCTTGTTTACCAGTGAGCTGCTGCTGGATGTGAGCGCATCACACTAACACAGTCTGAAAGGACTTTTTATATTGCAGCTTTAATAGCCAAAATCAAATCCTGTTAAGAGGTAAAGTGCAGAGGAAGACACTGGCTGTATCCATAGGAGCTGCCTGTTTCCTTTAGTCTGTTTTACTGGCATAAAGTGCTGTCTTTATTCTCACACTCACTCGCCCTCTGCTGTAGACACATATGCTAGCGCAGGACATGGCCCGCCTCATTGGCTTGATGTAGATGAAGACACACGGAGCAGATGGAGGTGTTTTTTCACTGTAAGGGGAGATTTTTCTAAACAACTTACTCATTCTGTCTTCTCTCATTGTTGCGTGAAGGTATGGGAAGGTTAGCTAAATAATCCTTGTGCTGGCCTTGTGTCCTTGTGGAGACAAAGACACTATGATCCTGTTACATTATTGGACCCCGACCCTGGGGAACAGACACCACACCCAGCCCACAGGCACATGGGTCTGACAGGACATAGTTGTTTATCAAGGTCTTTAAATATTTGTATTTATCCTCTGTCACAGAAAAAGAACTTATGGCAGACTGTAGTGATGTTATCAGGACGGAGGTACTGTTGCTATCTCGCCTCAGGCTGCAAAACTGAAAAACCACGTGATGCTCAATATGGTCACAATAAGATAATGTTACTCAGTTTTTATTGTTTACTAGCCACAACAACCAGAATGTAGTTTATATTTACTGTCCACTGAATAGAGAATTCTGAAGACAAACAAACAAATTATCTTCAATTCGTATGAGATTTGCATATTTGGCATAGAGTCTTCCAGAGATGCCCTTTCTGACACAACCAGTGTACTTCTGATGTCATGTTGTTTAACTATGTTGTCTTCAAAACGCATAATTATTTCATTTCATTTCACTGTCTTTGTTGTGTATTCAAATGTGCAAGAATGCGAATAAACAACCCCACCTTGGCCAATGATTTTCCCTCAATGGAATTTAGAGAATAATACAAACCACCTGTTCTGTGATGTTGCTCCACAGTTTAACACAGGGAAAACATTTAGCCAAAGAGCCACAGAGGTGTGCCCACGCGCCCATCCTGCCGCTCCATACATCACTGTGATAAAGCACTGGGATCAGGCCTGGTCCAATCTGTCCTTCATCAAAGTGACAGCGCAGCCAGTGTTAGACAAGGCCTCCCTGTCCCCTTGTGCCCGCGCCACCACACAACACGCCCCAATAGACTCCTATGTCACACCGCTACTCTATCAAACTGCTACTGTGTTCGGAGGAGAGAGACTAGTACTCGGTGATAAGTATGTCTAGTAACTATGGAAGACTGTATTGTAGTCTCCTTGGGCTTTTGAGGAGTTAGTAATCATAATTAATGTGAAATGTTCTGTTAATTTTATGCACAGAACTGGACAATTAGCAAAGCTCTGAAAAGTGACTTCCAACCTGGGAAAAGAGAGATAGAAGAAAGTGTTTTTCTTTTTAAAGACCAAACATGACTATGACTGTAATTAACCTACATACATAAACATATTAATAACAATTTGTTTATTTAATTTTTTTTTTATCAGAGAAGCAATGGTCAGAACTTTAGATTGTGCCATAGATTTAGGTGGTACCTTGATTGAAATGGTAATAATGTTCTAAAATAATACACTTGAGACATTTTAAAACAAACTACTGTAAAATGTATTGACTTTTATATTTTACCCCTCCCTGAACCGCCACCCCTCCCTGAACCGCCACCTTAACGTGGTGGAGGGGTTTGAGTGCCCGAATGATCCTGGGAGCTATGTTGTCGGGGGCTTTATGCCCCTGGTAGGGTCACCCATGGCAAACAGGTCCAGGGGACGGGTCAGACCAAGAGCGGTTCAGAAGCCCTTTATGATGAATAATACTCAAAGGCCAGTTACGTCGCCCGGACCGGCGTCACCGGGGCCCCCACCCTGGAGCCAGGCCTGGGGTGGGTGCTCGACAGCGAGCGCCTGGTGGCCGGGCCTTTCCCCACGGGGCCCGGCCGGGCTCAGCCCGAAGGAGCGACGTGGGGCCGTCCTCACGTGGACCCACCACCCGCGGGAGGATCCATAAAGGGCCGGTGCCAAGAGATCCGGGCGGCAGTCGACGGCGCGGGGGCCCCGACGACCGGATCTCCGGACATGGAGACTAGCTCTGGGGACATGGAATGTCACCTCGCTGGGGGGGAAGGAGCCTGAGCTTGTGCGGGAGGTTGAGCGTTACCGACTAGATATAGTCGGCCTCGCCTCCACGCACAGTTTGGGCTCTGGAACCCAACTTCTTGAGAGGGGCTGGACTCTCCATTTCTCTGGCGTTGCCCGCGGGGAGCGGCGGCGAGCTGGTGTGGGCCTGCTCATTGCCCCACAGCTCAGCCGTCACGTGTTGGAGTTCTCCCCGGTGAACGAGAGGGTCGCGTCCCTGCGCCTACGGGTCGGGGACAGGTCTCTCACTGTTGTGGCAGCCTACGGGCCAAACAGCAGTGCAGAGTACCCGGCCTTCTTGGAGTGCCTGGGGGGGATACTAGACAGTGCACCCACCGGGGACTCCGTTGTTCTCCTGGGGGACTTCAATGCCCATGTGGGTAACGACAGTGACACCTGGAGGGGCGTGATTGGGAGGAACGGCCTCCCTGATCTGAACCCGAGCGGTGCTTTGTTATTGGACTTCTGTGCTAGCCACAGTTTGTCCATAACGAACACCATGTTCAAGCACAAGGGTGTCCATCAGTGCACGTGGCACCAGGACACCCTAGGTCGGAGGTCGATGATCGACTTTGTAGTTGTGTCATCTGACCTCCGGCCGCGTGTTTTGGACACTCGGGGTGAAGAGAGGGGCAGAGCTGTCAACTGATCACCACCTGGTTGTGAGTTGGATCCGCTGGCGGAGGAGGAAGCCGGATAGACCTGGCAGGCCCAAGCGTATCGTGAGGGTCTGTTGGGAACGTCTGGCGGAGCCTTCTGTCAGGGGGTCTTCAATTCGCACCTCCGGGAGAGCTTCTCTCTGATCCCGGGGGGAGGTTGGAGACATGGACTCCGAGTGGGCCATGTTCTCCACCTCCATTGTTGATGCGGCTGCCCGTAGCTGTGGTCGTAAGGTCTGCGGTGCTTGTCGAGGCGGCAATCCCCGAACCCGGTGGTGGACACCGGAAGTAAGGGATGCCGTCAGGCTGAAGAAGGAGTCCTATCGGGCCTTGTTGGCTTGTGGGACTCCTGAGGCAGCTGACGGGTACCGGCGGGCCAAGCGTGCTGCGGCTCGTGCTGTCGTGGAGGCAAAAACTCGGGGTTGGGAGGAGTTCGGGGAGGCCATGGAGGAGGACTATCGGACGGCCTCAAAGAAATTCTGGCAAACCGTTCGGCGCCTCAGGAGGGGGAAGCAGTGCTTCACCAACACTGTTTACAGTGCGGGTGGAGAGCTGCTGACCTCGACTGGGATGTTGTCGGACGGTGGAAGGAATACTTTGAGGATCTCCTCAATCCCACTGTCACGTCTTCCGAGGAGGAAGCCGAGGCCGGGGACCCGGAGGCGGACTCGTCCATCACCCTGGCCGAAGTCACTGAGGTGGTTAGCAAGCTCCTCGGTGCAAGGCTCCGGGCGTTGATGAGATCCGTCCCGAGTACCTTAAGTCTCTGGATGTTGTGGGGCTGTCTTGGCTGACACGTCTCTACAACATCGCGTGGCGGTCGGGGACAGTGCCGCTGGACTGGCAGACCGGGGTGGTGGTCCCTCTGTATAAAAAGGGGGACCGGAGGGTGTGTTCCAATTACAGGGGAATCACACTCCTCAGCCTTCCCGGTAAGGTCTATTCCAGGGTACTGGAGAGGAGAGTCCGGCCGATAGTCGAACCTCGGATCCAGGAAGAGCAGTGTGGTTTTCGTCCTGGTCGTGGAACACTGGACCAGCTCTACACTCTCCATCGGGTGCTCGAGGGTTCATGGGAGTTTGCCCAACCGGTCCACATGTGTTTTGTGGATCTGGAGAAGGCATTCGACCGTGTCCCCCGTGGTGTCCTTTGGGGGTGCTCTGGGAGTATGGGGTCCGGGGGCCCTTTGCTAAGGGCTGTCCGGTCCCTGTATGACCGGAGCAGGAGCTGTGTGTTCGCATTGCCGGCAGTAAGTCAGACTTGTTCCCGGTGCATGTTGGACTCCGCCAGGGCTGCCCTTTTGTCACCGGTTCTGTTCATTATATTTATGGACAGAATTTCTAGGCGCAGCCAGGGGCTGGAAGGGGTCTGGTTCGGGAACCACAGGGATCACATCTCTGCTGTTTGCAGATGATGTTGTCCTGATGGCTTCTTCGAGCCAGGACCTGCAGCAGGCACTGGGCGGTTTGCAGCCGAGTGTGAAGCGGCTGGGATGAGAATCAGCTCTTCTAAATCTGAGGCCATGGTTCTCGACCGGAAAAAGGTGGTTTGCCCTCTCCGGGTGGGGTTGGTGAGCCTTTGCCTCAAGTGGAGGAGTTCAAGTATCTCGGGGTCTTGTTCACGAGTGAGGGAAGGATGGAACGCGAGATTGACAGGCGGATCGGTGCAGCGTCCGCAGTGATGCGGTCGCTGTATCGGTCCGTTGTGGTGAAGAAGGAGCTGAGTCGAAAGGCAAAGCTCTCGATTTACCGGTCAATCTACGTTCCTACCCTCACCTATGGTCATGAGCTCTGGGTCATGACCGAAAGGACAAGATCGCGGATACAAGCGGCCGAAATGAGTTTTCCTCGCAGAGTGGCTGGGCGCACCCTTAGAGATAGGGTGAGGAGCTCAGTCACACGGGAGGGGCTCGGAGTAGAGCCGCTGCTCCTTCACGTTGAGAGGAACCAGCTGAGGTGGCTCGGGCATCTGCTCAGGATGCCTCCTGGACGCCTCCCTAGGGAGGTGTTCTGGGCATGTCCCACCGGGAGGAGGCCCCGAGGAAGAGACCCAGGACACGCTGGAGGGACTATGTCTCTCGGCTGGCCTGGGAAACGCCTTGGGGTCCCACCGGAGGAGCTGGAGGACGTGTCTGGGGTGAGGGAAGTCTGGGAGTCCCTCCTTAGACTGCTGCCTGCCCCCGCGACCCGGCCCCGGATAAGCGGAAGAAAATGGATGGATGGATGGATGGATTTTACATATAATTAGACTTTTCAGTTTAACGCAGTTCATGTGTGCCTGTTCATCCATGTATTTGAGCTTTATAACGCCAGCTTGTGTATGTTGTACTGCCAAGCTACATCCTCATTGTCCAAATACATTTTTATTGAGAATTTGGCAGAGGCATTCCTTCATTTGGAAAGGGAGCATCTTGGCTATTTTATGCCAGATACTAGCTGTAAATAAAGAACAAAACTTGTAGCGTACAGTTAGCTCATTTTGATTGTACATTACAGATTTTAAATAGTTAAAGACTAAAGACTGGTGTGACAACTTATGTGGTAAAAATGTCTAGCCTCTCCTGAATGCATGCACTCCAGTGACCATTAATAATATATAGAGCACTGGTTCAAAGCCGAAAGAGTCATTCACTTTGATTTCAGCGCCGCCATCTTCCCCGCTATAAATGCTATAGCGACCAGTGATAGGATGAGCAGGAGTAATTCTCTTGATGGGTGGCAGCTCAGTGAATGAAAGGTGTACAGAGTATGAGGGCTGATCCCAGCGCAACTACAGCCAGAATACATGAGAGTGATCCTGATCTGTCAGAGTCAAGAGTGATGGTGCACAGAGAGAGGGCTGTTATTCAAATAGCTATAGTCACAGGCAAAGTTCAGGGCTCAATCTTGACTTTGTGTTCTATATTTTGTGTTTTGAAAGCCAGAGGCAAGATTGTTCAGCTCCATCTCAAGACAGAATATATTATCAGTAAAACATTAGGGTGTGAAATAACTTTTAATGTCACATGGGTACAAGTTTAGTTGATTGTTTTGAAGTAGCAGTAGTAGAGAGTGTGTGTGAAATGAGTAAGAAGATGTTTCTGATACCACTGTTTACAATACTAATGACACTTTACTATATAATTTTTTTTTTTCTAATCGGAAAAATGGAATAAGATAACCTGAGCAGCTGGTTAGTAAATGTGAATGTTTGTCTGTATAAATACGTATGTGACACAAGAAAGAAACTTATGATACGTTACGTTGATTGAAAAATGATGCAAAGGTCAAAAGGTCAGTTGCTTTGAATTGTCCTTTTTTGTGCAGTAACTTTGTTACTAAGGTTTTGTGTTTAAAAAGTCATAAATCCCATCTTTCATAAAAGATCTCCAAACAGTCTGTGGGCACAAACATATATGCAGGGGATATGTACAGTTAGCAGACGTGAATGCTAACAAGCTGTAATTCCATTTCACACAAATCCTCATGTTTGAAAAAAAGGGAAAAAAAAACTTCTTACGGGTAGGTTACTTGCTTGCATGCGACTTTCTGCTTCCCTTGTAGTTTGTTATGGTTTCGCTCAAGTTGGTCAGGAAAATAAGCAGAGAAGTACAACATAAGCTTGGATCTGAAGGCCTGCGGTGCGCACTGTTGAACCAAACCAACCAGGAAAAGCTCTCTGTATGTCATCATCTGGGATAGATTTCAGGGCATTGTCCCGTGGTCTTTTAAACCCCATCTTAATTATTTTGTTTATCCCCCTACGGCACTCTCATTCACAGTTCGGCCTCATACAGTCATTAAAATATCCCAAAACTATCTAAAATAATACCCCCAAGTCTTCTGTGCCATTAAGTGATAAAAGTATTCTGTATCTTTATTGATCGGGCCATTCTCCTCTGTGACCAATATCTTTGCAAGCGAGTCCCACATGAGATGATCGGGGGGTTAAAAAAATATGCAATGTGATGCAATGATCAAAGCAGCCTATGTAATATCATTTCCATAATCGTTAGACTCCTCTGTCATCTGTCATGGATTTGGGGAGAGTGTTTGATGCTTGGGCAGGTCTCTTAATTAGGCGTCCGCACCATCAGCTGTCTGGCCGCCCCTTCTGTCTCACACATTACCAAGTTTGTCAGTGCCGTATGGCCCAAGGACGTTAAAAAGTGGGCGTTTAAACTTTTTATTTTAATTTTTTGTAGCAAGTGGTCCGTTCTAGCAGCATGTCATCCCACATTTGTGCTTTAATTAGGAAATGCTTGCTTTCCGATTGCTTCAACAAGTGGGAGAAGGAGAGAGAGAGAGCGTGTGAGCAGAGTGCATTTCATTACGTTTATTTTGTTTAAGCTATGATCCAATGCCCTCAAATGTGTACTTTTTGCCAGTGTCTAAAGTAATCTATTTTGTGTGAACTTTTCGAGCCACGCATTTGGAAGAAGGGTTTTGCCCTCAGCTAGACCTTTCACTTTTATGTACTGCACACTCCATTAAAAGGACGTGGGAATAAGTAAATACACTGCTGTGGGATTTAGTTAGATATACCCTCAACAAAAACAAAATATTAACAGAAGATAAAACTGAGTTCAAGTATCTCAAAGTGAATCCACATGGCATACTAGGGGCTAACAATCTCCTATGTCCTTACTCCCTCTCACTATTCCTTACACGTCTTCATCACTTGTGGACCTCAGCTCTCTTCATTACGCAAATTAGGAGCTCCAGTAATCACTAGGCAGGGCAGACCCTTTACCTCAACGTGCCCGGCTGCCTCTTTCCTTTCAGCTTGTGCCGCGGGTTGGATTCACAAGCAGAATGAATATTATAGAGGGGTTGTGATGTTGGACTGCAGTGTGCGTTTTAGACAAGTCCTGTGTGATAGGATGGTGAGCAGGTTAATTACTCAATCACATTCAGTTGTGCTTGTACATTTGAAAGTGAATTATTGGCATTAAGTCACGCAGACTAAAGGCTAAATTGTTTATTTTGTGCATTTGGCTAGCATAGTGTTAGCTGAAAATACAATTACGGTAGTTAAATTAATCATTTATATCGCATATCTTAATACAAGATGGGGGAGGGGGGCATCTAATTACAGGTAGTAGCTTTAAAGTGCAACTGGGCCACTAATATGCCACTTTTATTTCTCCTCATACTGAACAATCTTTATTTTTTTATTTCGTTATATGTAATAAAATTAATTCTATTCGTTCCAAAGTGTGACCTCTGCTCCACATGCATTTACTGGCCCAGAGGATTGGCTATAGATCTTGACTAAAAAAACCCAAGCATATCATTGATGATTAGAAATAACTGAATTCTATTTCAATTAAAATGGTTATTAAATTATAGATTCGTGGCATAGCACTACAACAAATTACAGGCAATCAGTATTGCAAAATATGTGGGTAACACATTATAGTCTCTTTTGTTAGTGCCTAAATCAGAATTATGTACTTTTCTCATCTTCCTTTGTCTCTATCTCTTGTGCAGGTCCTGGAGCGTCTCTTCCAGAAGGGCTTCAGTGTGGCTGCGTCGTGCGGTGGTGGAGTGGACTCATCCCAGTTCAGCGAGTACGTTCTGTGTCGCGAGGACCGGCGGAGTCTGTGCATCAACACCCCCATCAGAATAAAACAGGAACCTCTGGACTAAAGCCCCAGCGTAGAGACAAACTTCAAACCCAGTACCCAGCTTCTCAGTTCTCTGTCCCCCCTCGGCTCCACGGGATCACCCCAACCCCACTGCCCCTTCTCTAGTACAAAAACACTTACTGCACTGGACAGCTATAGGTATAATTCTTATAAATAGCAGAGGCATGCGCACCTTTGCCAGCTCTGCAGAACACTTAAGGGGAATGTAGTACCAAACAAAGAAAAAACACGCATCAGCAACAAGCGTTTTTGAATATTTTAAACAGCGCCCAAAGAATCTGGGACTATTTGAATTCTGCTCCGCTTGTTTTATTTGTGGTAATTTTAGGGAAGATTCATACTTTTGGGGACACATGTAGTCTGGTCTGGGACTATGACTATAAACTCCCCTACCCCCTGTCCATATACCCTATTGCCCCCATTGGCCCCATTGTTCTGTATGGGCCTCAAACAACAGCACTGTTCGCCAAAATGATTGTTTATTACTGTTTTTTTTTTCATTGTTGTTTCTATTGTTCCTATCATGACATGGTGTAAACAATTATTATTAATAGGATTATTTTAAATGTCTCTTTTTCTCAAATATGAAGGATGTATGAATGCTGTATTCATTAGACGTTTGGAGAGCTTGTTGAGAGCATTTCTTGGCAGTAGCTGCACAAACTCAAGATGGCCACAGGCTATGTGGCTAAAGCGATCTGGCTGGCTGTGCATTCCGAGACGGAAAAAGTCTCATTGTTCAAACGCCGCATGGAACAGAACCTGGGAGTTTCAACAATGTTTATACTCAAATGTATGGCACACATTGAAAAAAAAAGTGCTTTGTAATTTGAAAACCTATGCTAAAACATATCTCTTAAGGACTCATCCAGGCTGGCTTGATTGCACAAACTGAAAAGAATTGCAGTTGAGTTTGAATGTTGAGGTCTTGAAAAGTATGTCTGTGCCAATAAGAGATGTACTATAAAAGTATAAAATTATATTATTTGCACATAACATTGGAGTTATTCAGCCCTAATTGACTTGTGTAACCCAATTAATCCATTACAGATGATACCCTCTCCAACCACTTTGAAGTGCAGCAATAATGCATATATAAAGGCAATGGGGATGTAGTGTTGTACCCAGGGATACAATAGCAGAATGCAGTCTGAATCACAGCAGTTTCATTATCAATATGACTAAAAACAAAACAACAATACCATTTAGACAAAGGGCATTAGCAGTTGTTTCAGTTGTTTTATGGTGCAGGTCTAGATCAGATAGAGGGTCTGTCACTTGTGATGATCACATGTGTATATTTGGCAGCTCCTAAAGTGAACTGTACTCAGCATCAGTGTTCTCCACATCGAGGCGAGTGGGCGGCATTTACTCTGTCCTGTTCTTTTGGTCTTATTCTCAACACTTCTGAATCAAAGACAGTAACAAGAAAGGCTAAGTTTTTTTTTTGTTGTTTTTTTTTTGCTATTTATTTGCAAGCAAGTTTTCCTGCATTCCCAAAAATGTTCAGATCTTTTTTGGTTGCCAACAGTTGTTTGAGTTGTTATTCCAACAAAGTGCAAATATGTTTATTAAAAACTGACTTTAGTGTGTGATCAATACAGATGGCCTGCTGTTTAAAGAGTGTGTAGCGGGGCTAATGTTGCTCCCAGCCCCATGTCAGCTTCTGCCCACAGCCTGCTCTGGCACTCACAATCAAGTGCGTGTTTGTTCTGACCTGCCAGTGGCCTGGGCTTTTACATCCACTCGCCTCAAAGGGAATGGTCAACCAGGGCCCTTTTCAAGTGCGCCTCTTCACAGCACTGCTCTGCCCCCTGCGTTCTTCCCTAGGGCCCCCCCTCATGTGCCACTAGAAAACTTGGGTCTGTGCTACCCCCTGCTGCTCTGTCATGGCCATGCTCTGGATTTCAAACGCACATGCAGCACGGCACGTTGGAGAGCTCTGCAACACGACAAATAACAAGTTACATTTGAACTGTAACCAACTTTATGACAAAGTGGGCCACCTCCACTACAAGGCACACTATTGTACACCGGTCAGCAGGTTTTGTTTGTACAGTTATTGTATAAGAAGAAGCATTACTCTGGGCTTTTTTCAAGAGGCATGTTTGTCTCACTGAAAATGCAGGAAAAGACTTCCATTGTGTACATATGAACTTAAAAAGGGTATACTAAGGTTCAAATGTATATTATTTAAAAAAAAATGTCATCCATTTAGACTGTGATATTACAGGGCATGTGGTCAATTACAGTGTCACCATTGGACTTTTCTTGCTCATTTGAGATAATAAAAAGATGTACTGTACATATGCTGATCCAGTGTCTGGGGAAAGATGGCCTGTCTAGACCTTTGGAGGGATTAAGGAAGAGGCCATTGGTGTGAGAAAACCAATATGCTCCCAAAGCCCAATATTTTTGCACCAAGTTAAACGGTTTAGTCTTTTCAAAAATGTTCCTGCTTAATTAGCAGCAGAAACCTAGAGGGACTTTTCATCATTGAGCAGCGGTGCTCGACCGAGTTTGTACTTAGCGTGTGCAGCGTTAGAAATGGAAATGAAGCAGGCCGCATTAGAAGTTGACTTTGGTAAAATTGTCTAGAAAAGGCAGAACAGCTTATTTTTCTTGGTAATGAAAAGAGCAAGTGGTTATGTAGATTTCATTAAATCTAGCTCAGACTAGAGTTCTGACTTTTGAGACAAAAACATACAGTGATCAGTGTCATTTAGTAAACAGCTTATTTATTCCTTTACAAAATAGGTACAAATACATAAGTACTGTTTTTCACACAAACAGAACATTTTCAAGATATGTACAACGATTTACCAAAAATACTGTGGTTCTAATAATCACATAATTTTGTAAAGAATATTTACAAATCATTCTCAACTGAAAAGATATTTTGTGAGTACATCAGGAATATTGTTCTAGTCTTTTGGCTAAAAAGTTGTAGAAATGTTCACTTGTGAAAGCGCCTGAAACCACAGAAACTGTTGGACTCTCCACCAGTGAGTTGTGCTTGTCAGTAAACATAGAGCTCATTTTTACCAAAATGTGTCACGCATAAAAGCCAATTCAAAAAGAAAAATTAAATATATCACTGTTAAAAAGCTGACAATTGGCAACATCGTTTACTAATTAAAAGTTTTTTGTTTGTTTTTTTCTAAAATACAGGGACAACTTTTAGTTGTCAGGCAAAAGGTAATAAAAAAGTGCAGTCAGAATTTAAAATTCATATTTTTTTGTAATTACAAGAATACAAGCTGCATAGAGTTCAATATTTAAATAATATATAAAAAAAACAAAAATGACAATGGTGCATAATACATGATTGATTAAAAAGGCAACAAACAAACAATGAAATGTCTTAAAAGCCATATAACTGAAATGATAAAAGGCAAAGAAATGGAATGATTTGACTTCTGTTTCCAAATGTGAATGCAGCGAGGCATAATGGAGGTGAACTAAGTGCTTCTGCAGACACCTTTAAGCTTCAGTCTGTTGCAGAGTTTTGGGGCTCATAGGTATTTCTTTAGTAAAATTGAATGTTATGTTTAAATTTTATTCAGATCAGTCCCTCTGCAAGAAAATCTACTAATGCTAAAACCAACATTCAAGGACACAACATCAAGTTAGCACTATGTTTACACAGTGTAGAATCTGTGGTGACTTATTAGAAACTTTGTGTGGTCATGTGACCTTAAGAGGGTCTGCCTTGGAACACACTCCATTAATAAAAATAATAATAATAATAATTTTTTATCTGTTTTAGAACATATATAACACTGACATATGGATTCTTATTTTTAGTTGTTTACAAAGTGTAGTAAAATATACATGCTGTAAAATAATCCAAATATTTACACATACAGTACAGGATCGAGGTGGATGCTGTGATGTGGAATCTACAACATATAGTAATCTCGTATAGTGTTCAGCTATTACATTCTTTGAACTAATAGCTCAAACTGAATCTTGAGGTTACCACAAAATAATCTGTTCATCGAGGTGGTTTATCAAAGATACTGCTAACAATGTTTAACAAACAGCTACCATCAAATGTGGAACATAGGTAAAGGAAATATACCACATGCATGAACATGATACAAAAAGATGTGATAAGAACATTTTTGTGAATTTTTCTTGTGTTTCTTATTTTTTAAAAATGACAACAGACATCACTAGAGGACAGAGAAGATACAGAGCTGAAACGCTGGACCTGATCTGAAGGCACATGGCAGGAGGAGGAGGTTGTCCGCTACTTGAGCAAGGCCCGGTACAGCAGCACAGAGTGGGCCATGTCTCTCTCCTGCTCCATGTAGAAGATTAAGTCCCTGAGGTTGACCCGAGTTATGCGCTGGCGTGTGTACTGGCGTGAGGAGGAGGAGGGGGCTGAGGAACCTGCTGGAGAACCAGCCATACTACCAACAACCTGTAACAGAATGACGGGTTAGAGTCAACATGTACCCGTTAACAAACCTTAACTCAACAATCGTGTATGACAAACTTTAATTCTCTTGGAGAAAGAACATTTTTAGAATCTTGAGTGTTTAACACAAACTTTATGGGCAAATTCTGCCTCTTCAACCCGTCTTGTGAAGATATTCGGGCTTCATTCAACAATCATGAAGGAGGTAGGTATAATAGTAACTCTCTATTGCTCAAAGAGAATGTGTGTCTCCAAACTGGGCCTTACTGGGATGCGTTTCAGTTAACCATGCCCCCTAATGGGTGGTGATTGACGATGAATGAGAATTTTATGCTGCAATTGACTAAAAAAATTCTTGGTCAAATAAAGATATGTCCTACCAATCAATTAGTTGACTAAAAAGGAGGCCTGGCAAAAGGCTTGAAAACTAATGCCTAATTTTATCAATTCAGTTTTTCAAACATTTGTTTCAAGATAAAATCTGCCCTCTCATTTAGACAATTTGCAAATTAGAATAAACATTAGATACCTGAAAGTAGCAAACTTGAGCTGTACACTGTACTTGCAACTCTTTACATTTACACTTGCTGAAATTATATCAGCTATAACAAAAACAAAGCAATAATGGCAAACCTAACATTGTGAACATGAGAAAAAATTGGATGGATTAAGATGCAAAATATAGTGAGAGGATAATACAAATCCATTTACACTGAAAATGAGAAACACTGACACAGATCCAGCGAGTGCCCACTTGAACCAAGCAGCAAGAGGCAGGTCTGATGTTCAGGCCAGGAACACCCTCTCACAATTACACTGATTGCAGCACTTTGTAAACACACAGTACAGACAGGCCTTAATTGCAAACATATGATGGGTATGAATTTACAAGAGGCAAACCAAAGTATGCCTGAGAAGCTGGTTCTTGTCTATAATATCTGTATGTATACTCGCTAACCTCCAGTTGATGAGTGAAGGTAGCCAGGCTCTGCTAGCTCACATCCATGTCTTTGGGTGTTTAATTTGGTGTGGGAGCCATCTTAAACAATTGAGGTAAATCACTACTAACCACATGTGAAACAAGGATCTAGACAATGACATGCCAATTCCTGCCTTTCACACAAAAAATGTGTGACACGCACACAGACTTAATCAAGCGTCATCTATCCACCTGAATGGAAATTATCAAGTGTCTCCTGGTTGGAAACTAGGACTCTGTCCAGGTACCACTACTCTCAGAATCCCTTGTTACCTTTAGGGGCAGAACAGCCCTTAGTGATTAGCATACAAGCAGAAAGCTCACCTCTTCTGCAGAAGGCTACTCTTCACTTCACTATCACAAACAAATCAGGGGATGCCAGCGACCCAAGCACTAGTATGTTGTTACTGTTATCTATGAAGTCGCTTCTCTCAAGCCACTAGATGAAGAAAATCATGTTGTGGTAGAGGGCGCGTGGTGAGGGTGGAAACACCAACACTAAACAAAGCAGATGGCAATGTGCCAGTTTAAGCTCAAGACATCAGCAGCCACACTTTTTCACCAGTCATTGCACAATAATTGTGTCTAAAATACAATTAAGAGGAGCAAATAGCAGAATTTGAGAGGTCTTGAAAAGACAAAAAAGGGAGAAAAGAAGCTAAAGCGGAGAGCAAAGAGTCAAACTCTGAAATCAGCCAGGCCAGGAAAGATCCATGAGGCAAAAAACAGCATCTGTCATTTTATGTGTGATGGCTGCTGCGAGGCATTATGTCATATAACATATCCATCGTACAGCGTGCACACCAATACTTCGATACATCTTTTCAGACATTTGACTGGAGTGAGGGACACAAAGCACAGGCACACACATTCAGGCCATTTCAAGGTTCCTACATTCCTTCCAAAAGAGTTGACATAGTCTTTTTTAAGTCCTATTTGGGGGTGAAGGTTTCTGAATCAACCCATAATCAACACAGACTCATATACTTGCTGTAACATGAAACAGTAAAGAATAAATAATATTGTAAAAACAATTCATAGAACTGTTTGTGGGGAAGTCAGGGTGGGGTTTTCTTGCTGATGCGTGGCTTTGAACTCTGAGTGGCACCTGTGCCTTGATGCTCGGGCCAATATTGGACTTGGCCCAGGTCACAGCCCAAGGCGCCAGGTTAATGGCCCACTTTGCCAGGCTCACAGAGCAGTGCGCCACTCAGCTCAAGCTGCTGTCTCAGCACTGTGCTCCTCACACCTCCAACTGCACACTAACCAGCAGGCCTATACTGATATGGAACAAGTGTAACACACTGTCATGTTAGGAGGCGTTAGCAGAGAATAGTCCTATATTTATTTGAAACACATAAGCTGTTGATGATGCAACATTCCTGAACTTGTTTTTTACTTTGATGCTGAGAAGTCTCTAAACTATGATATTTGGCTCGAGGCTTGGCATACTGTATATGGCACAGTGAAGACAAGCAGTTTAATTGTTAAACAATAAAGTATTTTTTAAAGGTTTTTAAGGTCAAAAGAAAGATACGCTGAAATTGTTGCGTAACTTTTAATGAAGCACGTCTTTAAGCTTGGGAGCACTGGTGTGTGTAGTGTCCAGTAGATTCAGTTGTTTAGTATTTTACAGCAGAGGACGACCTGCAGCATAACTTAGGACAACTTGGTAAATGAAGACGTGGTTGGCCTGAAATCTAGCAGACTGCATCACTAATCTATTGGAAGAAAGACTGGTTGGTTGACTGACTGTGTGCCAGGCAGCAAAACTTTCCCACATGTTGTGCTCCACGCTGCATTTGATCTGGGGAACGCTGCCTTGTCCCTGCACAGTGTTTACAGCAGTGCCGGGCCGGGCCGTGGGAGTGCAGGCCGCTTCAGCTCCACACTCGGCCTCAAATGCCTCTTCTAGGGCCGCCATTAATCAGCACCAGAGCCTTTCTCTCTCGCCTCCATGCTCCCTCGCTCCTCTACGCCCACAGACATGCTGGATGAGGCCATTTTGAAAGAGTTAACAGATGTCGGCTGATGTGCCCCGGGCTTTCTGACATTGCCCGAGTGATGTATTTGATGTGGAGTTTATTCAGCTCTAATAAACGTATAAAGAATTAGAATAATAATTCACAGATGTACGTAGCCAGATTATATGCCGAGGCTTCCTTTGAAGCAGACAAGTGAGCCAAGATTAACAAAACCAGGAGAAAGGATGAAAGGGCTTTTGGCTCTGCACACTGATAATCAAAGAGGTCAGGATGGACTAATACCACAGATTAACGTCCAACCAACACAGAGCCTTTGTTCCCATCACAGGTTCCATAGTAAAGCCTGGTGATGTTTTGGACTGTTACAAGCTCTCGAGCAGAGAACATGTACCTGCCTCTTCTCATGTGCTCCTCAGGTTTCGTTATTGCATTTTCTAAGAGGAAATACAATATGGATAAAGTCAGCTCAAGATACTTGGATCATGGAGAAAAATAGGAGAATTACTTTCAAAAGAAACAACTTCCATTTGCTTCACAACTAAAGAACAGCAAATCTCAAAAATGGCCAGTTGTGGAGTATCTTAATGCCCACATAAAACATAAAAACAGCTACACAGCTCCATGGCGATGCATAGCAACTGTGCAGAATTTCAGTCAAGGAGAAAGAAGGCAAAAAAACACCTTATTACTTCTAACTCCTGCAAGCCATTTTGGTCTCCAAAGGTTTTAGAGCGCCGCAGGCCATGTGTCTGCAGTGTTTCGGGAAATGACTTGCCTTCGCACGAACACTGCTATGTTCTGCAGCACTGCTGCCCCCAGCATCCCCGCTCAATTTCTGTTTAACCCCTTCCTGGCTTCTCCCTCACTGACTCACTGCAACAGAGAGCTCACACTTGGCACAATACTGTCACAATGTACAAGCCAACACATTAAGTGCATGTCTAATTTGGCTTCTTAAGCATGTGATGGCTCTTAACAAGCAGGGTGGAGGAGCAGCACAAGGTTATATGGGCAGATAGGGGAACCATTCCACTTGAGGTACTACAATGTGCGACACAGTGTGCACACTTGTGTGTATCAACGGTGGATTAAATCTGCAAACTCGTTGACACAACACATAATTAAAACATCTTGCTTGAGGTCAGGAATTTTCTAATTAGTAGTGTACTGACAAAGCTGCAATTCCATCGCCCTGAGTTTCAAAGTCCACAGGTTACTGCTAAGATGAAAGCTTAGCCTGCAGCATATTCTGCAGGGCTGCTCACAATTCCTCAGAAGACAGTCACAGGGTCACCAAGCTAAACAGTGTGCTGCACCCGCAACCTTGCTCCAAACAAAGAACTTCCAACTTTCCTGCCTGGAAACACAACCGTGGCTTTTTTCCCTTTTCTCATTCTTTTCAACCTGGGAGAAACAAAAGATTGTGTGAAGGCAACAGCAGAGGAAGCCATAACAATGTTTTTAATCACTTTAATTAAAGTGCTCCAAGCATGGCCAGCTGACTTGTAAAGTATAACAAAGGATCTAATGCCATATCTCTGTATTTTGCGGATGCCAGGAAGAATCTGAACTATTTTAGGATAATTTTTGACAAATAATATCAATAATCTTACATCTTCACACACACTATTATTGATAATTACAGGGACTTAAATAGAGATAACATGCTGATATTAATCTGACTACAGTCATTGCATCCATCTTAACTATCTATGTAGTTCTTTTCCTTGTGGCAGAAAGAAGCTGCAGCAAGGCAGACTTTCTGATAACCTGGACAATTAATACAGGCCAAGTATCTTTGGCTGAATAAGTATGAAAGTAAAACTTTTTTTTCCTACATTAAATATTGAAGACGTTTCATATATAAAATGAACCCAATTAGAGTTAAAATGGGAGAAGTGTAATGAGTCACAAGTCAGAATGCTTGTCTTCTGAACTACTCACTAATGAGCCCTTGTTGGTTTTCCACACTTTACTTTCAGTGGTGTGGCACTGTCATTTCTGCAGCTTTTAAATTTTTAATTCAAGTTGAATGAGAGGGTGGTGACTGAGTTAATAATCACAGCACTAGAGTGTTTTGCAGGCAATGGATAGCTGGGAGAAGTTGCCAAATGAGGTTCATAGTCTGCCCTTTGATGTTGTTGCACAAAATAGGAATAACCAGTTAACAAAGTGCATATCGAACATAAATGACCACAGTTAAAGAAAGGCATCTTGCAAATGGCCTAATTATAAAAAAGTGAAGCAAAATATTATGCAGAAGAGGAAGCCAGGTTGGCGCACATACTGACTGGGGAATGAGTTATGGGAGCGAGTGGCAGCAGCACGTCTGTCTCTTCATAAATCCTCCTATGATCTGTGACATATTTCACTTACAAGAAAAAGAGAGGCGAGGGGCCGCAGTGTATATGTAGATGGAGAGATTAAAAAGGGCATTTACAGCAGAGGTTCTGACTAAGACTGGGTCCTTGATCTCAAATTGACATAAATGGGACCATTTTTGACATCATTTAGCCATCACAGACTGTGTTTCTGTGGTGCTGCGGCTGGTCCCTATGCAACTAATGCGATGCCTGCTAAGTGAAACAGGCAGGGCAATGCTCTCTGAAGAAGAGGAACTCTCTGAAATCTAAGTTCTTCTGGGAAAGGAGCACAATTCCATGTTTTATAAGAAAAGACAGAATAAAACTTTACAGAGGGGTCTTTATGGAGCATCTGTGACCCCAAGTGTCATTGTTTTTATCATAAAAGCTGCCAGGGCATGAGGCTGCTGAAGTTATATACGCTTAGAAAGAAGCAGTCTCTTCAACTCCATGAGAGAACAGAACTATAAGGTCTTTATTTCCTATTTTTAATGGAACTTAACCTAGATTACAAAATAATCTACTGTGTATTGTAACAAAACCAGTTTGAATAATGAAAAATGTACAATATACATTAAGAAACATGCAGTATTATTAGTATTAAGTAGTGATATTATAGTGCAATCACAACAGTTAAATGTCTGTAATAGCATTATATTATACGAGTATTATACTCTAAGAGTATTATAGTATTGAAATTTGTGACAACAGAAATTAAGTGTTGGCAAAAAAAAATAAAAAATAAAAAAAGGTACAGTTTGGTCAGAATTTTAGCCTTTTATTCTTGTTTCGCACTCTCCCAAAGCCGCTTCCCTCCCATCAGGTTCATCTCTCAGGCCCAGAAGGCGTTCTTTCTACCTGCACTGCATTTTGGCATCCTGCTCCATTATCTTGCATACAAATTCACCATTAGGCAGCTGTGTGCATGTCTGTGTATATAACGCTTATCTACATATTGACTTGGTTTAAACCCACACTCTTGTCTGCCATCATAATTACATATCTTGTAAAAGGAAGTACTTGATTCATCCTACACCTGAGGCACACTGCTGCAGGATTTGCCCACTGGCACCCAGCAAACACACCTCCAGCACAGCCCCAAACTCCAAACCACTTTCTAATACACCCTCACACATTGCCTGGTGCAATGGTGGCTTCCTGTTTCACAGAACACAGAAGTGAATGGTGAATGAATGGTAGCACAAGCCTTCATGTTTGTTGAAAAAAAGCATTTAGGGTATGTTAGGGAGGCACCAGGAGCCTGTTTTACAGCCATCAAGAGGTCGGACCACACACAAACAGAGGAGAACTGTGGTGTGAAGTGACAAAAGCCAACACAGGAGGAGGTTACATTGAAGTTTACCAATTGGTTCAAATGGTAATGAAGCCACAACTACAACTGGCATAAGAGAAATGTGCGATGTGGGGAATTGAGGCCATATCCAGCCATTCTGAAGTCTCCAAAGTTCTATCATTGAAGATCGTTCATTAGTCCAACAAATACATAATTCATACATCTAAAAAATACATGTGGTCATGAATCACAAGACAGAAACAGCTCTGCTTTAGAGATGGTGCAAGAGGTATGGAAGATATAAAGCGGCCATAAATTAGCTAAACAGAACCAATAGCGGCACAGTCAATTAGGAAGAGGTCAAACACTGCTCTGAAATACAAGATGTAAAAGAAAACACCAAACTATTTACAATGCTAGTTAAATTGAATAGTTTGTATGGATGTGTGCAGTGCATGTACATAGATTATCTCACGCTAACTAACACTGAAATAAGCACATTGATGGTAAGCGACAAGTTTCATCAGTCCGCATTCAGACTACCAATACAATTCATGAGCACAGTGATGTTGAATTTCTGCAGAGATTATTTGTCAAAAAATGCCTAAATTTCACAGTTAATTGGCCTCCCTAATTAGTGCAGGATGTCTAATTCCCATTGCAGTCAGTGTGCTAAATGGTAAAGCTTTAGTAAGCGGATGCCATTCTTTTTCTCTGAGCATGAGCCTCCCAGTGCAAGGCAGGCTATACTGTACATTACACCGCCAATGATCGATTCTAAATCTTAATTAGGGAAACAACAAACAAGCTACAGGATCTAATGGACTGTGTACCTTGTCAAACAGCTGGATGGTTACATTTATTGAGAGATATGTTCAATCTAATGTGGGGAGCAATTAGCAAGAATGTCTCTTCTAATCACCAAGGGACACAAAGGGGCAGAGACCTGACAAAGAACAGCTGAT
The DNA here is from genome assembly GCA_019594935.1 of Periophthalmus modestus. Taxonomy (NCBI): domain Eukaryota; kingdom Metazoa; phylum Chordata; class Actinopteri; order Gobiiformes; family Gobiidae; genus Periophthalmus; species Periophthalmus modestus. Next base: position 26,491,765 of record JAIEZT010001214.1, read on the forward strand.
AAATATTTGGCGTCTCCAGCGTGCTATAGGCTCTCAGAAGACCTGCGCTCAGAAATAGAGATGTCAGACATGTCTTTCCCTGGTGTCCCTTATACTCATTTGTGTTCCCAGTGCACTAGTAGAAACTGCAAGTCGCACTGCTTTGCCATGCGACTTCATCCCATTTAATGATTGGTGAAAATATCATAACAAAAGCTATTTAAAAGTCAGCACTCGCTTACTGTATAATGGTTTGTTTTTTTTCTTTTGTGGCCATTCATTTCTATTATTTTTTTCTAAATTGGTCAAATGGAAAGCAGTGAGAAGCGGGAAGAAAAAAATTAAGCTAAGCTGAAAAGTGCGACTTGGATTTAATATTTTATAATTGCCAAGGGACATTCTGAGATCAATGAATTTTTGCCCGGGATGCACATCAGAAGGAGATGTACTTCAGTCTTTTTAGGGAACATTGGTCTATTTAATTTCAGTGTGTGATGCATGTGAAATATGGCTTCCATGGCCTCTTTCTCCCTCCCCAGGCACTGCTGCAGGCACACATTATCACTTTTAATGGGCCGCCATAAGAAGAGGCAAGTCAGCCAATAACCCATCCTCGCTAATGGATCGCCTTGTTTGTTCTCTTTCACTGTTTTCTGAAGCTAATTTTAGATGATCTGTTTTGTACTAAAAGACCAAAATTGAGGACAGTGTAGCACAACAATAGTTTAATACAATGATATAAAAGGCCCTTGAAGTGAAGGACGGGAAAAGCAGGGAATTGCTCCGAGTGAATTAAATAGCTACTGGTCTGTTATTGGGGCTGTTCGAGTGGATCTGGAAGCAAAAAACTGGGCCTCTCCCAATGGGACACTAGGAGAAAAAATACTTTTAGGGCTTGTGGTAAAGCCTTACAAAGTAGAATAATGGGGATTGTTAAGATCAATGATAATGAGTGCTATTCTAAAAATAACAAATAAAATAAAAAATAATATTTTGTGATATTTTCAATAAAAAACTAAATCACTATAATTGATGCTACAGTTTAACAGTAATAGTATGGATAGGTTATATTTTGACAAGATGACTGATGAGTCAAGTGACATTTGAAATCTCTATTTAATTCGTTGCTGACCTTTGCACTCACACTGTTCATATGCTTCCATATAGCTTTACAGTAACATTTCTTTGTATAAAAATAAATGATGCGTTGGAAAATACAAAGTGACAAGTTGAGCGTATTTTAGTTTTAAGCACTGCTGGCTGCTGCTGGAAGGATGCATAATGTAATGCATGCTCAATGAAAAGCCCTGAATCAGATTCTGGAAAACTCAAATTACTCTTGGTTGGCATTTTTGCTTCTTAGTTATAGTATTTTGCCGACTGCAGACATATTAGCATCTCTCCCCTGCCCTCATTGGCATTCTTCTGCCCCCCTGCTAGCAACTAATGAAAGATATTTTCCACCTTTCTTTCCCTAGGCTCCAACCTTGACAGCTGACAATGGAGCTGACAAAAACTCACAGTCAAAGAAAACAAACTTAAATTCAAAACAAGAGGAAAAACGCGCTGCTCTCAGGTAATGTTGTGGCGTACATAAGCAATCAAGGTTTAATCCAACAACATGACGGGTGGTCCTAAAAAAAAAAAAAAAAAAAAAACAACTAAAATATTTAGACAAAGGTAGAAATTTCGGAGAGCCACCATAATAGTTTTATTGCAATGACAGCTTTATTAGCACTTTTTGTGAAATCTCCAAACCCACAGGTGCACAGTGGAGAAACAGAGATGGAGGCTAGTGTGATTATCCCTGAGTGGTGAGTGTAGGATGAAGAGTGGGTTCTCACAGCAGGGGCCCAGGACGTTATAGGCGGTCCCTGTATCCCTGGTTAACAGGCTACAGAGAGACAGCTATTATCAACCCGCCTCCACAGAAATGAGGGGGAGGGAGAAAAAAGACAGCAATTTTATTCTTCTGAAATTTAATTATATCAAGATTAACAAGGGAGGTAATTAATTTCTTTAAGATGGTATCTTTTAAGTGCCCCAGGCTTAACTTTGTTGTCAAAACTGTATATTTAACCATTATTCCAGGGCAAAGTTTTAAAGGCAATGGAGGGGTTCACTACTTTGTGACCATGAATGTAAAGGAGTGTCTTATCCAAATAATGAGATGAAAGGGTTAACAATTATTTATAAAAGTGTCCAAAATAAAAAAAATATGATTTAATCAAATAAATGAAATGAATAACTATTGTATAATAGGCTTGAAGACTTTTAACCACAAGATTAAAAAGATAATTTTAAGACGTTTATAGTGACCACAAATATGTCAGTGGGTTAAAGAGAAGGAATTTTGTAAACTTACAATCATCATTGATCAAACATTCAGTAATGTTGACTGTTTTCACATTGTTTTAAGGTAGGTTCCATTATAATGTATAACAAGTCTGTAGATGCTGTTGTATATATATTTTTTATCTATTTTTATCATATCTATTTGACAATAAATATGGTCTGTTTCATGCAAATTATTGTGGCATTTTGCATATACTTGAGCCCTAGACCATAAGAAATAACCCTTAGTGAGAATGCCTGTGCTGTGGAGAGTAGGGAATGGAAAGTTGGCCAAGTGCACTCGGTTAAAGCTCTAAGAACACATGGCATTGGGCCAAAGAGCCCCTGTAACCATTCTGAAGACTCCTGTCTTGTGTGTCCTCCCTGGATCTACACCATTGCCTTGAGAGCTCAAGTCAAACTAATATTACAATCTTCTTGACATTACTAACCCAAGAGCAGCCTCTGTGTGCCCTTATTAATCATATTTATGTAGTATTGGAAGAAGGGGGACTCACACAGGAATAAATATGCTTCATTATAAATCCATATGAGTTATGCTAACGACCCACTGCAATCCCTCAGTGGTTAAAACATGGACTAAAGGACTTTGTGTGGTTAAGGATAAAATTGGATCTTCATGTTGAATAAAACAGGAAGGTCAAATGGTGCTTTCCATTCTATAGATTCCTATTCCCATTATGCGCATGCTTATGACATGAAGACTTGAGGTGAAAGTTTGTGTTTGGGTTCTGAGAATTCTGTGCTGTTTTGCCAGATTTTTGTAGACAGAAAATGTTGCTGCAACAAATATTTTTTTGTATCCATCATTGTACTATATTTTTGTCCCATTTTAATATTGAGGTTATGCACAGTCTTCCTTCTGTAGTATACTCTAGGGCAACTGTGGTTACAATAGTAGCTTACTATACGGATGTATATGGAGTGTATGGAGAGGATGAATAGTGTTACGGGTCTCTGGATGTCCAAAAAAGTGCTATACAAATGATAAAGGCAAAGATCAAATCCGTAAGCTTTAAAAGCCAATGCATAACATTTTTTTACACATGCCAATAGACTGAGTAGTTTAACCTCCTTTCAACCTAATATTGGTTGAAAGGAGGAGCTAGTCTTTACAATACTGCCCTTTTGCAAAGCGTTCATCTGGCCTTAACCAAACAGCCTGGTGTGTCCTAGTCCTCGGAGTCCTCAAAGCCCTTCCAGCCCCGGAACGCTTGTGCTTCGCTGGCTTCCTGTTTGTCTGGTTGAAGACCTGACCACTTCAGTCCAAGGCTGCACACGGGGAGGCACAGAGGAGGAGGCGAGAGAAAAAACTGAGGATAGAGGGGAGGCTGGCGGGGAGAAGGCAAGAAGGGAGAGACACTGAACACTCTCGAGTTGGGATTGATTTACTTCATTAACCGAGATTACAAGTTTAACTTACAAACCAGAGGTCAAAATTTCTCATTAACAAGGGGACCGTGGAGAACCTCGGGGCTTGGAGACCACTCTTATTACTGACTACACATTTCAATCTGTCTTTGATGTTCTATGTCTGCCTTTCTACCCCCTCGTTCCCCCTCCTATTTTTTGGCAGCGAGGTTGATTTTAATTGTAGCTATAGAACAGAGCATAGTTTGCCTGTAAGCCAGCCTCCACATCTGTAGTGAGTGCAGCTTTAGTGATATTGGGTGCAGTCCATAGCTCGGGGCTAATTTTAATGGTCCCCCCCTCCTCCTCCTTCATTGGAGACTCAGATTGTTTTCCACGTGATTCCTGTTAATTTCGCTGGAGGAAAGGGCATCAGTTTTCCTTGTGCTTTTCTCCCCTCTCACTCTATTGCCTCACTCCTTCTTTCTGATCTACAGCCTCAAAGAAAGAAGGTGAAATGAATTCAAATGGAAAAATAGACTGCGCACTATTAAATCGCTTGCCTACCTTTATCCCTCGAACTGCGCCTGGTAGAGAAAGATAGGAGAAAAAACACCATGGTGGTTTGACCGGGCAATTCAGCTTCCATTGTCACCAGAACGTCAACAAACAAAGCTTGCTTTGATGTGATATATGGCATAAGTGCCGCAGTGATAACTGCAAGCTTGTAAATGTGTCAAGGATGTTTCAAAGCTCTGTTTTATACCACAGGACATTAGACATCTCTAGGCCTCATAGTGTGGGAAAGTGTCTCAAACACAACACAGACATGGCAGTGGAGCAGAATGCACCGTAATGATAGGTGACAGATCATAATACAAACTCAATAATGGAAAAAAAATGCATCATTTTCAGTGAGTAAAGAGCCTAATACAGTCTGATGTTATTTTCACTGTGAGCAATTTTAAGTTGCATATTTAACAACTAAACCTAAATGCACACTTCATTGTAGAGCAAAACAAATATAAATAGTAGTAATAGTGTAAATAAATATATACTAAAGGCATATATTGCACAACATCACTTCATATGCAAAGGCTTCTAAAGAGGCAGCATATAGTGGTGATGGTCAGTGGTCAGAGGTTCTCACAGCCAGGTTACTGGCTTGTTGGGTCTACTCCTCCATGAGGAGGGAGTCCTTTAAGGCCTCAGTGTTCCTTCGCACTGACTAGAACAGACCGGAGACAGCCTGGGTCTGAAATGGTATCAGTTTCAAAGCCTGTGGCCATACAGGTACATACCCAAGCCTAGCCAAATGCAGGGGCAAATGGGTTTGAGTGAGTGGAGTGAAACTGTCACCTGAATTCCATTAGAGTTCCAACACAGAGAGAAAAGGTGGGCTGATTAGTAACTAAACCAGCTGAAGAAGAAATAAGGAGGAGTGATTTCATTGGGGCTCTGCCTATGTAGGATCCTAGCAAGGCCATTATCTGGCTCCTAATTTGAGCTTTGGCAAAGCACTGAAGGGCTGCCTTTGTCTGGGATTAATGCGGAAAGCTCAGGATGCGATGTCAGAGGGAAATAATCAGTGTGGGCCCTCATAACGTTGGCTGCTTGTGCTCCTGGCCAGGGCCCCCGGCTCATTTCAGTGGAGATGAAATCTATGACAAGCCCCTCAGTGAAGCTAAGAGCAGGCAACAGTCCAGTAACACCCACAGGCCTGCAGGCATCCTGTGACCCCCTTAGAAAAGTCACATTCACTTTGCTCTGGAGAAGGGAAAGAGAACGCCGCCGGCACTTCCAGCCCATGTGAAATGAAGAAATGTGAGGAGGTGAAAACCAAGTGAAAATAAGTTAAGATTCCTCCTCCGCCCTCCACAACCACACTAGAGGGGGGTGGTGTGACTTCAATTCATTATGGCCCTCTAATCAACATGAATACAACATTAAAAAGAGGACAAAGGGGGAAGAATCTACTAGAACAATGTTTATCCATGTTTACATCAGGCACCTCAGTTTGAGAAAGCATTGTTTGAAAATGCGTAAGGTCGTGGGCTATTGCCCATCAGGCTAAACCATTCTGAAAGAGGAAGGCACTGTACTCAAGGACCAGAAGTAATGCATTTATTTTGTTATTTATGCTTTTTACCAGATCCTTTGCTATGGTTCTCTACAGCATATTGCTGCTAAGTGAAGGATGCGAGGATGCAGCTCAATAAGCAGGTTATTACAATGACCAATTGGTATTCAAAATCCAGTCCTATTTTACATTCATCATATTTGATGAATATGAACGCTCCCCATGATGCCCAGAGGGAATAATGACTTACAGACTTTGGTGATGTGTGTATGAAATATAATGCTTAAGTCACTCCATCTTGAGCAGGAGCATATCCTCTGCAACAGTTCAGCTTAATTAGGAGCAGATGAGGCAAGTCACAGGAGAGTATGTCGCTATCTCTGCCTAAACCTCCCAAATAAAAGTGCAAACTGCTGTTTTGTCAGGGACAGTAAGGTATATTAACATAATCCAATCAATAGGTTGGCTGATTCAGTGTATCGGTTATCGGCTTGGCTCCAGCATAGGCCGATATTTTGTTATTGGTTGCTTTAGATTACAAAAAAGTGGTATCAGAACCAGCAGTGGAACATATTGGTCAATCTCTACCAATGATGCAATTATTCAGGGAACCAACACAGTACAGTTAATTCAAAAGAATATACACTCTATTTTCTGGATGAACCAAAGATTTATGTGACTTCTTCCTTAAAAACATTTATAAAGCTAGAGATTTTTTCTCAACATTACCTCTGTCCCTGATGGTGTGCTCCCAGGTGAGTCTAGCTTCCGTTTCTTGCGTGGACCAATGGCTGCTAGGGCTGTAAGGTTTGCATCTCGCTGTCTCATCTGCGCTAATTCCTGCTGCTGCATCTGTAAAAAGACAGAAACAAGGCATTTCTTTACTAACAGATATTAACACAATGCATACTATAAGGCTAATTACATATGGCCTCAGAATAAGGAACAACTTTTGTTGTCCCTGAACTAGCTTCAAGTGCTGAGGTGAGTATTCCTAATCCGATTGTGAGATACTAGCATGGGATAGGCAAAATTTTGAAAATATAAAGTTCTGACAAGCAAAATCCAAGACCAATTTGAAACTTAGAAACACAAGGAGAGGAAGAGAGCTATATTGTCACTAGTAAACATTTCCTTTTAAGGAACGATGTAACAACACTATTGCTGATATTGCTATGAACAGTGTGATAATACATATTTGAGAGTGAGGAATAAAGCAGTGAAGAAAATGTTAAGACTCACTTTTTGGTAACCTGCTTTAAGTCATTGACACAAATCAGGAAGCGTGCCCATGTGAGAGAAGGGATCAGGTCACATGGCTTCATTGCCAATTACTTTTTGCAATTGATGCTGTATAAAAGGGGGACGTTGGGGGAGGCACTGCCCAAAGTAATGTCATGTCTAGCTGCAGGGCTGGGGAGGGCCCAGCAATGCTAAGAGCTGCCCTTTCTATTGGCTGGACGTGTGACAGCCCGGGGCCATGGCACAGAGGGTGTCAGCACTCTCTCCAACATGCACACATAGTGCACACTATCAATCTTGGCCACAGCACAGGGAATGTCTACCCACCAGCCAGCCTGCGTGACTGCCTGCTGGGGGAGAGAGGCCCGGATTGAAGCAAACAGGGACAATCGATGGGCGCTTTCATGTCTTTCATGTTCTTTTATGTTAGCGCTCAGCATGTGCTCTGTGGGCGCTGCTGTTTGTGTGAGGCATGCATGTTGTCTGATCAGGAGAAAATTTCATGTTACTTTCAGATGGCACTCTGTAAAAGGTTGCTTTGGTGTACAAAGTCTAATCTAAAATGTGCATGCAGTTGCCTCTGATTTTTTCTGAAAAGCCCACTGGCGAGGCATGCCCTTTAGGGTGTTGCCACTTCACATTTAGCATGGCGGAACTGTTGAAAGATTCAAACACGCTGACAACACAAAGAAAAGGAAATAATACAGTAGTAGAGCAAACCAGAAGAATACACTACATTTTTAATGCATAGTTTGAAATACAAGGCACACTATTATATTAATATTAACCACATGATGGCATTAATCAGGATAATAATAATGGTTTTGAGTCTGGGGGTTCTTCATAGCACATGCAATTAATAAAATGAGATTTTGTGTACAGTGGGCAAGGGAGACTAACTTGATCCAGTCAAATCGCAATTGCACTGAAGTTGTCATGAACCCTGTTTGTTCCTGTAGTCCCTGTTTGTATTGAAGTACATAACATGTATAGATTTACAAATAAAAGAAAGACCTCTCTGGGCCTTAAAGAAATAAATGGACAGAAAGTGCAGTGGGTAGATAGGACCACTATCTCTCTGATGGCACCAGGATGCCGGCATCTCTGCCTGGCAGTTGGCACCAGACATGGGCTTCTAACGCCCAAAGCTATTGCCTGCATTCTTAGATTTATGACTGTAAGATAAATTAAGTCTTCATTGTACCATCTGCAGACCTTCCACATTTCTCGACCGTAAGGAAGCCGCTTTGACACAAAGGACTGATTTTTGGTGCCACTCTGATACTATTATTTCTCAATCCACCTTTGTTTTATTGCTCACAGGAGACAAATGTTGCCATAGCTAAAAGAGACATTTGTGCATCTAGGACAGTATTTAAGTAGCATGTGAATAGTGTGACAACAATCAAAATGAGACATTTTGCACAATTACAATTCCAAATATCAAACATGCTAATAAAACTGGCAAGAGGCATATACCAGCCCCTGATGTGGCACAGACAGGAAAACAATTCATTCACATATTTTGTTACGCTTATCAAAATATGAAATGAGGTAATATAGTGTAGTAAAGGTCAGTAATCATGAAGCAGCTAGAAAAATAAGTTGTAAAGCGCATATATTTGCCAGGTTGGATCAATCAAAAATGTGTGCAACTCAAGTCACTTAAATCACATTGTTTACAGCCTGAATGGCCTTTAAGAAATGGACATGGTAACTCCAATTATCAGTAAAGGTCAGGTAATGTATGAAAGAAGTATAAAAGTGAAATTAAAGTGTTTCTTTGGTATTTAACAGTAGGAAGGAGGAACTTTGCAATTACAATTATTATTACTACAGGAACATCTGCAGGAACTTAAATCTAGCTTCTGATATTCTAGCACAGTTGCTGCGGATTTATCAAAGTCTAATTAGAACTTTTTTGTCTCATCACAAATAAATAAACATTTGTGCCCAGTGGATTAGGACATTCTACCTATTACTTGGGCCTCATCAAACCCAAGTGGTCATCGCAGTGGCGATATGTCTGACACTGTTAATTTTTGGACTATGATGGAGAAAGCACAGTGTTGCACTAAATAGATTGTCAATAAATCAGGCTGTTAAGCTCCAGTTCATGTCCAACTTTCAAGGAAGTTTCAGGTAAGTATCTTAATTCTTTGTATATTCTCATTAAGTCATATACTCTCCACTGCATTCCAGCAAATGTGTTCATAAAATCCTTTGAGAGCCCATGGACAATTTCCAAGTTTGAAAATTACTAACATTTTGCAATCCTATTTGACATCTTGACATTGTAAATGCAACATTGTCTGTCAGGATCTGAAGAAATAACTGGGCTTTGTTGCAATAAGATGTGCAGTACAGTATATGCCCCCCTATGATGCAAAGATCTCCTAAGTGTGGAAACCGCTTCAGTGTAGTCTCACTGCAGAAGACATGATGACCAACCTGTCATTCTCCAGCTTAGCCATTTTAACAAAGGCTGTGCTTTCTCCCTCTCCCCCTTCCTGCTGGCCGGAGGGGCTGCTTGCGGCTGTCCAGACGCTTACAGACAGATGTCCTTGGTAGAGCAGAACACGCGCTGCTTGACGTCAGAGCTGCTCAAGGGCTGTGAAGGAAGCTAAAGGCTTTGGTCCCTACAAAGACCAAAGTACAAAAGCCAGACTGTGGGTTTGGAGTGGGTCTTACACCCCTCCTCCACCCAGCTCTGGTCCAACAGGGCACAGCAGGGAACACCTCGCTATACACACATAACATATGCCACTTCTGGTCAATGCCGTTTCATTCACTAAATAGCCTTAATGTATACATTGTGTATTACGATGCTTGCACCAGCAGGCGTCTAAACTCTGATAATAGCTCTGCACGAACTTCACTCCACGCAGTCAAAATTGTGCCTGTAACAGCAGTGATCACATGAGGACCAAATGCAATAAATACTATTCTCTTGTAAATGCCTTTAATCTGTGGAAGATAATCTTGAATTTTATATTTTTTATTTAAATCTGCATAATCCAATCCTAAATCCAATCCATCAAGATGGTTGCACTGGGCTTTTGTTCAATCAATCAACCAATCAACCAATCAATCAATCAATCAATCAATCAATCTATCAGTCAACTAAAAAAGTCTGAAGTAATGTTTCCATCATGACTTGTTTTTGGACCAGCCACAATATCTTTACAAAACAGTGTAGTTTGATTGGTAAGTATATTTGAAAAATAGAAATAGTCTGATTTAAATGCAGTGTGTTACAAAGGTATTTGCTTTTACAGATGCATCTTGTGAAACACACCTATTAAAGTCCAACTGTGAACCTCAAACAACAAACCTGTAAAATTAAGTGCATCATAAGCAAAATTTTAACTTGGCATGGCCGCTTACACTCGAGAGTGTTCTTAGACAGTAATTTCACCTTCTTTTCAACACTATTTAAAAATGGGTCTGCATATGTTTTAAAAATTAGGGACATTTTAGCTATGCTATGCGCTATTATTTGCATTTTGTTAGTGCATGGATCTCATTCACCTGACACCCACATGGCCAACATTACATGAACATCTGCTAGCTACATCTTGGGGCCTTTCTTCATGTGAATTGCCTGGCAGTTAGTTTGCTGCAGGGAGAAAGACCATTTGCAACAACCAATCAGCTTTCTATTCTCCATCTGCACTTGAACGGTAAAGCGTCCAGTTCAGCCTCTTTGTACTAATGGTTAACAAAGCCTCAGTATGACCCCACTTTCAAAATAAACTATGCATTATTTACATTAAATTACATTAAATTATTATCTTAGACAGCAGTGTGTGTAAGTTTACTGTATCAATAAATGTGTTTATTGTTCCATTATATATTTGTTTCCACAAATTGAAAGTAATTTTTATTGTTCCCTAAAAGTAACACAAATAAATGTGCTTAACCGGTTTCCTGATTGTATTTTGTACCTAGGCACATGCATTTTAATGTGTCAGTCTGGGCTTGCAGTTCCTGCTTTCCTCTGAAGCTCAATGTGTCAGAAGAGTTTGCAGGGACAAGGACCAATTATTTAGAGCTGTGAGCTGTGCCCATAGCTAAGGTCATTATGTGAGAGTCACTACCACAACCTCACACTATCTCTTCATTTGCAAGATATCTGCAAACTACAGAATGTAGACTGTGAAAACTTAATAAATAAAAAAGATATGAAAATGAACGTATTGCACATACACAATATTTGCTCTCTCTGATATTACAGACAGAATCAGCAAAAAGTACGTACTGTCAGTGTTCCACCAGAGTGACAAGTGTTAGAGGTGATCATTAAAAATACTGCTTATCTAAGGAGAATCTCCTACTTTAAATGTTCTCCCACTTTGTCTCATTCTCTGCCACCGTGCTTCGTCTAGCACTCTTCTCTCTACCGGTCTCTTTTCTTTTTTAGATTTAGATTCGCTGCTCGTCACCTTCTATTGATCACGTCTAATTTGCATCCAGGAAAAGATGAGAACTCAGATATTCACACTTGGAGAGAGGACGGTCTCAATGATTTATTCATTTGCAAATCAAAAAAGCTAGTGAAAAGAAGGTAGATGAGAAGGGGAATCTTCATAGGCAGCAGGCGACTGGCGGGCTCTGAGGCTGGGCTCTTCTTGCCTTCACCGCCCTCAGGCACATGGTGTGCAAGTCCTCCTAATTAACAAGGTGAATCATGCTGCCGCTCTCTAATTAGCCAACATGACAATCTAATGGAACATGCAGGCCACACTGGCACACTTAGCATCACCTCTCACAGACCCTCCCTACTGTCCTGCCCTTTTGTATTCCACTGAAATGGCACTTTTAAATGAAAAGGTGGAACAGTGGTATGTGAGAGGCGTGATCAGGCAGAGGTCAGAGAGCTGCCACAGTAGCTGTAGAGGTTGTTTCTCCACTATGCCAGTGTGTACAGTCTTTTTGCCTAATTGAAATGTGTCCTGCCTCCTGCTCACTGATATCCCAAGCAAAGGAGGCTGGCACCTCGCCACCAGCATAGCTCAGCACACCCAATTCCCCTGTCGCTCCGGTCCCAAGGAGTGCTACACAAAGAGAAAAGAGAACCTACAGGCTTATGAGCGAGAAGACGAGCTTCTATCTTCCTCTGAGGCAAAATCTCCTTTTTGTTGTTTTCCTCTCATTACGGCACTTTGTACTACTTGAAAACACACAGGAACTCCAAAGGTACTTTTAAAGCCCACTTCTTTTTTCTTGTAATATGTCTGGAGGTGGTAAAGAAGCGGAAGTTCAGTGCACTGACAACAAAGCCGCAAATAAAAATAGACTTTCTATACACTAGCCTTCTGTACATCTTCAAAAGACCTACATCCAGTGATCATTATCAATTATCACCAACAGTTAGAGAACAAGTGACGTAAAAAAATATAATAATTGCATAGCAAAAAATATAAAATACATGCCACCACAAGCAGGATCTTTAAAGTAGCTTTAAGGTGAACAGCAAGAAAAGGGAATATAATGTGTATGGACTGGGACACGCAAAACAGCAGGAATTCTTTTTGAAGGTCGGTGTAGAAAGAGAGAGAAAATGGCTGCTGCCCTGGGGCTTGCCTGACAGGGAAAGAGTGCCTCTTTGAGCTGAGCAGTTTGTGGAGGGCCAGAGGATGAGAGCCTATGAACTTGCAGAAATAACTGGCTTAATAAAAACTAAGTGGCTGCCCCATTGTCCTCTGACCCAAAAGCATACCCTCTCTGGAGAAGTGCAAGGCTCCGGCCGACGGGGCGCTCAATGTGGGTGGATTCCAGTCTCACCACGACCTGGTCACTTGTGGAGGAAGCCAGGCCAATCCGAAATCAGGGATATGTGCATTAATGCCTAGTGCACACATGCTGAACAGAGGCTTACATTTACATAAAATGTGCTATATTCAGAAAGATAATCTGTTCTGGTTTAAAATAAGGCTAAACACAATGGCATTGGTATTATTTATGAACACATAGCAGGAACTTAAGGCTTTTAATTGAAGGCAGTAAGAGTACAAAGTTTAACTGGGTCAAAATTTATGTAGTTCAGGTTCATGATATTTCAGGCAAAGGTGCAGTGTCAAAATGGGCAAATATAAATGTGCCTTAAGAGAAGAATATCCAATATGAAGTATTCCAGTTTGGCTGGAACATCATGCTGCCATCATGACAGCTGATCTGATCATGTTAGAGCTGAACGATTTGGGAACAATATCAGATTGCATTTTTTCTGACAAGCATTGTGATTGTGACTGGATTCATAATTTTATGTTTTAATAAAAGGATTCTGTTCAAAGTTCACATTATATACGTGTCCAGCAGAACTCACAAAAAACTTAAATATGAACTGAGAAAACATAAGAATCACATTTCAGAACATGTTTGTATAGATCTAAACTACAGGGTTAGTGGTTCTTATGCAGAAGAAGATATCTATATTTTGTTGTTTGTGGATGAAAATTACGGCACTTCAAAAATTGCGGCCTTTGTGATATGCAAATTGCATCCATCCAAATTGTGATTTTGATTTGCTTGTCATTAAACTTGCAGCCCTGGATATAAGATACATGTAAACTGTTTAAGGGCCAATGGGATCTTGGGCAGACACTTCATTTCATGTAGACTGGTACCAGTAAATGTTTTTTTTACGAATTACTGTCATATAAAAGCAATAATTCAGATCAAACTGTATTAGTTTGTCCTTCATAAAACGATAGCATATTCTAAATGCAGGTTGTAAAAGTTTAAGATCACACAATAAGTTCAGACAAGTCCATTTTATAGTGTCTGGTCCATTTTAGCAGCTCCAACCAGCAGCTCCATCCAGCCCACATTTGAGTAGAAATATTGGTATTCTTTCGATGACCTGGTTTGCTAGCGCAGTTGACCCGGCCCAAGCAAAAGCTGTTGGCCAAATTTGTCCAGCTGTTGTGGCCAATTTGTCTTTTTCCCTCTCCCCTCCTCGTTCCTCTCCTGTCCGCACTCTCCTCTTCCTCAGTTCACTTGTTTCCTGTGTCCAGTTGTGCCCGCAGACGCTGTTGTGATGATGAATCTGTGGCTGCAGTGTTTCTGTGTATCTGACATAGTGATGTATCTCCACTGGCCATAACTCCCTCTCGATCTCTACCTTCCCTCTTCCCTTCGCCCTGCAGTCCTCGTCTCTGTCTCCGTCCCTCCCTCTCGCCCATTCTCTGGCTATCAATGATTAGGCATTGCCTGGCCTCCTGCCTCAGTGATGGAGCGGACAAAACACACAGACCCACAACCACTACCACCGACAACAAACGGGAACTGAGCTTCACGATTTGCCCATTGATTTTCACTGGGGGCATTTCTGAAATAGCCCATCTGACCTTTCGGCCAAATGGTAGTGAATAGAGGAAACAAGAGGCGCCAGACTGTTGTGTTTCTCCCTCACACAAAACCTCTGCACAGCCAGGACTACCAGTGATACAGTTGTAGGTTAAAGAAAAGTGAAGTTGTGAAGGAATGACATAGCAAGACATGACAATGGCCCAAGCAACACCTTAAGCCACAAGCTTCATTTGAGAAAATTACACACACACACACACACACACACACACACACACACAAATCAGACATCAGACAAGAAAATATAAAAAATATATGAATAAAAATATATTTTGTTACAAATTATTAAACTGGTGTATGACAAGCAACAACCACTCAAACCAGATATGGATAGTCATCAAAACTACTCTTGCTATAATAATTGCAGACTATGATCACTTGTTGCACACATTTTAACCTCATCTATTAATGCTTAAATCTAACTTCTTTTAGTCCAGTATCTACTTCCTACTGCACAAACTACATCAGGCATCACGCATAGATGATGGTGTTAGAAATAATACCATCTTTCATTTCATAGACTTGATAAGCTGCTGTGTAGACACTACAGTGAACAATAACTTTCACAATGCACTACACCTGTGGCTCCACAAACAAACCAAATCATTTATGCTCCAACACTTTAGTTCAAGTATATAACACACTGTAATTCCATCTTGCCAAAATGATGGTTGTTTGCAGGCTGCATTTTATGTGTGTGAACGGTGCAGAGGGGCTTTAGGAGAGGCTGGCTCCTCTGCCCGTCGCCTGGAAGAGTAGCTTGGGCTCATTATCCTGATGAAATTTGCACAGATGTGTGAGCTGCCGACAGACTCCGCAGTGACACAAACAGCCAGCTCTGTCCCCTTGAGCCAGTCAGGTGATGAAAACCAGAGAGGCACGGGGGCTGAGAAACGACGGCCATTAAGCAAAAAAGAAATAGGTGTGGGAGTGTGGCTGTACATGGTTGTGTATGTGCACTTGTGTGCTGGGGGGCTACATGGAGTTTCACTTTCTTGTGGGGAAAGCATTACATAAAGTAACAATTTCTAAACCGCCTTCTTAAAATTCCTGATGAAAATGAAAATGTGCATACGTATGTGATGCGTCTCTACACGAGGAGCTAATCTGGCCGTATCCAGATGATGAGCGGACTGCCACTTAACAGGGAGGAGATCCACTTTGATCACATAGCCCCTGGGGCAAACCTATCGCACTGCCTATTACGCGCCCTCATTTGCATATGTGGGGCTTATGGGTAGGCTGAGATCTACTGTGAATGTTCTTAACTGCTGCAGAGCTCAATGTTGCTCAAAAGATGTCCACAGAGGAGGCAGAGCAAAGACACACTCCTGCCAACACCTGGGGACAGGAAAGTCCACTTGTCACTTGAAGGTCGGTCAGAAGTTCAGGAAAACAGAATGGTGTTAAAAGATGTTGCATTTAAATACTGGCCTAAACAATGAGTTGCCCTTGAGCTAAGCATACTTTATATTTCTCAATACAGATTGTCACAGAGCTGTCTCTATGTTGAACAATTTGGGGATAAACTTTAGACATTCTCAACACAAACTTTACATGAATGGACAAAAGTTCTTATAAAACCCTATGCGCAGTGGTAACCATTTATGCTCTGCAAGTTGTACATCAACAACAGGTGAATGGTGCTGCCTGTTTTTTCTTCCTGTCTGCACTGACTCGGAAAGCTACACACACGCCTCTTGATCTCTGTTAGCAAGCCAAGCACTAACATCAACCACTGAAGTTCTTCTGGAGTAAACAAAGAAAAAAGAAATGCAAAGTTCTATTGTGACATCACTGTGTTGTTTGCGTAAACAACTTAAACCAACCACAAAAAGAAGATGGTCTACTTTTGAGTTCCACTGGGATTTTACTATTGAAGTCCTCAACTTAGTATGACAGCACATAGCATTGTACTGTCAACAAAGGCACGTAAAAGTATAATGTGTTTTCATTTTCATAACAGCAAGGGTCTATTAAACCACAGAAAACATTCTTTGTAGCAAAAAAAGTGAATGCGGTAAATACATAGTTTGTTATTGCTGCAGTGTAGAGTCTGTGTTCTTTCAAAAAGAAAAACATTCATTTATGAATCATTATTTATGCCGTTTTATCCTTGCAGGTCAGGTATAGCAGGAAACAATCCCAAATATTTGTGATAAAGGTTTAGTGCACTTTGGAAACAAATCACTAGTGAACAGAAAGAAGATTGACCCGTTTCTATTATTAAGCCTTTTTAGATCCATATTGCAGTTTACAATGAATACAGTGTAAAATGATGATCAATTTATAGTTCAAAATTACCTACCAAAAAAAGCATGTCTTCTTTAACTGACCTATTCACATTCTTGAATTTGGGCTATATTCTTCAAAGAAACAGTGAAGCAGTGACACACAGTGACAAATACAAATTACAAAAGAATAATTTTCTGCCCAGAGAATCAGGACAGAAATAGAAAGCGTCATGTTCCAAATATGAGCATCAATTGAGGTGAAAATACCTCAAACTTTTTTAAAGTCAGATTTTAAATGGCATTACATATGTAGAGAGGCATGAAAAATTAATACACAGGAGCCGGGGAAATGTCAAGGATAATGATCTCGGCACAGCTTACCTCCTTAGCTTTCTGTTTCAGTCGAGCTTGCTCTGGGTCTTCCTGCCTGGAGCGGCTCTGTGGAGCAAAGGGAGGTGGGAGACACAGGTTAACAGCTGGTTTAAGGAGACCCCCTCCCTCACTATTCATCTGTTGCTGCTGCTGCAAAAATAGTGCAAAATGGGAACAGGATACTCAGGTGTCAAGGACATTGTATTTGAATTCAGAAAGGTGCAATGGAGCACCCCCCAGGGGCTGTGGCCTTTACACCCACTCCAAATCCGGGCCTAAATAAGCCGCTAGAGGGGGATTCTAATCAAAAGAGGTTATTAAAAATTCTGCACAAGCCAGCACACACACATACATACTCACATATAGGGCAAAGGGTGTTGGCAAGAACCACAGCTCTGTGTATGTCGCATTGAGTCACTGTGGCTATTGAATTATGTTATATCCCAGGTGTAACCGCACCTCCTCACTATTTTAATGGTACACCAGTGTATGCAAACACGCTTGGCAAGGTTGTGATACAAAATTTTATTGTGATCCGATCATCTCAAAATTCCCTCAAAAGACTAAAAAGTTGTGCTATAATTTTTGGCATGTCCCCGACCCCTGTTATAAAGATTCAAGAAAATGTACTTGTATTAAGGAAACCATCACCGCAGTATGTAACTGGTAGATACAGATACACAGTACTACATGAAATATCAGCCCTCTTTCTACACATTATAAAAATTAACAGTTTTACTTGACAGAAACTCTCTCAATTCCACATGCCACTCTATAGTCAATGTATCTCCCTTTTTGTTTCTTTGCAAATTGCTGTAATATATAGTTCATGTACTGACTGGTATCTCAACTAAAACAAATGCATCAGCTCCTCCCTCAAGACAGTCATCATTTGGGCACCATGTTGGGGCAAAGCCTTGTTATGAAAAATTAAGAAGACATGGGTGTCTTGGTAATGTTTTTTTTTAAGACACACAGTAACTGAATGTTTATCTGGGAGGTGGGTGTGAAAGGGATGATTCTGACATCCAATGGACTGTTTACAGGGCAGTGGAGCCTATGCTTTTCTTCTAATATTTCTTTATGTCGGTAAAAATAAACATATTGATGGTGTTGATAATATATTGTCTCCTCCCAAAGTCAGACACACTAAGAATGTAATACAATACAATCAGTTTTGTAATGAAGTGTCTCTTCAGTAAGTCACTTAAACTAAAATCATAAATCAAATCATCAAGGTATTAATAAAGACGGTATCTGACTTTTTAAACTCAAGAGAATCCATGTACAACTCCCGCATCTGTGTTTGTGTGGGTTCAAAGGTTTGAAGTGCCCAAACAAACCAAAACAAACATGGGGACGTGATAGACGTAATTGGGCAGCAGGTTTGGTGGTCTCTGTTCATCAACCAAAAGATAGTCTAATATCCTGCATAGGAAGGCTTGAGTGTAATAGTGCAATTAAGACAGTAAGGTGTGCTGCAATGAGGATTTTTACTGGGACATTGGCTCCATTCAAAATTAATTAAGTTAACCCACCTTTGTCCTAATGTTGCACTGCAGGGCATTTTCATTTTCAGAAGATTTGCTGTCTCTCTTTTTGAATATTCTTTCAAGAAATGTTCTGACAAAGGGGCTTTAAAGGCTTTTAGGTTGTGATTTGACTGTTAATCAGATAATTTTCAGGTGTCTGTGTTACAATTTATTTACATTTTTATACAAATAATCCTGTCTTTGTACAAGTGATGCTCTATTTCACCTGAGCTGTTAATGCTTTAAACACAGGGATATAAGGGGCTTGTGCGTTCTACAGGACAGTCGACCTCTCCTCACCGTGTCCGGTAGAAAGTCAGGACAGAGGAGCCCTGAGGCCAGAAGCCTGAGAGGACACACAGAGGTCACTTCATCTACTGGTGTCACACTCTAATTCATCTGTCAGGGCCAGAACATGCAGTATAACCTCATACCGCCAAACACACAGGGGTACATGTAGCCGTACACACAGAGGTACAGACAGTTGTACACTAACTCACAATGTTGCATCGGAGTACAAACAAAAACATACTTTTGCAGCTTTCAGTAGGATCTCTCGCTCCTGTTCGTCCTTCCTCTGCTTCTCGATTCTCTCCAGCTGCTCAAAGAACCGGAGCTGGGAACGCACATCTGCAGTCTGCTCGTAGTTCTCGTCCTCCTGTGCAGAACACAGAGAAGGACTGCAATAAGCACAGAGATAATTCAGTGGAGATCAATGGAGATCATCTTGATTAATTTATTTAAATCAAAATTGGTCTTTCAGTTAAAGATCATTATCAATATTTTTTTAGAGCAGCTATAAATTGGCTGCGGATTATTGGACCATCGCCATTTTTTATTTCCAAAGGTGACATTCACTGAAGTAATTGTCTTTTTATCCTCATAGAGCTGGTTCAGCCAAAGTGATCCATTCAAGAAGAAAAACCTTAGCAAAGTTCATAATTTCATCTATAGGTTTACTTCTTTGCATGTGTGGATACTTGGTTTGTCACCAATATTTGGTGAGCATTTCATGTTAATTGCAACTATTTTATTAAGAGCTAAAATGCCCACAAGCCCAATAACATCTGCAGCCACAGTATATTGGGATGCAATAGTACAATAGACAAGGGGTCTAGGGAGCAACCCACTTATGGGATCACTTTGACCCCTCAGCATCATGAGAGCAATTCTTGTCCCCAACAGTTTGTTGAATGCCTCCTCCTGGTAGAGTAATATGTTGATAATGCAGTCATACCTGTTCAGTGCATGACAAATTGTCTGGTTTGTCTGTTGCCAACTTTGGTAGAAATGCACAATTTGGGAAAAAAATTTAAAACAAGCAAAATCCTTACAATTAAAAAAACTGTTCATCTTCAAATATTATAGTTACAGATCATCTGACCGCAAAAGCCTGTTTGTTGCATTATTTTATAATGTTGAAAATTGCTTATTCATTAAATGCATATTTGGTTAAACCAACAACCCCAAGCAGAATACCACAAGAACACCACTAAACACAGATGCCTCCTTTCAAAAGCAAACTTTTTTCTGTTCATAGGAATGGTATTTGTAATATGGTGTGCACCTCATACATGGGAAAGGGAAAGACACAAGTCATATATAATTTTTTGGGTCATCAAAAGTTAATAGGATAATTGCTTGTTCCCACAGTTTTGACTTTACATTGCCTCTCAAACTTGATTTGGATATCACTGTCAGTGGTGTGCGTGCTTCCATGAGTGAGAGAAGCTGGGTGGCACAGAACACAAAGGCACATCACAGGAGGCACATCCCCTGCCCCCCTCTGCCCCGCTCCTGCTCCCCTCTTCTCTCATCCAGTCACTAGTCTTTGTTGCTGCGCTGAGCCTGCACTCCTGCCGTAGCTCCTGCCACCGCTGCTGCTGCCGAAGCCCGGTTGCTCTTTAAGGCCGCTTTGTCTTTTGGTCTTTTTCTTTCTCTTCTCCTTTTTTTTTCGCTGATGTCAACAGAGTGGCTTTACAAAGCTCTATGTCTCTCACAACCTCAATTACAAAACCACAAAAAGCCAGCAAACGAAAAGCAGAAGCGCAAAACAAGATGGGGGCCGCTCTAGCGCTGTCGCCTATTGTATTGTCTGGAAAAACATACTTTCAAAGTTTCCTTCAGTTCTTTTCTCCATGCCCGCATCTGTGAGCTGAAGAGGAGGTGGAAGTGAGCGTGTTTACCAATTATATGGTTATATGGTTTTACTATAAGTTGGAGTACTATAAGTACATACAAAGTATACAAATCCAAGTTTTCACAAGTGACAGAAAACTTCCACCGATTGTAAACTTAAGGGCATATGCCACCTTGCTATTGTATGATTGATTAGCTTTTAATAACGTGTTTATGTGCATGTTCACTGAAGTTGAATGTCAGCAGTAAGGAACGACCAGAAGAACAAACTTCTTATTACTTACTATTACTGATCTTTTAGTTGTTAGTTAAACAAGATTTGCAATATCAACAGCAAATTTGTCAAAGCTTGTGTTTGTCTTACCTTACAGGAGTCAAGTCGGTGCTGTGCAATAGTAGAGACCTTTTCCACCATTGTCCGAAGTCGAGATTGCGTGGCGTGTGAAATGAATGTCACTGCCTCCATTGGTACCTCTGTGACTCCATATTTCTTGGCTGTGAATGCAATCATAGTGTTACCTGCACATTCTAACAACAGTCAAAACAATTGGGACAAGAACATATTATGCACCCCATATAACCTGCCAGCACTGCAATACCACACGCATTTGTGTAACACTGGTATATTTGTGTTTTGTTTTTTTTTTTTTTTTTTTTTCTATCTATAGATGGATGTAATGGTACAATGTAGAAATGGTAGGTTAAAATGCATGTATGTTTTATAATAGTAAATTTTGAAATTATAGGTTTAAATGTATTTGATAAAATCAAGCTAACTCATAATTTTGTAAATGTAAAATGCTCACTACTGTTTGAGATATGTAGTTGTATACTATATGTGTGATATTGTGTGTGAGCGTGTATGGGTCTGAGTGGACAGTGTGAATTGTTCTCATTGTCGACTGGTGTAATTGCATTGTGTAACTTATTTGTGTAAATCAGGGAGTGCAAATGGAAACTAGCTATTTAGCTATAACCTGGTATGAAACATTTCTATTTTCATTAGCTTAATCTCTCTGTACATTGTTCCTTCAAATAAAAGCTAAGCTAATATAATACACAAAAATGCATAATGGAATCAATGATATCAATGAACATACTTGTCATATAATCAATTTTTCTCTTATCGTGCAGCCCTCATTTCCATTTGTCTTGTTGGTAATAACTTGTGAGGAGTTTGAAAATCACTGAGCTATTTATTTATTTTAAATGTACTTCATGACTGCTCTGCGAATGCTGTAGTGAGCTCAAGCTGTGCCTGTGTTGTAGTTCCTGGGCCTAGTGGGGCTTGAAGTGTGTGCAGCTTTACAAATGAACAATCCTACACTGGTTTAAGGACACGCCTGAGGTCATGAAAGAAAACAAGAGGAGGAGGGCACCGGTGTTTGTCCCAAGGGTACAAGGCAATAAAAGAGACTGGGAGAAATACAGAATGAAATAAAAGAGAATACAAAGAATCAGCTTACAACCCGAGATAAAAATCAGAATGCAAATATGCAGGTGGCCATCAAGTAAATCTCTAGATATACTTTTCCCACTAATCTAACAAAACTGTCTGTCTGGCAATGAGTCAGAACACAGAAACACAGAGCACAAGTTTTATTATGGGTGTTGATTTAAAAAAATAGAGCTTGAACGGAGCTGGCAGGCCTCGGGAGCCTCCCTTGGACTGCTGTCAGTTGGGAGTGTGGCTAGACCAATCACTGACACAACAAAGCTGCATAAGTGCCACTTGCACAGCAGGGAGCGCCCTAGCCTCCTGCCCTGTATCATGCTGAGTTCCTCCGTAAGGTCAGATTTATATTTTTAAACAAAGATCTACCTCGAGGTCACAGGGTAACAACCATGCCAGGAGTCTATGAAACAAAACATGACCTTAGGGCCTCTGTGCTGCACTAAAAGATTCTTTAATTGAGATGAAGCGCAATGAGGGCGCTAGACTCCCGTCACGTGGAATTACACTGTGTGTTGATCTGATGCACAGGAGCAAGATACTAGGCACAGTTTTATTTTGAGTAATAACGTTCATTACACATTTTCACAGGTTCCACCGTGCAGTGAGAGCCTAAAGTGTATTCCAAGCAATAAAAGTTAGTGCCTATGGCAAAGCGGTAATGAAGACACTATCATTTTCATGTGATACAGCAAGCAAACCTAGAACTATCTGCCGGTATTGATTAGCTCCTGCAATCATGTGTATGATCAGAGTGACTTACTGCCAAGTCTCATTCTTCTACATTCTGCTCTTTTGGACTAAAGGACACTCTGACAGCCAGCCTTCAAAAGATAAACCCATAAAGTATTTATGTATGTGCCTGGGGTTCAGTCAGTTCAGACACTCACTGAAGAATTCATTAGAGGAGGTGAAAGAATTGTTAAGTGCATCAAATTTAAACCAAGGCCAAACAAAAAGCAACAAAAAGACTAAATCAGAACTGTCTTTTCTGATCGCATAATCAATGTACAGATAGAAGAGAGATTCCCTACAGATTTTCTACAGTGAACATTTGTTACTGTACATATGTATACCTGTTTCCAAAATACGTCTGTGGAGTAGGCCTGGATGTAAGAAAGCTTCATCTTTACATGAGCGGATCTGGGTTCCCACCAGCTCTGAGTTGGTAGCCAAAATTCGTGCACTCTCTTCATTGAGGTTTACCCCAGCCATGGAGGCCACGTCATTGATGTCATCATCATCTCTGAAAAAAATACATTAAAGATTAAATTTGCATGTAATTTTGTTTCTAGGTGAGCATTTAAAAAGGTGGAGTTATAACTGCGCTTAAATTGAGGCTCCAAAAAATAGAGTTGGTTGCAATCTTCAGAATGTGACCAAATGGCACAAGGGAAATAAACACTTGGGAGGTTGACTGTGGGGACTGATGTGCTTTAGCAAACCTTTTTCACCAGCCTTCCCATTATATTTACTACAGAAGACCATCACTGTCAGACAAAGGCCCATAGAATAGATTTTATAAAAGTCAAACTAATAATAACAATGATATTGCAATGGAGTATTTTGAGCCAACTCCAAGGCAGATTTTTCAGAATGGTTAGTATCATAAGCAACACACATTTTTGTTTTAGCTGATTGGCATCCTGTGTCAAGACAAAGTGTGTAAAGACAAAGTTATCGATGTACCTATTATGTATTGGGAGTGTTCATATGTGATTCAGATACTGTTGGGGATTGGCAAAAAAAATGAATATGTTTGTGAGCTAAACAAAAGTATTCGTGTAGTTCTAAATCACAATTTTATATTTACACCCATGTGGGCTTTGAGTAATTCTAAGATGAGGGCCCACTAAATTTGAACTAGCCGAAATGGTGGTGAAAAGACACACAAAAGTCCAAAGAACTCAACACACTGGTACAGACCTCAGTAGAGTGTTTACCTTTTGCATATTTTAATTTGTTTTGCATATTTATTTTGTAGGTGTGTGTGTATCTTTTTAATGGAAGTTCTGGACATGCAACTTAAATCAGGTTTGATGTTTGCAGGACTAGCCCTGAGAATTTCATTTAAATTTTGTTGATATAGTGAAGCACAGAATACACACTCAGGGTGACCCCTCGCTCACTGGCTCACCTCTGCAGTCATACGAACAAGAACATGACATCATCGCTGGCACAATCGTTGTGCTGCCCTAAGAGCCCAGGGCCAACACAAAAGCCACACACCATCAGCTAACTCCACCCTGCTGAGGCCCTCCTTGTTTCTTGACTGCATAAAGCTGATATGAAACTTGACACCACGGTGGGAGGTTGACAAAGACAATTAGAGGCACCCTTTCAAACTTCATACACCTATTTTTTTATTTTTATTTTACCTCCACCATTGAAAAAACACACAACACACAGACAACACACAGCATTGCATTATGTCCTCTGCTGCACCCTGGGCCATGCAGCTTTCTTCCCCATGGATATCACATCCTCCTGAATAACATGACCTGTCCTAAAAAGAGAAGTGCTCGAGGCCATGTTAGCTCAGGTAAAAAAGGCAACAACTTTCCCATCTCCAAACTGTATATGATTACCACCTAACAAAAACCTTATCATTTCAGCAACATTATACTGGTGACAACGGTTATGAGAATTGCATTATGTTTGGTTTTACAAGATGTCATGTATTATGTTGCTTTTTATTCTTTAAAGTCCTTAAGCTTTAAAGAAACTCTTCATATTTAATATAGATTCTTTCATATTTACTGGACATTTCTACCCATGAAGCATGTTAATGAGGTGGAGGGTCACAGAGGCAGCAATTTAAGCAGGGAATTTTGCCTCACCTCAGACACTCAAAGGGCTACGCTGTAGTCATTATTCATTCAATCTACACTCAAGGTGAGAAGCTACTGCTTGTAGCCACAGCTGCCCTGGCATAAACTGACGGAAGCATCATTCACCCAGAAGCAAGGTGGGTAAAGTGTCTTGCCTAAGGACACAACAACAACAATTTGGTCCAAGTGGAAATCGATCGTCCAAACTTCGGCGGGACATCTCATACAAAAACTTGAACTGAATGAGTACTTTACCAATTAGGTAAGTACTTAAAAAGAGACTTATTATATTCAAATCAATACATTGAGTCCCATATGTTCCAGCAAAATATAAGAAATGTATGATGCAGGGTAAGTACTATGTGACAAAAACTGAATTCAAATTAAAGCTCAAATGAAATGCGAATTCCATGGACAGGTCTGACATTAAAAGGAAGGAATGAGATATGAAATGCAGAATATTTCAGACTATACCTCAGCATTAATGGAGCAGAGATGTAATTAGCTTCCACAGAAGCTAAAGAGCAGCCTCTCAGTTATTGGTTCAGCTTTGCTCGGGGACATAGAGCCAGCGGTCACATGAATACATATGCATGTCGTTTCCATATCAAGCTTGCGCTTCAGCAGGGCACGCCATGGGTGGTGGGAGGGCTGCATCCCATTTAGAGCTTGCATATGAGTGTTGATGTGTGCAGAGAAGTATGTCCAGATCTCCACCCTCAGTACCCAAGCGGGGGGGCTCTCATTTGATCTTAGTGACTAAGTAGACTTTTGAGAGCTTGAGAGTCTGAGGGGTTTAGACAGAGAAGCCGATAAGCTAAAAAGTGCACACATCTGCCTGATATATTGATTGGTTTATATACCTCTATTGACTGACCGCTCTAAAAAATGAATAATGAAACCTCATCCGTAACATGAGCATCTTTTAATAATTCACAAGACCACCCATGTTAATGGATTTAAAATGTTGTTTGAGCAAGATAAAGTAGCCCTTGATTTGTCAAATTAAACAACTGCAATCAATTCTTTGGACTTCCACATCTTTTATGGTATCTGGAAAATTTGAAAAAGTTATGAATAAGTTATGGTACCACACTTCTCTGAACGTAATCCAATCTTGTGGCTGCTGAGTTTCCAAATGTTTTAGTCAGCACAGTTGTGGGAGGTCACTTTTAACTTTTAATTGAGTCAGTGTTATTTGCAAAGCCTGTTAGCAAACTGGGCACACAACATGTCAGTTTACAGAACAACAGGGCAGGTTTCCACAGAGACTGTTTATAGTTGCTTTGCTAGTCGACGATGGAAAAGGCCTGTTTCATTCCAGTGTTAACTGGAATTTGAGATTAAACACTTTTGTAAAATTTTTTAAAATAAGCATCCATCTGCCTCTTCGATGCAGTTATGAAATTGTTTATGTGCTTACGGGAAGAGGTCTGCATCCAGCGTGTTGGGGACATTGTAGGATTCGAGGAACTGAGCCTGAGCTCGGAGGTTGGCAGAAGGCTGAGGGCCTGGGCTGGCTCGCCTGTGATTACAGCGGATGTTGAGTGTTTACAGAGGGTTGGAGAAGGGGGGGGGGGCATCACTGAGGCAGCTGCTTTCACTCTGTACTGTAAACTACACAACACACATAACACAAGTGCTTACAGGGGGCTGCAGTCGCACTGGAAACCTCACAGGCCCTACACAGGCCCTGCACAGGCCCTGCACAGGCCCTGCAGTGTGTGTGAGC
Organism: Periophthalmus modestus; assembly: GCA_019594935.1. NCBI lineage: Eukaryota > Metazoa > Chordata > Actinopteri > Gobiiformes > Gobiidae > Periophthalmus > Periophthalmus modestus. The sequence continues at coordinate 26,518,435 of JAIEZT010001214.1, forward strand.
TACAACTGGCCCACTGGGACCAGTGGCTCATAGTGACTGTATAACACACGCCACTCACTCCATTTGAACAGAGAGAAGGTGGGTTGTGCAAAAACTACAAGCTTTTCCTATATATTACACAGATGTATAGTCTGGGAGGGAACTTACCTCTCCAATGGTAGTGATTGACTGTCAGATTAGCAAATCATAGAAATACTTGTTCTGTTTGGGTCAAAACATACAGGGCAGCACTTTAGATCACTGTAAGAGGAACAATCACATAATGGACTAGGACGGTGCATAAGTTATTAGATCAGAAACAAACAAAAAAATAATGGATCAAGGAGGCAATTGAAATCAGAATACGAGGCATTAACAATTTTATTAATCCTTTATTTATACATGTGAGCCTCTTGAGACTTAATGTCTCATTTTCAAGGGACCCCTCATCAGTCCTTTCTGCAGAACCAACAGTAAGTCAGATAAACCCATCAGCACTGCTGACCAAGCCTTAGTTGATAAAAATGAGAGGTCACTAAGACTGGTGATAGTTCTGGGTAAGACAGGCAGTTAGCAACTGAAGAAGTGTCCGATGCAATGGTGAGAAATTAACTTACTTTTATGTTAACCCACAAGGGACAAAAATGCAATCAAAACATATTCTATGCTGAATAAATGTAATAATAATTTGGGCTATGACCATCACTGAAATAAGCAGCTCACTAGATATTCTTCAAGACTCAAATACAATATAACAAGAATATATCTAAATTTGTACGAAATAGTATTTTCATTACAGATTGCCATGTCTATAGTTGTGGTAATTCATGTATCATGCACTGAAGGCAAACAGTTGAAAATGACATGAGGGATTTTAAAAAAAGAAAAAAAAAATCTACTACTAAGGTTTAAATAGATGGCATGTTTTTTTTCAGTTAAACAAAGTTTTACTACACCTAATATACTACATATGGAATAGTCATACATTTGTCTGGCTGTAGTTTGACAGATAAAAAAAAAAAAAAAATAATAATAATAATAAATAAATAAATATATATATGAAAATGGTGCGTGCTGTGCATTATCTGACTTGTTGTGGAACCAGTGTGTTTGTTTGTAATGGGCCATTGTGATAACCGTAGGGAGAAAAAGGTCGTCAGTAACAAGCGAGCTTGACAGCTTAATTACCAATGAAGCTAAAGATTTATTGGTTTATCAATGAAGAGCCTTGGGCACTGCCTTTGCCCCCAGGAGATGGGAACCATTACCATGAACCCACTGGCCCATGTGACCTAAACTCTTCTTCTGCTGTGGTCACTTCGGGCCAGGCCAAAACAGCTGCTTCAATTACACAGTGTGCACTTGAACAGAAAGCAATAACTAACCACAAAAAAAGGTCACCAAAAAGATTTTGTACTAGTCGAAGATTATATGTCTATGCTGATAACTTAGGTTGTCATGCATCTTATTGGCACACAAGTGACTATAAATATGCACTTATGCTCAGATATATGTGTAGACATGCACACAGATATTACATTTACACAAACATGGATGATAAAGGCCAGTATGTGGGCGATGAACCTTTTATGTTTAGAGACAAAAGCCCAGCAGAAGCAAATACAAGACCAGAGCAAAGGAAAAAGAGGGAGAGAGCAAAGCCTCTGGCTAAATACCATATGTTTGACTTCACCAAAGGTATTTTCAGAGCCGCATCCAGAAATTCTAACCATCTGGATCCAATTAACTTATTTCTAAATCAAGATTTTGTTCATTTGTATTCTGGTGATGGGTTGTGACACTGATTCAAGAAGGCCAGTCAAGGTGGTGATCAATATGATCTTAGGATGAGAGGCGCAGACTCTGGGACTCTCCATCACCCAGCCAGGTGGCCAGGAAGGCAACTGGAAAACCTCAAAGCCCCCTTGAGAAGCTGTAGCTAAGAGAGTAGCCTGTAGTGATGTAGAGTTAAGTGAAATGCTGCCCCCATGTGACAGCTCCTAGGAACAATCACCTGTGAGCCTACGGTGAGGAGAATGTTACCTGAAAGAGCCTCCTCCGGGGTCGTTGAGCTTGTTTTTCTGATTCCCAGAGATCTGAACAGCCAGGCCCATGGGATTTTTGCCAGCCTGAATGGTGGGTCCTTTCCCCATTGTGCCTGTTGAGCAAAGAAAAAAGAAACAATATAAAAAGTGTAAAGGAGTCATGTTATCAAGGAAGTGTCCCACCACATCTGCATCAAATATCTTTCTATCGAACGACTACCTTGAACTGCATTTGTCACCCTCACAGGGGAGGACAGAGGAGCTGGGGGAGGGGGGCTGTCGTACTCCCCAGGTTGGTGCGGAGAGCATCATTCTGTCAATATCACTGCACTTCAGCGGCACTCCTTACACTTCTAAACTGCATCCTGCTCCCAGACATGATTTCCAGAGAGGCACAAGGACTGACAGAGTGAATTTAAACTTGATTTTAACAGGCATGTTCCTAGCCAAGAGGCATAAAACATATTTTTAGAACCATCCCTGCATTCCAATTTGTGGGCATAAAACAACCTACAGATCTTTCACTACAGGCAATCTTGAGGATGGGGGCAGATCAAATTTGTATGCACCTCTGATTGTGTGCGCACACATAAACATATAAGCAAAAACAGGTAAAGACTCACACAACACCTGAGAGCACTTCACTCTCTTTGGGGAGCGCAACGTTTGTGTTGTATTGGGGCAATATTTGCAGGCTTCAGTGGGATGAGGGTTTGTGAATCAGTGTGAGTAAGCAGCGGCACAAATGTTTGAGAAGGCTTTATAAGCAGGCAGAAAAACACCTGTTCTAGTTTCTCTGTGGCTCCTATCTGTTTACAGATCTTATAGCCTACTGCCAGTTCAGTTTATTTCACCAGGAGCTCAGGCTGAATTTGGCAAGGCTGTTTGAAAAAGTGTTGCCATATGTAAGCAATTGAGTTTGGACTTTTGCATTTCACAACAGAACCACCAAAATAATATAACAAAATTAACTGTAGATTTGTCTTAAAGTGAAGTCTACCTTGTGCTCTGATGGACTGCGTGATCACCACTGGCATTCGCACTTGACCACCGACAGTACCAGTTGCCTTGACACCCTAAATGATAAAGGATCTTAATGAGATTAATGTTACATCAATAACTGTAACAAACATCTGTATTTCATCTATGGGGAGAAAAATTCATGTTTTGTCCTGTTCAGCAGTAAATGTACAATTAAGAGAAAAGCTGGCATCTTGTAGTATGTCAAAATACAACATTTGCAATATGTGTAAATTTGATTATGTTCATTAGTAAACAGTCACAAGACAAAGCTAGAATAGATAGTAAAAGAAGCAGTACAGGAATGAGAGCCTATAGTGGACAATTAGAGTCACTTGTGTCTTCAGAAGCAGCCACCAGCTCAACCTCAGGCGTAGCCATCCATTGATTCCAGTTTGCTTCTTACTGCATATTTTTTTCACCTTGTTTTCCTTTCCCTGACACATGCTATATTACTGTTCAAGCAACAGAATAAGACACCGGCCATTTGTCCCAGAGATGCACTGCAGGGCCTTGTGGGGATAGAAGAAAAGGAAATACATTCAGCACACAGTTAGCTTGTAGCTCTACCTAGAAGAGCTCAGGTATAGTTTGGGAGTAAGCAAAGACAAAATTCACATCTTGAGCATTTTTTTTTTTTTTTTAAGGTTTAGAAATGTTCATGGTAAAATCAAAAGAGTTGAATAAACAAATGTTACACTTTGACTAATGTCACATTTGTCTGGCATTATGCTGCTTTTGTGCCCATAGCAATCATTTAGGTCGTTTTCACACTGCCACAAGTTAGATCGACGTAAAAAAGCATTCATTCCGAGAGCGGTGGGCTTGGGCCGATGTGAACCTAACAGTCCCATTCTGTCCACCAGACCGGCCGCTCCCAGAGCGCTTCATGTAGTAGATCTCCAAAACACTCCCGGTGTGAACGCGGTCCACCTCGGGCCGAACTACGCAGTCCGCGGAGATAATAAAAGTGTTCGTAACTGTGCAAAAAAAAAGTGCTCAGATGAATAAACTGGCGCTGCAGAGTTGCTGTTTGATAAGTTCGACGAGGCAATTTGGATCAAGTTATTATCAGCGAGTCTCCTCCTGCCTGTGTGCACAGGTGAGCCTGGGTCTATGTGTCGTTCAAAAGGCTTTTCCTCCTCCGCCATCAGCGCACAGTCCTCCGGGTGTATTTAGCCACAGGTGGAGGAGAAGACCACCGCCTATAGGGCACGGAGCGTGTGCGCGCGCTCACGGAGCTCGGCCCGCGAGCAGCGCGTTGTCATAGAAATAAGTTCTGCATCAGCTGATGGGCGGCGCACGGTACGTGAGCCAGGCCGACCCAAAAGTAAAGTCAACAGAACCAAAGTGCACACTGGCGTCGGTCCACAGAGCGCATAAACATGTGTGAAAACGACCTTAATGTAATGTTTTGTGTTGTAGCTTGTGTTTGTGTTCGTATGTGAGTAAAAGCAATGGTGAGAGTGAGAGCGGCTAGGAGCATGTTGAACATAGAGTATGGACGCTTTCAAAATGACCTGGGGCTGACCTAGTTACCTCGCTTCACCCTTTTACTGTTAGTGGGTGGAGGGAGGGTGGAGAGGGGCTGAAGAGAAAGTCATGTGGGTGGAGATACAGTGAGAAGAATTGCAAAGAGATGGAAGATGGAACAGAGCATCGAAAGAAGAAAAATGTCAGTAAAAGAAAGCAATGCTGTCCCTGTCCCATGAAGGGCATACACAATTTTTATTTCAAATTTCATAAATATGACCTATGCATGTCCCCAGATATAGGGCTGGGTGATATGTCAGAAAATGTTTCACGATTATTTTTCTTGTACAGATCAATTTCGATTTTCATGTTCAAATAAACATTTTTTTTACTAAAAACATTTAGTATTGTTAATTACAAAAACATTGTACATGATGGCCAAGTTGTTTGTGTTTTCATTTGGTGTGTGGGTTATCTAATAAAAAAGCAGAATGAGTCTCAAATGAATCTCATTTGGGTTGCCATTTCTCATAACTAAAACCAGTTGGAAATACCCCTAAAAAGATCATCTATGATCTGAATATTCACTATCTAACCTCCAACACCTGTAGCCAGTCATTCGTTAGTGCTAGTGCAGCAAATTCTGGAGGTTTTGCGACTTCATATGACGCATAGCGTGTCTATATACTGAGGAGAAAAACTTTTATGCTATGCAATGGCAACCATTCTGTTGTGATTGCAGTTCCCTTTTTAAACCAGTAATTTATAGTGATGATTTAACTTGCATGGTGGCATGTCCCCATAAAGTCACTGTGTTTTTTACAGAGATGAATATCTATATGTATATATGTGTGTATATTAGAGTCTATTTTTAGTTTATTTTTAAGCCTATTTCTTAAATTATTTCAAGCTATTTATCTTTTATCTTGTTTTATTGTATGTACAATTTCCCTTCTGTTGTTTAACTGTGCGGTGCAATATTGGAATTTCCCCACTGTGGGACTAATAAAGGCATATCTTATCTTATTGAAATGTTTTAGTAACTATTTTACCATGGCCATCACTTGGTCAATTGTGGTTATTTTTAAATGTGCTACAGAAATACATTTTGACTTGACTATGTAGATTTCAGGCTCCAAAATGAAAAATCCCCACACATAGTACTCACTCAGTACATGCTGCCATTTGGGGTGGTTGAGTGCTTACATTTACAAACTGAATCACCATTTACATATTTCACAATCACACTGGTCTTGGAGATGAAGTCAAAGTGGTCTTGGAGATGAAGTCAAAGTGGTCTTGGAGATGAAGTTGTTATCATGTGACCAAACATTGTATAATAGAATATGTAATGGATAATTTGTTTCTCTGTAATGAACTATCCACAAAATGCAAAAATTAAAGGTGATGATGCAACATTTCAGTGCCTCATTTGATTTGTTTTCCATATGGCATTCTTGAGGCTGATTTACTATATAACATTACATGAGTTACCTCAACACACAAAACAACCCTGCAGGTCCACATCTATCATGTTAGCAGTGAAGGAAATCTACCTGACTGATATACAGAAATATTACATGTAAACTATATGTACTATATGTGTAATGATAACTTGGAATGTACCATTTCAATTTAGAAACCTAGATAACATATTCAACATAATATTATATGGTAATTTTAACAGTAAGGGCTATACATACCATTGCAGGAAGATTACTGGCACCAATAGTGGTGGTCACACTATTAGGATGCCGTGTGCGGACAGCTGGCCCAGTCACGATGGCAGGGGCCACACTGCCGGGTACAGGTTTGACTCCCTGCTGAGGAGGCTGGGTCAGTGATTGCTGACTGTTCAGCAAGGACAGCCTTAGGGCCGGTAGGCTTTTCTGTTGATGAGAGTGTAACACATACATTTATTTTCAGTTAATGACTAATGAATGAATAAACATTTACATAATGTGTATGTTCTGTCAAAAACAACACTGAATATGAAAAGTCCAACTTCAAAAGAGTTGGTTCATACTGTGTGTTTCAACAGACTTTGAATGTGTTTGGAGACAGGCTGTTTTGATGTGCACTCATCGCGATTGGCTGAGAAAACCTGCTGGCTACTGGATGGGCTGACTTCAGGGCCATTGTCACAAAGTCAGAAATTGGGCCAAGGGACATATGCAACGTATGTGTGTCCTTACAAAAAGCCTACTGTGGGGCATTCAAATCTAATTATATTATATTGGAAAATTGATCATTGCAGGTATCATAATAAAATACTAGACTTATTGTTACTTTGGTAATTAAACATATTTTTTATTGAAGGTGAAATATGTAACTTTTCGGTGGAGGGTCTGACAACACAATGAATCTGGTATTGCTTTGCCAGAAAAATCACAAAGTATTGCATTATACATATATTACATTTATTTCAAGTGATTATTGATACCTTAAAAAACATGGCCTCTTACAGTGAGAGAACTCATCTTTCCACAGATCCAAGCAAAGCAATAACATGTGCATGGATGCAAGAAGGTGGCAGATGCGCCACCAAAAAAAGTATGGATAGTGAACATTGTTTAAAAAAAGACTAAGTATTTGTTTGAATGGCTGCAAACTGTGATGGAGAGACAGTTAAAGAGATATTTAACCTTAAGAAAGGGCACCAGGTACGGTTGTGGGGATGATTTCAGTTCAGTCTGGAGGCGGCTGGTAAACTCCTCAGGCTCAATCTTAGCATCCTGTCCATGAAAGTAAAACACAGTCATCATGTTACTGTTTGATTATGGGGTAAGAGGGACAGCAATTTTGAAATATAAGAACACAATTACACCACAGTCAATCTGAGACTCCCTCTCAGTCACTAGAGATTATCCAGGAAGTTTTATGCTGCCATCTTAAGGACTGAAATAGGCAATACAATTAGTCTATCATTATTATTATGTTTTGACTCACCAGTAGGTCCTGGACCAGGGCTTTGACATTCTTGGATGTCTCAGGGGATGGAGAGTTGTGAGATGCAAGTTTGATCAGTGTAGCCAGAAAATTCTTACATTTTTTCACATTCTCTTGCATCTCCTAGAGCAAAGATAGATAAAAAAAAATCTTATTAACTTAAATACATCAAACTGCTTCACATACAGTAATGTGTAATGTCCAGTGATTGGTGGTGGGTTGGTGGGCTGGTGGCCTTGTGGACTGGTGGGCAGAGGGGCAGCCTCACTTCTATCACTCTACCCCATTATTACTATTATTACTATTTTCAATCATGTTTTTTCAGTGTGCTTGTCCATTATAACAGCAGTGGAGACTCAACATGCAAAAGGCTAGATAGGTCTGCCTTTGTCACTGAATGCAGGCTTCCCGCATGTCCTTGGGATGCTATATGTGCATGTGTGAATTTATGAGTGTGAGCATGTGCGAGACTCCTTGTCCACTGCCAGCTGTGTGGGGCTGTGAGTCCAGGGCTAAGCCTGTGACACAGCCAGCTTGCTGGCAGCTGTGACAGCACCGGCCCCTAGAGGCTGGAGAGTGTGGAGAGGCAAAGCGGGCGGTGAACAGACCTGGGACACGACAGGTGCTCCGGGTGTGGCGGCGATGGCCGTCTGAGCCACTGGCACTGGCTGAGAAGAAGCCTGGGACGAAGCCTGGGGGGCCATCACCACAGGGGTCTGCTGCGACGTCGTCACAGCCACTGCCACAGGCCCCTTCTGAAAGTGCAGAGAGACAGAGAGATAAACAGGACGTGACGCACTGCTCGGAGCAAGGCCACAGAGAACAGGAGGCAGGCGCCACAGCGGTTCTGTCACATCTGGTGTCCTGACTTCAGCATCACTCAACAGACAAGGAGGAGGAACAAGCTGGAGGCTGAGAAAGACTAAAGGCCTTAACAAACACCTTCAGGATGTGTTTTAGTCACTCTTATCTACAGATCTATTACATGTTCTTAAAGTTCAAAACTTTAATGTTTCCTGGTTAACTGTAACAACAAAACAAAACAACCTTTCAGCAGCTTCCTATGACACAGTATCTTCTTCAAATTCTCATAGGTCTCGTTCATACTTGACGATATTCACATAAGATAGATGCATATCACAGATAGTATATTATTTAACTGTTTAGATAATTAAATAATACCTTATTGTCAGATCATGGGAAATAGAGGGGCTAGCACTCACACTTCACAGCAAGAAGGTTGCAGGTACAACCCCAAACCAGGCCATTCTGTGTGGTGTTTGGATATTCTTCACATGTCTGGCCAGGATTTGTCTGGGCACACTGGTCATCTCCCATTAACCCAAAACATGCACAATAGGCATGGGCAATCATCCAGCTGTGGATTTGACCAAACCTAGCTCAAGGTCTGGAGATAGGTCCCCAGAGCGCTGTACTTACAGGTTGCCTCAACGGCATTCAAGGATGTGCTAAGAATAAATTTCCCCACAAGGGATTAATGACGTAAGCCTCTAGTTAATTTCAATAATTATGTTCAGTTGAACTCAAATAGTTTTAGCAAGTTATTCTTGCTAAAATATAATATTAAAAATTGTAAAATGGTCTATTCTTACGATCACATCAACAAATGCTGTTAAAAGAGACAGGGGCAGAACTGAAACAAAGCAAAGTGAAAGTATCTCACAGGGCGCAGTGCAGGACAGGAGGAAGAGGAGGAAGACGAAGGGGTCTGGTGGACAGGACTGGATGGAGGAGGACAGGGAGAAGGGGCCATCTTGGATGGTGTCAAAGCACACTGTCTGTTGGTCTGAGGGGTCACAGGAGACTGGAGGAGAGCAACACACACAGGACAAGAAGTGCACATAGAGTAAAGAGTTCCCCAACACAAACAGACAGTAGATATTTTGGCTGAATGATTTAGCAAAATGTCTAATTGCAATTTTTACTATTACTACAACTACAGTTTCTTTATTTTTTTATTCAATGTTTGAGAGAGCACTAAAAGTATGTTATTTATTGATTTATTTTTTATTTATTTCCAGTTTCAGTATAATCAGCTCCTCCCTTCAGATAGATATTAGGCAGTGTCCACCAGCAATCTGACCAAAACTGAAGAAGCGGCTTGGTTGAGCAGCAAAACATCTTCACTCCTATAACTTTTTGTTCAGTTGACAGATTTAACTCTGCCTTTTACTATGGATCTGGACGACTGATGGAATACACAGACATATTTTTTGCAGGCAATTTTTTTTGCACATTTTGTGAAACATGTCAGGAGTGTCATTGACACAGATTATATTTGCTAAATTAAACTGAAACTGAAAATGTTGCAAAAACACATTTTGTTATTTGCATATGAAATTTCATTATTAGTCAATGTAAATGTCTATAATTGTGAATACACTGTACAGAAAATCTAAAAAAGTTTTAAATGTTTACTGTGAATGGGATTTTCAAAATATAGAATTTTGGTGAAATATCATGATAACATGATGACACAGCATGACTGAACAATGAACTCCTTAATTCACTTTCATTCACAATAGATCACTTTTGTTATAGTAGCCGCCAGCTTGATTTTTTACTTTTAATATTGATATCATTATATATTAGTTGTTCTTACAATTGCACTCTGATCTGAAGAATCACAATTATGAATTAAACAAATAATCATGACACCCCTAACTGTGAATTAGTAATATTTACTCCTTTTGAGATCTGAGCCAATCAAATTGCAATTTTGATTTGATTACACAATCTTTCAGGCCCACTAGGAAGAGAATATTAGTGAAAGGAAAAAAGAACAGAAGAAAATCAGTCTGAGGATGAACAGAAAAGAAACATGAGTGACCTATGAGCTTCAGCTTATGTAAATGTAAATCTTACAAAATATTTTGAAACTGTGTCACAGTAAAACATGCTGGGATAAAGTTCCATGACAAGAAATCATGGCTGCTTTTGTCTTGTAAGAACCAAAACTCTGTTAAGGACAGGACACCATCAAAGAGAAAAGTAGAAAAGCAAACAGGAGGAGGGACCCTATATTAAAAGTTTTGTACCATTTAAAATATGCTAACTAAGGAAGTAAGAAAAGGATGAGAAAAGGAGTGGTGGAGGTGGTGCAGACGAGGTTAGGAGATATTTAGAGCCACCGGCGGGTGCATCTCACCATCAGCGTGTAGTTCCAGCACTGTGTGTCTCACATACACAAACTAGAGAACCAAAGCCTTGTTAGGTTTTTAAAATAATCAGGCAGTTGGATGATGAATGATTTAACAGGTATGGAAGGAAGGAAGCTCAGGATGCCTTCCGTTTCTCCCCTCAGGGTCATGGGAAGAGTGACAGGCCGACAGAGGCACTGAGCCCTGGGAATAAACACCATTCCCTTTCATTTCTCTGCTCCAGCTTTTCCTGTCGAGATGGCAATGCCCCAGCCTGCTAATTTGTCTTCAATGTGACTGTGAAAGCCAATGACAATCTGTGACTCTCTTTTCAGAGAGGCTTTCCTTTAGGACTCATTCTGGATAGAAGGATAACCTTAATTCTTCCAACCTTTATTTTTACTATAGAGGTTGCCACGTTTACACTAAATGTAGCAGAAACATCAATGTAGAACTACTGGTGCTGTAGCAATACTATTAGCTTTTAAGCAAAATAATGCAATAGACTCATATATAATGGCCAAACTAATGTGCTAATAAAGCAGTTAAATTCTCCCTGGTGATATTTCTTTTAAAATTATATAAATTACTCATTGGTTTTCTTACACAGTATTCTTAACGTCTCTCAAAAAATGTGAAAAGACAGTCCAGTTACTGTAAAGCAATGGTGGTAGTACATCTTAAATCTTATACAGGTGCTGTCCCTGGAAAATACTACTAGAAAGACTAAAGACTACTGCCCCCTAGTGTGATTTCTAGGTCTTTGCAATAAATTAAAATACCAAAAAGCTGGCAGGCAATTTGATTGCAGCTAACAGGTTTTTAGTATATAAATGGTTTGGTATAGAAAACTTCAAATTATTTTAAAACACATTTTAGAGGAGCTCACTGGCTACTGAGCTTTCAGTAGCCACCTTTAAATTAATGATTAATCCATATGTGACAATAAGCAAAATCCTATTAATAATTTAGTACATTTTTAAAGTTTGATGCCACTGCTCCCAAAGTGATTAAGGAACAATAAGATGTTAATTCAGCTATTAACATTACTTATCTTATGATGACGGATGAAAATATTCACTGTAACTTAACCACTTTATATTTTAGGTCAGTTTCTGTTGGTAGTGTAATGTCTGTTTACAAATCAAGATATTGATTTAAATAAATATCATACAAATTCTTCAAATAATATTTAAATAGAAAAAAGAATAAATAAATAAAAAATAAATAAATAAAAAAGAATGAGAAGGGATTTAAATGGTCATGATATTCAGTAAATGTTTTTCAAAACATAAAATATTTGAAAAATATAAGATGTAAAATAATAAAAAACAAACTTTTGTAATAGACTACTTCAATTTTAGGTACTTAAAATTTTAGATTACTAATATTGTTACCTAATACCTTTCCACAAAATAATCACATATACAGCACATATGGTGCATTCATGTTAATAATAATACTAACTATGACACACAGCTACATGGGTTTCTCCAAGTCTGACCTGTGGAGTAGTGACTCTGTAGGGTGTCCCAGTGGTGGGCGTAGCTGGGCGTGGGCTGGTGTTGTTTTGGGCCTGTGCCTGGGCTTGGGCTTGGGCCAGGGCCTGCTGAGGAACCATCACAAGCTGGCCAAGTTCTGTGCGCACCAACACCATTCCTGCAAGTTACCAAAGAATGCATATTGGAAAGTGTGGGTTATTTCAACTGACATAGATTTATACAAAAAAGAGCAGGTTAAAACATGTCTCATTCATTGAACACGGGTGGTAGGATCTTCTTACATATCTGAACTATTGTTATAATATTGTTAGTTATTCTTATTTATGTTTTCTGATTAGAAACACTGCTTTCAAGTGTGCATGACCAGGGGCTACATGATTGGAAAGAAAGAAAAGATGAGGGATGAGGGGAAAAAGAGAGGGAACAATTGTTTTATACCATTAGTGTGTTGTAGTGTGGACCTGGATTAAACCCAATCCAAACCTAAAAGATTTTAAACACTGAGACAACTTACATTGGATCCTCTCATTACTAAGGAAAAAATAAAACCCAACAAGTACTTTCTTATATGTTTTATTATATGTGTGAACTGAAGATTTTGCTGGTCTGGGAGTTCAATCATTTAAACCTTACCAGGTGGAATGGTGAACCCAGGAGGCAGCTGTATTGTTGTTTGTTGTTGAGGTGGTCTGACAATCAACTGAGGAGTTACAATCCTTTGAGGTGCAGTGACTCCTGGACGGGGCTGTGCAGAGGTGACCACAGCGGGTGTTGGCAAAGGGGCTGCTGGTCTGGCCACAGTAGTAGCTGTAGTTACTGGTGTATTTTGTCCAGTACCACATATAGATGAGGTTGTCACCACTGAAACATTACTGGGAGCAACTGATGTAGAGCTCAGAGGTTGACTGACGGTTGTAGTGGTTACTGTTGTTGTAGTTGTTAATGTTGTGGGGGGAGAGGCAGTATCAGGTGAGTTCTTATCTGAATTCATACTAGCAGATTGACTTGACAGTTCAGATTTAGAGAGAGGTTCTTCAGTAGGGGGAGGCACTACTGTGTCTCCAGTCTCTTTAGTACTGTGATGAGCTGCTGTGGTGTTGACGGGTCCTATGTGTGCACCCCGCTCTACCAAAGCGGACACACTGGTACCGTTTTGGGCTATGCTGGCCACGATGTGGTTAGGTAGTCTGTGGAGAGCAATGGTGAGAGTGCCCCGGTCTAGAGCAATCGCAGTCTGTCCTGATGAAAGGCTAAAAGTTGAAGTGTTGACAGAGGGATGTGCAGGCCTGGGGGAGTTGGGTGATGCACTACTGTCTCCGGGAGACTCTACTGTTGCAGCGGTGCTGTTCCTCCTCGTCGTTACCGCGGCTCCGTTCAAAGTCTTAACCCGGGCACCGACAGTCCTCCGGGGGGTACTTATGCGCTTTCTCGGAGAAATAACCCCCGCTGAGGTTCCGCTCGGACTGGAGGAAACCTTATGGCTCCGGTTTGCCGCGGTGCTGATGCTGACCGTCGATGTGAGAGTTGACACGCCAGCTGCAGTTAGTGTTGTGATGGATGCTCCATGTGATTGTAGACTGCTGCTAGAGGCGTTCACAGAGGCAGGTGGAGGAGTGGAGGTCTCACCGAAAGACTGTGAGCAGTCCGAAGAAGCAGAAGTGATGCTTTTGCCTGGATTAGCGCTTTTAGAATGATTTCCCTGGCGCATCCCAGGTTTATTACAGCGTCCTTGTTGTTGTTGTTCCTGTGTTATGATACCTCCTGGAGCTGGGAGCGTTTTTCCCAAGTGATGGTTAGCATGTGCCACTGAGCCAGCACCTCCGTTTTCGTCTGCTTTAGCCGCTGCGTTGCTCTGGCCTGTAAGCTGAGACTCCAGCGATCCCACCAGGTCACTCACAGCCTTTTCATCCACCTCTGAAAAGAGCATATCTTCCAGGGGGTCGGAGGCGCCCGCCATCTCTGCTCACAGATAGCTGTTGTATTTTACATGGCGCATGCGTGTTACTAGGCATTGTGGGAATGAGTTTTACGTCATTATATAAAGGGAGCAGACAGGGGTTGCAGATCATGCAGACTGGACCTTTGGTACTCCAAAGGTTTGACCCTCGACTAGCTATTCATGTCATATATCTATGTAATTACACCACACCATGCACACAAATGTCACTTAATTATGACCTTGTTATGGCCTTCTAGTCACAACTAGAAGAAAAACACCAACCTTTGTATAATTAAACGTAAGGCAACAGCAAATTGCCGCTATTTCTTTGTTTATTTAAGTATTGCGATTGAGTAGAATTTATAAAACAAACACAAAGCGCACAACATATGTATAGTTCATACAATTATGGCTGAAATGTGGCGGATTTAAAAAAGGAAGAAACTTGATAAAATTTTTCTTTTTGCTTTGTCCTGTTTTGGCCCCCCATCCTTTTTCTCCCAGCATGCTTCGCGGCGGTGAAATGAAAACGGCCATGTCGTGGTGCTGGATCAGTTCAAACGTGTAGCTAACTCATTTTCTCGTGTGATGTAGTTAGCTTTGTGCCGCAGTTTAACTTGCAGCTGCTTTTTATTGGCTGTACGCATTTCGTTTTATTTGTCGTGTAAATTGAGCACCAACATGAGTGGAGGAGGGACGCCTTATATTGGCAGCAAAATTAGCCTAATTTCTAAGGCCGGGATCCGTTATGAAGGCATTTTGTACACTATTGATACTTTAAACTCGACTGTGGCTCTGGCTAAAGGTAAGATCAATACTTTTTGCAAGTTAACACATTGAGGAAAATATTAGAAGTGTAAAAATTAAGTAAAAAGAGGTGCATTGGCTAGTTAGCTAACTGGTTGCAGCTAATGCTAGGCTATAATTGTTGGAGTTGTCTTCAGTTCTTTGTTTACATTTTGGTTAATAAAAAGAGAATTAGAGGTAAGGTCATATTTTTCCAAATTGACACAAAAGAGGACAGTGAAAATTATAAAACATGATCAATAAAAATGAACAACCCCAGCACTAGAAGTCACCCACTATATAACATGTATGGATTACATGTATAAACTTCCATGATAAGAATAACTAGGATCAGTTTGTTTTTCACAGTTCGCTCTTTTGGGACTGAAGACAGGCCGACTGATAGACCTATTCCTCCTCGAGATGAGATATTTGAGTACATCATCTTCAGAGGCAGTGACATAAAGGATTTGACTGTATGTGAGGCACCCAAGACTACTACCTCCCCTCCACATGATCCTGCCATTGTTCAAGTATGTTCCAGTTTTTACATTGTTCTTGTGCTTTTGTGTCTAAAAGTCATTTGCAACAATGTGTGCTATGGTTTTAGTCTTCACTTGGATCTTCTGCCAGTGGAGCTGCACCATCCTCATCATTTCAGTCTGCTGCTTCCTTCAGCAGTGTACCTGTGGCGCCCTATGGTCAATTTGGAGTTGCCCATCAATTTGGATCAACTGTAGCAGGTAATTCTTGTCTTCTAATTCAAACTATTTTATTTCAGCAGTGTGTCATGATTGTCATTATGACGTGGACCTCTGATAATAAAAGTTGACTACCATTAAAATGTTGCCAGATCGCACAAGTCCCTCACTGGATGCCTTAACCAAAAGTTCAACCCTAGAACAAGTTAAGCCACCTCAGTCAACAGCTCCTGCTCCAGCTGCATCTGGACAAAGGGCTCAGTCAGTAGCATCAGTTTCCAAAGCCCCCACCACCTCGTCAACTAGTGTCAACCAGAAGCCACCAGACCTTCTGGAACAGAGAAAATGTAAGGACTAAACTCGCATCATAAATTGCTTTAGTGCTTTTCTGAGGAAACACAGATGAACTGAATTTAATGACTTGTTATGAATGTTATGAATTATAATTTATATTTTGAATTGACTTAATTGCATGCTTTATTTTTCCCAGCTTTGGATGTTCAGAAATTGCCTGAGGCAGAAAATGACATTGTCACTGCTGAAAGCCAAGATGCTAATAAGCACCAAGCTGGTAAGAAATGTATAAAATATATTTTATTGGGGATTTTAGGGGAATTAGTTTAGGGTAAATTTGGTAGCATCTGCAGAATAATAATGGGCTGCTCAATATTCAATATATTTTGAGCTCTTAAAAGAGTGCCTTTATTGTCCATATAGGTAGGTTGCTTATGGCATACTGAGAAAGTGCATTAGAGGCACGATGCTGCATGTTTCATGTAGTGTTTAAAGATAGCAATTTATAATATGCGGAATGAAGAGAAATTCAACAGTGCTACATAATGTATAATCTGCGTTTTGCCAAGACTATGGTGGAACATGTTGCAAGTATGTTTGTTTTGGTGTATGGCGTCAAAGCGGACCAAGAGTCTAACATAGAGTCAGTATGGTTTAATATCACACAGGCAATGTGAACAATGAAGCTGTGGAGTCTACAGAAAGAATAGGTTGAGAGACCTGAGATGTGCATGTTTACAGTTTTGTGTGTGTGTGTGTGTGTGTGTGTGTGTGTGTGTGTGTGTGTGTGTGTTTGTGTTTGTGTTTGTGTTTGTGTGTGAGAGAGAGAGAGAGTGAAGGAGGATCCTCTTATGGTCAGCAGAGCATTATATTTTTGAGCTCCCATGCAACGACTGGGCCACAGGAACTCGCAGTCCTGTCCTGCCCTGTCCTTGAGTCTGAACAATGTATTCTGTGTGTATGCATTTTACTGGTATTCCCACATTATTTACAGTAGCATTAGTACATTGCTAAATGTAGCTGCTTTTTAAGGTAATACTGTGATAAACATTTTCTTTTTCATCTTTTTCATCACACTTGGTTTTAGATCTAGGGAGAGAAAATTGGAGATTGGAGAGAAACTGGGCCACCTTAGTTTTATGTGATGAGCAACGATCTTGATATGTATCATATTTTGTCATGTTCCTTATATATTTTTGTTATAGCTTCTGTTCAGGCTGTACGGCGTGGTCGTGGAAGAGGAAACCGCAGCAGAGGCAGAGTAAACATGCGCAGGGATGGTACTATGAAATTTGAAGAGGATTTTGACTTTGAAACTGCCAATGCTCAGTTTCATAAAGATGATATTGATAAGGAACTGCAAAACAAGCTTAAACTCAAAGGTATACAGTGGCTGAATCAACCAACTGCTGCAATTACGTGTAGGAATACTGACTAACATATTTGTTTGGCACTACGAACAGATGACAAAGCTGATAAGGCACTAAATGGAGAGGAAAGTGCTGAGTCTGAACACGCAACTAATGCAGCCCTGGAAGACACTGTTAACACATACTACGACAAATCTAAGTCCTTCTTTGATAACCTGTCCTGTGATGACTCGAGGTACATCCATTTAATTGTTATCTTCCTTTTCATGCCTGTCTAATATAAGAAAATCTAGGGATGGGATTCAACAAAGCAGAAAAATTATATCATCACTGTGAAGAAAAAGGTATCATCACTGAGTAGTTTTACTGGGTAAAAACTGAGAGACAGTAGCTCATTTGTTGTGTTTGTTCTCCAATCTGAAGGATGGCTGTTCAAAGTCTGCAATTCCAGCTTCTATAGATAAATGTTGTCATTGTGTCCTTGGGCAAGACACTCAACCCTCCTCATCTCCAGTGTCTGTACGCTGGTGTGTGAATGTGTGTGTGAGTGGTTCCTTGAAGTAAAGTGCTTTGAGTGCTTTGAAGGTAGAAAAGCTCTATAATAATAATGTGACCATTTAGTGCAGTTCAATTCAATTGTATTTATAGAGCACATTTAAAAGCAACGTCAGCTGCCCAAAGTGCTTCACATAAAAAGTCAACACAAAAAACAAATACACAGATAATACGATACATGGGCAAAGAACAATAAAACACCCAAAATATCATGTGTAGCTAGAATTAAATGCCAGGGAGAAGTGGCTTTTTGTTTTAGTCTTGACCTGCATTAAAGACTCCGGGATCTGGCAGGCAGAAGGATGCTGCTCCATAGTCTGGGCACTGAGTCTGACTTTGGGCATAGCCGGCAGGAGCTGGTCAGCTGACCCGGGGCTCCGAGTGGAATATAGTGCTGCAGTAACTCCCTCAAATAAAGATGACCTACACAGTGCTGACATTTAAACACAATAACATTTTTGAATTACACCTAATATGAAATGAGATGTCAGTGCAGGTCGCACAGCACATTTAGTGTATGTGTATGTGTCTATCTCTCTATAGATGGATGGATAAATAGAAAGAAAAACTGATATGGACTTAAAGTGCAGACTCGGCTTTGATCTTTGAGAGTATTGATGCCCAAATTACATAAGCAAGAACTGAATAAACCTTCCAGGTTATCACGACTGAGGTGATCCAACCATTGGTGATGTTCATGGGTTCAGACTTCAGGCGCACGCTGGCCACAAAGGAATTTTCTGTTCTATTCAAAATATTCATTATACATGTAGTATGTTACTTCTCCGGATTGTACAAAAAAAATACACACAACTTGAGGATTTGGGTTCTGTATGCTACTACAGTGGATTTAGAATGATAACTGAAATGGAGACTGATCCGGAAAATCCTGGGGAACATAAAGAAACGGCAACCATTTTAAAACAAAGTTGTCTCACTCCAGGGCTCAAAAGTAAATGAACAGCTAACTGGCATCACCGGGTTATGGGTGTCCTTTTCAGTTTCTGGCCTTTACTATAGTTCTGACACATTTCCCATTTTTTTGTTGTTGTTGTTTCTTGCCAGTTTAGACTCCCTAAAAAGAGCCGACTTCATATTAAAGACCTGAGCTGTCACTCAAATTTGGACACTTGAGATAAAACTTTTCTGATATTCCCTATCAGATGTCAATGCCCTCAAACTAAAGCTTAATGTCTGCCATAACTGTATCTTGGATAGTATTTATTCACTGGCCTTATACTTTTGGACCTAACTGCATGTTTTTTCTCTTAAGGAAATCGGGTGAAAGAGGATTTTCAAAGTAAGTAATTTGCTTTAAGTCATGCTGAAGGAGGCAGCAGTGATGCAAGAAAGCTCTTACTTTCTCAACTGTTCTTTAATGAAACTATTCAAACATTATCACTATTATAAAGTTGGTTTCATTGAGGTACTAGTTGAAGCTAAGGAACTATTTTTGTATTGTGTTTTCAGTCCCAATGTTAACCCTGGTAAAATAATGTAAATATTTCATATAAAAGTTAAGTATTCTTTCTGCACAAAGAAGTATATTGAGTCTTATGTGCTGGTGCCAGGGACAGAAGGCCGACCTGGGCAGAAGAGAGGCGCATGAATGCAGAGACTTTTGGCATTCCTCTGAGGCATAGAGGCCGCGGCGGCTTTCGCGGCAGGGGAGGATTTGGGCCTCGAGGAGGACGTGGGCGACCCTCCAGCCGGGGTTCATTTGGGCCTCCTCGTGGTGCTCCACCTGGGTTCAGAGGGGGATATAGAGGAGGAAGAGGACGGGACTTCTCTGACTTTGAATACAGGGTAAATAACCCATTTTAAAAATGATGGTGCAAGCTGTTTATTTTAAATGTATAACTTTTACCCATCTTTCAGAAGGATAACAAAGTTGCAGCATAATTCTACAAACAAACTACAAAGAAGTGAAGCTCTTCATCATGAACTTTGTCACTTCAACAGCAACTGTGCCCTTGTTGTTTAATACTCAGAAAAAGAGTTTGAAGACTGTACCTTAAATATTTTTGCATCAGTTACAGTCTTTACCTAAAGAGGTTGATAATGCAAGTGAATTGCTAAAATCACTTTTGTTACTGTGAGTAGATCACTTGTTGTGATCAGTAGCTAGATTTTGTTCTGCTTTTTTTTTTTTTTTCTTCAGTAAGTCAGTGTAACAAAGCCAAATTAAGGAAACGCCTTCAAACTAAAATAGTGATTTATGAATGTATGTGTTGCTCATATTTTGTAAAGTATCTTTCTCAGAATTCATCTCTTGTTTGTCAATCATGTTTTTACATCTGCACACCTGTGGAAGTACGGCAGCCTAAAGCATAGGTATTTTTCCACGCATACAGTGTGGCGCTTTATTTTGTCCATTGCATTTTTAACAGATATTTCTTAATATACCAAGCCAGTGAGATATTGTAACACAATTGGTAATTATTAATTGCTATTTTCTTGTATGGGGCAGCCAAATTGAATCTTTCAGTAAAAATAAAGCTGAGATATTTTTTCCCAAAATTTTGTTTTCCTGTAATTTGTAGTTTACTTAAAAAACAGCATTTCATTTGCTTTGTCTTACATTGTTATTTTAACTGCAAATGTTTACCATGGGTGGTATTGGATCTGCATCTGTGAATCTAACTAGCCTTTTTTTTTTTTTTTTTTTTTTTTTTTTTTTTGTCTTGGGCAAATGGACATCTTTTCTCATTACATAGCCTAGGCAGCACAATTAATGGCAATCAACACAATGATATAAGAGAAAAAATAAAATGAAACAAAAACAGACAAGCCCTTTTAACTACGGCTATGGTTTTACTATGTTTACTATTCTCATTATTATTATCATTATCATTATGTTTTTACTGCTCTTTCTTTAACTTGAAGTTGCAGTGGTTGCTGCTAAGTGGACCACATATTTTTTCATTTTTCTTTGAAGAGTAATTGGGGTTATTGGCTTTAAGGTTCAACTCTTTTGTAGTAGTGATATTTTTACTCTTTAATGGGTTTGGACAAAACATATTATTATTGCATATTAAATGCAACCACAAAGGCTCTTTTCATGCCTTGGTGCAATATGCAGTATGCTGTACATCATAGGAACTGTAATCTTCAATAAAGGATTTTAGACACGTCAAACAAGAAAATACATAATCAAGAAGAGGTAGGGCCGAGGTTCTTGATGTTATGTTTAAAATTGTATGTATGAGATCACTGCAGTTGTACTAGAGTCCACAAGATGGCGCAGGTGTATTATATATTGTCCTTGCTTGTCAGGTCCAGTGGTGGGCGCTAAATAACAGACTCTGCCTCGATAACGTCTGTATTAGGAAGTCGAAGAAGAACAACGTAACGCGTAAGACGCGTACTTCTCACCGATCTATGATACTTCCATAGCACGATGCAGCATAGCACTTTATCTTAAGCGCCGCAATATCAACATGTCCATCGTTTTCGTGCCAAAAAGGCTACGAGGGAAAGCGAAAATTAGCCAAGAAACAATACAGCAAGTAAGTTGTTGTTTTTTTTTTTTTACCTCACAACGTCGCTCCCCTCGCAGTTTGCCAAGATAATCTAAAATTATGACTATGTGGATCATGTATGGGCGTAATAGTAGCAGCTAAATGCATATTTATCGGCATTTTTAATGGGTTGGGTTTAGAAACAAGTATTATGAGGTTAGGAACAGGGTCCTGGCAGATCTGCGTTGGGAAAAATGTCTTATTTGATTCCCAATAACGTAACGTTTGTTATGTTTGTACGTCAGCTGCTGGATGAGAACGACCAGCTGGTGAGATGCATCACAGAATATATGCAGAAGGGAAGAGCTGTGGAGTGTGTCCAGTAAGTCACAGCCCTTAAAGTCTATTGTCGATTTAGCCATGCTCATAATCTGGTACTACTTGTCCATCGTTTTTTCCCAGGTATCAGCAGATATTGCACAGAAATATAGTGTATTTGGCAACTATAGCTGATGCAAGTCCTGACACAGAACCTTCGGATTCGTCTTCAAAGGTATGAATAAGTACTATATGACAGACACATTTGGGTATGTACTGGTTTAAGACGTCATCTTGTCTTTACTTTTCCAGGCCACATCTGGTGAAATTGCTTCCACCACATCAACAGCAAATGGTCACCTAGATGGATCATAATTGTGTAGTTTGTATGTGTAATGCCATCATCAAAGTATCTATTGTGGCATTGATCCTTTACTGTTTGTTTTTTTAATAATGGAAACCACATGACACTTTGTACTGCTAATAAATTTTATTATTTTTTTGCATTGCTGGTACACTTGTAAAGATTCAGTTGCCAGCTCAAGAACAACAAGCAACGTAAGCCAAGCAGTTCCCCTTCATATCTTCTATCAGGGCAACATGTATTTTTTTACTATGTAGAAGCTGCTAGTAAACCATTTGACACAGCTGAGAAGCCAACGGTTACAGTCCAGGGTCTGTAAAGATGTATGTGAGAAGACTGCAACAGTTGGGAACAACAGACAAAAAGCAACAAACCCTATCTTGATTGTGCAAAGCACATAACTATAAAAAAGATATATTTATGTATATACAGCAAACAATTCTCTGTAAACATGTTAACATAGTTTTCTGAAAACATGGTGTCTTCTCAAATACAGGCAACATTGGCATCCGCAAACATCACAATAGATAACATTCTGGGTGCTTAAATTCAACCCATTGCCATATGGAAACCAAAGAAACAAGGGATCCAAAACACCCTCATCACACCAAATTGTAGTGTTTAAAATGGCATATTTGGTAACTTTTATATAAGATGAAAGAATAATAACTATATGAAAATGTGCTTTTCACATGTTGGGAGGTGGAAAAAATGTATTATGAAATATGCCTACAAGAATACTAACATACAGTAATGGTATAACATGTAAGAAAATACAAAAATAAGATTAATACTGTCAACTATACACAAAAATATTGTATTATTCAAAACATTTATGGGAGTTAGTGTTAATCTCAAACAAACTATCAATTGTAGAAACAAATGGGTTATGTGAAGTCTCCCAAAGCTTTCATCCACTGGGGTCTGTAACTTCACTACTTATTTCTATCGCTCATTTCTCCAGCACCAGTCATCTTTGCACGCTTTGGTTGGAAAAAATATTCTGCAAGTGCTATCAATACCAACATGGCACACAGTTACTGCTATAATTGTGGTCAATTGTTGAAAAAGCAGTGTATTTCTTTCAAATTACACCACTGCAGTGACAAACTATATTAATGCTGAGCCTGCTCAAAGCCTTTTTAAAAAAGAACTAAATATTTATATTTTATCTTCAGTATTTTACAAGCTATGAAACAGTAGATGCTAGCTGTAGTCTGGGTCATCTTTGTAAGATTTGGCAGTTACAGCTATGTTGACACAGTATATTATGGGCCCAAAAAGAGTATTCCTGCCCCTCTGCAACCCACACCACATTTACTGTAAATTTAGCTGCAGAAGCTGCAAGTCTCCAGCTCTTGTCTGAGGAGATAGACTGGTTAGCTCGACAGACAGAAACGACCATTAGCATTTCTACTACTAAATATAATTAAAATATGGCAGTTCAAGAAATGTTGGTGTAAGTTCAAATGGGTTTGTTTGGTATGTGACCAGCCAGTGCGTCTACAACTTTATACTAGGCAGGTCACCATGCAATCTTCAATTGAAAGTATGGGCTATCAAGTGCATTCCTACACATGTGGCTCACAGATGATCAGAACTCCAGGCGCTCTTCAGTACTATGAAATAAGGACTACTATGTCATTAGTACTGGTGAAGGTAAGAAGGCCTGTGCTCATGTTTGAGGGGAAAGGATTTAAAGCCCTTGGTCATGTGTTTGTGTTGTTGTTGTTGTTGTTGTTGCTGCTGCTGCTGCTGCTGCTGCTGCTGTTGGGTGAAGGGAAAACCAGAGGAGATGCCCGTGGCAGAGGAGCAATCACTGGCAGTGGACCACACAGGCGACTGAAGCATCTGCATTGAATCACTCCACTGTGATGATGGTGGGATGTTCATCTGGTACAAGGAAGAGCTGGGATTGGGCATGGTGTTAGTATGAGTGTTGGAGTGTTGCCAGGGTGCTTTTGGAGGCCAGGTTTTAGTTTTGCTGTCCTGTAAACAAAAGGAAAATTACAAAATGTGGTGTGTTCTACGTACACTTTGTTACATAAGAAAACTAAGTTGAAATTTACCTGATTATCATCCCCGATATGGTGAAGTGGTGGCGAGGGCAGTGTGCATACCTCCGGCTCACCACAGCTGTGTTTTCTATGGACAGATCATTCAAGTTTAAGTTCAGGTAAAGGATAGCTTAATTTTCAAAGTATTTGCAACATACCTTCTCTGCTTAACTGCAGCGACAAGGTCAGGGCCAGAAAACATTGAGAACAGACTGTCCCCATTGGCTGAGGAGGTCTCATCACTGGAGCTTGCTGAATCCCCTTGATTGGTTGACCAACTGCTATTTACAGTATCGCTGAAGTGAAAATAAGAAAAAATGTTAATCAGAGGTAAGCTATAGTTTATTCAGAATAATGTTGTGTTTTTTTTTATTCAGAATAATGTTTTTTTGTTAGTGTCTTTCATTGTCAAATGACTACAGTTACGTGGTTGTGAAATGTTTATTCCGTCAAGTTATTAATGGCACTGCAACTCACATTTTACATACATACCCCTCATTGTAGTACTCCGGGTGAGACCAGGTTCTATGCTGCTGCTCATCAGGCATTGGCCAATTACTGCGACTGTTGCTGGGACGACGAATGTGCTGCACTTGCCTTTTCTGCTGCATGGCCTGACTGACACCAGCCACATAACGCGCAAACTCTGGGTCAGAGCCAACTGTGCAAACAAAGAGGATAAAGGCAACTATAAGTTTTGGCACAATCAGCTGTTCTATTTTTATGTGCCTGAGGCTCACACCGTTGAGCTACAATGCAACGAAGTATAACACTGACTAGTAATCAACATACAAAATAGTAAGCAGACTCTTATGTGAATAATTATATTTGGGAATTAATCATTAGAGGCACTGAGCGTTACTTCCAATAATCTATGTGGGTTATAAGAATTATTTATACAGTTTTGTGTTCTATAAAGCTACCAACTGTAAAATCTTACTAATCATGCATTTTTACTCTTTTGAAAAATTATTTACTGCTTACCTGCCGGATCAAAGGGGAGAGTGTCACCCAAGACACCAAAAGAGCTATCACCTTGGTCCCTGTTGGGCCAAGTATTGTTGCGGGGCCCCTGAGGTTTTTGACCCAACATCTCATTCATCACACTGTCCATATATGTGCTGACCAGGCCTAAACTATACAGGTCTGAGCTGAGGTCTGGCAGTCCATGGGAGCCCCACTGCCCAATGGGTCCTAGAGGAGAGAGTCCTCCAGGGGGCCCTTGTGCAGTAGGTTGCTGCCCAGAGGTGCCCAGCCACTTGCTTGCCACTCTCTGTTGGGGCAGGACCTGAGGTGGAGTGGGTTGTGGAGGATGTGGAGAAGCAGGCTGCTGCTGGCTGATGGGCTGCAGGAGGTGCTGGTAGTATGGCAGTGCCTGGGGAGAGGGCTGTTGTGGACTGGGGCCCTGTTGCTGCTGCTGCTGCTGCTGTTGCTGCTGCTGCTGCTGCTGCTGCTGAGGCGCCTGCTGCTGTGTTTGACAAGGGACTGGCTGTGCTTGGGGCTGGGGCTGCTGCTTCTGGATGGGGGCTGGAGGCCCACCCTGTGGCTGTGACTGGGACAGGCTCTGGGTGGGTTGGAGCGGTTGGAGAGTGCTATGAGAGATGGAGTGAGATGCTGGAGGGGCTCCACTGGGGGGCTTGAGCTCAGCTGGATTGGCAGAGGCCACAGAGTTTCTCCTTTTCACTAAGGGTGAGGCCTGCTGGGATTTGCCCATATTAAATCCTGAGAGAAAGTCAATGACATCCTGCATCTCTTGGTCAGTGGGCAGATTCATTCCCTGGTCATCAGCTGCAGATCCATTGGCCAGTTGGTTTTGGGTGGAGGCAGGGCCACAGGGCAGGCTTCCCATTGGTAGGATACTCTGTAGCCTGCCATCACTGTTAGCCAAATTCTTCTTTTCTTCAGAAGCATTGTTTGTTAGCACGCTGCGAGATGGGGTGCTAGGAATAGAATAACTCCCTCCACTATTAGAGCTAGAAGAGACCTTTTTAGTGAATTTAGATGTCAGCTTGGATATAGTTTTTGGCAGTCCACTGGAGGTCTTTGAGCTGGTACCTGGGGGCAGTTCTGTCTGGTTGCTGTAATCTGGACTCTCCCGCTGTAACTGAATCTGGATAGTAGGAAGGGCTTGCTCTCTTCAAAGAAGAATAACACATGTCATTTATAAGCTACCACACTGTATCTTGCAATAAATCTGTGACTTTAAACAAGCCTAAAACATACTTTCTCTCCTTCCACTTGTTGATGTCAAACACTGCAGTGTACAGAACATCTACAAGCCCAAGGGTCTTCTCTGGATCCAGACTCCTCTGAAGCAAGGACATTGTAGCTGGGTCCTCCTTTAGGCACCTGAATATATTTGCAAGAAAATCTAATTTTTAAAAGAAATTTCTTCTTCCTCTTTAACTTAACCATGCCCCAGTTATGTACCCTGGTTAGATAAATCCATATACACTTTTCTTATTTACACCTAACCGATACCCTAAAGGTATTCATACTCCAGACCCATTTTGAAATAAAGACGACTTCTGTTCTAGCGCAAAAAGGTCACTTACCATGTAGAGGGAACTTGCACAAACACCTTAGATCCCTCCAATGTAATCTGGGGGGCATAGGCTTCTTTGTTCTCTATCTGTGCTGTGTCAACAACCACCTATGAGATTACACAAATTCACAAATATACATGTGAACACCTGGCAAAAAATAACAATAGTATGAATTTTAGAATCATGATGCAGAATCTTAAAACAAAAAACAAGAAACTAAAGGTATATACAAGTTCAGCTGGTCTGCTGTCAACAGTGAGCAAATGGAAGAATTTATTTCCTGAAATGCAGGAAGTTACACCATTGTTATTATAAAAACAGGTGTATAATAGGAAAATATGCTGGCAGTGGGAGTCAAGGCAACAATCTGACATGAGTATGTTTTTACTATGATTTAAGCAGTAGTTGTCTCCACAGTACACCGCAGACTTCACTAGCCATAAAAAGTATATTCAAAACAGAATCAGAAGTAAAAACATGGATGTTGCTGAATGCTTCATATTAATTAAATTCTATATATCCCCCCCAAAACACTAACATGCTTGAAAAAAGAATGAAAGAACTCACCAGACCAGCCTGGGCAAAAAGCAGCTGGACAGCAGTCTTACATGCTCCTCTCCAGCTGGATGGGCAGACCTGGTTAAGAACTTCTGTGACAGGAGAGTCATTGGGGGTCACTCCATTTTGGCCCAATACATCCTTTATGAGCTGCAGCATTGTGTGCTAACGAAATAAAGAAATCCAAATTGAGCACAGCTTCCTCTAAATGCTACTATAATTCTTTGACAGTTATCTTTTTTGTTTACTTAGTGTAATAGGTTGTGCAGAAGTAAGTAAGTAAGCTTAGTATAGCGAAAGAAAAATTCTGTCAACTGGACAAAAGTTTTAGAGTGAATATGTTTTTCTGTCATCCAAGCAGCAAAACGTTGGATTTCATATTCTTGAATATGGTTCGTAAATAACAATGTTGCTCCAAGAATCCTACAATTATTCCTCAAAAATTCTTTGTGTAAATATCCATAATTAAATTTAATTTAACTGTAAAATCTAATCCTGATCTTTACACATCATACTTACCCATTCAAGAAGCACAAAGGCAAAATATGGCATTTGGTGTAGTTCTCTACACAGTTGTTCTTGGTTGAGCTCATTTTATGATCCTCAGTTGACTGGCTACAAGCCACAAACACATCTGTATGCATTCATATAGTGCTGTATTCATTTGCATTTACTCCTCAGTCAGTACTCTGTGGCAGAAGTAATGCTATATAGCACGTACCATTTTAAGTTTAAGGTTTTCAGCTGCTGACTCATTAAAAGAAACTCCTTTGAGGAAATGCGAGCCGATCTGCACTGGGATGGTTGGGAGCTCACACTGGATTGGCTGAGGGGTGGTCTGCATCCTGCCGGCCTGCTGGGCTTCTGCGTCACTACAACAGCCCTTTTGACAAAAGGTCATAATAAAAATAAGTAAAAATTAATATAAATAATAATAAATTAATTAATATATCATACTACCTAAACTCATGACAAATGTTAAGCCCCTTAACGTCACTTGAAGCATACATTTTCCATGGGTTGGAGTGGAAACTGCAGCCCATTTCAAAAATGCATTTTTTTTTAAATGGGAATTTGTTGGAAATTCTGATTTTGAGGCTAGTTGGGCCAAAACCATAGACTGTCCAGTCTATGACCGAAACTAAATATGTAGTTAATAGGAATTACAGTTTTGAATTGTTTTAAGACTTGGGTTGAAATTTTGGGCTGAAATCACAACACAAGACCATGAAGGACCAAATGGCAATACACTGTATTTCAGTGGTCCACATTCACAACAGATGCTTTACAAAAAATCCATCATCATAAATAATAATTTCCTATTAATTAGACTGCCCTTAAAGTGGTTTCTGTCCTTTTGGCTCATTTTTAAAAATGGTATAATGGCTTAAACCCAGTTTGGACCAGGTCATAAATAATGCTATCACATACATTTCATCTCATCCTTGTCTTGGGGTTCAAGCTTCAAAAATATACTCCTTATACAAAATGATCATACCTGTAAGGCAGTCTCTATGGACTTTGGGCTGAGATGAAAGCCGGCCTTCAAAGCATACTCACTATGTCCCAGGCTTTCTAGTGCTGCTTTATATGCCTGGAATTAAAAGACAAACCAACCTTTACAGCAAATGGTGATGGGAAAAGCTGCTCTTATTGGATTTTTGAGTACCTGCAAAGCACTATCAATCTTCATGTTGAGCTCCTTCAGCTGGTGCTCAGGAATAGTGGTGGTGTTTGAGCAGAAAAGTTGCTGAACCTGGATGCCTGCCAGACAGCCATCTCGGCCTCTTTCTCTTAGCCTTGCTGTCACCTAAGAACAGAAAACCCCAACACGTTAACACAGTACCATTTTAAATGCAACAATAAGACTCTTGCGATAGTAAAAGAACATGAAAAAAATAGCACACTCTAAGTCTCAAGACAGTAGAAGTCAAGTTGTTTAGGTGGAAATGGGTGTTGCCATGTAATGTTTTTACATTTTCAGAAGCAAATGGCAAAAAAATCAACACTTATTACTAACAACTTGAATGTGCCAGCAGAAATTTGAGACAAAAATATTATTAAATTAAAACCATTGACCAATGCTTTGGCTGAACTTGAACAGGTATCAACATGGCTGCAGAAAACTACAGGACCTAAAACTTATCTTAAAAGAGGAAAATAGATTTCTTCCAAAGTAGACCACAGACTATTTACTGGACAGCTTTCCAGTTTAAATAGGCCATACACATAATCTAATGACAAAGCAGAGATCCTGTGGCACCCATTGTCATCACTACATACCTCAGTTGCCCCTCTCCATGAGCGAGAGGCTTCGTCCAGCTCTGTAAGGGGTGCATGCTCAGAGCTTTGGGAGCGGATATTGGCACAACGCTCTTGGGCCTGAGCCAGAGCTTCTGCCAAACATGACTGAGCCACAGGCTGCACCTTCTGTAACGCCTGGGACAGGAACTGGAAATGGACCTGCATCACCGTGAGGAAGCACCTCCCCAACACCTACAAAACAAACACAAAAACACTTGTACTTACAAACGCAATAAGAACCACAAAGCAAAGCAACGGTATCCATACCATTTATCTATCCATAAAAGACAATATATTTTATTGAGGTTTTGTGTTCTTTTATAATTATATATTTTTTATTAAAAATGCACTTCAGAAGAACAGTCTTCTGAGTACAGAAACTGGACACCACAGAGTCCGCTATTGGCAATGGGGTTTTTTTCAGGTACCAGCTGAAAATATCTTCAGAGGGCAACTATGTTGTAACGGCAGAAGTATTTGCTATTTGGGTGAGATGACAACAGGGCGTACAAACTGAAGCATATGGTATTTACTTATTAGAAAAAGAAAGGGCTAGTCATATGTAAAATATAAATCTAATAAATATAATATGGAAGACAGTATATGATGTAATCTTAGCAAAAGTATGAATAAATAATATGTAAATGTTAGAAACGAATGACAAGCGAATGACAATGCCACAGGTACTTGATAGACACTCCATATGGCCTCATGCTGATATGGGAGAAAGTGTTGGCTAGATGGCATCCGACTTGTCCAATTTGCCCAGACTGTGTCTGCTGGGGGACAAGGGACAAGGGCTTTATCTTAGCAAGCCTGTGTTCAGGGTGATAAGTACTGGACTGGTGACTTGCGCCGGCTGGATTTGGAAATTGTGGAAGAAGCCCAAGACTCCAACATTGAAAATGTGGAGGGAGTGTTTGATGGGCGGTGCAGTGTGTGAACAAATGTTAAATGGAGTAGAGCAGACAGTTTTCGTTTGTATGTGTGCAATGGTTTAAATGACTTAACGTGTAAGTGTACTTCAGTCAGAATGTCCTCCATCTGACACTAGAATAACTGCACCGGACAAAAGTATTTGATTCATCAGGAATTACAAATACACCCTTTATTACCTGAATTAGGCCACAATTGCATTTACTCGCATTTGGGTGTGTAACTACCATAAAATAGCCTAAAAGAATATTCAACTGTATAATTAAGACCCCAGTTCAGAGAATCCAACCAACACTGGTTCAAAAATGCTTCCTGTTATGGTTTAAGTCACATCCACTGCATTCCTACTCATGACTAGCCAGAGCTATTGTCCACTCTTACAATTACACTGTGAAGATTTAAAAGACAGAGGGATGAATGTACCCTTTTCATTAATAAGTACATTGCATTATTAAACAATGATTCAGTTTACAGACTTAAAGCGCATGCTTTATCGCAAGTCTACACTGACTGATATTAGCACTAAATAATATGTACTATATCAGATTGAGAGCAATGAAAAGATAGCGTGGTATGCAGTGTGACTTTCTATCTCCCTTCCTGAGTGTTTTTCACACTTGGCGCTCAGATCCTGACACAGGCTTAACACTGGGCATGAGAATGCCACTGGAGCAGGGAAACTTTGAATAATGAAACCAGGCGTCTGACAGCGCACCTCTTAGCATCTTAGCATTGGGAAAATGTCACGAGCCAATGGATACCATAAAGACATGCAAGACAAAAGTTTGGGATTTGCACCAATTCAGCAGATTAAAAGTGAGCCAAAAGCCTTTCAAGTAAAATATTTACACATCACAAAGTCAAGCATTGTACTAACAGGTCAAACAAGTCACAGTCAACAGTGAGTGACTGTGAATCAACTTTGTGCTGAGAATATGAGTCTGGTGTTGGACTGTGCACAAACTCACCTCAACATCCTGCAAACTGAAGTCATTCTGGTCTTTGAAATTGGCAGCCCCAGCGCTCAGCTCCATAAGCATTTTGGCGATCTCTGGTTTTATTGCAGCAGTCAGCCTGCTGGCCGCCTCCATGACGTGTTCCTGCACGTCCTTCAGTTGCATAGCTGCTTTGGAATAATGAGAGTTCCTGAACACACTGCTAAACAGGTCTGTGAGAAAGGCGCTCGCCCTGCAGAACACGTTAAGAGCATCCAAGTACTTGGAGATGCCTTGTTGAATATCGGCGACAGCAGTGGTGGCACCAGAAGCAGGTGGGTGTCCACTGCCACTCACCGCCCCTGTTCCCATTGAAGAGGCTGAGCATGTGGAGGCGAGGGAGGCGCTCAGTGTTCGGCTCAGTTCAGGCATCTGGTACTGCTGGTGCTGTTGCACTTTCTGCTTGGACCCGCCGAGCAAAAAGCGACGCTTGTAGTCCATTTTATTTTCCTGCGCACTACAACAATACATAAGTGGTGCACCAGCACCGGAAGCTCCTGTTTCTCCTGTCTTTGATGCAAATAATCTATCCTTCACAAAAACTCAAGCCAATTGTCCTGAACCTGTTCAAGTTTTGTAAAAACAAATCTAGGGGACTCCACCTGCCAGAGGCACATCTCAGAAGTGTGTGAGAGGAGTCAATCAAAAGGCTGACCTGCAGCACTGCTGCAGATGCTTCAGGCCCAGCTTAAAAACTAGCAAAGTGTCTAACAGAAGAAACATTGTAACGGAGCCAAGGGTGACCTCTCCTTATTGAATGGGAAAAGATGATAGTACAGCCACAACTTTTAAAGTGCATTAGTACTTCTCCTTCAGAAGAGGGGGGAGGACTCCTTCATAGAGTAGAATATTTACAGCTTACAACATGTATATGAAATATATCACTTGCACTAATAGTTCATTTTAAACACTGGAAGAAATCATGAAATTGTGGAAAGTATATGCTGGAACTAAAAAGACAGGAGGTCTTCTCATGCCCTCATTGGTAGTGTTACTGTGGAGGCAAATAGTAGACAGATCCAGTCTGTCTTTAGGCCTCTTCTGAGCAGGGCACAGGACGATGGCTCTGTCTTGTCAAATCTTCTGGAGCTCTTGGTCTCTCCTGTCAGCTGGCTGAGGTAGATATCAGTCACTGCGGAAACAAGTGTGCTTCCAGATCTCGCTGTGGGCAGCGGATGCAGACTGAATGACGAAAGCACAAATGTATCTATAAGGCCTCTTGGTCATTTCCTATGGGCAGAAACAGAAAAGAACAAGTTCAGTATTTCTGATCAAATGGGTTATGGCCATTTTAAACAGATACCTTGATTTGTTTACTACAGTAGCTTCCCAACTTTTCACAGAGCTGTGTCTCTTCTGATTTGTACATACACACATATTTTTTCCTTTCATTTTTCCTTGTAAGCAGGCCTATTTGTTTTAATACGGATGGACCAATGCCTGTCCCTATGTGGATTTATTTTATTATTATCTTATTTTCAGACGATCACAGCATACCTCATTGGGTCTGGCAGTGTCTGCTTAAAATGAGCGCTTTGCACACACATTTCAGCATGAGGCCATTGTTGAAAAACAGTGAATGATCTGTTGGTCTTCACATTGTGGGAGTCACAATACCTTCATTCTATCATGCCAGAGTAATACAAGAAATGCCTTTCTCCTGTTGGCTTTTTACAATATCAAAATAAAATAAATATCTCAAATTAAATACAATAATCTATTAAATTCATTTTAGAGAGATTAAATCATTCATTGTGATCAAACGTTTAATAATAATATTTTTTAAATTTTTTATGTTTTTTAATAGATAATACACTGCCATACAATGATCTCTGTTACGCTGTGTCGCATGCAGATTTTGACCTTTCAAATTAATTTCTTTTTCATAGTCCAAAAAAGTTGCACATAAAGACATGCCTTTTGCCTGTTGAGTTAATCCAGCAAAGTGTATGTATAAATACATTTATAATCTGATGCACAAAACATAACAAGGAGTTGGTTTACACATCTTCCAGTCTAGGAAGAGTCAACAGTGCACTATTCTATTATTATCAGTGCAACTTGTGCTGATATTTCAAGATGCAGTGATAGCCACCGTCAACTGTCATTAAGACAGACCCTAACTAGTGCACTCTATGGATTACAGATATTCAAAGCTTGTACACATTAAGACTTAAGGTTTAGAGAAGACATTTCAAACAATATTGTGGCTTTTAGGCATTGGTATTTCACGTGTCTACCCATATATGCGTAGACAGTCTACCTAAAACATGCATAGTGATCCAAATCCTCTATCTACAGTGGTCCTGACCAAGTTAAGCTCAAGATTTGGAGATGGCTCCCCCTGTACCGATGGGTTAGTGCTTGATGTGTCTAGAAATGCTAATTTAATAGTAATGAAGGGCTGGGTCATAAAAGGCTGCTGGCCACCATTTATCTCTGTTGTACGCGTAGGTTGACTGTTTTCCTTATATCCCTTATATTGAAAAAAGGACAAAAATCAAAAGTGTTGTGATGTTGTGAGATATGAGAAATTAGGATACGGTCTATAATAAATACCATCTACTGCACTTGCAGTTAATTTTACAGTCCATGTCATTTGGTGCAATATTTGAATAAAAAAAATAAAAACATTTACAGACAGATGATTACATCATAATTGTTCTTTCGAAGATATGATAAATGAAGACTATCAAGTGTATCGTCTATATAAAACTAACTCTAATTACAGCAAAAAACGTAAAAATAATATGAGCGGGTCTAATCTCCCAAACATGGGACAAAGGATTATTGGTGCACTTTTATGGTTAATTAATTTTATGTAGTACGTTCATGTTTCATGTGATCCTCAACAAAGACATTTACAGCCACATTTTAGCACATTCCTGATGCTTTGTTAAAATATCATCTGAGTGCCTGGAACATCCATTTGCTTGATTCCTTTAAATGTTGGTTAATCTGCTTGGCCATTACTGACCAGACACTGTTTTACTATTTGATTTTCTAACTTGACTGGTGTTGTGATTTTGGGCTGTACAAAAATTCATTGAATGAAATGTCCAATTCCAGTATTTGAAATGGCAAGTGATTTGCCCAAGTGAGGTCAACATGGCATCAATGTTAACAAGGGAACTCCACTGGCTGCCAGCCTCCAGTATTAGAGATTGCACCCAAACAAATGCATGTGATGCAGAGTCCTCCCCGCGGAAGGACTGGCCTTTTGCCAGCTTCCTCTGTTCCTCCTCTAACACGGAGCTCAGTGCTAATGTTAGCTCTGCTTCCTCACTCACCGCACATGTCAGCTGCTCTGATTCAACAAGATGGGGCTTAGGTTTCCTGGAGCAAGCTCCCTGTCGCCAGTGACAAAAACTGAGGGCCTATGCCCTTGTGTAGTAAATCACACAGCCAAGTGTGATGTACCTGTCTGTGCACATGCACAACTCTGGCAAGTGGTAACATGACCAGAAAAGTCTTGATGACAATATTCACACAGAAACAAAATTATGGCAAATATATTATAATATAAAATGTGCCTGTAAATGTCAGGGTTGCGTAAAATTAAACACAAAAGAGCAGAAATATCACCTAATACTAGGGCTCCATAGTATATCACAATTGAATCAAAATTGTAATGTTATTAGACAATCGCCAACTCTAGTTTGCAATTATATAATAATTCAATAATGAAACCTCTTCTGCCGACAACAAAATCCCCATATTATATCATACCCTTATTTTTAAGATTACACTGCACATGTAGCATTTTTATCAACTCTTTTTGCTGCTTTATTAAAATCTTTGTTTCAGTCAACTCTCAACACATCTTATTACATCAACTTCTGTATTGATTGTAGTAATAATTATCAAAGTCTTTTTTTTCTCTTCTACTGAAATTGGATCTCTGAGGCCAACAAGCGTGAAAAAGTCTGAAAAAGTGATACTAGTCAGCCCCACATACAGACAGGACAGCTGCCGGTCAGTCGTGCTGACAGCCCCTTATCTGTGCACCACTGTGCAAGCCACAGGCCTTTTGCTGCTGAAGCCACAGTCCTGGAGCAGTATTAGTCTCTCGTGAAGTCTATTTCAGCCTCCATGGCCTAAACAGCTGCCGTTCAGTCTACAGCCACTGTTTTTAGACACTCCGAGGAGTTCAGCTCAAAAGGGGAATAATCGTGCTCCTACATCTGTTGCCAATGAAACACAGGAATGCCTTCCCCTAGAAGTTTCTTGAGTCCTTTACAAACAGCGCACCCAGGAGATCTCTGGGTGCTGTCTCACCCTCTTTTCCTACCCAGTGCAATACATACAGGTCAATTAACTCTGTATTTTGCATTTGCACACAGAAGGAGCATGTTGCAAGGGGGAGTGGGGTGGGAGAAGATGATGTATCAGTTCAGTGGCAACCAACTCACAGCTAATGAAGAAACTAGTTCTTCAAACTATTGGGCTGGGCTAGATCATATCACTGAGGTATTAAATTTGGAATTATCATGCATACATGCAATTGGGTGTGAGCTGCAGCTGACTGAGTGACTGCAAAAGCTAAAAATTAAACAATGAAAGAGATAAGACATGAGGAGTGAAAGCAACACCTTTAGCTCAAGTACAAATATTAAACCACCTTAAGTATATCGCCAATTATATTTACTGTGGTTGAATGCACAGAACTTTAGCACCAGAGACGGCTACACACCGAGTCACTCCTCCCCTGGACAAACAGCCGACAACAATCTCCAGATGGGAAAAGTGAGAGTGACTACGTACAAATAATGTAGCCGCTCTGCATCTGAGCAGGCTGTGATCCATCTGAAAGTGCATGTTTATAAAAAAGGCTTTAGTGTTAAATCAAAAAGGCATCAGGAAAAATGGTTACAAAGCAAGTACAAATTAATAAAAAAAAAAACAACGTATAAAATAAATTAATAACTTAATAATAACTTATAAAATAAATTAAAATATTAGTGGCATATACTCTGTATGAATTATGCTTGTATCTTGTCTTCTCTGGTTGTGTTGTGTGGTGATGTAATGTATGATTGATGTGTGTCCTGTGAAATGGCATTCCTTTTTAAATTTTGCAATTTCAAAGCAAATGTATCTGTGGGAACAATAAAGTAACATAACATACATGATAAAACAGACCACTAAATGCTATGGTTAGTTTGATCACAGAAGATGGAGGAGGTACTGACTGCCTTGAGCTTGAGTGGGGCGACAGATTCACAGACAGGTCAAGAGGGTCAGCCCAAATGATGGGACAAGTGCTGTGAGCAACTGTGTGACAGGAGCTGAGCCAGGCAGCAGTCATATTCACACAAGGGATGTATTGTGGAGGGCCTGGTCAGATCATACCAGCCCTCAGGAGAAAAACACTCTAGTTCACACATGCAGCTGTACAATGTTGGAAAGGCACGCTAAAATACAAACTTTGGCTATATAACCATAAGATATCAATTATCAGTATCAGGTTACCTTAGATAATATTTCACCTCCAACCAAAACATAGCAAGATTTACTTTATGTTTTATAATTCTGTATTATATGTATCTAGGGATGGGACAACATTGTTTACAGCATTAAAAAGGGTAGATAATAATAGTTTAAATTGTGATAATCTCAAAAAAAAAAAAAAAAAAAAAAAAAAAAAAAATCACAATTTTATCATCAGATTGTACAGGGGGGAAAAAAGCTACTAATGATTTTTGTTTATACATATAGGTACTATGCTTTAATAGTTGTTTAAAAGAAAAGAATAATTAAAACTATCATAACATTAAAATCCATAACATGTTAGCAATTTTGATAATTATATTGGATATCGCAGGTAACTGCGATTAACAATACAATATTAATATTTCAGTTCTTATTGTGATAGACCTACAACTTTTCATAGTTCAAAAAGTGATATAAAACTAACCTCTAATGCCCAACTTTGAAAGACGCATAAGAAGCTACAAAACTACTTTCCATATTCAAACAACGTTTCTCTGAAAGATAAAACATGGTCAATGTACATTTGTCTTGAACACGAGACATTTCTGAATTTAACGGAAAAAAATCATGTACATAAGAATCAGCAGCAGAATTCCAATGATAGCTGAGCTCAAGTATAAATGTCAGTGGAGTAGACTTTTTAATCAGAGCTTCTGCAGAACATATGTGTGGACAATCAGCAAATAGAGTGAGCTCAGTACTGTAGAGGACAATCGGACATGTTCAGAGCCCAACCACTGGGTATCAAGTTAAAGCTGTGAAGAAAGGCTTTGCATCAGCTTCATTCGTGAAGGCTGCTATGGTCCATGTATGTACTTCTGTATTTTGCATTTGCACACAAGAGTGTGTGCCGCAAGGAAACCTCTACAATATCACTGATAACTATATTGGCGCAGATTTCTCTATCACAATTTAAGTTACAATCATTA
The DNA here is from genome assembly GCA_019594935.1 of Periophthalmus modestus. Lineage (NCBI taxonomy): Eukaryota > Metazoa > Chordata > Actinopteri > Gobiiformes > Gobiidae > Periophthalmus > Periophthalmus modestus. Next base: position 26,556,170 of record JAIEZT010001214.1, read on the forward strand.
TGTTTTAGCTATAGTTTTAGGTCAGATTATAATGCAAACTGTATAATAATGATTACAGATTAACCTAATAATCTGGATGACTGTCCCAGAATATAACTGACACCTTTCTGTGGCAGTAGTGCGACTGAACTCTGAATACAAGTAAAGAAACAGCTTTATTAAAAGCACTGTGTATTTGTTTGCACCTCATTATTCTCAGTTTAACTTGATCATAAGAGGATAAGGCTCCTGCAGCACAGTGGGAACATGTAACTGAAGGGCAAATAGCTGACCACAAACTCAAGCTCAACTGGTTTCCCAGGAGACAGGGCCCAGAGTTCCCATGCTTCTGGGCTCTATAGTCCTCATCCACAAGACCTTATTGCCTTTTATTACGCTTTTAAATCATGTTGCTCCTTCAAAATACCTTGAGTACTATTTTGCTTCATTCACACTTGTTCCATTAATCCCGTTTGGTATTTGTAAAGTTTTATTTGAGTGCTCAGATTGTTATGTATGCAATTGTAAGTGCTCTGCAATGTTAGTTAATAAACCATCTCCGGACTTGTTCTGAGATTGCCTGGTAAATCCAGAATGATATCTGTCTTTTTGTGGATATCAGTCTGGTCCCCACGCCCTCAGTTGCGTCTCAAGCCTGGCCAAATGTGATTGTGCAGTCTGATTTGTTTTTATCAGCGACGCATGTAAAATGACCAGTGTTTGTCAGATTACTTTGGAAAACTAATCTGATTACTGCCTACTGATTACTTAGTCTAAAAGTAATCTAATTATTACTCTGATTACTTGATTTGAAATGTAATTTGATTACCGATAACTATAAGTTTCTTTGAAAAAAGGAAACATACAGCTCACAAACTATCTTATAAAAAGCCTGAATTCTACAAAGTAATGACACTTTCTGCTAAAAAAACAAACATGAAGCAGAAGCACAGTCCTCCATAGACCAATATTTGTGTTGCTTTGGCTCACAGCTGATCTGCGTCTGACACCAGAAGATGACATCCCATGCTCCCATTTATCTTTTTTTACTGTTTTGCAACACAGTTCTGTGAATTACATACATTTTTGGCAAGGAAAAGTAACCACAAGTTACTAGGGCAAGTAACTGTAATCTAATTAACACACTAATGATGAATGATCGGTGGTGGTCGGAGGGGCCGATGGCGCAAACTGACAGCCTCACTTCCGTCAGTCTACCCCAGGGCAGCTGTGGCTACAATAGTAGTTTACCATCACCAAGTGTGGAGTGAACGAATAATGACTATAGTGTAGCGCTTTGAGAGGCTTTGATAAAGCGCATTACAAGTGTAAGGCATTATTATTAATTACAAAATGTATCATAATTAGTTACATCACTGCATTACTAAAAAATGTGATGTGTATGTAATGTGATTACAGTACTCCCTTACTTAGTAATTTTTCCAATACAATGGACCATGCATGCCCCTGGCTGGCTAATCCACTTGTCAATCCCACCCTTTTGAAAACTGGAAGTTTCACTGGTGAATAGACTCACATTTTCATTAAGTAGTGAAGAAGTGTGTATTTTGGATCCCAGGCAAGTTCTGAGCATTACTGCAATAGAATTGCCATCACTACGAACACATTGATACACCGGCACTGTTTTTAAGGTAAGTTCTCCTGTATGTTTATAAAGTCCATTTACAGCGCGCTCGTTCTAATCATTAATGTTCAACTCGCCTCTGCTCGAATGCTTTTCTTGCCAATAGCCAGCTTCAATGCTAGCAGCTATAGTTGAACGGGCATTCCAAACTCTCACATTTGCAAGCAGATGGTGTAGTTTCTACTAAGTATAGGGGCATGCAAAAATATAGAAATATCATGATACAAAATTTGGTGATACAGAGTCATTATTGTGGGTTGCTGCATAGATATCAGTTCTGTCAATTTATTTGAGCAGCTTTAAATATTATGATAGCAACATGAAATATTATGATATATATTGGGCAGCAGTACAATTATCCTCAAATCAGAGTAGGAAGAAGTGTAAACTTATAAACCCCTACCCCTCTTGCATTCTAGGTGTTGACAGATGTGACTCACTTTTGTACATTGAGCATCATCTTGGGTACAATGTACTACAGTCAGAAATAACTGAATTCTACTACCAATACAATTGTTTTCCCATTCACAAACCATTAATAAGTTCATTTTCAGTAATTGCCTCAATACACTTATTTTTTTTTTTTTTTTTTGCCAAGAGTATTTTTTGGTATCTTTTACAAAAGTAATTTCATGTGAATCCTACAATTATTTTGCTTGTTTAGTGGAAGGAAACTTGTTAATGCAATATATTTGACATATCCACTGCTACCTTTGCACAGGAAAGGACAAAGAAATACTGTTGTCATTGATTCTTTTAAAAAATTGTGATATATCAGTTGCTGCATGCATCACCATATTGTGTTATTATCATATTGTGAAATATCTATCATGTACCGCATCGAATCCCGAAGGACCCAGTGACACCACCTCAATGCCGACTTGTCAACTTAATAAAAGTAAACAACCTATGTTAAACTTCTCAAAGGTATTTGTAAAAGTCTGGATAATTAATCATACTGATTCAATACAAGACTTCCAGACATGTGCTAAATGAGCAAACAAAAATCAACACACCAAACAATAATCTGTTTGTAACACTGGGTTTTGTGTACTCTAAAATAAACTTGACAAACTTACAGTTTTACAGATGAACAGTTTGGAAACAGAGCGGACTTGCTTGAGAAATTGCAGAAATTCCTAATCCTAATAATACCACGGACTGTTTAACCCCACCCCCCAGTGCAAGTCCTTGTGTGATGCTTGTGTGTATAATTCAAAGAATGAAAGCTCTTTTGTTGAAAGGAAGTATCAGTCGGGACTGTGCAGGCTGGAGGTACTCCACTCCACCCAAAGGGAGCACAAACACACGTCTTGTGACTTTGCATGGATTTCCTCACACATGCATCCTGAGCAGGTCACGTGTTGACAAAAACTGACAGAGCACTGAAAAGCTGTGCTGAGCTAATAACTGCTGTGAAACAGCTGATGAACACAAGACATTGAAATGGAAGTAATCTGCAGAGCACAGTGTGAGTTGTTTCAATGTAACAGCTGTAGAAGGTCTCCATAGTTTTAGAAGTGTTTGAAAAACTTACTGCGAGAATGAATTGTGCTAGTAAGAGAATTTCTCTTATGTACCACAAATCAGAGTGAACACAAAAACACCTTCAAGCCTTACATTAAGTTTCAAATTATTGCCATATCATTTGCAGAACTATCACTCAAAATTCCAAATATGTCCTTGTGTGTTGGGTGATTTTGTTAAACAATTCTGCTAAAGACCAGACAATAAGACTGTCACTGCCATTGTCTCATCACATAAAAGGTACTTGCTGAACATGATACTGGTGGCCTCTGACTGGCTTCTGCTACAATTGCAAGAACAAACCTCAACAGTAAACACACTGAGCCAAATTCCTAAAGAGAAACTTCCTTGCTAGACTCCCATGAATACCTATGTGGGGCAACGTCATGTCATATTTGCGTTTAAGAATGAATACAACTAACTACTGGTGTTAACGGCCATAATGATAGGCAACATTGCTAGATGTAAACACAGCAAAATAATAACTTCAAATTAGTACATAGTATGTTGTTACATGTAAATAGTTTTCACCAGAACTAGGCATTATTTCTTTGAAAAGGACAAGAGATTAGATTACAACACCTCTATCTATAGTAGGAACCTGATGCTGCTCTATATGTTATCAAACAGCACTCCTATTCTAGGGCCATCTCTCAGAAATGCAACAGCCAGTGCTTGCATCTTACCCTTACTACACACTAGGTAAAAAACAAAAGGAACAACACAAGTGAAGTCAGATATTATGACCATTATTTAGTGGGAAGGTGTGGGAAAATTCCCGCAAGCGCAGTTGTGTGGTTTCACCGAAACTCCAAGCTGAAATGAGAACGGTATGTCGCAGCTACTGTAAATACAGCTCTTAACGCTCTGATTGTTTGACGTGGTGGAGGCGCTTTTCCCGATGTGAGAGTAAAGACATAATAAGGAATGTTAAGGCATTTTAACCAGACGTGTTTCAATTCCAGGCAATCACAGGGAGATTCTGCATGTTGGTGGGTTTATAATCACGACTGAACACGGTGGTTACACGTTAGGAGGCAGGTTGACACGTTTATTTATGTCTCACGTTGGTTTGAAGTGCAATTAAGTAAACGATGTGGTCTCTACGGTGAACAAACTCTTAGCTTTAGCTCGGACAGACACGGGTCGGCGCGTCTAACACCTAAAGCCCATTAACCCATTTTCAAAGCCAATTACATTTAAGCCCCATTTACCTTACACCCAAACAAGCACTGTCATTTGAAAAAGGACAAACAGAAACGCTCGTCCTTTACTTTAAGAGGCGGACAGTCGTTTCCAGCTGCTAAATATATCAGAACAAAAATCATGCGATGGAGGCGTGCGTAGACCGAGTAACACTGTCCATCTCTGTCAATAACAGCTACAAACATGTAAAAAATACACTATTGAGAGACCAGTGGGTGTGATGAGGGATGCTTCTGTCTGTTTTCGCTGATGAACAAGCTACAGGCTGCAGAGCTACGTATGCTAACAGTAGCCGCTCAGCTAGCTCTCTGCGACACGGCTATAAACGTAGCGAGAGCCACAGCTAACGTACGCGGCCCAGTGGCAACTAACGACGGAGCCCGGTCGGTGATCACCACGGCAACCGCAAGCAAACACGGTAAATGCAACAAACCAGAAAAATGTTCACGTTTAAGTTACTGGGAACATCGCTTACCAGCTCTAGGCATCCACCCTCTCTTGACAGCGTATCCCCGTCTCTGACCACAGTTAAGATGGCGTCACTGAAAGATCAACACATCCGGTGACCCCTTCGCAGTAAACCTACGGCACGGGAGGAAACAAACATGAAATACAGGTTCTCTGTGTAAGAATAGTCACACAAATAATCTACAGAAGATACATGTGTAATCTTTGTACTTCGCCCTTTCTTCTTCTTTTCTTACTAAACTCCTGCATCAAATGTGGTTAATTCATTAGTGGAACATGATGTTGTTCTTAAATAACGTTGTGGTAGATCTAGATTTATCAGCCTCCGTGCGCCCTCTAGTGTCAAATAGAAACTATTGCACGCTGCAGATAAACTGTAATTCTTTGTAACAATCACTAGAGGTCTTAATAAGACATCATTTCATTCCACAAAAAAACACAAGATTTAGGTTCCATGAAACATTGTAAAATAGGAATTTAATTACTTTTTATCTCAATAATAACTGTTTACTTGTCAATTAAAGTTACTATCAAGATATTAGTTTTTGGTGAACTTAGATAAAAGTTTACACACATTTTAGAATTGATATTAAACTGAATTTAGCACATTTCTTATTACATACTACAGTTACATTCAACATTTGGTTTTGAATTGCTCTATGGTTATAGCAGTTAGGCTTTGAATCATTGTACAGCACTTGGGTTGTGTGTCTCTTGTAGGAGGGGCACCAGAAGGATCCAGTCTGAATACCCTTGATAAACATTTCCCTGTCTGACTCTGCACTACTCAGTCTGGATTTTGGAGCACAGCAAGCAAGACTGTAGTGTCATCATGGGGCTCACACACGACCCAAACTTCCACAAACTGCAAGACTGGTACACCGCTCATGCACTCAGCCTTAACATGAGGCACTTGTTTGAGAGTGACAAAGAGAGATTCAACAAGTTCAGGTATTTACTGCATTTACTCTTTACCATGGTTGTAAAATAACTGCACACACTGACACTGCCAAAGTTTCCTCAGTTGTCTACAAAGCAGTAGGGTAGTATTATTGTCTCTATCTGTGTTTGAGCAGCTTAACACTGAACACACAAGATGGGGACATTCTTCTTGATTACTCTAAGAATCTGATCACAGATGAAGTTATGAAAATGTTGATTGATCTGGTATGTTCATTTTTTTCAGCTAACTCAACAATGTTTTGCTGGCTTAATTGTAACAGCTTTTTAAAATGAACCTTGATTATAGGGTCAGTCACGAGGAATTGAAGCTGCTCGGGAGAAGATGTTCACCGGTGAGAGGATCAACTTCACAGAGGTAGTTAACTAGCTTTGAACACAAACTTTAACAAAGGGGTAGCATTTTAGTAAAATCTACTGTTTATTTTGATGTGTTAAAATGATCTTGTGGGTGTACAGGACCGAGCTGTGCTCCATGTGGCTTTGAGGAACCGCAGCAACAAGCCCATCATGGTTGAGGGTAAAGATGTGATGCCAGAAGTGAACAAAGTTTTGGAGAAGATGAAGGGCTTCTGTCATGTAGGAGAAAAATACTCAATGCACTGTCAGATTATAAAACATTCTACTGACATTTAAATAAATAGTGTATTATGGTCATGGGTTTCTCTTACAGAGAGTTCGTAGTGGACAGTGGAAAGGCTACACTGGAAAGACCATCACAGATGTTGTAAACATTGGGATTGGAGGATCTGACCTTGTAAGTGCATTTATGCTTATTGGTTCTTTTTCACATGCCAAGATATAAAGCATAATAGCCTTCTGTGTTATAGGGTCCACTCATGGTGACTGAGGCGCTCAAGCCTTATTCAAAAGATGGCCCGCGAGTGTGGTTTGTGTCCAACATTGATGGGACACATATTGCAAAAACACTGGCTCAGCTCAATGCAGAGACTACCCTTTTCATCATTGCTTCCAAGGTACACCTGAAGTTCAGATTGCTGCATGGCTTTAGGGTCTTTCAAAACCATTTCACAGTCAGATTTAATATTTTTGTGTCAAAATGTCAGTTTAATTTGTCAATTTTGAATAATAATTGTACTTTTATTTAGACATTCACCACACAGGAGACCATTACTAATGCTGAGTCTGCAAAAGCATGGTTCCTTGAACATGCCAAAGATGTAAGTATTTTAAAAGAATGCAACAAAATTCAAGAAATATAATCTTCTTAATTTATTTATTTATTTATTTTTATTTATTTTTTTGGTCATTCCATAGAAAGCTGCTGTTGCCAAGCACTTTGTGGCTCTGTCTACAAATGCTGTAAGCTATTATAGTCATTGTATGCCTTTGGGCTTTTATGTAATCACAGCTCATCATTTTTCTTTTGTGTTTGTCCTTAGCCCAAAGTGAAGGATTTCGGCATCGACACTGAAAACATGTTTGAGTTCTGGGACGTGAGTGCTCCGTAATACAGCACACTTGCTGCATATCCGCTCTATTACGAATCACATTCATGCTAAAAATAGCCCTGACTTATGACCTCCAAAGTTGGGGGAACAGAGTCATTGGTTGGCAGCTGCTGGGTACACACTTGCAGCGCACAGTTATTATTGGGAGTGACCTTCTCTCTTGCACAGGTTATAGTAAAGGGTAGGCTGCATCAAAGGTCAGCAAAGTACATGTACTTATAATGTTAAAAGATAATACATAGTTATGCAGAGCATATAAGAATATTGTTTTATACCTCTGTATTGACTAGTCCTATCCACATTCATGCATGCACTGTGCAGTGTTTGTCGGTTAAAGTCTGTAAAGTATTAGATTCTTGGCAACTTTGTTGACTCCTATCTAACCAAAATGTCAAGGTTCAATGTTTGTGGTTTTTCCACAAACAAGTTAGTAAATCACCCAATTGTACACTGTGAACCCAACCTTATGAGCAGTTATAGACTATGAGATCGTTTTCTTATTCACTGACAAAAAAAATGATTTTTCTTCTGCTGTTTTTTTTTTTTTTTTTTTTTTTTTAGTGGGTTGGTGGTCGTTTTTCTTTATGGTCAGCAATTGGTTTGTCCATTGCTCTCCATATTGGTAAGTGACAATGTATACAATATACTTATACTAATAATACACATAAATAATAACATACGTTTTGTTAAAATATTTTTAGAGCATTTATAAATAACTAAACTGAAATTATTATTTGTCATTAACAGGTTTTGAAAACTTCGAGAAGCTTCTGTCAGGAGCTCACTGGATGGTAAGAACAAATATAGAGTTTTACCGAAGTAAATCCTATTTTCTGTTGGTTACCCTGTTTATTTTCTGTCTGACCTTCAGGATAATCACTTCCGTACTGCTCCTCTCAATAAGAATGCCCCAGTCCTTCTGGCATTGCTGGGAATCTGGTACATCAACTTTTTCCATGCTGAGACTCATGCCTTGTTGCCCTATGACCAATACATGCACCGCTTCACTGCATACTTCCAACAGGTTTGTAGCATGCTGAATTTTAATAAAAGGAAATTTGTATTGAAAATGTGACATGTAAACTGCATTCATTAGGGAGACATGGAGTCCAATGGGAAGTACATAACTAACCAGGGGGCTCGTGTCAACTACCACACTGGACCCATAGTGTGGGGAGAACCTGGTACCAACGGACAGCACGCCTTTTATCAGCTTATCCACCAGGGTAAACATAACAACATTCATCTACTTTAAACTGACACTGCAGGTAATAATGATAAAGCTGATCTCCGTATCTGGGTTGGCTGAATCCAGGGTTCATTTAAAAAGGCTTTTACAGAGGGATCTGTAGTAAAACTAGTAAAAACTAAAAATAAAAATATAAAAAAATAAAAATATTTTTCCGTAAAACATCTGAGAAACCAAAACATTTAAAATACAGTTCAGTACAATAGTGTATTTTAAGATAGTGAATTGTAAAATAAAAAACGAATTATTTATATTTAGAATAAAGCCTTGTTGTTTTACAATTGATTAAATATATTAATATCTTCCATTTTTTTTGGTTTGTTTGTTTTCAAGACAAAGCTTCCACTTGTAAGGCATGTTTTTTGGGGGGGGGGGGGGGGCAAGAGAGACGGGGTAGAAAAGGAGTGATGGAGAGAAAGGAAAAGAGTCTTGTTTACTCCTCTCACTATCATATTGTTCACTTTAGGAACACGTATGGTGCCCTCTGACTTTTTGATCCCAGCTCAATCTCAGCACCCAATCCGGAACAGCCTGCACCATAAGGTAGTTATGTTGTCAGAAATGTTAGAAAATACATTTTTATTACATTCCCTTTAATGCACACTTCATATATCACTTACAGATCCTGTTGGCAAACTTCCTTGCCCAAACAGAGGCTCTGATGAGAGGCAAAACCACTGAAGAGGCCAGGAAGGAGCTGGAGGCCAGTGGAGTCAGTGGAGAAGATTTGGAAAAGATCTTACCACATAAAGTTAGTAAAATACACTTCTGGATTAAGGTTTTATAAGTAACATAAATAATAGAAAAGTAAGGGTAAGAAGTGAGATCTAACCATAAAACTAGTCTAACAAGAAAAAAAATCTAGATAATCTTTCATGCACCTAGATAATCTTCAGCATGTGAGGGATTGGCATCAAAGAATACCAAGTTAGATCTCTCTCACAAATTCAAATGATCATGATTTCATTTTCATCCAGGTATTCCAAGGAAACCGACCAACAAATTCAATCATTTTCAAAAAACTCACTCCGTACACCCTAGGAGCACTTATAGGTAAGCACCAGCCACCATAAGCAATCACTGAACTAACCTTTTCAAGTTTACAAGTCAAAAATATGTGGAAACCTACTCTGTTGCAGCATTGTATGAGCACAAGATCTTTGTTCAGGGTGTAATGTGGGAGATTAACAGTTTTGACCAGTGGGGGTAAGTTAAAATCATATAGTTATCTTATATTTAGCTCTTAGCCAGCACAGAACTTAACTTAATTATTCTTTTCCATTTCAACATTCTGTTTACCTTTTTAGTGTGCAGCTTGGTAAACAACTGGCTCAGAAGATTGAACCTGAATTGCAAGATACTAAAGAGGTCCAATCTCACGATTCATCCACTAATGGACTCATCAACTTCCTCAAGGCAAACTTTGCATAAACCTCAAACCTTTCCAACATTGTTTTCAGCTCCACAAAGAAGGCAGCTGCTCCATCCTACACAGTTTGCAACCACATTGGCTTGCATTTTAAATGTTTTTGTTTGCTGGTTTGCACTTTGAATAACAGAGAGAAGAAAATTAAAATAGAAATGCCTGTGTCTACGTTTATTGCACAATGCACTGACGAAACAGTCTCTTCTTTCTGTCACTAGAGGGCATGAGGTAGCCAGATCCCACCATCACTCAGCACACTGTAACATTTATCTAATGGAACAAAGGGACAAAGGTCAAAATTGTGCACTGTTGCTCCTCTCAAATCCCTTGACTCAAATACATCCATTTAGAGAGAAAAACAAACATAGGCTTACACAGCATCTGGTTTGCATAGCTGTCCTTAAAAGCAATCTGTCCACCTCATTTTCTATCAGCACTGACAACGCAGGTCTCTATGTAGCATATTTCCCAGCCTAAATGCTCTGTAATTCCTTTATGGTAATTTCAACATTTTTCATATTTCCTCAAATTTCCTCACAGAATTCAATTGCAGAGATTTTATACAGACAAAGTGAAACTTAAATGACCCCTCTGCTCTGCATGGTTTTCACTTTTAGTTGCCAGGCAACAATACTTTACTGCAAACTGAACTTGTCCATTTTATCTCTTGTTAGACATGATACTAAATAGAGTGACCTTGAATGTACTGAAAGGACTTTCTGCTTGCATAGGGATGTCAAATTTTGGTGACACAAAAAAAAAGTTTGAGGGGGCGATAAAAGGGTAGGCTATATTTCTTGGAACTTGGCCATCTCAAAGTGCAATAAGAAAGCATGAAATAGGTTCTGTGAGCATTCCTGGGATGTTTTCTGAACAATGGCTGTGCATACCCTCACATTCCACTTCATTCTTTATTGGTTGAACTTCTCATTCATTTTTTCCCTTTCTTTAGTTCGTTCAAGTCTGACCCCCTGTCTAAAGTAGGGTCCAGAATTGGCCTTGTGCAGTGGTTGCCATAGTAATGTCACCCCCTGCCTCAGTGACTGTGCTGTCCCAAGTTCACGGTGGTGTCAGACTGGTATTGGGCCTCTTGCACTGAGTTTGCCACTCACTCAAACCACTGCTCATCACATATTAATTTAAATCACCCCAGATATACTACTACATCATGTAAGTTTGCTGACATCATATCCTTGTGCCTTCTTGTGTAACGTAACTCTTTTCTTCTGGATGATATAAAACAGAAACAAACCATCTATAAAAATAGCAAGTCATTTTTCCCCATGGCCCCTGAGGGTTACAGAGGGATCTGGATAACTCCTGTGTTAGGCTGCATGTCTCTCCTCATCCCTTCTCATTCATATTTGAACGACAATTGCTCAATATTCTGGTAGTTCATCCTGATGATATTATTTTTTTTTTACCATTCCATTCCTTCCATTGTGTTGCATGTTACTATTTGCCCTTTCACTCGCAAGAACCACGCCACAGAACAATGGTATACGATAAAGAGATTTATTGATGAATAGATGTGGAGGTTGGGATGGGGGCTCTGTCTCTCTTTACTTCTCTGTAGATAGTGAGGTCTTCAGGCTGAAAGATGACCAAGAGACGGTGGGTGGGAGAGAAGGATCGAGAGAGCGGAGACAGACTGTGCTGCCCGCATAGGCTTGTATAAATAGGGCTTCTGGGTAATTAAAGTTGTGGTTAAGGTGAACTGTGGTTTGCTGGAAAGGAGCAGAAGAAGGCTGAGTTGTGGTCCTGCTCCTGAATGTCAGTTAATCATATTAACTCCATATTTTGGTACATCTGACCTCGGGCAAAAGTCACTTATATACTGTAAAAAAAAACACATTCATCACAAACATGCATGTCAGAAACATTCAGCTGTAAGGTTGGAATCAGCTTGTTACAGAAAGTCAGGAGCACAGACATTGATTTATTTTGAAGTGCCCATATTCTGCAACACAAAATGAAGATATCACTCTGTTGTTTCCTGCGGCATGGCTTAGCATTTAGAACTCAATCAACATCCCAGAGTAACTGAAAGAAGAAAAAAAAACATGTGCTCCCAGTCTCCACCATTATTTTGTGAGCAGCTCGGCAATGAATAATTCAGTTAAAAAATATTGCTATATGTTTACACAGTCATGCAACAAATTGTGTTATATTCCAGATGTTGCTTTTAAATTTCATGAACCTGACCTGTGTCCGCCGATAGAAGTTAGACATGTTCACATCAAATATAGCTTTTTTTTTTCTTTTGTGGAGCAGGTGGATGCTACGTCAAGCAGGTTCCTAGATAGAGCCTCAGACTACAGTAGTCAAGAATGCTTGTGACAGGGCTCAGCTTCTTGATCGGGCCACTTTAGACATTAAGAACAATACTGCAAGATCCAAACAAGTTAGAACAAACAAACAAATTAAAAACAGAAGAGTTGGTCTGTACTCTCGAGCGACCCTGTGTTGAGCAAAGTATTCCCGGTACCAACTTAATTTTCTTATAGACATATCCAAAATTTTACAAATGAGTGAACTCTTAACTTCCTCCAGAAAATAAAAGTAGGCAAGGCAAGTTTATTTGTATAGCACAATTTATACACAAAGTAATTCAAATTGCTTTATAAGAAAGACTTTCAAATCACAATCCAACAAATCAAAACATGTAAAAACACAAATAGCCATCATAAAATTAACATTAAAAGAGAAGAGTGCAGAATAAAAACCTTTCAGTCATATGCACAGTTAAGCAGAATCATTTTGAGCCTTGATTTAAAAATTGTCAAAATAGAGGCCCGTCTCACATCTTCAGGACTGTTTCAGGTTTTAGCTGCATAAAACTGAAACACTGATTCCCCATGTTTAGTCCTGACTCGGCACCAGCAGGAGGCCGGTCCTTGAAGTCCTCAGAGTGTGAGATGGTTCATATGGCACTAACATGTCGGAGATGTACTCTGGTGCTAGACCATGCAGACTTGTGCACAAGCAAAGCTGCTTTAAAGTCTATTCTCTGAGCCACAGGAGCCAGTGCAGAGACCTGAGGACTTACATGCTTGCACTTCCTGGTTTTGGTCAGGACCTGAGCAGCAGTGTTTTGGATACTGCAGCTGTCTTAACGCTCATTTGGAGAGGCCAGCGAGCAGGCCGTTACAGTAGTCTAACCTATTGAAGACAAATGCATGAATAAGTCTCTGCAAGTCTGGTTTTGACAGTATACCTTTGATTTTTGCAATGTTTTTTAGATGGTGAAAAGCTGCAGATGTTATTAATTTTATGCGACTGTTAAAGTTCATGTCTGAGTCCATTATTACTCCTAAATTTCTAGCCTGATTTGAAGTTTTTAGTGAGTGTGGAGGGGACTATTGACACTTTCCCTGTGGGCCAAAGACTATGACTTCAGTCTTGTTTGAGGCAGCTGGAGAAAGTTGTTGTTGATGCAGTGGCAGAGATTGAATATTCACCTGCTGCCAGTGAAACATAGATCTGAGTGTCATCCATAGTTGTGGTAGGCAACTGTGTATTTACTGGCCTCTGGGTTTGAATAACAAGGGTCCCAGCAGGACCTCTGGGGCACCCTATAGGTCAGGGTCATTTTATCTGAGACACGTTTTCCAATTTCAACAAAGTACTCCTTGTCTTCTAGATAGGACTTGAACCAGTTTAGTGCAGTACAAGACAAACAAACACATTTTTGGATGTACATAATAATAGATCACTCAGATAATTTCATTAACTTTAATACTACTCATATAATATATCGTCTTACCCTTGTCCAGAAGGGTTTTTTTCTATATTGGCTGCATTAAATGGTGCATGAGAGATTGCTCAGTCAAATTGATTGGTCAGAGTAAGGAAGAAGGACTATATAATGCCTCAAAAATGTTTGTGAATATCATGATAGCAATAACACCCTTCGTACTGAAAGTAGTGAACATGTGAAACCGTTGGCAAGAGGTGAGGACAGACTTCAGTAATGAAGTCAAAGAGAAGCCTTCTGTATTCATTAATTAAGAGTATGTGAACATCTTGGTCTAAACAAAAATAAATGTATATATTTTTTGTTAACTCCAATTTTTTTTTTTTTTTTTTTGCCTATGCCATGTACTGTCACACCTGTCTTGTCTGTTTACAATAGATTCCTTGGCTGCAGTGACACTAAAAAGAGGAACGCTGCCAAATTGTACTTTTTGATATCATGAAGAAAAATCGGTGATCGTTCATTTCAGTGACTTAATGGCTTTAATATGTCCGTACTGTGTGCTCAGTAATATAATTTGGACTCCCATGTTCTAGAGAATAGAGTGTATAAGGAAAATATAAGGAAATGTGTCTCTCATCTGTCAGGTTTCAGCACAGGACAGACTATTTACACAAAAGTCGGAAAGAATGAATCCAGTATAGGGAACATTAATGAAGGGGTCCATTGGAAACCAAAGATTACCAATGAGGTAATCCTGTGGCAAGCATATTTTCACTAACTTCCTGGCAATGGTGGAACCGGTGTGCTTTGGAGGGAAGGTGCTCTTTTGTGCTGTGTAACAGAGCTCACCTCCCAGCCAGTCCCCCCGGCTCCTCTACCTCTCAGGCTCGCTGTGTCACTGGGTGGAACCTCGCTAACATAAAGGCTGCTTTGTGCCCCAACTCACCAAGCTGTCAGCCTACACCAGAAAGCAGCTTCATACACTGAATACCACTGTTTAGCTCACAGCAGAACTCCACAGACTATTCTTCAATGTACTACATCTTACATCTCGAGTCTCAACCATCCCAACAGCTTTATCACTTTTGTAGGCCCAACTACAATAGGAATATATAGGCTGTTACAGGTTCTGTTAGTGGCGTATGGAATCCTTTTTCTTGAAGGTCTGGCAAAAAGTTCCACATAGCTCTACACTTAGAACCATTAGTTTTGTATATGTGTGTGTGTACACATGTGTATATGTTCCTGCTAAAGTGTGTTTGGACCAGAACCTTTCACCACAAGGAATTTCTTCCCTTCTGCCATTGGACTCATGAACACCTGTAACACCTCTGTCATTGTCATGTTAAACAACTATAATTAATCTACTTGTTGTTCTGCTCACATTTTGTATATCAATGTCAATTTTTGATTTACTTTATTTTGATGCACGTCATAATTTTCATTTTATCATAGTTTATATTTACTATTAGTAGTCACTGTTTTATGTTGTACCATACCTCTAAGGGAAGTTCCTACTTTGTGGCTTTTGTTCACTGACAATGGTAACTATTAAAAAACAAAAACATATTCTTAAGATAATGCAAATTTAATTGTTTCCTGAACGAGTTGGACATTCAAATCATGCTTCATGAACATTCATACTTCAGTACTGATACACATCCACTCTACTGCTTTGGGAGCAATGTTTACTTTGAGAATTTACTTTAAGTATTTTTCTATGCACCACACTGTTAAGTTAAAAAATAAAACAAAACAAAAAAACATACTTTTTTTGTAGTTAGCTACAAAACCACTTTATTGAAAAAGCAGATTATGACATCTATAGTTAAACGATACATCCCAATTTTAATACATTAAATAACTTTTTATGTTTAGATAAATAGATCTAGGTTCCTTTTTTATGAACCACCTAGTTATAGTCAAAATACAGCTATACAAAATATATGACCATCGTGGATGATAGAGGAAGCAGTGCTCTTCTTTCCAAATGCTTTCCAACAGAAAATAAAAGCAACCTTTTCATGTATGGGGCAATTAGCAGTGTGCTCTAGTAAAAATGCATAAAACGTGACATACTTCAACTGTATAGAGGTTACACTCTGCTCCCTGGTTCTTGTTCAGAAAAAGCCAGTGTAGTCTTTCAGGCAACACACATCATTAGACCCCTAGTACAAAGTAAAATGGTTGTTTTAGAGATCAAAACACATCATAATAAATAATAATAATAGAAACCTGCAATGTTATCCTTTAACTTAAGGGATCATGTGATATGTCTGCACTTTTTACAATTCATTCATGTTTTGTGCCATATTTGGACCTCAACAAAGACATTTAATGGGATGTTATAGCACATTTCAGGCAGAATGCCATGAAATTGTCTGAATATTGAATAGATAATTACATTTTTGTAGAGGATATACTCATTTTTGTCAATATTGCCAGCCCTAGATGATGACAATGTCTCACCCTTTCCGTGTTACTTTACAAATACATGTCACAAGAGATAAACACTATTACATTCAAAAAGTTTTTGCAACATAAATGACAGTACTTTCGTATAGCCTGTTTCAGTCTAATTATTTTACACATTCAGTAGTATTATTGAGACTTGTCACAAAAGAGCAATTTGTGAATGATTATCATTTAACATTTATATAGCACCAGATACCACATTTTAAAATATGAGTCCAATGACTGGAATGTAACAAAATGCTGCATTATAGTAGACATAGCAGACATGTTGGGGTCAATTCACTGGAAGCAGAGCTGCCCACTGAATACAGTGAGTGCTTGTACCATGGTCCTGCCACACTCACAAGCGTACATTGACATTTCTACAATATTACACATTTCGGGATCAAAAGGAATGTCCAGAAAGTCAGCATAAAAACGTTAAAGGAGACATATTATTTAGAATGTAATTTTAACCTTGTTATAAACAGTGTTTTCTCATCATGAACTTACTCATAAGAAGTAGTATATCGATTGATTCAAGCATTGTTTAAGTAATCCTGTATTGTCCTGCATTTGAGGCTTGAGTGTTCAGAAAATGTCTGCTTTCACCTACCATCTTTGCTTACTGCTCTGTACTTAGTTGTGACTATAAGAAAAAAAAATATGACTCATACTGGAGTCTAAAATATCACAACCATTTTCTACAATAACACATGCAAATCTGCTGCTACGGTGAAATGTCACTATGAAGTGGCAAAGCCTATCCATTCTGCATTGGGCCTGACAGGAAGTCAGTGGGTCTTCTATTATGAAGCCGTTTTTGATTGATATTGAGTTTTACAATGAACAAAATGTAAAACCATAATCTACATGTTATAGTTTAGCAGTAAACATGTCTTCTTTAAGAGTGCTTTTCAGCTATCCAAAGGTTTCCTTCAAACATTTGTTAAAGAAGAATCTTGTTTTACCAGTCACACAGCCTTAAAAAAAAAAAAAAAAAAAAAAAAAAAAAAAAGAAAAAAAAAAAAGTTTTTTCTTACACCACCACAGCTCAAAGTTTCAAGTTTCTTTTCCTCTTGTGTAGTTTTTGTCTTGCATATTAACACATACACTCATTACACTCCTGATCAAGACCAGTTGAAAAATTGCAAGAATTCACATTTTGCACTGTTAGATCTTAAGTAGTTTTTAAATAGTGCTTTAATGGTTGCAAACAACCATTAAAACTGAAATAGGCAGTTCATCAGCTGATCAAAAGTTTAAGGCCCTAAAATAGAAATACAATTTTCAAAAAAGGACTCAGTAATGAGTAGCTGCGCCATTCTTGTTCATTCAAAAATGTATTTCGGCTTGCTAGATGCTAGTGGGAATGTTGCTCCAAATGGTGAAGATGGCTTCCCGGACGGCATCCACTGTCTAGAGCTGGTGTCCATTTTTATAAACTTCCCTTGCCATCCAACCCCAAATGTTATCAGTTGGATTTAGATAAGGGGAACACGCAGGGTGGTTCAAAACAGTAATGTTATTTCTCTGGAAGAAGTCCTTTATCAGGCGGGCATTGTGAACTGCAGAGTTGTCCTGTTGAAAAACCCAGTCATTACCACACAGACGATGGTCTTCAGTCATGAGGGATGCCCCCTGCAACATCTCCACGTAGCCAGCTACTGTTTGATGCCAAAAAGCCCCCAGATCATGATGGTGCTCCCTCCACTGTGCTGTGTAGAAAACATCTCAGGTGGGATCTCCTTGTCATGCCAGTAATGTTGGAAACCATCAGGACCGTCAAAGTATAATTTTTTTTCCATCAAAAAATAAAACTTTCTTCGACCTTTTAATGTCCTATGTTTGGTGCTCTCCTGCAGGAGACGAGGTCTTTGAAGACATTTTTTGTTCTTAAAACCCTTCTCTCCCAGATGCCGTCTATTGGTTATGGGACTGCAGTTGTCACAAGTGATGGGCTTAATTTGGGCTGAAGATTGCCCCGTGTCTTTACGGACAGCCAATTCGATCCTCCGGCTCAGGGCTGGTGGATCTACCACTTTTTTATCCCATAACCCTCAGGATCCTTTAAGCAGTTAAAATGACTGTCTTACTGCATCCAACCTCAGAAGCAATGGCACAATGCGAGAGGTCTTGCTGATGCAGCTCAACAATCCGACCACGTTCAAAGAGAAAGCTTTGTTGCCTTTGCTATCAGGAGGTCATGACAGTGTGGATACCTGACAGAAAATGACACTGAACCCACATTTTGGTGAACATTTTGGCTTTTAAAGGCTGTGGTCTTAAACTTTTGATCGGCTAATGAACAGCCATTTTACTTTAATGGTTGTTTGCAATAAATTGCTTACTACATTTTTTTGTATCACTCCAAATTTCTTCTTTTTGCATTTTGAAGCACTACTTAAAACTTTCTTAAGATCCAACAGTGCAATTTTTCAACTGGTCTTAAAATCTTCAAGAGTGTATATCCTACAGCATACATCGTCTGCATACATTCACACAACAACTAGCAAATAATAAGTAGGACTGTCTTGAAACATGGGTGGAACCAGCCACTACCTTCTGCCCCACAGCAGCAAATAACACCGATGGCAGATTGGAATCAGACAAAACGGACCTTTTAAGACATGTGTGTGGCTACTCATTTTTACTAGTGCTAGTTCAGTGGAAAATCAGAATGTAAATGTGTATGGAGCAACTCTATCCAATGCTGGAGAGCGAATAACAGAAAATAATGCATTGTTGTAGTGTTCTCAGTTTGTTCTTACAATTTACTTAAGCTAAAAACGTTGCTGCTACTCCGCCAGGCCTCTATCACACTGAATATCAGGCTAAAAGGGTATGTGTCCTGTACTCCAGTAGATCCCAGTAGGCCCGGGTGCAGACCAAACTGACTGAAGGTGCATCTGAGTTTTTAAACAGTGCCTGAACCCCATTACCACATGATACAATCATTTACAACGTCTTTTCAAGAAAGAAACAAATGAGCCAAGTCGAAGTCAAGATCTGTATGTGGAAACATCTGCAAATATATAGTTTATATATTTCTATATAATATGACAATCTATGTGCTTCTAGGCTTTTCTTTTTTAATAATAACATTATTATTAAGACACAGCATGTGACTTGTTCAAGTCTTGTTCAAGACCTTTAAGTGGAATGTCAGTCAGTTGTGAGCTTTGTGGCAGTGCGACTTGTGCTACTGTTATTGGGTGTAAGAGCATTATGCTAGCAGTTCATGTTGTGGTTAAAAACAGGCAGCTCTGAAGGCACATCTTGGTCACCCAGGGCCTGTCTCGTCCATACAGCTTTTAACTGATGGTATCAGTTATATCTGATGGTTGCCACAACACTGTTGGGACTGTGATATGTGATATGAAAAAGAAGGATGGTCTGTCATTTCTCCTCTGACCCAAACACATCCACTTTGAAGACAGAGGGTCAGAAGCCTTGACGTCACCATGAGCCTTTGGGTGAGTCCACATCCTTTAGAGGGATCACACTTCCCACAGAGGGATCAGGACTGTTTCCCCTATCCCATCATGTGACAGCTGTGGTGGGGCCATCCAGTCAGAAACCTCACAGACTTTAACTGGAAATCCTGTGTGTGGAGCAGGGTGGAGCTGTTCCTCACAGTTCTGTGACATGGAGAGGATAGCTGCTGGGAGGAGGTGAGCCCGAGACCTGGGACTGCAGCTTCTGGATGTGGCAGCTGTGACACAGGAGATGGCCCTCCAGAGGATAACAGCGGTGGCCCTCCTCATCATTTAGTGGCAGACCACAGTCCTAAAATTATACAACAAAAATATTAAGAGTCAGCTTTTAAACATATTCATTATTCCATTCCATTTCATCCATTCCATTTTGTTTCGCTTTATCCAGGGCTGGGTCGCGGAGGCAGCAGTTTCAGCAGGGAGGCCAAGACTTCCCCCTCCACACACACTTCTCCTAGCTCTTCCAAAAGGATCCCGAGGTGTTCCCAGGCCAGCCGAGAGACATAGTTCCTCTAGTGTGTCCTGGGTCTATCCCGGGACCTCCTCACGGTGGGATGTGCCCAGAACACCTCCCTAGGGAGGTGTCCAGGAGGCAACTGGAATAGATGCCTGAGCCAACTCAGCTGGCTCCTCTCGACGTGGAGGAGCAGCGGCTCTACTCTGAGCCCCTCACCCTATCTCTAAGGGAGTGCCGAGCCACCCTGCGGAAGAAACTCATTTCAACCTCTTGTATCCACGATCTTGTCCTTTTGGTCATTACCCAGAGCTCATGACCATAGGTGAGGGTAGGAATGTAGATTGACCGGTAAATCGAGAGCTTTGTCTTTCGACTCAGTTCCAATACACTAACACGGTCCAATACAGCGACGGCATCACTGCAGACGGTGCATTGATCATCCTGTCAATCTCACACTCCATCCTTCCCTCACCCACGAACAAGACCCCAAGATACTTGAACTCCTCCACTTGAGGCAAGGACTCTCCACCCAGTGGGGAGGGCAAGCCACGTTTTTCCGGTCGAGAACCATGGAGGTGCTGATTTTCATCCCAGGTGCAAACTGCCCCAGTGCCTGCTGTAGGTACTGGCTCAATGAAGCCATCAGGACAACATCATCTGCAAAAACAGCAGAGATGAGATCCTGTGGTCCCCGAACTGGACCCCTTTCGGCCCCTGGCTGTGCATAGAAATTCTGTCCATAAAAACAATGAACAGAACTGGTGACAAAGGACAGCCCTGACAGAGTCCAATATGAACCAAGAACTGGTCTGACTTACTGCCAGCAATGCAAAGACAGCTCCTGCTCCGGTCATACAGGAACCGGACAGCCCTTAGCAAAGGGTCCTGGACCCCATACTCCCAGAGCACCCCCAAAGAACACCACGAGGGACACGGTCGAATGCCTTTTGCAGGTCCACAAAGCACATGTGGACTGGTTGGGCAAACTCCCATGAGCCCTCAAGCACCTGATGGAGAGTATAGAGCTGGTCCAGTGTTCCACGACCGGGACGAAAACCACACTGCTCCTCCTGAATCCAAGGTTCGATATCGGTCGGATTCTGCTCTCCACTACTCTGGTAAAACTACTAGGTTCATTAATTAGGTTTGGACTTTAGCCTTTGACTGTCCACTGTTGAATCACTTTTCAGAGTTCCACATAATGATTACCCAGTGCTTACATAATGGCCTGATTCGTTTAAACAAGAAAACGATGTTGCAGGATTTAAAGCACTTGCCTTGTACTCATTGTTTGTTTTTTTTTCCTTAATGTTTTGATGCATACATTGGGAGATCTGAGATCATTTGTCTTAAACTTTCCAGACAGTTACTTTACAATTTTGTATTTAAGTCAAAGTCCTATTATTTATTTTTTTTTAATCTTATTTTAAGACATGACAATGATGAAAACACAGCTACATACAAATTAATTTACTTAATTTTAAAATGTTTTGTTTTGTTTATTGTAGTAAAAGTCACAACAACAAACTTTACTCTGTTGTAGTGACCTTGTAGTTGTTTTTGGATTGTGGAATTGAGAACACAGTTAGGAATTTGGATGTGCAAAGAGATGCACCAATCCGGTTTAAATTACTGTATTATCCGGACTACAGAGCGCACCTGATTAAAAGCCGTATGCTTTAATTTTAGAAAGAAAAACTTGTACAAGCCGCAGGTATCCCACGTAGTAATGTGAAAAATTTGCTCAAAAACGTTCATTTGCGAGGGACCACTAGTGCAGTTTTGCATGCTTTTTAAAATTTTATTTTTATTTTTACATTCTATGAAGGCGCGTGTTCTGCGTCCTGATTGGCTAAAGGAGGTGCCGTGTCTCCTGTACAGGACATACGTTCAGCCAAATTTACCAAAATATTCGATGCTGCAGCGCGACTCTGAAACAATCGCATTGGACACCTCTGTACCTGAGGACAAACGCCTCCGACACGTGTTGTATGAGAGACTTTACATTTGAAACAACATAAAGAAGGAGGAAAATAACATAAGGACGACAGCAGAACAAGTTTTAACAAGGAGCAAAAGGGCTGTAACCATGCGGATGGAGTCTGCTTTAGTTTGTGGATCAGTGACTGCAGGAAAAAGAACATTAAGAGACATTACAGCGGAGCGGCGCCAGAACCAAGAGACGGGGACAGAAGAACTGAGAAATACACATGCAGCCACACAATACAATAAAGTACAATAGTTGTGAGAGTGCGCTAGATTGATCATACAATTTCATTGAACCTCTGTGAACTACTCATCACTTTTATTGATCTACTGTTGCTGGGCAAAATGTTTTTGGCGCCACGGGAAAAAAAAAAATGTATAAGCCGCACTGCACCATAAGCCACAGAGGTTAAAGTGTAGAAAAAATTACCGGCTTGTAGTCCGGAAAATACGGTAACTTTTCATTTGTTTTCTCATAATAGTAATGAAAGTCTCCAAAGTAGCTAGAAAACTCGTAGTAGTGTGCAATTTATCAAATTGTAATCAAGATTCAGTCATTCAGTCTCTTAATTGGCAATGATGTTGCAATGATGATGCCGTTTTTTTTTTTTTTTTAATTGAATGGTCTACAGCAGGCATGTCCAAACTACGGCCTGGGGGCCAAATGCGGCTCGCAGATCAATTTTTGGTAGCCCTCATGCCTCCTCCTAAAATGGCCCAATTAATCAGGAAATATTTTTTACTCCAAACTGAAGAGATTCTACCTCTATAACCTGAATAACATCACATTGCACTGTGACACAGACCTAAAAATAATCTCCCAAGTCTTATTAAAGGTACAATAGCGCTGTCAGACGTGTGTTAAATGCACTGTTTGACTCCCTGTATCGGGCCTCCGCTTCAAATGTTTCAGTATGCGGCCCTCGGTGCAAAAAGTTTGGACACCCCTAGTCTACAGCCATTCTTGGGTCAGTAAAAGCATGTGGTTTGGAGAGTTCAGACTTTTAATTCATATTGATTGATTTTTTTTGTCATCTCATCGTAGGTCATATAAAGATCTCAAAACATGCTAGTAAACATGTTAATAGTTATTTCATGAAAAAAAAAGGATTTTTCTAAATGTACTCACTGACCTGGGTCAAATTTAGTAAAGTTGGTAAAGTGGCCTGCCATCACACTATGCTTGTTGAAAAATTTGATAATGTGAACTACAGGCATAAAAGAGCAACGAAAGCATGAAAGCAAATTCTCACCTCACAGTGATAGCACTCCACATGGTAGTCCCTGTCCATCGAGACCACTCGAATGGTCTCCTCTGAGCCCTGGAAAAAACACCAAACAAGATACATACATGTTACATCTAATCTGATGATGTTGTACAACTACATAGAACTGAAATAAACTCTTGATAGAAAAAGAAGAGAAAGCAGTTTGCAGCTTCTGCGTTTATCTTAATAGTGGACGCAGACAGAATGAAACAGTCTGATTTTGTCACAAAATACTGCTTTAATACAAAATAAAATGTACTAATTTACAAGAACAACAGTTTTTAAAGACCCTTTCTGCAATTGATAAACGCAGCTGGGTTTTATTTTATAAAGTGCCAAGGGAATAGCTTAGCTGTTCTTTGGATACATGCTACACGGCCCATGATCAAATAAAATGAAAAAATTCAGCAACCAAGTCTTTCCTTTTAGACCAAGCTGTGCCAAGTGAGTTTGTGTGACCACTTTGCTCCCTCAATGGACTACAATGTAGTTGTTCGACAGCTCTACTGAGATAAGTCTCGTTCCACTGGCACAGTTTGTTTGGTGCGGCTCCGGCATGGTCTGGCATGGTCTGTTTGGTGTGGCTTTGGCTTTGTGTTTCCATGTGCCCTGCAGGGCTCTTTGTCTAGGGGCAGAGCTCTGCTACTTGAGGCACTGACGTCACCCAAGCTTAACTCATGTTTTCTTAATGAACATATTCTAAATCGTCTCTGAATTATACTCCTAATTGTGTGGCCAATCTCAACAATTCCCAAAAAGTTTGGGGCACTGTGAGACAAGGCTGAAGCGAGCATAAATACAAAACTTCTTATACTTTTTCCACATGTTTTTCATTTCTCTGTGCCTTTACACCACTTTTCAGCATCTATTTATGTAATGCATTGGGTTTGGATCATGTTCAATGCATTGTTTTGGCTTGATTCTATGTTCCCTTTTGTCCAATCATCTCGTCCAGTTGTTAACCACACCTGGAGCCGTACTGTATTGAACTTGTACCCTTCAGGGTCCACTTCTAACTCCTTAAATGGGGCAGTACAGTCCACTTTAAGACAAGTGAATACACTTGCAGCCCATACTAATGCCCTCCAAACTGAACTAGAAGAAATGAGGCATAAGTTCTGCTCAGCTGATGCGATGCAAGAACTAAATTAAGTCACATCAAGGTCCAGGTTCTTATGAAGAAAGAAGCGGCCATAAGTAGAAGCTACGATTCAACATCATGAATGTTAATTATGTGCTGGAAGAATAGGCTGGTTGCAGGAGGCACACTTGGGCGCAAAAACCCTGTTACAGAAAAATAAACCGTTTTTATTACTTTTTGAAAAGTCGTGACTTTGATGGTATTGTCTGATAGTTTCATTTCCTAATTCAGAATTGTGTACCTTGAGCTTAAGGACTAAAAAGATTGTACTTACGTGTGGTAGTCTTTGACACAGTAGATTTATTTTCGACATCTACGGTGAATGGAACTCCATCTAGACCCTCTTTACACCCAACACACGAGGTCAACAGCTCCAGCTTGTGGTGGTAAGGACAGACTTAAAACCAGAGGGGACAGGGCCTTTTCTAGGTTGGACCTTAAACTGTGGAACGCCCGTCGAACAGCTCCCACTGTCGAGTGTTTTAAGTCTCGTCTTAAGGCCCCACTTTATTCTCTGGCTTTTAACACCGCGTGAGTTGTGTGGTCCTCTGTGTTTTTTTATTTATTTTTATGTGTTTTATTGTATTATATTGAAGGGTACAGTTATTTATTTTTTATTTTTTTGCACTTTTTATAGAGTTGCTCTTATTTGATTTTACTGATTTTTTTTTTTTTTTTTAGATTAGTGAAATTAAATCAGTAAGCAATTTGTTTATGAAATGTGCTATATAAATAAAGTGGATTGGATTGGATTGAACATCATGAATGTTACCTTGGCTGGAAGCAGGAGGCATCAGAATTGTGTACCTTGAGCTTAAGGACTAAAAAGTTGTACTTACGTGTGGTAGTCTTTGACACAATAGATGTTATTTTCGACATCTACGGTGAATGGAACTCCATCTAGACCCTCTTTACACACAACACAACGAAAACAGCCAGGGTGGTAGGACTTCCCTAAAGCTTGAAGGATCTACATAGCATGAATATAGGAACATTTTACATGGTAGAGCACTGTGATGACAAAAAATAAAAGTACCCTAATGTGTTGTCTATATTTACCATTTCCATTATGAGGTGACCACAAACAAAGCACTTCTCAGCTGTCTGTTGGAAACCAGAATACTGCAGGAAGAGAAGCAGAATATTTAATGTTAGATATCTTGCCAGCCCAGCCCTTTAAACGTCTCAAAAGTCTGAGTCCCTGCGCGCGCCTTCATTCCCAACAATTAATGGAATAATGAGTCAAATGCAGAGGACAAATTTCACTATGAAGACAAAAAGGTGTCCCTCGACCTTGATAAAAACACCACAGGGTACATCAGCTAAAACCACAAACGAGCAAATAATATGGTAACCATCTGCAGCACTGACACCTTAGAGCAGGAGTCACCAACCCGGTGCCCCCAGGTCGCCCCCAACGCCTACATGAGGCGCCCGCAGGCAGCTTCTAAAAATAGAACAACTCACTAATAAGCTGCATCAACAATTTAATTTTATTCTGTTGCTTTTTTTTTTTTTATTACCCTTACATTTATATAGATTTAAAAATGACAATATCTTAAAAATATATTCACTATACATACTAGAAAAGTTAAGGTGAACTCTGACCTCCTCAGGTCAAAGGTCAGTATTGTGCGCGTGACAAAAGCAGTGCTCCACTGTGAAGATTAGCGCTGAATGCAGTTTCACGACTGTAAAATATACCAGCATGCGTATCATCTGCGGGGTGACTGTGGCGACGGAAAATCGGCACAATGTGGAGGGACATTTCACCAAGTGTCACAAAAGTTACCGTGCTAACTAACCACCAGGACGTAAACTACGGGCAGGAAAGGCACGTGAGCTAAAGGCAGCTTCAGGTAAACAACTGTTTTTTTTTCACAAGACCAAAAAAAAAAAAAAAAAAAAATTCACAAAAAGCAACCGAGATTTATTTAAAAATATGCAAGTTGATTTTTCTTTAACATTACATAATTGATAACTTTTTGAAACATGGTGCAAAATAGTTTGTTTTGTTAAAAAGGTTTGTCAGTGGCTAGTGAAAATGGGACACTATGAGATGAAGTGATCATCTGAAAATTTAACAAGTACTGAGATTTATAAAGTTAAAGTGCTGACTACTGATATGTTTCCCACCTTGCTGTCATTGTTGATTGTAAGAAATCATGAATGTGATCAGTGTTTTCAGAGATAATTATTATTATTAATGATGTATAACTAAAGGCAAACTGAGCACATTTGTTAATTCAGAACAGCGAATCAAACTGGTAGCCCTTCGTATGGCTCAGTCCCCATGAAGTAGCTCTCAGTTTCAGAAAGGTTGGTGACCCCTGCCGTAGAGTCCATCAGCTGATTGCCGAACATATTTCTATGACAACACAGTTCAAACGGACAGGCAGAGCCCTGTGAATATGCACGCATGCGCTCACTTCCCTGATACGTGGTGGTCTTTTCTTTCATCTGTGGCTAAATACACAGTGAGGACTGTAAGCACTGGTGGCGGAGGAGAAAAAGCTTTTTGAACACATAGACCCAGGCTCACCTGCGCAGACAGAAGCAGGA
Source organism: Periophthalmus modestus (assembly GCA_019594935.1). Taxonomy (NCBI): domain Eukaryota; kingdom Metazoa; phylum Chordata; class Actinopteri; order Gobiiformes; family Gobiidae; genus Periophthalmus; species Periophthalmus modestus. The sequence continues at coordinate 26,583,167 of JAIEZT010001214.1, forward strand.
GAAGGTTGTTGCCAATAGGCTATTAAAAAAATTCCAAAAGTCCTCGTCAGAGGTACAGTCAAACAGCAATACCGCACCACCTATTCATACAAGTATATGCAATCGAGCGCTTTTTTGCCCAATTCCAAGCACTATTACTGTCACCACGGATTGGGTAGGTTGGCCCAAGGTTGGCCGCATTTACCCTACACTCGCCCCGCTCCAGAGTGCAAGTGGAGCCACTCTGAGACCTCCTGTTTCAAGTGCTCTCGGACCATTAACTGCAGTCCAGAATGTGTCTGTTGGGTTCACACCCACCCAAGCATAGCACTCTGAGTGAATGCTTCTTCACGTCAACCTAACTAGTGGCAGTGTGAAAACAACCTCAATGGCTCACAACCTTTTCACACCAAGTACCACTGTGTTAATAATTTGGCTACCCAAGGATGACCAGGTACAGTGCGATATTGAAAAAAAATAAATTAAATGGAATCCCCCTCTTATTTTGTCATCATCTCAATAACTATATTTTAACAATGAATCAAAAATGTAACTGCCTGGTAGTCCAACCTGGGACCTTCTCGCTGTGGGGCTGAAGCGCTAATTGCTCCACCTTTGTGCCACCAAACAAGTTCATGAGTCAGATTACTTTGGACCATTTTAACATTGCTTTGAGAAAGAATTCAACCACTTCCTGAACTGCTCCAGCTGAGATAGTCATCCGCAAACAAAAACATAGCCAACCTTGAAAAAGCAACCTACCAGAAAATCTTCCTCGCAATAGACCTTGCCATTGACATTGTAGAAAGCTTTGCCTCGTAGACGTCGTCCTGAAACAAACATTATTATTAAATGATAACAAAAAAAAACATACGTTTTGACAGACACACTGCAACCACAGACTCCTTAGCCTTTGAAAATCATACTGGTTTAAACATAAAATAGTTAAACTGGGCAGTGTTGATACAGACTGATACAGTTTTCAAGGGACAGTATGCAAGATTTGGAATTAAATTTTATAAACGTGACCTGTGTTCAAACCAAATATTACTTTTATGGATAACAACTGCATTGCTGATCTACTCTTAGTTACGAAAAACATTGTATATGATGGTCAAGTTGTTTATAATTTGGTGTTGCTCAAGATAATTATACTAATCCCATGTACTGAGAATGAGAAAAAAGTTATGTCTCTATATGTATTGTAGGTTAAGGCACTGGCAACTCAGGCTCAGTTGTGATTATAGTACATTTTTAAAAAATGGTATGAAAGTGGCCTTCACACAGTTCCTAAAATAAATGTTCTTTGGCCAACAGCCAACAGTCATGCAAACTTTACAGTTCCTCCCTTTAAACGCCTTTAGATTCAATTGTCATCCCAACCTAGCTGCCATTTGATTTAATGTATGTCCTGCCAAGGGAAATACAAAAGCTTACCTCCTCCTCTTTTTAACACTAAAATTTATGCAATCGCTGTATTTCACAGACAGACCCGAATGTCACTATGCTGGGAATGGCAATACATTAACACCCACATAAATGGCTGGAACAGCCCAGGAATGCTGTCCACACAATAGGTGAGACTTTTAAGACTTTGAGACAGAGAAGCAATTAGCATTTTGGTAGGGCTGTGTACAGAGGCAAGCACAAACTTTAGGAGAAATCTCGTGGCAGACACATTGGTAAATACAAGAGGAGCCCAGCTCAAGAGGAGAGGTGAGTGCAGCAGCAAGAGGTGTCCTGGGCGCTCGTTTATGGCCTTTGCTCTGGACTCTGAAAGGTGAACACAATAGCCTGGGCGCTCATGACTATGTGTAGCGCTGCTTGGGGAGCGGGCTGACTGAGCAAACGGGGACATTCTTTCTGCCTGAGGTCACTAGCTGGTCCTATTCAACCCCCCACACCTCTCCTCCAGCACCCGCTCTCTGCCCAATGTCACAGAGGGACGAAGCGAGGGAGAGAGGGAGGGATTCTTTGTGTTTTTGTCAGTTCTGCTGCACCCTAAACATGCACAGTCTTCCTTTGCCATCTCTCATTTATGTGACTTTGTCCATCTTCAAAAATCAAACAAGACAGCCTTAGTGAGATGTATTTACCTTGAGATACAGTGATGAATCAGGCAATCAACACAATGCTTTATGGAGTCATAAAGTTATATTTTCCAGACTACAGAGCATTTTCCTTACTGCTAGGTCAGTCCTTAGGTTGGGTCTTGACATGTTCTGGATAGAGCATTTCTTGTGTCATCGAGATGTTTCAACTGTGATCTGAAAGGGCTTTTAGGGCTTTTTGACTTTTTTTTTTTTTTTTTTCTAAAGAACACAAAAACTACAAGATGATCAAATACATTCTCCGGGTGATATTTTCACTCTGTTTTTTTACATTCATGATAAGGATATGGGTTAGTTATCACAAAAAAAAAAAAAAAAAAAAGAAAAGTTTTTAGTCTTGTCAGTACTTTTAGTAGGACTCCGTGTGCTAAAATTGCTTTAATGGTTAATAAGATCCTTGGCTGGAAGTGCATTTTATTGCCATACGATAGTAAACAATAAAAAGCAGCAGCTACATAGACCTGTTATTTCTGTCAGTTTCTATCCACAATATTACAAAGATGCAGATATTGTTGATCCCCCATGAATATATTTTATAGAGACTCAAGAGTCAATACTGAGGAACACTGAGAAAATGAATGAGAATTTTCAAACCCCTGAACTGTATTCATTGCCTGACCAGACTACATGCTTTTCCTATTCTTTACAAAGAGTTCAGATAGGCATGATTGTCAGGGGGATTAACTAATCAGAGAAACACATGGTACATTTGTATCAAAACAAACATGGCTGCCTATGAGAGAAAGGAAAGAAAACAAACTGGATTGGGAAACGTGTGATGTCAAGCATTAACTGCAGCTTATTAGAGGTGAGACAGGTTTGAATTTGTTGATGACCCTTGTCCGTGTCCATTTCCAATGTATCACTGGAAAAAACTAAACTTGACTGCACAGCTCAGTCTGAGTTTGGCCTGAGAAGTTTCCTGGATTTCGGGATAATGTTTGCCTACTGTCAGCATATGAATTACTAAGACAGAAATTAGTCAGCAGTCTTACAAAAGTCAGTTAGCTAACATCTGTCTGGAACTGAAGTATTTATGTGTTGAAGCAATGCTTATTTTATCAGCATCTGCTCAAAATAAGTTCAAATAAGTATAGTTCTTGTTATAATTGTGACAAAAGGAAGAAGATGCAGTTGTACATCCGTGCATAAAAGCAGCCTAATGTTTGACATCTAATGCCTGACATCTGTAATATCATGATTGACTTAAACTGGGACAGACCATGAACAAGCATTAGACATGATTTGCAGAATGACTGAAGAATAGAATGCAGACTCCGGTAAAAACATGCCAAAAAGCCAATAAAAAGAAGATATTTATATTAATTATTTTTCTTTTGTTCTTGCACTCAATGCATTACACAGAGCTCAACCGCTCCTTTGCAAGTGTGAAAATAGCATGTCTCCCTCATCTTTCTGCTACATCATTGTTTGAAAGTGGTACTGTGTCTGGTGGCACAGATCTGTGCCACTTGTGTTTAGAGGGTCCTATACTGATACTTGTTCAAATGATTATCTAGTAACAATACTAGTTTTATAATCAATTAGTATCTGGACATTGATATTTAACCCCAGTTTCAGGTATAAATGATAGTTTATTTAATAACAAAACATTAGGTTTGGATAACATCACCTGCTCACAGATCCTTTGGACCTCGACCATTAACCCAAACGTACCGTATCGTGCCGACACTGCCTGAACCCAAAAGCCTATGGTAAAGTGCCTATTGAGTTCCTCTGAGGAAGGCCAGCTGAAGTGGAGGGGGTAGTTTTTGCATTCTTGGCCATTTCATGAAAAAGGGTGCAACCATGGGAGTAAGCCAAGAGAGGGCTCAATTATGCATGGTTAAACAAAGCCCAAGGCTACCAGAGAGCCATGTATCAGCAAACTTAGCCAGACCCTGCAGTCCTGGATCCTACAGGAAACCTCACTAGGGGCACATTGACTCAAGCTTTATTTTGTTCGATTTCGTCATTCGTTTAAAGCCTTTACTTTTAAAGCACAACATAAAACATTTGCATTCACAGGTGGTCATATAAATATACAAAACTGACATCACTAAATAAACCCTCTAGAAAAGTGAGTGTGTATCTTTCTATGTGGCAGCCTACGTGTCCAAGGCAAATTTACTTTGGGAGTTGGGATAAATAAAATAATCCTGATCTAATCATGTTATTCACTGACTTTATCCATATTCTTTGGGCTTATTCTTGGCTGGTCACTCATAAAATCAAGTTTATACTAAAAGAACAATCCTCAGATCCACCTTTCCCGGGACAGAATCAAACTCAACAACTTCAGCAACTGGACACTAGGCATTCGGCCCCTCTTACTTCAGACACAATAAATGGGGAAGTATGTGGCTCCAGTTACATGTAAATTATAGGCAGTTCATCCAATGCCAGTGGGGGTGGGGTGGCGGAACACTATCCATGTATGGAACACATATGAATGGACATAACCTGGCTAAAAAGCTTTCTCTAGACATCTTTCTCTTGTTTGCCCAGGAAACAGAAGAATGGGACTGGGGTCAGGTGACAGGAACATTACTGACACAATTCACTTTACACTTTGACTTAAGAAGCAGATTTAAAAAGTGCTGTACTTGATTTTTACTGTCTTATGTAAAAAGATAAGTTTCTAAGCACATTTCACAACTTTCAGGGGATGGGACAGAGTTTTGACACATCAGCCAACCAGAAGGCTCCCTCAGATATGACGTGGTGATGATGTAACTGTCAAAGACCAAAGCAATTTTGCCCGACCAGCTTTATCCCATGTGAGTGTGTGATCCAGGCAGGGATCAGCTCTATGTCCCCATGTTTGTCAAATATTTTTTTGAAAAATTGGTTCGATGTTCTCACAGCTCTTTGTTCACATTTATTGGGTTGTAGGGTAATGGTTAAGGTTAGGGCCAGCGTGAGAGTAGGGTTTATGGGTACATCTGACATGTTAGTGCCATATGATCTCGCAATCTGAGGACCTCAGGGACCAGCCTCTTGCTGCAGAGTTAGGACTACACATGGGAATTCAGCATTTCAATTTTATGCAGCTAAAATCTTCCTGAGTGAAAGGCTTCCGCATTGACAATGTTCCATCCAGGTTCAAAATTGTTCTGTTTAGCTGTGCAAATTTATTCTGCACTCTTCTCTTTTAATGTAAATTTCATGTTTTGATTTGTTTGTATTGCGATTTTAATGTCTCTCTTACTCTGTAAAGCATTTGAATTACTTTGTGTACAAATTGTGCTATATCAATAAACTTGCCTTGGATTATCTTTTAAATGTGAGAGGACAATGGGAACATAGAGCCATGGCAACATATAGCTTGGTTGGTGCATATGTTTTTATCCTTAAAACCCAAGATGCTATAAAAGCTTTTTAACTTTTCTTACCAGATGAAGTGTCTTTGTTTTTTTTTGTGTCTGTTTTTTATGAAACTAATGTGGCCAAAATAATCAGTTGAATCTATTATTGTAAATTATATCAAAGTCTCACCTCATGGACCCAATCTTGTGTCTCAACCCACCCCTAATAGTCATATAGCATTAAAAGCAGTTAAATTGAACTTACCGCAAGAGCAGCAGGTGAAGCAATTTGTGTGGTACAAATTGCCCATAGCCTGGCATGCTTGACTCGCTCCATATACACCCTTACCACATTTTATGCAGATTCCTGTTAAAGGCAAAAAGCATAGTTATAACAATAGGCAATACAAGAAATACAAACATTTGCCAAAGAGCAAGCAATGAATCAGTAATAATAAAAGTAATAATGTAAAGTTTGTGGGATTTGTAGCGCTTTCTGAAACAAAACAAACGTTTCCTTGTCAAATTGTTGCAGCCCGCTATTTTTTTTGTACAATTTGTCCAGGACAACGTAATGATTTAAGAAATGTTAATTACATTGTTATTAACATTCATACTAATTTCAGCAATAAATGCTACTTCAATAAATTCAACTAAACAGTGCTACGAGCAATCATGTTTTCAAATGCGACTCTGATGTAGTCAGTTACCAAAACAGTCCTGTTTTTTTTTTCAGTTTGTGAGAGTGATATGTATATCCCTCTAGATAGAGTTCTGCACACCAATCTGGCATAGCTCTACCTTAAAGTGTTCAGAACCAATGATTGGAGTGTTCAAACAAATACTTCACGTTGATTAGTCAAACCATTACAGCAGCAGAACAAGCCGAAAAATCTAACTTTGGTTAAATTCAGTTGAGAGAATAGTGCAGGCATCTTACCCTTCAACAAATGCACAAAGCACTTCCCTCTACACATTTTTCAAAAACATAAATTTCTGCTAAAATAGGCTGAAGTACGCATGTTGCATTGTCAGGTTTGTTTTGGTTTGTTCGGCATGGGCTTCCACACAAACCACAGTGCTGCCCTATGATTGGTCAGTTTCCTATCACATGCAGATACTTCAGCTGGAGCTGAACAAGACAGAGTCTCAAGAGTTTGTGAACTTGCAAAAATCGTGAGAATTCCTTTTGCTGGCAAATCTAGATGTTTGGTGGCTGGAATTTTACCAGCCTTTAGAATAAGTAATAAATAAGTTACATAATGGAGTTACATTTACAGTTATGTAATGTTGTAAAATTTGTGAAAAGATGTAAAATTTTGAGCAAGTGGAAGCCCTTCTCCAGGTCAAGTAAGAGTTGGGTTTGTGGTGATTCAAATCTGTTCAGAGTAAGGATGCCAGCTTTTCTACATTTTACTGTGCAATAAAAACATTAAAATAAGATAATGTATTTTCATTTACAGTCTGTTTTTGGATGAAAAGTTGCGAGTTGAAAAGACACCAATTATACAGAATATCCCACACTAAAAGTAATGCCACAAAAAGACAATGGCACTCCAGCCCGGTCTTGTGTGCATTTGTTCACCAGTCACCATGTTTGTTGAATCAGGCCGGACTACTGCCATAATGCCATTCTAAATTCTGGGCAGGTGATCAGACTTGACCCCCACCAACTATGTCTGGCCTGCTGGTCAGAATCGTGTGCCAAGTGTCTGGAGCTGCCTGACACCCTGCTGGCTGGTTAATGAAGGGCTTTGTGGGGAGGTAGGGGTGGATGGGAGATGCGATAGGTAATGGAGGGAATGCTATTTACTGCAGCCTTGTACTGGATCAGCAGCCGAGAATGCCACAATTGTTTTTTTTTTAACTGACGAGTGGAGATTTAGGCCAGTCTGCACCGTACTTTATCTATAGAATGGCAATAGAAAGTTTTTAAATTGAGCACTGGAACCTCACCATCAGCTAAACACTTAATATACAGCGCAGCACTACACACGGAGGGTTTCAAACACATAAAAGCCATGTTTCAGTTACAAGAAAATTTCTTAAGAGTCCATTATATTTGACCTATATGCCAATTAACTGTTGTAAACAGGAACACTTTTACTATTACTTGACAATGACACCATGACAAACACACTTTCAAAAGCTTTATGACATCAAACTGATCAATGATAAAGTCAATGTAACAGCCAGATAAAAAAAAAAATTACATTTACTTTTTTGGGGCACAGTTTTGACTCAGGATACTAGTGTGACCTGAGACTATGTCTGTCTGATAATTACTACAGAGTAAAGCTCGGTGATATGAAAAAGAAAAGAAAAAAAGTGATTCCCCACACTAATAAAATCTTATTTTCCATGCATTACATATACATATATAGATAACATTGGTTTACTTACACATCCCTAAATAAGAGGGATGAACATTAAAGAGTTTTATAAAAAAGGTACTACAATAACAACTGGGCCTAACAAAAAAATTAGGTCATTCTCAATATGTGGACAGGCCACGCCTCATGTAAAAGCTCAGAACCTCCAGAATTCACTCACTGAGCAGCATAGGCTGCACTAGCACTGATTACTGATAGACTGAAGGCACTGGTTTAGGTAGTAAGTATTCAGATCATGAAAGTCATTTTAGGTTTATTGCCCAATTGGCTTTATTAATAGGATCTGGCAAAGAATTGATTGAGAACGTAACTATCAGGTACAATGTTTTTATAATCAAGAGTAAGTCAAATTTGTTTTCAGTAAATGCGATTTCATTTATGTCAAACTACAGAAACCAACTGTTCGACTACTTAAATGTTTCATTGTGTGACTCTTTTCTTGCTGCTGTTTTCTCAAAATATGGTTAGGAATTGCTGGGATTCCCCTGCTTTACAGTTATTATGTCACTGGAAAATAGTGGTCTTCAAAATAGTAATTTATTGTGATATTTTAAGTAGCAACAGATCACACCTTTTTTTTTTTTTTTTTTTTTTTAACGTCACAGGCGCAAGTAATCACTATAACCCTGACAAGCACTGCTCCATGGCCCAAAATACAGATTTGGCAGTTATATTCACTGTTGCTAAGGAAACAGTCCCCATTGGATGGTCCTTATGCGCCCTTACTTCCTCAACATTTTTCAGTCTTTTGGCTTTACTCCTTTATCTCTGGTACTTAACCATGCCCATGCCTCCCCCACCTGCCCCTGCTCGGAGTGAGTGCTACCACCAAACAGCCCACGATTTTGTGAAATGACCACTAGTCTGGCTTTCCATTCAAACATGAACAGCTACCCCGTCAGGACTTGTTTAGCCCATTTTTCAAGCAAACCAAGCCAAAAGGTTAAAGTCAAGTGCAAACTACTACTAATTCAGCAAACGGCAACCAACAAAATAAAGGTTTTTTGTTGATAAAGTGTAGTCAATGTGACGCAGTGTAAGGTGGCCCTATAATAGGTATTATTGAGCATACTACAGTAAATCAGACTAAAACCATTACGTCAACACTGCTAGGTATAAAAAGGGCAACTTTGGTGCCTTAAAACATCTTTGGTTTAACAGTGACACACTGAAGACCAGTACACCATTTCAATCCCTTCAATAGTGCTTACTAATTCAAAAGTTATTTCTCAGCTGTTGTTATAGTGACAATAAATTTATTTATAATATATAAATAGAATGGGAGTACTTGCTGCCACTTGGTTTATAACATGTTGTCTGCATGTGTTACAATGTTTTAAGTATTAGTTCAGTCAGAGGGGGGGTAAGGAGAATGGACTAGGAAAAGGAAAAATGGTTGCAAGAATTCAATAATCCTAGACCCTGACCCAAAAACGGAATTACCTACCAAAATATTCCTTTTTTATGTGCATTTCCAGCTCCTTCTCCAGTTCCAGTGTGAGTGCCTCCAGCCGCTTCTCAGCCTGGCTGGGCCCATTTTCCCTACTGGGGGTCACCTGGTAGGGAAGTTTCACCCTCTGGCCCGTGGACTTCGTGTTGTAACCAGCTACTGCGGATGAACCGCCAATCGTCTCCCCAGAGCCACAGGACAGCTGCTGCGGATCTGTAACTGGCAAAAGTCCTTGCAGGTGCACACGAGTCTGAAGGCCACTTGAGTCCCCATAATCCTGTAGAAGCGTGTCCTCCTGTAAACTGGTGCCCAGCATAGATGAACGGGGCGAGGGCATTTGCAAGTCCGGGTAAGTGCTCATTGACCCCCTAGAGCTGCGGGAACTCCTGGAGCTGTGACTGGAGATACTGGAGCGGGGACTGGCTACACAGTTAACAGTGGGTCCAGGTCGCGAAGTCCCGTCCTGACTGCAGATGCTGGATCGGGGGCTGGCCAGCGGTGGCGCGTGTAGAATGCCCCCATCCAAGTCGTGGTTGAGCGTGGGCCCATAGCGGGAATCAGAGTAGCTCGATCTGGGGCTGGTAGTGAAGGAGTATTGGCTGGCTGTGCTGGACCGAGGGCTAGTATGCCTCTGGTCGTAGCCCATACTTATCCCACTGGTGCGATTACTACTGGGCTTACTGCAACAGTCACAGCTGTTTACACTGGCTCGTGGGCTTGACTGTTTACTTGTGTCGCTAGCGCTGCTTGCATAGCTAGACCTAGGACTAATTATGCCGTTTCCCTCACAGTGAACTAAACTAGACCTAGGACTCGTGTACCTGTCCTGGCCCGGGACCACAAGACTCGTCCGAGGACTGCTAATGCTTGACCTGGGACTGGCGTGCTTGCTTTGCTCTTGAGAGGACAGAGAAGACGCCAGACTGGATCGCGGGCTGGTTGCATTGTACTTGCAATCGTGATTGCTCGTAATACATACACTGTTGCACCTGTTGCTGGACACTGCTGCGGGTTTGTTGAGTGAGACACCGTCAAAAGAGGAGCCGGTGCTGTACCTGTGGCCCAACACTTCCAGGGAATACCTCCTATGTCTCTCGCCAGTGTAACACGGCAGGGCTACTTCAGACTGGGTGCAACAACCCTCTTCACCGTACACCGTGTCTCCTTGAGGCGCACAAAAATCCGCAGACACAGCCCGGTTACAGTTCACTGGCCGCACCGGAGCAGCATTGTACACTTTACTTCCACATGTAAAATTCTCCACTGTGTGATGTTGCTGGAGAAGCACAGATGTTCCGTTCATTGGTGGACTTGTATGCTCCACATTAGGAGCAGGGAAGTCCAACTCTCTTCTCGTATTGTACATCCCATCATTGTATGCATCATACAAGGAAAGGTCCTCCATCAGATTAGTGGTCCTTAATCCTAAATCCTCCTGATAGTGCTCCATGTTGCACCTCCGAAGCTTCAAACAAGTTGTGTGTGCTCCGATGTCCAACAAGCTAGCACCGCGAAGCGCTAATTGCGTTTCACATGGAAATCAAAACAAAACGCGGAGGTACACCCGCTGCTCATTTAAGGAAAGTCGCCTGTTTCCAGTATATGCCATCGTTGTACACATCGTCTTCCTTTGCTCGGCAACGTCCAGCAGAAAAAACAAACTCTTTCTTACCGTTTGAGCCGGCAGGATACGTTTGTCAACTTCGGTTTTTGTTAAGTTGAAAGGTCTTTACAGTCAACGGCGCGCTGCGCGGAGGAATTCCTCCTTGTTAGTTTTTGCACCAATTTCATTTGCCCGTGGTTTGCTTCAAAGGTACGTTAGGTATAAATGTATATGTAATGCATGTAACCGGCTTGTGCACGTTTCGAAATAATAAAGGATCCCAAAACGCAAACAAATGGCATTTCATTCAAGGGACTTTTTTGTGTGGCAGGAATGCGAGGATGGAGACTGGGTGTACTGCGCCTCTGTGGAATGTGGTTAATGCTGCAGAGAAACAATGATTGCGACCAACTCAGCAAGGGGCTGCCGGCTTTAAAAAGAGAAGACTTTAGAAAATAAAGGGGACGTCTGCATTCATCCAGGCAAACTAAAATGAAACACAAAGCACGCCTCACCTGGTACGACTCCCTAATAGAGAACCAGCTCAAGTTTGTTTACCTTTTGCAACGGAGACAGTTCATTCTGTAATTGTGGCAAAATGCGTTCCACGCCATCTAATAACAGTATATTGTTAATATATTTTAAATTTAAAACTCAGAGTGTTAAGTTATAACTATTCAGTGCAATTAGCTTGATGCATGATGCTTGTTTGAACATACTGACATTACAATTCTAACAAAGCACAACATATTTTATAATAACTTTTATTCAATTAACAATAACCAATACATGCATACACAATGCATTATATTGGCATGAAATTACACTGTGTGAATGTCTACGTGTGGTATAATTTGATTTATCTTAAGTTTATCAAATAAAAATATGTTAAAACACTCTTGATCAACTACCAGCTACTGGAAGAAAAGACAGTATTATAGCAGCAAATGCAGTAACAAATAACACATTTAGCATAAATTGACAAAATCCAGAGCTTTTCACCTTTCTCCCATGGCCTCGACTTTTGAACCAATGGACAACTTCATCAAGGTCATACTTGCGCGGCTTATAACCTAATTCTGACATAGCCTTAGCCATGCTAAAGTAATGGGTCACACCGGTTTTGTACACTTCTGTACGGGTCAGAAGGGGTTGGAAGTTATAGAAAGGGCCAATCACATAATGAATCATCTCTATAAGAAATGCAATGTAATAAATCAGAGTCACTGGCAAACGCAGTTTTGGAAAAGAGTATCCTAATCCCTCAACGAGTGGTCTAAAAAATTCAAAATTGTTTACAGGTTGGCCATCAGAAATAAAGTAGGCTTTACCAGCAGAAAGATGGTGTTTTTCTGCAGACAAAGCCTTGGCAGCCAGTATATGTGCTGACACCAAGTTATCCACATGAACAAACTCCACAAGGCTGTTAGGTTTCCCATAAACAAACCTGAAAATCCCCTTCTCAATGTAACTTACAATCCTAGGTAAGTGCCTCTGCTCCCCAGGACCGTAAATGCCAGCAGATCTTAATGCACATGTTCTCAACACCTCAGAACTATTTTGCAGCACTGTCCCATTGGCTTTTAAAACAGCCATTTCTGCCAGGGATTTGGTTCTGGAGTAGTGGTCTGGATGAAGATGGAGAGGAAGATAAGGGAGACTTTCATCTCCATTCTCTATTTCTTGGCCACCAAACACCACATTGAATGTACTAGTGTACACTAGTCTAGAGACACCATGCTCAACACAAGCCTTTAGAACATTTTGTGTGCCTTGGATATTCACAGCTTCAATTAACTGCCAATTAAGTTGTTCCCTGCCTGACATGCCATAGGAAGCAATGTGAAACACACAATCCACATTTAAGACAGCTCTCTCGACTTGTGCATAGTCTCTCACATCACCTTGGAAAAATATGACATTCTTTGGCAGTTCTTGCACGGGTAGAGCTGTGTCAAGCAGAGTAACCCTGGCCCCCTTTTCCTGGAGGGTGCACGCTAATCTGTAGGGTTAAACACAATTTAACATCAATTAGTTAAATCCAACAAAACATTTCATTTTAAGTAAAACTGCGCATACACAAACAAAAAAACACACACACACACAACACACAAATAAAACACACACACACACGCACACACACACAAATAACTGTTACATTGTCACATTGTTAGTCCTGCTAACACTAGCATGAAACGACATTTAAAATTAGTGTGACAGCGCCACCTTGTTGATGAATTATTTATTGCGCCAATTTATGTTGAAGCATAAAATACAACCTACCGGTAACCAAAATATCCACATCCACCCGTTATCAACACCGAAAAAGAAAGGTCCATATTAAATCAACTCTGAAATAACAACATAACAACAACTTAGCAAAAGTTAAACTAACGTTAACGTTATGTTAGACCACACAGGACGCTAGCTAAACGAGAAACACATTGAGGAAACACCAAACATACATTTATCCAATCAATACTTTAATATTAACATAAAGCAATCTGAAAAGGAAATGACAAACAGGTGAGCAATGCGTTAACATCAATCTCTCCAAGACTTTTGTCAAGTTTGGGTACATAGTGTTAGCTGTAAGTAAACGCCAAAAATAACCGACTAAACGAAAACCATGCAAGATATTAATGGTCACTTCTAACACAGCCAAATCTTCCCATCAGTGCAATACTACCTGGTAAATTTAGCACACGTTGTCCGTATGACAAGCCGCAGTACCATTCGAGTTAAAAGCGATCGAGATCGAAACCGGAAGTACAACTGTTATATGTTGAAAAAAAAAATAAAAAAAAAATCATGCTTTACGGTTAGATTTACAACTGCGTTTATTTAAGTACTGTAAGTAACTGTAAAATAAAATTTCATTAAAATGTAAAATTAAAAAACGGAGCCATTAATCGCATAATTCGACTTTTACTTTGAAAGACTTCTCTCAGAAAACTTCTTGAGTTCTTGGGTTCTTCCGGTGTGTGTTTGTTCTACTCATGCTTCCACCTAATAAATACAGTTATCCATATTTTTGTAACTATATCATGTTGTTGGACGAAAGTAAAATGATAAGAAAATAATAATAATAACGACAGCATGTTGGTCTTTGCCCCCAACAGAGACTAGTTATGTAACGGAAACGACTAACATTATAAGAGAGGGGCGTTTCTGATAACGCCCTTACATAGACCTTTGCACCGCTACAGATCAACTTTGAAACTAACTTGGTAGGGGAATTTTTTCAACTTGAACTACAGATAAGTATTTTAGGCCTGCTTTACTTCACTGCTATCATCGTAGTCTACCAACAAAGACTTTATTCTTCTGTCTTATTCCGGTTGTATCATGGCAATGTGGTTTTGTTTAGAGTTTTGCTTGAGTTTTGTTAGAGTACTCCATAGGTCTATACTTTGCTTTTATCACACCTTGAAGAATATAAGCCTAAAAAAATCTACCCAATGTTTTTATTTCGTTTTTTGCTTTGAGTAGTCAATTTCAAGTTTCTAACTTGAAATTGACTAGTATAGTGAAATGATCTAAACTTGTCTTAAAGATCTTAAAGTTATTCATGGATCATTTACAGGTATGATGGACCTTCAACAGTATTTCAAAAGAATTGGTTTCTCTGGATCCTTCGAGAAACCAGACCTTGCAACTCTGAAGTTAATCCATAAACTGCACGTAATGTCTATTCCTTTTGAAAACCTCAGCATTCACTGTGGAGAAAAGATCGTTATGGACCTTGAGGTAATCTTTGACAAGATAATAAATCGCAGTCGAGGGGGTTGGTGCCTCGAAAACAACTTCCTTTTTGGTTGGGTACTGCAAAAAATGGGCTATAACAGCATAGGTCTTGGCTGTAAAGTGTTTAACACTTCTCTGAATGACTTTAGTTCTCTTGACATTCATCTGATAAATAAGGTTGTGATAGACGGGAAAGCTTACATTGCAGACGTAAGCTTTGGGGTTTCTAAACAACCGTGGGAGCCCTTGGAACTTGTCTCAGGGAAAGCTCAAAATCAGGCAGCGGGTATTTTCCGTCTTTTCGACAAAGAAGGCAAGTGGATCTTGGAAAAAACTGGTAGAAAACCTGAAGTACTCAATCCAGCATTTGCCAAATCACACTTGGTGAACAGAAAGCTAACAAAACCAATCTACAGCTTTTCCTTGGAGCCGCGAGGCCAGGATTATTTCACTGAGACCTGCCACAAACTTCAGACAGATCCTACAACACTGTTCACCAACAAATCCATCTGTTCATTGCAAACACCAACTGGATTCAAAGCTCTTATTGGCTGGACATTCAGCCAAATCACATACAACCCTGACGGAGATGTTGATTTTTATGACATGAAGAATATCAGTGATGAGGAGGTGGAGAAAATACTGTATGAAGAGTTCAATGTAAAGCTCGCCAATAAATTGCAGCCAGTTGACAAGAAAATAATGTACACACTCTGAAAAAAGTGGGCCTCAAATTAGATGTCAACAATATGTAATCAACACAATAAACAAATAACAAACTTGAATTGCAATGGAAAAGATGGGGCTAAAATAATGATGACCTTTTATTGGGTTGCTTTTATGACTTACATTCAGACAATGTAAAAAAAAAAAAAAAATATGCACGTGTAAATGTGTACTCAAGTGACTGGTGGTCAGAGCAGATGATGGCAGCATCGCTTCCATGAGTCCATAATGATATTAAGGTTGTGTTCTATAGGGTGCTCCTCTTTAAAATGTGGTGTTGCTAATCAGCATTTTTTCACTAAATCAAATGATGAATGTTTTCTGACTTTGTCACCATACTAAACAACCAATAAAATATGAATGATCTTTTCTGACCATTTTCTTTTTCACGTAGGCCTATGTATATTTTTATTAGTTGTTTTTTGCTGACACGAAGTTATCCACATGAACAAACTCCACAAGGCTGTTTGGTTTCCCATAAAAAACCTGAAAATCCCCTTCTCAATGTAACTTACAATCCTAGGTAAGTGCCTCTGCTCCCCAGGACAGTAAATGCCAGCAGATCTTAATGCACATGTTCTTAACACCTCAGAACCATCTTGCAGCACTGTCCCATTGGCTTTTAATACAGCCATTTCTGCCAGGGATTTGGTTCTGGAGTAGTGGTCTGGATGAAGATGGAGAGGAAGATAAGGGAGACTTTCATCTCCATTCTCTATTTCTTGGCCACCAAACACCACATTGAATGTACTAGTGTACACTAGTCCAGAGACACCATGCTCAACACAAGCCTTTAGAACATTTTGTGTGCCTTGGATATTCACAGCTTCAATTAACTGCCAATTAAGTTGTTCCCTGCCTGACATGCCATAGGAAGCAATGTGAAACACACAATCCACATTTAAGACAGCTCTCTCGACTTGTGCATAGTCTCTCACATCACCTTGGAAAAATATGACATTCTTTGGCAGTTCTTGCACGGGTAGAGCTGTGTCAAGCAGAGTAACCCTGGCCCCCTTTTCCTGGAGGGTGCACGTTAATCTGTAGGGTTAAACACAATTTAACATCAATTAGTTAAATCCAACAAAACATTTCATTTTAAGTAAAACTGCGCATACACAAACAAATAAAACACACACACACACACACACACACAAAAAAACACACACACACACACACACACACACACACACACAAATAACTGTTACATTGTCACATTGTTAGTCCTGCTAACACTAGCATGAAACGACATTTAAAATTAGTGTGACAGCGCCACCTTGTTGATGAATTATTTATTGCGCCAATTTATGTTGAAGCATAAAATACAACCTACCGGTAACCAAAATATCCACATCCACCCGTTATCAACACCGAAAAAGAAAGGTCCATATTAAATCAACTCTGAAATAACAACATAACAACAACTTAGCAAAAGTTAAACTAACGTTAACGTTATGCTAGACCACACAGGACGCTAGCTAAACGAGAAACACATTGAGGAAACACCAAACATACATTTATCCAATCAATACTTCAATATTAACATAAAGCAATCTGGAAAGGAAATGACAAACAGGTGAGCAATGCGTTAACCTCAATCTCTCCAAGACTTTTGTCAATTACTTCATAGTTTCGGTACATAGTGTTAGCTGTAAGTAAACGCCAAAAATAACCAACTAAACGAAAAACATGCAAGATATTAATGGTCACTTCTAAGTCCAGTGTTGGGAATAACGGCGTTAAACAATAACGGCGTTACTAACGTGTTGTTTTTTCACTAACGGAGTAATTTAACTAATTACTTTTCCCAGCGTCCCAACGCTGTGGCGCGTTACTATTAATTCAGTTCACTCTGCTCTTCATCAGAGAAGTCGCTCATCGAAGGGAGCTGCAGCGCTGTTGTGTTTCTTTGGTGAAAGAGGAGGCTCGGGGTGAGATAATAGGCCTGTTTGAGATGAGCGAGACGGGCGCAGATAATCTCGTGAGAGCGAGGCCGACGCAGACCGTGTCTCAATTAAATGCGCCGCTCGAACGGAGCATTTAAGCAGGGCGGTACTTCGACCCGCAACTTTGAACAGTACATCGAACGGTGCATTAAAGTTAAATAATAATAATAAATAAAGTGAAATAAATCTTAAAGGTTCACATCTGTTGTGATTTTTGTTTTAACATAGTAAGTAACGGCATAGTTACTTTGCCTAGTAACTAGTTACTTCTCCCAAAATGTAACTGAGATGGTAACTCAGTTACTTTTTGGGAGAAGAAACTTGTAACGATAACTAATTACATTTTGTAGTAAGATTCCCAATACTGCTTCTAACACAGCCAAATCTTCCCATCAGTGCAATACTACCTGGTAAATTTAGCACACGTTGTCTGTATGACAAGCCGCACTACCATTCGAGTTAAAAGCGATCGAGATCGAAACCGGAAGTACAACTGTTATATGTTAAAAAAAAAAAATCTTAAAAAAAAATCATACTTTACGGTTAGTTTTACTACTGCGTTTATTTAAATCAACTGTAAAATAAAATTTTATTAAAATGTAAAATTAAAAAACGGAGCCATTAATCGCATTATTCGACTTTTACTTTGAAAGACTTCTCTCAGAAAACTTCTTGAGTTCTTGGGTTCTTCCGGTGTGTGTTTGTTCTACTCATGCTTCCACCTAATAAATACAGTTATCCATATTTTTGTAACTATATCATGTTGTTGGACGAAAATAAAACAAGAAGAAAATAATAATAACAACGACAGCATGTTGGTCTTTGCCCCCAACAGAGACTAGTTATGTAACGGAAACGACTAACATTATAAGAGAGGGGCGTTTCTGATAACGCCCTTACATAGACCTTTGCACCGCTACAGATCAACTTTGAAACTAACTTGGTAGGGGAATTTTTTCAGCTTGAACTACAGATAAGTATTTTAGGCCTGCTTGACTTCACTGCTATCATCGTAGTCTACTAACAAAGCCTTTATTGTTCTGTCTTACTCCGGTTGTATTGTGGCAATGTGGTTTTGTTTAGAGTTTTGCTTGAGTCTTGTTGGAGTACTCCATAGGTCTATACTTTGCTTTTATCACACCTTGAAGAATATAAGCCTAATGAAATCTACCCAATGTTTTTGTTTCATTTTTTGCTTTGAGTAGTCAATTTCAAGTTTCTAAGTTTTGTATAGTGAAATGATCTAAAGTTGTCTTAAAGATCTTAAAGTTATTCTTGGATCATTTACAGGTATGATGGACCTTCAACAGTATTTCAAAAGAATTGGTTTCTCTGGATCCTTCGAGAAACCAGACCTTGCAACTCTGAAGTTAATCCATAAACTGCACGTAATGTCTATTCCTTTTGAAAACCTCAGCATTCACTGTGGAGAAAAGATCGTTATGGACCTTGAGGTAATCTTTGACAAGATAATAAATCGCAGTCGAGGGGGTTGGTGCCTCGAAAACAACTTCCTTTTTGGTTGGGTACTGCAAAAAATGGGCTATAACAGCATATGTCTTAGCTGTAAAGTTTTTAACAATTGTCTGAATGACTTTTTTCCTCTTGACACTCATCTGATAAACACGGTTGTGATAGATGGGAAAGCTTACATTGCAGACGTAAGCTTTGGGGTTTCTAGCCAACCGTGGGAGCCTTTGGAACTTGTCTCAGGAAAAGCTCAAAATCAGGCAGCGGGTGTTTTCCGTCTTTTTGACAAAGAAGGCAAGTGGATCTTGGAAAAAACTGGTAGAAAACCCGAAGTACTCAATCCAGCATTTGCCAAATCACACTTGGTGAACAGAAAGCTAATAAAACCAATCTACAGCTTTTCCTTGGAGCCGCGAGGCCAGGATTATTTCACTGAGACCTGCCACAAACTTCAGACAGATCCTACAACACTGTTCACCAACAAATCCATCTGTTCATTGCAAACACCAACTGGATTCAAAGCTCTTATTGGCTGGACATTCAGCCAAATCACATACAACCCTGACGGAGATGTTGATTTTTATGACATGAAGAATATCAGTGATGAGGAGGTGGAGAAAATACTGTATGACGAGTTCAGTATAAAGCTGGCCAATAAATTGCAGCCAGTTGACAAGACAGTAATGTACTCATTGTGAAAAAGTGGGCCTCGAATTAGATGTCAACAATATATATATGTCAACATATATAAAATATGCATATGCGCATGTGTAAAAGTGACTGGTGGTCAGAGCAGATGATGGCAGCATCGCTTCCATGAGTCCATAATGATATTAAGGTTGTGTTCTATAGGGTGCTCCTCTTTAAAATGTGGTGTTGCTAATCAGCATTTTTTCACTAAATCAAATTATGAATGTTTTCTCACTTTGTCACCATACTAAACAACCAATAAAATATGAATGATCTTTTCTGGCCATTTTCTTTTTCATGTAGGCCTAGGTATATTTTTATTTATTTATTTATTTTAATACTTAATGCGAAAATGTAATTAAAAATGGGCACTGGTGTAACCACTTGTCAACTTGCCATAGCAATAGCCTAAAGGTAACATATTATGCAACATCAGCATCAAATGTATACCATGATCATTAGATTCAAAGTAGTTTTTTGATGCTTCCGAAATAACAGCATGTTTCAGTAATATTGTCCTGCACCTGAGGCTTGGGTGCTCAGAAAACATACAAAAAACAGGATAAGCCTTTTTTCGTCTTGTATTTTAACATTAATTATTATAGAAACAATTGTCATTATCATTAAATTATTATATTGAATGATTAACAGACGCTGTTTAGAAAAAAAGAAGCTTTATAACCACGTCAAAACTCCGTGAGCCGGATTGGTTGCGTGTGCTGTCCATCAGCGCGCGCAGGGGAAGAGCAGCTCGACGCAGCCAACAGCAACAGTCTCCCAGACATGAATTCTCTGGAACAAGCCGAAGGTATTAAAACCAACAATTTAACTGCATTTTGTCGTCAGTTTCATAGGCCTTTGACAAAAAATAAAGATGTGAACACACTACTGTTAACGATACAAAAGCATTTATGTAATAAGAACACGTCACTTTTTTGTGTTCAGGTTTTGAATTGCTAAAGCGAATCACCTCACGGCTAACCTTAGCATGTTTGCTAGCTTGTGATACTGAGCTAATTGTTACCCGTGTGCATTTCCATGACCGGTGTGAACTACACACCCGATTCTGGCTATTAAGATCAACCGTGCAACACTGACTTCACAGTGTCTGTATCTAGTGTTGAATATTATGTAAACATATTCACAGACTTGAAGGCTTTTGAAAGAAGACTTACAGAATATGTCTCATGTCTACAACCTGCAACAGGGAGATGGAGAAGTAAGTTACACTACATTACAAGTTTGAATTTCTTTAGTGCATGTAGATGCACTGTATTCTGAATATTTGTTGTAATTTGTTGACTGCAATGTATTTGCAGTGATTTTGATAGTGGTGTCTGTCTGCACGGCGACTGGGGCATGGAACTGGTTGATAGACCCTGATACACAAAAGGTTTGGTTATATTATTTTGAAATGGTACTGATAAACTGTTTTTATACAACCACCACTTAAAGATTGTTCCCTAATATTATATTTTTAAAAAGAGCTAAAAATGTGAATAATGTGAATGTATAGAGAGAGTTGGTTGTGAGGAAAAACTTTGTAATAACAATGATGTAACTATGATATTTGTATAGGTTATAATATATTAACTAGAGATGTACTTGAATCCCAAACTCTGGCTTGTAACTCATTTTCCGAGTCACTTCCATGATATGTGACCATATTCAAATAAAATTATCTTGTATGGGAACTCTACTCTGAAGTTTGCACTGACAAGCTAGCGGGAGGACTGGAGTAGGATTCAGATCCACAAAAAGCAACAAGAGCTCCTTCTACTCACTGCTCCTTACACCTCCTTGGTCCTTATTGACCTCATGATGTCTTAAAGGTTAAGGACTAGGAAAAGGACTGAGGTATTTTTGCACAATTGCGCCTTGAACCTTAAACATGGTGTTGATGATAATGGCTTGACTCAGACTTGGACCTGAACTTTATTTTTGGGATTTTTTTTTTTTCAAATTTAAATTTTGGCCTTTTAAAAATATATTTATTTTTTAGATAATATATAACACAAACTAAAACAATGAGGAACCAAAAGACATATAACATAATATAAAACTGAGTTGTTGACAAATATAAACCAAAACTACTCCACTACACTCCAGCAGTCCCTTCTCCACCATTCAATCTACCCAGCAGACCCTTACACACAATGTTCTGTATTTTACTTTATTTACTTTATTTTAATGCCTCAAACTATGAGGAATCTGAAGACTTGCATTAGAAGACCTGACCAACAAAGACACAAGTGCAGTTGAAAAACTGGGACTTGACCTTAACACTGGACTTACATTTGTGCTTATTTTCCCTTTCATTGTAATGCCTTTGTTTTCACATTCCAGGTGTCATTTTTTTCATCACTTTGGAATCATCCCTTTTTTACCCTCAGCTGCATCACTCTTATTGCGCTATTTTTTGCTGGCATACACAAACGGGTTGTTGCACCATCTATGTATCCTTTGCCTTGCAGCTTTTATTAATCATTGTTAATGTATTAAAACTTTATTAAATCTTGAAAGGTCTCTAATGTCCAATTGTGCTGTATTACACAGATAACAGAGAACACAAATATTGTTTTTTCTTTGACTCTTGACACTTAAGTATTGCTGCCCGTTGTCGAACAGTTTTAGCTGAATACAACATGTCTTGTGATGATGTAAGTAAAAAATGTTATGTTGTAGGTCTACACCCACAATCCTATGTGTTGTTTAATACCATATATTTTATGTTTCTATTACAGACTGGAAAGCTCATTCTAAAGCCACGGCCCAACATCCAGTGACCATCAACTAACAGCTTGGATATCAAATAATCTTGTTATTTTGCAATGTCTTTTGGTTTTAAGTAAATTTACTCCCCTTCTCTTTGGATAGATAACTTATTTGAGTCACTGTGCAATTATGCCAATTCATGAACTAAGCTGCTTTGTTTTTATGCTGAGTGGTTATTTTTAAATGTTTAATTTTTAATAAATATTTAAATGTGTTTTCTTTATTTGTATGTATTTTCCTTGCTTCATCTGACATGGGGGTTATTGTGATTAAAGTACTCTGATCATGAAGCTCACATGGTCGCGGATTTGTCCAGTACTATTTTTACATATAGTCTTATTTGTTTTTTTTTTTTTTTTTTTTTTTTCTTTACGGCACTTTGCGACACATCACTGCCCGTCATCGATTTACGGCAGCGATCTTCCACATGGCCTCCAACTCCAACCCGTACTAATTTGAGTTGTCAGAAAAAATATTCTCAAGATACATTGCATTGCTTCTAAAATGGGAAAGAGCAAAACCACCAAATTCAAACGTCCGCAGTTCAGCGCTGAGGGTTTACCAGTGAACGCAGTGAAAGATGAAGATGGGGACGAAAATTACGACGAGAGCTGTCCTGCTGCTGAGCTGTTGGAGAAAGTATGAACTAAATGCATTAACATGTACATTTGTTTGCCAAGCTGTAATGGTTGATTGTGATGTCCTCATTTTGAAGATCGTAAGCTATATTACACTTTTTGTGACCAAGAGGATCTAATCTCGACAACTTTATGGGTGAAACATGATGCAATGCCCTCAACGTAATGCCAACACCGTCCATACTGTCACTATTTATGAACTGATGTTTTATTCCATAAATTGTTTAGATACACTTCAAATTGGGAAAACATATTTTGAATGACGATCTGATGATATGAATGTATTCATATAGTTACAGAGCCCCAGCGCAGATGTGCGAGAGTTTGCATGTGCCAGCATTTCTCGCATAGTGCAGCAGAGCCACACTATACCAGGATTCCTGCAAAGGGATGCAGTGAGGCGCCTGGGCCCCATGCTGTTGGACAGCAGTGTTGCTGTCAGGGAAACCGCAACAGGAGCCCTGAGGTGGGATGATGATAGCCAAACAACTCGGGTCATGCACATGTACCTGTAACTAACATAACTCTTGTTTTGTCAGTGCGCTAGTAACCTAAAAGTTGTATGCATAAATAAAAACAAAACTGGAGTGATCACTTTCTTCTTGCCAACACTGGCTAGGTACACAAGAGCACACAAAGCATTATGAGATGTTGGAGAAACAAAATAAATTTGCACAGCCGTCAAAATAATTGGAACAGTGTTGGAGCAAAATTCATGAAATTAGTCACCCAAAATAAAGCTGTTGGTTACCCTTCAAGTCTTGTAATTTGGCATAAATTCTCATTATTTCAGTTTTTGAAAGATGGCATTTTATATATTTATTTATTTATTTAAGCCAAAGAACAAAAGTTGTACATTTCTGGACAATCATGTGTGGAACGATTCATGGTTCATATATTGTGGATATTTAGAAAAGATGTGACAGTATTTCTGGGTCTTTTTCACCTGGACAGGAATCTAAGTGCCTGTGGAGGCCAGGAGGTGTGTGAAGATATGGTGAAGCATGATGTCATGACTCCACTCACAGTTCTGCTGAGAGAGGTTAGACAGTAGTGCTTTTTGTGAATGTACATTACTCTATTTTCATCTGAATATGCTTTGTCAAGGTGACTTTACATATGTCAGTATAATGCATTTCCCATTGGTACCTTTTAAAAATGTATTTTGTGTTATGGGCATTTGTTTACCTAGTGCTGTTCTGGATTTGAGATTTCTGTTGTGCCAATGGAAGATAAGAGGAATCCAGTGGAGCATGTCGCTAATGAAGCTGTGAACCTGCTGTGGAATTTGTGGTATATATATATATATATATATATATAATTTTTTTTTTTTTTTTTTTTTTTTCATCATTAACATTGCAACACAAACATAATGTAAAATATTAACTTGCAATCCAAAATACACACTTAACAAAGATGTGAATCTGGTCACCATTGAATCTCCCAAAGTTCAGATAGGTGTGATTGACAGGTGGATTGGCCAGTTCTGGACATACACCAATGAGCTCCTTTATTTCAGTGTTGCAAGTTTCACAGTGTTGCAAGTTTCACTTGAAATAAAGGAGCTCATTCACTAATGTGAATGCACAGTTCTGTCTGTCATGCCTTAAGCAAGATTCAAAGGGACTGGTGACCAGATTCATATCTCTTTCTATTTCATACAGAGGTATATAATTTTGGACTTGCTCTGCAAGTAAAATTTAAAGTGAAAAGTATTTTCAAGAATCTTAGCTACCATATACCATAATAACATATCATTTAAATGTTAATAAATATTGTAATTTCTTTTGTCATCAGTGAAAGCAATATACAAGCTCTCTCCATTTTTAACAAAGCTGGTCTCCTGGATGTGGTTGTCCAATGTTTGGAGAAGTACCCACACAATGTAGAACTGGCCATATCTGCTGGTAGGTATTAAAGTAAAAGCCAAAGTAAAAATCTTGTAGGAAAA
Source organism: Periophthalmus modestus (assembly GCA_019594935.1). Lineage (NCBI taxonomy): Eukaryota > Metazoa > Chordata > Actinopteri > Gobiiformes > Gobiidae > Periophthalmus > Periophthalmus modestus. The sequence goes on from JAIEZT010001214.1 coordinate 26,607,954, forward strand.
AACAAACCTGAATTGTCACAAGTCTCACTGTTCCATTTATAACCCTTAACCTAGATTTTATGTATGTTTATACATCTTACCAATTACTTATCCTAAAACCTTTTGTGTTGGCCAGCTCACTGTTTACACACCGTGACCGAGGATAACCCAGAGCTGCTGTGTAGCGTAAACACTACTGTACTTGGGGCCCTGGAAAATGTGCTGTTGTCATCTCAGGAGAGCATGGCTCACACTCTCCTCAGAGCACTAGTTTCAGGTAATTGCGATATTTATATTCATTTTTTTATTCTAGTGTAGGTGCTGTACAGAGTCAGAAAGTTTAGGGGTTTTTTTGTTTTTTTTAGGGATCTTATGGAACATAAAAGGTAGCCTTCCTGCTGCTCACCAGGCCCAAATCCTCAACACTGTTGTAGCTACTTTGTCACAGTGTTTGGATATAGATGCTGGAGCCATGATCCCTACACTCAGACAGGCAGAGGAGGACCACTACCTGAACACAGGGGCTGGTGTGGAAAATGAAACCTCTAAAGATTTTCCTGTGGATGAGATGGGGGAAGAGGAACACGCACCAAATCCGAAGATAAACAGCAATGGCAAAGCTGTCAATATCGATTATGATGTCTCAGACTTATTGCCTGTAAGTGGGGATTCATTGTGGGGAGATTTTCTGTTGACTTATTGCAATTGTTTAACAGATATGTGCTACATTAGGGCTATAGTGACTTGGAGTGGTAAAACATTCTTGGCAGTTCCAGTGTAGCACTCCATACTTTCTTCTTTCTGCTGTTATGCACATACATCCCCATGCTGTTGAGGATTATTTTATCAACTAATAAAAAAATCGTTGGTCTAAGACACCACTGACAGATGTGTCGACTAAAAGACTATAGCCCTAGCCTATTGTCTTATTAGGAGTACTTTGATCTTGTAATTTTCACATTGCTGCAAAGACATTTCAGCAAACCAATACTAACTGTGTTATTGTTTATACCTAACAAATTAATTGGCTTAAGTTAACTAGTCCTGGCATGTTTGTGTATACTTTGTTAATGCTCAGACAATGTTACACAATTTTTATGGGAATGTAGATTGCAGTTTCACTAAAATGGTGATTTGTATGTAATTCTTGTCCAGAGGGTTAGAGAGGAGTTGAGGGAGGCGACGGCGTTATTGACAGCCCAGCAAACGTCTTTGGAGATCATTGTCAACATGTGTTGTTCTGATGGTAAGTATTGAAGGCACCATATTGAAATTGGAGAAATTATGCAAAATAATGATTCATGACATGGCAGTCCTAAATGGTTATGGCCATGTATTTAATGAGAACACATCTCAATTCATTAGTTTGAAAATGTAAAATCTATACATGTTATAGTTTAGTATTACTGTAAAAATAAAATAAAAAAAATCATTTGTAGTCTTTCAAGATGATCAGTTTCAGGCACAAATATTTGAACCTGTGTTGTGATGGAAATTTAAGCATATTCATTGTGTAAATGAAGAGACCCAGACCAGACATCAACATGTGTGAAGGCTCTTTCCCATCCTCCAGGAAAGCCTTTGTTGTCTTATCTGTGCTCAGGTGTAAAAGTTCATTACCGCATGAGAATGAAACCAAGTCACTGCTTTTAAAATGTATGGTATAAATACTCAGAGCTCTTTTGCTCAGGGGAGACTAAAGACCAGGGGTCTAGTAGAGAGACTCAGAAACTAGGGATGCCGGAAGGCTACCAGTCTGTGGCCAGGGCAGGTCCGGGCCCTGTCCTCACTGTATGTGCTGTAACAAAGAATAAACATTTTTTGTTTTTCAAAACTCACCAGGCTTCGCAAGTGGAGTTTTTTTTTTTTTTTTTTTTTATTTATTTATTTTTTTTTTTAGATCCTTCAGATGATGAATGGGAAGAGTCATCAAGCAGTGATGAGAGTGAGTTGGGGCCAGATAGCCTTTGTGATGGTGTGTCTAGCCTTATGTCTCCCTTGTGTTTATCTGCTGAAGTTCATGGAGCTTTAATTACACACTGCATTCCCAAAAAGGCAAATATCTTCTATCTATCATATATTGTACTCTTCTAAAAATGCATTGTCTGTTTTTTTTATGTGTTATGTTTTCTTCTCCTTAGGTGATCAAAAAGACTGAGTTCCCTAGCCCTGAAGCTATTAAGATATGCAACCTGAATCCTGCGTGGAAATGTCTAATTAAAAGGTAAAGATGTTAAAAACCTAAAATGAATGTGTTGATGCTCTAAGATCCAAAGCTTTTTCATGTTTTTTTAAGATTGGAGAGAATACAGACACGAGCTTTGACATGCCTTCATAGTATCCTTTCTACAATGGATGTGGAGTCTCTGGGAGGAGTAGCAGCTCTGCAAGAGGCAGCACTGCACCTCTCATCACTAGTTTTTGGAGAGTCAGGTGTTCAATAATTAGTCAGTGAATTTATTCATAGACTTATTGTGGATACTGAACTTGCATGTGTTATCTTTTTCAGAAATGCCAAATGATGCTGAATTTCTAGAAGCTGTAACTAGTGCTTTGAGATCGCTATTGCAGACCATTGCTTCCAAAAATATTCCACAGGTAAACTAGAAATGCTTTCATTTGTGCTTTTGTACCTGACTGAAGTTGTCATTTTACCTATAAGAAAAGTGAATATGGTGCTGTTTATTTGACTTGTTTACCACTATATACAATTATTCCCCTTTAATTTGCCCTACATTCATCACGTCTTTCAGTGTATGACACCCCAGCAACTCTTGAGTCTGAGTGAAGCAGCCAGCCGCTGCGATGTTGTCAGTGTGAGAGTCAATGCTGTTGCCATTCTGGGTATAACTGGTAGTATTTTGGCAAGGGAGAAAGGCACAGCAGAAACAATCCAGGTACAAACATGATTAACTTTTAATTTCAATGTGGTGGTGTTGACAAATCTCTCTTGCAGCTTATTGGAAATGCCTTGCTACAAATTGCCTCCAAAGATACTGACCTCGTTGTAAATGGAGAAGCTCTTGATGCTTTATTTGACGTTTTTGCGGATGGTGATGAGGCAGAGATGGCTGCCAAAAACATCCAGTTACTACCTGCACTCAAAGCACTTCAACCTGTATTTAAGGCCAAGGTAATATTCAAGTTCTTTTTGTTTTATCTTTAAATCATAACTAATCAGTCATGAATTGTGGGCTGAATAGTTAATATACAGTGGGGCAAAAAAGTATTTAGTCAGCCACCAATTGTGCAAGTTCTCCCACTTAATAAGATGAGAGAGGCCTGTAATTTTCATCATAGGTACACTTCAACTATGAGAGACAAAATGAGAAAAAAAATCCATTAACAAAATCACATTGTATGATTTTTAAAGAATTTCTTTGCAAATTATGGTGGAAAATAAGTATTTGGTCAATAACAAAAGTTAATCTCAATACGTTGTTATATACTCTTTGTTGGCAATGACAGGTCAAATGTTTTCTGCAAATCTCACCCACTGTTGGTGGTAGTTTGGCCGATTCCTCCATGCGGATCTCTTCTAGAGCAGTGATGTTCTGTCACTGGGCAACACGGACTTTCAAGTCCCTCCAAAGATTTTCTATGGGATTGAGATCTGGAGACTGGCTAGGCCACTCCAGGACCTTGAAATGCTTCTTACAAAGCCACTCCTTCATTGCCCGGGCGGTGTGTTTGGGATCATTGTCACCCAACCATGTTTCATCTTCAGTGCCCTTGCTGATGGAACGAGGTTTTCACTCAAAAAAATCTCATAATACACAGCCCCATTCATTCTTTCTTTTACACGGATCAGTCGTCCTGGTCCCTTTGCAGAAAAACAGACACAGAGCATGATGGTTCCACCCGCATGCTCCACAGTAAGTATGGTGTTCTGTGGATGCAACTCAGCACTTTTTCTCCTCCAAACCCAAGTTGAGTTTTTACCAAAAAGTTCTATTTTGGTTTCATCTGACCATATGACATTCTCCCAATTCTCTTCTGAATCATCCAAATGCTCTCTAGCAAAACTTCAGGCGGGCGTGGACGTGTACTGGCTTAAGCAGGGGGACACGTCTGGCACTGCAGGATTTGAGACCCTGGCAGCATAGTGTGTTACTGATGGTAGCCTTTGTTACTTTGGTCCCAGCTCTCTGTAGGTCATTCACTAGGTCCCCCCAATGTGGTTCTGGGATTTTTGCTCACTGTTCTTGTGATCATTTTGACCCCACGGGCCGAGATTGAGGAAGATTATCAATGGTCTTGTATGTCTTCCATTTTCTAATAATTGATCCCACAGTTGATTTCTTCACACCAAGCTGCTTAACTATTAGAGATTCAGTCTTCCCCACCTGGTGCAAGTCTAATATTTTGTTCCTGGTGTCCTTTGACAACTCTTTGGTCTTGGCCATAGTAGAGTTTAGAGTCTGGCAGTTTGAGGTTGTGATAACGAGTTCAAACAGGTGCCATTAATACAGGTAACTAGTGGAGGACAGAGGATCCTCTTAAAGAAGAAGTTACAGGTCTGTGAGAGCCAAAGAGTCTGTGCTTTTTTGTAGGATTTCTAATGAATTAATTGGTCAATTCCTCGATAAAATAAGTATTTGGTCACTTACTATGTGATTTCCTTCTTTCCCCCTATTCTGTTTCTCATAGTAGAAGTGTACCTATGATGAGGCATCTCTCATCTTTTTAAGTGGGAGAACTTGCACAATTGGTGGCTGACTAAATACTTCTTTGCCCCACTGTATGCATATCCTTTTCCACCGTATGCCATTTATGTCTGTATCAAACAATTTGGAAACATATTCAATGTATGCATTTTCTCCTTAGATTCGAAAAGAGGGGAGAGGAAAGTATGCCCCGCAGCAGCTTTGTGTGCTAGACAATGTGAAAACCAACTTGAGAAGATTCATCAGTTATTTAGAAAAAGTGGTGAAAAAATGATCTTCCAGAAGGCCGTCATAGGTCATATCTGTTAAATATGTACAAATTGGCCAATTATCCAATCAGGCATTAAAGGTATCCATCTAGACAATGGGTTAAAATCCAGAGGTCATTGTCATTTAATATACGCGTCTGAGTAGCTACAATTTATCCTCCCCTAAGGGGAGGTGAGCTAGATTAATTCTAGTTCTTCAGACCAGTACTTTCATAAGACATTGGCTTCGGTGGTAGCCAAAACTTCATAATTTCAAAGACTCTGCCCAGATGATTACTTTCAAACTTGAATATCATGGACGGCTCTTGAACAAATGAGGGATAACCTCAACAGACATGTTATCAGGATCTTATTTATTACCATGGCAGTAAAGCAAATATTGCTTTTTGCTTCTTCTAATTTACTCTGTTTCCTATCTGTACTGTATTTTGCAGTATATTTTGTTTTTAGATTTTTTCCATTTCTGTTTCAGATATCTTCTATAGGATACACATATTACTTTGTGTGACCACTTTGATACAAACTTAAAGTGCATTTGACAGTTTAAAGTGGAACTTAACACCTAAACTCCACCCACAGCCATAGTCCAAATGTGCTGTTAAACTGGGCAGTGTCTGAGGAGAGTGGGGGGTAGGAGGGGTGCAGCTTGACTTGCACTTCAAACTCTGCCCCAGCAGGTATGGTGTCATAGGTCTCTTGTGCTGCATTCATGTAATCTCAGAAACTTGGAAACTTAATCATTCAGCTAGGCAGTTCATGACTTGGAAAAGTTCATAAAAAACATTTACAAATGACAATAAGACTTTTTTTTCATAGGAAAGATTATTGTTGCGAGTTTGTGTGAGTAGGTGCAGGTAACTTAATGATAAATAAGACCTTTTTTGTTTCAGATTCATTAAATGTGTTAAATAGAAAGGTCAGTCTGATATGAAACAAAATCTTATAACAGGGTCCTGTCAATGTGATATAGACTTTGGAACTGAGAATCCAAGTCTTCTGTATGAGTTACAAAATTCAAATTCTGACCCAAGTTTGAAGATTCAACCTCCAACTCTGAAAAATGGAACCCAAGTTTCCAAGATCGTATGAATGCAGTATTAAAATGTACTGGCAGAGTTTAACCATTGTTGACAACATACACAGTTTTAGATCACAAAGCAGCAAATTAACCTAATTTGGACTACAACAGCAAAAAAAAAAAAAGGGCCATAGGAACTGTAGAGCGCTAAAGCGCTTTTGTTGCAAAAAAAAAAAAAGTTAATAGTCTTTTGTCACACTTATATTTCTTTGTGTCTTTGTTTGGTGATAATACATGTGGTTAATAGTTTTACCCCAATCAAGTGGCAGACTGGGAAGGAGAGCAAGTCAAAGAAATGATGAAAGATTAATGTTGCGTGCAGGAAATGTATTGCACTTGTGGATTTTTTTCCCACTATTTTTACTTTGTTAATACATTAATTATTATTGTAAGCCTCCAGCTAGAAAGAGCTGAGAACATTAGTTTTAGATTTGGGTTTTAGTGCAAATGACATGTTACACTACCAACTTGATTAAAACCTTGTAAAAATTTGATCACCTAATATTAATTGTAGTGAAGTTATTTTACTTTCTGGTGGGATATATATGGAACCATGATGTTAACGGCATGTATTATCCAAACTAAAACATGAAACATCTGTCATATGTACTTTTAAATAATGCAAAAGTTTCCATGGCATTTTCTAATTTTTCAAATATTAATGTCATGTTTTTTATTGAACTTAAAAGAGCCCTGCTATTAAACTTTATATTACGCTGAACTTAAAAATGCAGTGTGTATGTTAATCCTAGAGTAATAGTACATTTTTTGGTTATGTAACCAAAAACAGTTGTGAGTTGCGTAACAACTCTCCACCTCTTTCGCTCGTGTACGCGCATGCGCCGTCTGCCCATGCTTCACTCACACACTGAACCGCCATTGAGAGGAAAGGGTCAGAAAACAGTCCGACACTGCAGTCGCACATTTATCGTGTCCCAACTCTATAGTTCGACTTGCGCTGCTTTTTACGAAGAGTTCAAGCTGTAGTTTATTTTTTGTGGATGATTATAGTTGGCATCGGGCGTGTTGTTTCTGGCACAGACGTGTTTGAGCAGATTGTACAAGTAACGGGCAGCGGACAGCCTGCTAACATCGCTATAACGAGGCTTCTGCTAACGTTTGCTAACCTGGCTAGCGGCACGGAGCACACGGGCTGAGCGCTGCTCGGTGCTGGGCAGGGGGGGCAGTGTGCCTTTAGTGGCGTTTGATGGATCCGAGAATAGCCTGGTTCCAACCAGAACAGCGTGGACCAGCTAACAACCTGTGGATGCAAATTTGGGAGACGACACAAGGGCTTGGGTACCTGCATGTGAATACCAGCTTCACATCTGGGTCTCCAAACGGGGCGTCCGGAAACAGTTGCAGAAACTGGGCTCCTAATTCCAACAGCGGTATTCCAATGGAGGACGCAGAAATAACAGGGCAACAAGACTTCATACCACTAGAAAGCAACAGCAACCACAACCACCGTGCCTCGGGCAGGGGCGGTGTTGGTGGAGTAGGGCAGCTGGGAAGCGGAGTGCTATGGAGAGGGCTCACAGACGGACTTTCCAACAAAAGGAAAAGGGACAATAAAGCTAGCACTTTTGGATACAATTCCAGCCTCCTGCAGACTGGCAATGGCTGTAACACGGGAAGACCCACTGAATACACGGGCACGCCATGGAAAGTTCGAAACTACTCTGAAGGAATTGTAGGGTAAGTTCAATGGTGAGATTTGACGAAACTAACATTTAAGCCCATGAAATCCATGCAGCACCAAGTTTGGTAAGACTCACAAGTGTCAGTCTGTACATGCTATGTTGAGAGCATACCGCCGTCTGTCCACCTCCTTTCAAGTATCTCAAATCTAAAACCCCGAAGGCTAAAATGTCTTTTTAACATGCTCTGTTGAAACATGGAATGATTTCAGTGTTTACGTTGACAATAGTTTCCTGGCGGAACGGACACTCCCATTTTGAGTCATGTGCAGACAAGCCACAGTGAGTGAGCTCACTTTGGGTTGATCGACATTTATAATAATGTACAAGTTTCTATTTGGTTTAAAAGATTCATCTGTAGCAAGCTCTACATATGTTTACTTGTCCTATTAGACTACACTGTCTGCTTCTTTTCTGAACTAAGCACACAATTAAGAAGATAAAATCACTAATCACTAATCACTATCCTTTACAGATAGATCAGAGATTCTTTGCAATATTTTGCTTGAGTTACATGTTTGTGTTATCTGAACCCTGATAGCAACTTCTACTTGGCTGACAACTCCCCAGAAGTGTTACATCTGCTCATTATCCACAACCTGTTTATTTTACTGTGGAAGTATAATCCAGCAAATGAATTATGAAGACAGCAACAACTAAATGATCCATAGACAGACTTCTCGAAGTCAACCTCCCAACTCCCCGTTTGTCCATGGTCCTTCTATGGTCAATGAGTTGTAAATAATATGATAATTAAGGATTACTTTAGATACTATGTAAAAGCAAAAGTGTCTGTGGCTCAGAGTGCGTACTTCCACCACCTACAGTCAGCTAGTTCTAAACTCCCCTTAGTACAGTGCATAGTATTTTCTTCCTGGAGTAAGACACTTTACCCATATATTTGGCTTGTGGATAAAGAAACTGCATCCAACACTTTTTGAGGTTTATCTAAAAATACTAGAGCCACATATGTAAACAATATAACATCCTATCTAAAAAAATATATGAAATATATACATACATACATACATATACACACACGCGCATATATATATAAATATATATATGTTATATATAATGTTATATATATGTAATATATATATGTTATATATGTGTGTATATATATATATGTTATGTATATATATGTGTGTATATATGTTATATATACATATATATGTTATATATGTGTATATATATGTTATATATATATATATATATTATATATATATGTTATATATATATATTTATATATGTGTATATATATATATATGTTATATATATATATAATATTATATATATTATATATATATATATATATATATATATATATATATATATATATATATATATATATATATATTATATATATATATATATATATATATATATATATATATATATATATATATATATATATATATATATATATATATGTTATATATATATATATATATAATGTTATATATGTTTTGTGTCTGTATGTGTATACATACACACACACACATTATAGCCCAGAAACATCTCACCAGTTACTTCAATAGCCACAATTACTGCTATTCGTTGTTTTGCGCCTAGTTGACTGGGCTATGTTGTCAGTGCTTTTTTTTAAAGTGTAATGGTTAGTCAAAAAGCTTCAAGTTTGCCTAGTTAAATGCAGAAACCCTTTAATCTTCATTACATAATATGTAGTCTTCCAGAGCATGTGATGTATTATTTATTTAGTTAAGAAAAGGGGACAATGCGCATTAACGAACATGTAGACAACTGTAAATATGCCACATTATATCCTTGGGCTAATTTCGATCTTCAGACCCCTTGGCAGGTTGATGTTAGGTTACAGACAATAAAACACACACACAGTTTTACATAGACTATGTACATATGTCATGTTTGATGCTAGCATCAAACTCTCCTATGCCAGACTCTGCTGTTCTGTTCTCCTGTTGACCAGTTCTTAGTCAAATCATGGATTCCTGTACAGAGCCTCCAATCTTGTTCTTGGGACTGTAGGTGCTCTCCCTTCTTCTGAACAACACATGTGTTACTCTCCATAACCCATTCTTTCTATATGCAGAAATGTTAAGTTTGTCCCTTTTATTTGACCAATATTTTGTGAGAGAGTACTGTAGTTAAATTCCCATGTATTTAAACTATGACTTTAATGATGATGATGTAAGAGACACTAACCAGCTGGGGTAACTGATGATCATAATATAATCAAACTAAATAAGGACATTAAATGTATTGAATAGTTTCTGAGCTTTAAATTAGCATTAAATTATCTAAAGAGAAAATGTTACAAACCACAATAAAATTCTCGTTGGTAGTAAAGAGCTGTGCCTGACAAAGTGCTTTGCTGTCCAAATCAGGTGCAGCTTTGACCTACTGATCTTCCAGAACCAGTTTCTCAAGATTATATAACATTACTCTGATAGAGATAAGGGGGATTATCCCTTTAGTAAAGCGAATTGGTCGTGTGCTTTTTTGGCATTAGGGTGAGTTGTAATTTGATCGTGGGAAGTGGAGTAGGAGGTCTGATTTTCTTTGCTGCTCCCATTTGATGAGAGAGGAGTAACACATGGCCCATTTACTGAAAAACGAAACCCAGAGCAACTTGGCTGAAGATCTGTTTTGTTTTTACTTCTATCATTTGCACAAAATGGGATTATTGCAATAGTTAACCTTTGTTTTTTGTGTTTAAGTTAATGCTTTAAGAGAATAAATAAATAATAATAAAATAAATAAATAAATAAATAATTTTTACATTAATTATCATGGATTAACACAAATGAATCGCAAGGCCTGTTTTGACCAAAATATGCCCTGGTAAGCGAAACAGAAGCTTTTCTTGAAAATAGTAAGGTGCAGAATAGTGCTGATATCACATGGTTAAATTTGCACATAAAATCCATCACTCCTCACGTGGGCGAGCACAGATCATGCTACGGCTGATAGATGTTTACATACGCTACAAAACAAGCGTAAAATACCATGGAGATGCTGAGTTGAGCGCTGCGTGTGTGCGCCGTGAGGTTGCGTGTAAGCGCTATAACCAGTGAAATGGGCCGATATCTCCAATTCCTTCAGTACTACTACAAAATACTGGATCTTAGATCTGTCATCTGCAAATTACAATGAAGGGCTCCAACACCATTAAACTTGTTTGGTCTTGTAAGATACATTTACCTGGAACATGTGACTACACAGACTCATTATGTATTGTAATGTCTAGACTTAAGCCAGTGGTCCTTTCAAATAATTTTGCTTTGTAAAATCAGACTTGTAAAATAATTCAATTTGCAAAATAAGACCATTCTATGTTAATTTAACTAAGAAAAAAAATAGCTAAAATGCTTCAGATTTGAAAGTTTTATGTTTATCTCACCAAGTTGTGTTGTATACGAATCACAATATGGAAGATCACCTCAGACAAGCTCATAATAATCAATATTTATTGCCATTTTTCCCAGCCTTAATTGTGGGTGGACAGTCAACAGACTATTGTAGGTGTAACCTGTCCTCAGGGACAAATATGATGTTGGCCTTTTAAATGCTACAACCTTTTAAGTGACAATCACCGCTTCTAATATAATAAAATATAACAAGTATTTCTACACAATGAAATAATAACATTACTATTGTGAACATTGTCTGTCTGTTCTTGTCTTAAGAGGATTTGCGTTCTGTGAAAACCTTTTACTTTCAGTAGTTTTAATTAAATTAGAAAGCATGAAGGTCTGGAGATTATGTTTATGATGCTGGTGAATAATCAAGATGGTGCTCCTTTTCTTCACTTATTGGGTTTTAAACATAACTGTTGTCTTCTATGCAGGCTACATGAAGAGATAACAGACTTCTACAAATACATTTCCCCGCGGCCAGAAGAAGAGAAGATGAGACTGGAGGTGGTTGACAGAATTAAAGCAGTCATCCACAACCTGTGGCCCAGTGCTGAGGTACCCACTAATCTTAGATTCCACAAAAGAGTCACTTTCCATTAGTACACCAACAATGATGTGTTTGCCTCTTTACAATGTGCTAATTATCATCAAGTGTAGATTTTGTTTAGCAATACAGCAAAGCCCAGCTGCTAATGCCAACTCTCAGTGGTAGGTGGAGAAAAAGATTACAGAAGTGTCTATGCAATATTACTGTGCAGTGACAGCTACCAAAACTGTTCCAGGAACAGGGCAAGAAATGCTCCTAGGTGCGGACCGCTTGCGTAAAAGTGTGGGTTGGGTAGAGGCAGGGCAACTTGTGTCAAGTAGGTTTTAGAAGGTATTAGCTAGAGGAATCTGGTGGCCACTGGTGATTTTGCTTTGTTCTAGGGTGTAACTAAACACATTTTTGTATAATGAGAAATGCCCCAAGGTCCCTGCAAATAATGTACAAGAAATACAAGTAGAGCTGAACGGCCTGGTTGCACTATCTTGGTTTAAGAGGAGGGAAGTGCAGCAGCTTCACTGTTGTGGTTGCATTATGTCAATTCAAAATAAGATGTCCACATACTGTTTTTTTTGTCTAGAGTGATTTATGCTCTGCATAAATGCTCTCTGCATGCTCTGATAATTATCCCATGTGTTTTATGGCATAAAAAATACCCATACTGTGTGAGTAGGGGAATTACCAGCTGTCAGTAAGTTTTTTGAGTCACTGTAATAATCGTATCAATATCAACAAGTCTATCTCATCCACAATTTGCAATAGATGTTCATGTTATACAGTACTGTAAACTAATAGTTTAATTGATTTCAATATTGTTGTTTTATTTGTATTGTGTTTTACTCTTGTCAGGTACAAGTTTTTGGGAGCTTCAGCACTGGTCTTTATCTCCCAACAAGGTGAGCATCTTAAATTGCGAAGCACTTAACACACATGCATTCTTGTGGCTTTGTGTTCTTTCAAACATGCTTGTGGTTACTTTGAGATTAGTATTTCACAGTGTCTAACCTCAAATAATGTCTAATGTTTGGAAAACAAATGTAATTATTATAAAATGTAAAAAAACATTTCCAGTGAGCTATTCAGGCACTGGAGGTCCTACTGTCAGCAACAGTAATGAACAATGGGAAAATAAACAGTCCAATGCATTCCTGTGTACAAATATCAAGTGAAAATGTGTTTATCATTCACATGGCCTATTAGGCTAGTGGGCACTTAACACCTACTCACATTAATCTGCCCAAAGAGTTTGCATTTTTTTTGGGCATAGAGAGCGTTTCTTCCATTAGCCTGCCTGAACAAGTTATTCATGTAAATATGCAATGATAAGTTTGAGATGCAATAGTGAATTGTCACCTTAATCTTTTTTCTGTATTCTTAAAGAGACAATTTAACTTCTTCTTCCTACCAGTGATATAGACCTTGTTGTTTTTGGAAAATGGGAAACTCTCCCACTTTGGACACTGGAAGAGGCACTTCGGAGAATGAATGTTGCTGATGAGAACTCTATTAAAGTTTTGGACAAAGCCACTGTAAGTAAACAGAATGTATTTCTTCTACACATTTTATACTCTGTATGCATTTTTTTGAGACATGGGGGTATTCCCGCTAGCAAGTGAAAGCCTATTTTATTTCGACAATCCAGGCATAGAAAATCCATCAATGTGGCTAACTTGAGTGGGCACCCTGAACAATTTGAACAAATATTTTCTAACCATAAAATTGTATTTGTGTTTCACAAAAGAAAAAAATGTTCAGCAAAACCTAAAACAGCAGGAATATTTAAACAGTAAAGATTTAAAACAAGGTTTTGATATTTGGTATTTGGATTTTATGTCTTTATTACAAGAACTGTAACTGTATAATATGCCAGAGTTGGCCAAGAGGCTACTTTCCATCTGTAGTCCTTTGTCAGATGTACAGAAGGCACCCTGGATAATATTGCATTTCCCCTTTAGAATCATATTTACAAATGTATTTAAGTAATCTTAACATTTTGATCTAGCTATCACAGTTTTACACTTTCTATTCTAATATGCCTTAATCTTGATACATTAAAGTGTATTCAGATCCATTCACATTTTAAGAGAATGAACAACAACAAAATACATGAATTAATGTTTCATAAATGATTTTCTGGTTGGACATGAGCAGTGGATATTCTGTATGTAGGGGTAATTCCATAACTGTTGCCTAGCAACCACCATAATGTTAACAAAGGCTCAAACTTTGTCTAAATTACACAATAGTTAGGATTAGATTAAATTACAACACTGTTATTTTGTCAAGTCAATGTTTAAGCTGTCAGAAAAATATGTAGATAGGTATAACCACCTGCTACTTCCTGTATTTTTCTTCTCAACTTTTTCCACAAACTGTTGATAAATATTTACCACAGTTGCAATCCCACTAGACCAAGAAAGACATGCACACCAGTTGCTTCCTCCTCCTATTTGTTTGAGTCTATATAAAATTGAATTAAATTGAAAATTATACGAAAGTAGACAAATTAAACAATTGTCAATGTAAAAAAATGTGTAATCTGATTGAGGTTATTTTCAAATTAGCATATATATGTAAATATAATTGAATAGGATATAAGAATGAAAATGTTTTGAAGAAGATATATTGTGCTTTTTTTTTCGAGTATTTAGAATAAAACTAAAACATACATCAATCATTATTTTACATTTTGTTCACTGCAAAATGCAATATAATCTAAAAGGGCTAACTGGTCCAGGCACTTCATGTTCAACATTACAGAACTGATAAACCAGGTCTCTTCATAGTAACATTTCACCCTACATTCTGTTCTTTGTGTTGCAAAATTACTACATAGCATTTTTGATCCCTAAATGTATGACTCTGTCTAAATATCTTGAGTAATTGAAAGTAAATACAGAGCTCTGAGCAAAGATTTGTTTTCACCAACCGTCTAATTGCAATAAAAATAACTTGGCACTGTTGGACAATGTACTAAAAAAAACACCTGAGACTTTTGACGACCAACCACATACTACTTTTACTTCAAATGTCTTTGGCATTTGTGGGCTTCACATTAAATAGGCCTAAATTATCTAATAACGTGTGATGATCTCAAGCATGCACTTCAATTATCGTCAAACAATATTTAAATCTAGGGCTGCAGCTCTGGCTCAAAGGCCCTAAAATCACACTGCATGCATCAGCGTTTGGTGCAAAGAAGATTTGTGCTGCAAAAGGCGAGTGATTTACACGTTAACCCTATGTAAAGTTCTGCAGCATAAATGAAGCAAATTATGCAATGCGATTCTCGTGTTTTGAGTAGGAATCACGCTATTGTGCAGTCAGTGCTGTGAGGAAACAACCTCTGCTGTGGTTCCATGTGCTTTAGTTTCATTCAGTTTTAAGTAATTATAATAAATAAACAAATTATTGCAATATGATAGTTATTGCAGCTTCTTGGTAATTGAATTTCTCAATTTACTCTTAAAATTTAATTAAAAGAGCAATCAAATATTTGATTTAAATACAGCTGAAACAATTTAAAGTTAAAAAATATGCGTTGTGCTGTGGCTGTTGGTGTGTGTGGCCACTGACACACACACTGACATGTCTTTCCCTTGTGTCTGTCACTCTCTGGCAAATGGCAATACACATCCAAATTATGTGCTGATTTGATTGTCCAATTCTTGTATCGTATAAATATTTCCTTTTCAGCTTTATTTCAGCATGCACTGGGACAAGTTCCACAATGCTCATCGGCAAACTTTTTATGTAACTTCATATTCTGCAAATAAGTAACTATGCAAGGACGGGTGAGCGAACCCCTTCGCTTCTATGAACAGAATGAACAAAAACTTGCCGTTGTGTCCCTGGCCCCCTGTCTTTTAGTCGTGACCGATGCACGTCTTATGGTATGTACAGCGGCAGGTTAAACATCAGCCTTGAAAGAAATGTATGTGTTTAACAGACACTAGTTCATGAGTGGACGCTTAAGCTGGAGATGTAGTTAGTAGTTTTTGCCTTGGATTTCTGGGTAAGCCTGAACTTGTTTTTCATGGACTACCCCCATGACTTACATCAACAATTTCTTATAAAAATATATTTGTTATCACAGTCATCTCCTTTTAGTAATAATCAAATTTGTGTGTTTTAGGTACCCATTATCAAACTGACTGACTCCTTTACCGAGGTCAAGGTGGACATTAGCTTCAATGTTAAAAATGGGGTTAAAGCTGCGTGTCTTATAAAGGAATATAAAGAGGTTTGTACAATGAAATTTATGGCTTATCTAAATTCCACTTTGATAGCAGGGATGCCCCGATCCAGACAAAACTGCCCACTGGCTCAGAAAGTCTCAATGTTTCAGCTTTTATTTACCCAACCAGTAAATGGGCTTAGTACATCAATTCATGTACCTAATCAGGATATCGACTGAATCGATATTTGTAAGTCGATATTCAGTTTTGAAAATGTTTCAATATCTGTGCCAATATCCAACAGCAGTATCATATCGGAGCATCCCTATTTTATTGAGTGTAATTTAATTGTAATGTGTGAGAGTTTTGTGAAACAAGAGACTTGTATACCCTGTAATTTTTTTTTTCTCTAGAAATACCCTGTGCTGCCTTACTTGGTCCTGGTGCTGAAGCAGTTTCTGCTGCAGAGAGACCTTAATGAGGTTTTCACAGGAGGAATTGGCTCATACAGTCTGTTTCTCATGGCTGTAAGCTTCCTACAGGTCAGTAAACATGTTGAATATACAATCATCATTATAAATATTATTATTATATTAGGATTGTCCGAAAGCATGCTTAGTGATGTATAAATTAAATTTGAGATGATATTGATACCGTATTGCCAACAAGACCTCCAGGTCTTTCTGGAGGCTAAGGCTAAGAACCAGGGCTCATTCAGGCCATATGTTAAACCAAAGTATGTGCAATTATTTTATTGCTGTGTTATATCGAGTATTGAAATTGTTTTAATGAGATATTTATATTTTGACACTGAATACTTTGTGTTACAGCTTCACTATAGAGAAGATGTATGTAGTCCCAATATCAACATTGGTGTTTTGCTTATTGAGTTCTTTGAGCTCTATGGTCGCAATTTTAACTACCTGAAAACAGGCATCAGGATAACAGATGGAGGCTGCTATGTTGCCAAAGATGAGGTACAGAAGAACATGATGGATGGATACAGGCCCTCCATGCTCTACATTGAAGACCCTCTGCAGCCAGGTAGTAGAACAATCTTATGTAATTGATTAAATAAATTATATATTATAATGTCAACAATTCTCACAAGTACATTTTCACAATTTTAGACAATGATGTTGGGCGTAGCTCATATGGTGCTATGCAGGTCAAGCAGGCATTTGACTATGCATATGTGGTTCTCAGCCACGCTGTGTCACACATTGCCAAGTACTATCCAAATAATGAGACTGAGAGGTGAGTGCTTCAAGACAACATCTATCTTCTATATTTATACATGCACATTTAAATGAAATTATGAAAAATATTTAAAATGTATCATAAATATCCAGTGATTATGAATGTTACATAATGTGTCACATTTTCACTGTACTTTTGAAATTTAAAAGACTTTTCCATATATTTTCCACAGTATTCTTGGCAGAATAATCCGTGTTACTCAGGAAGTTGATGAGTACCGGGAATGGATAAGAAGCAATTGGGGAAACCAATGTAAAAATGAATTACCACTTAACAGTACGTTTATTTTTAATAAATCCCTGTACATGCCCGTCAGTGATTTTAAAGTCACTTTGTTTACAAGTGGTACCTTTTGTTTTTTTGTAGGAAATGATGTACTATCCCAACAACTTGATGAATGCAACAACAATGTTCCAAATGAGGAGGATGTTGTTCCTCACAGTAAACAGTCTTCCAACTCTTCTTCACCGTCTCCATCACTACGCTCCTCTCCCTCGTCCTCTCCTCTGTCACCCACATCCTCATCTAGCTCCAGTGATGCTGTAAGTTTTGCTAACTGCATACTAAACAAAAGGCGTAAAAGCCTAGTAATCCTTTTTTCCTTTATGCAGGACTCTGATGGCACACCATGTAAGACTGCTAAACAGCAGCCTTGTCGGAGCTTGGTGCCTCACAGAGAAAAGTCTGTCGGTGTAGCTAATCATCGAAACAGTCATAACACTACCACTTCGTCTACAAGCAACAAAAGTGGAAAGGCAAGTAACTTTTTACACAACGTGCATGGGTCAGTACGTCAGAAACCTATCTGTACTCTTTGTCTTACTCACAGGCCAGAGCGTCCCGTCTCCATCTTAAGAGTGGCCACCATAGTCAGAAAGGCTCCTCTGCCAGCACCAAAGCTCATGAGAGCAGCCGGCCACAGCACCAAGGCAGTAGCAAGAAGAGGAAAAATGTGAGAGACTCCACACAAGAAGACTTGTTTAGATAGGGGCCTCCTCTTGACTAAGTTACCAGTCTCCTTCAGGAGGTTGTTGAGTTTATTACAACCTGCCTTATTGTTGTCTGTTATGTTTTTGAGGAAGAAAGCAACAATTTAAAACTAAGTAAAAAAATAACATTTTATAAAGAGTATTTCTTCAAACTAAAATGAAATGGGGAAACTGAAGCTCATTTAGTCAGCGCCATGCCTCTTGCACCTCCTGCTGTTCAGCAAATGATGAACAAGGGTCTCTTTTCAACTCTGCAACCTGGAACTGTGAGCTTGTTTACAAAAAACAGGATCAAGGCTGACAAAAAGGCAAATGACCTTCAAAAAACTACTTTTTGAACAGAAACACTGACTACGATATTTTGACATAAAATGCAATCAGCACACTTGGGACAACTCGTGCATGATATTTTTTTCGATTGGTTTTTTTTTTTTCTTTTTTTCTGCAATGGTTTGTCAAAAAAGTTCAAATTTCCCCAAAACAAAATGTTTCATAAACTTTTTTACAAATTATAATATTGAGGAATGTGAAAACATGCTCATATTTTTTCCACAAAGGGGAAGCTCATTTCTTTGCCAACATAAATCATCAGCATCTTTTGCTAACTTCTGGTTGATTAGAATGGTTAGCAGCAAGTGTTTGACTGTTAATGCATTTTCTTTATATAGCACGGTACAATTTCTAAGCACAGACATAATGCTTTATAACTGGGCTCTGGTTTTGTAGCTGCACAGTGACTATTGCAAGTGACAAGGCAGCTGGGATTTTTTTTTTTTTTTTACCTGAAAATCCTCCTTATGTTGAACTGTTATAATTGGTGATCTCAGTGCATTTGTCATTTGGTCAAGATGACAGCATTTTAAGATATTACTAATGTGTGTGGCGTTTGAATGGTACATTACTGCCATAGTTAAAATATACATGCATTTTGTATATTTGTCACTTAAAAAGGTGCCCCCGCTGTAGTATCAAATTTTCATAATCATATTTGCACCTGGGAATACCTACCTCTGATTATAAATGTATTCGCCACATATTTTCATTAATTATAAGCAATACTTTAAAAAGAGACTATGACATACTGAGTAAAATGTCACTCAATCAAGATATTTTGCTCTGTGTTAGAAAGTGCATTTGATGCCCATGCTGTTGTCTGGCTATAATCTGCCAGTTTGCCCGCTGTAACAGTGCCCAATGTAATGGAGACCAGACTCCGAAAGAAAACACATGAAACATGTCGGCAAGATTTTACAATTCATCTGTAATTTACCTAAAAAATCATTTGTATTGTTGAATATATTTATTTTTTTAAGAATTATATGAACACTTGATATGTGTAATAACGGTAAACCGGTAAATCTTAAGTCCCGTTTGCTGGATTGCAAGGTCTGTTGTGGCAGGTATGCCAATATTGTTTTGTTTTTTTTGTTTTGTTTTGGGTTTGTTTTTGTTTTTTTTTGAGATTGTTGAGTGACCAAGTTACTTTTAAGTTTTAAGAGACCATTTTTTAAGTCAGTATCAAAGTATCTTGATGTGGCTGGTCTACTTTAAAGGAAGATTTTTAAATTATACAAAATGTCTATCATAGCAAGTCTCATTTGTCCAGCACCAGTAATCTGCAGTACAAAAACTAACCTGTAGATGGAGCCATTGGATCAGTCGACCTTTTAAACTGCTTAGATCAATGTTTTTACTTTCCTGATTTATATGCAGCGTGTAACACCGGTTTGTAATAGTGAGTTGGCAGATGGGGCTGCCGGTCACTTGAATGTCTGCCCTTTTTAAAGGCGAAAGCCTTTAGTTTAAACTGTTCAACTATACTCCGCATATCTTAGATTTATCTTCAGCCATTACAATTCATGCAATAAAATTGTGCAATGAAATGGTCTTTGTTTTTGTTTATTCAAATGATGTTTTGTAATGATTCTACAGCTCTAAACGTGTGTGGATTATTGTGTGAGTGGTAGGCACCCTGCTCATCCTGCTCTGTGGAGGAGGGGCGTCAGTGCGCGCGCTCAGGGCACGGTGTTTACAGACGGACGGCACACACCATGTTCTGAAGCTGGCTGCACCGACGGATCATTCACCAAGTATTCTCATCTGCTCACCTAAATCTTCAACGGGTAAGAGTGGGACGCAAGAAATTGTGATTTCTTTTGCGCCATGATTTATTTAGATGAACATCGGCGATATTACAGCCTAACTGCAGCCTCAGAAAAGGAAGCGGTTCTTTCACCAAAGTTTGACAATTTTTTTTAAAAATAATTTATTTTTTTGACTGAAATTGAACTGAACAATCTTACTGGTTTTGTGTGTTCTTGATTATCTTGTGCTTTATTTTATTTTATCCTCCACTGGTCAAAGCTTAAATGATATGGTGCGCTTGTCTGGGATCCGGGCAGGTTCCGCTGCTGTTAGACTCACATCTTTTTACAGTGTTGGCCAAGTGTGTATTCTTGACTGGCCAGTTAAATTGTGCGCCTGGTTTGTCACGGATTATGGTTATTTGGTTTTCCTCTTGGTCGAGTCATGCCTCTTGTTAAAAGCATCTATAGATGTCTATAGAGATTTTATGTTTAATGGCGCAACTTGTCTACATTTTCTCATTTTATAGGCCCAACAATCAAGTCATTTAAAGTCGGCTGCAGTTGCCTTTTCTCCAGGTTGATTGCACATGTACCACTTTTTATTCTTGAGGCCCACTAGTTGGCCGTTTACATCAGAGAATGTCTTGTTGTATCTTTCGTTTTCTCTAAATTGAAGTAGGCCTATACTGAAAGTCTATAACAGTTCAGTAGATGATGACGCCATCTGATGAACCTGTGAACTTAACAAGTATTTAGTGGTCCGAAACCGCAATGGTATTCCAAAGATGAAGCAAGCTACCCAATATAACAGCAAATTACATTCATTGCTTCAAAATTGTAAACCCTATTTAAAAAAATGTAAGGTTCTGCATGTTGTGTGTGCCCAGAGCAGTGTAAGGCCACCAACAAATTAAGCTTGGCCTTGCAATTCTGAACATATGGAGCTTACATAGCTGTACAGAATGGCAGATGACACTGAGTGTATAGGGGGTGTAATTTTTACAACTGGCCCACTAATCTCCTTGTACTTCTGCAAATGGATACATCATAGTGGTGTTAAAGCATCCCAAAGCCTTATTATGTATTTATTCTATATTTTCTGACATGTTGAAATTGTGGGTACATTTGGTAATGTTAATAAGCACTAACCTAAACAAATACAAGAAACACATACCCAGTGAGGAACTTACTGCATCATTGCTACATCGGGTGTTGTTTTTACAGAAGAGAGGAGGACAGGGGACATAAGTTAGGGTTAAACGCTTTATTATGGTCTTTGGTGCTTGTAATAATTAAAAGTCAAGTGTTTGCTTCCTTTATCAACCCACCCCCAAGTTCAAGTGAAGGCAGATTAGCATTACTAATAGTTTTTTCTGTTTTTCATGTTTTCATTATATGCTGTCTTTTCCCCTTCCCTTCTGTTTTTGCTACACCCATTCTGTTCGTTTGCAGTATTTCAGACATGACACAGTTGGCTTGTAACTACCAAACGTGTGCATTCAGCATATACTGTTGACTGACTGAGTGACAGTGACCTTGACAGGAAATCTGAGGAACCAACACAGGAAATGCACATGTTCCTCTTGTCATCTACAGAGAGTCTGCACATATTCTGTAAATATTTCATCCTCTTATGACCTGCTTCTGTTCAGATTTTAGTTTTGTTTTTTTGTCTTTTATGTCATTTATGTGATCTTATCTTTATTTGACAGTTCTTTCTTCTTAAACCCGTAAAAGGTGCACGTTGTAGGGTAACTTTTCTGGTGTTTGTTTCCATGGTGATATTCTTGTCTCCATGGAGATATTCCTTTTCATGTTGTTCAATTTCCATGGTATCGCATTAAGCTGATCTAACTTACATTTATTCATATAATAAAGTGTTTTAATTGCTCAACAATATCTAACAAGTATTCTGTGAGTGTGATCTGACCTCTAACTTGATCTAACGTGACCTGACCTCTAACTTGGCCAGGTGCTGTGACTCGATAGAAATGGATAAGTAAAATGCCAGACCATGGAGCATTCTGGACAAAGCACGCTCACTCCTGCCTGATGTGTATGCCTATGCTGACACAACAGTTTGAATTCTTACTTTAATCCTTGTTTTTGAAGTAGTTAATATCAGCTGGCATAGGTTTTAGTGTTGTCACAGAACTAAAAAATCAAACTGAATTTCGATACTAAGGATTAGATTCAATACTCAATACAGATTCCGATACTAGATGTGGTCTTATACTTGTTCTGATACAGCTCAAGATCATTCTAAACACATTCAGGAAAGGTTCATTTCTGTCCTGTGAATGTGACTTTTTTTAGTATCCATACCTGCTCAGATGAGTATCTCGTTTCAATACTAGTTTTAGTATTGATAAGCATCTGATTTTCTGATTTTAACTTATTTTGCCCCTTTTCTTTCAAAACACTGTAGTAGATTTTAGTGTCACAATACAAAAAATTCAAATTATGACCTCATTCCTGTTGCTATGCTATTTTGGATATAGTGATTCAGTTATTATTTGTTCAGTGCATCTCTTTGCTCAAAAACAGAAGATATCCACATCTCCTATCGGTCAGCCTCAGCTTGTTCTGAGTGAATGACACATGGATTTAACCAATCACAGTTAAATGTGAACTTTCCGAAACAGCACATGGCATCAGATGTTTACTTCCTATGCTCATCCCACGGACCATGACTATTTCATCTGTGATCCTCTAAACCTACATGTCAGAGATGTGAGAGGCTCTGTTCAAGGGCTTTTGTGGCTGAGGTCAACTGAGCAAAACTGTTGTTGTTTCTTGTGTAGTTAATGACACCAATAACCATAAATTGCATTCATTTCCTAAGCTTTCATTTAAAATCAAACAGGATCAAGATTTCACTGTCCTGTCATTGTGTTGTATAGGTGTATCAGTGCTAGAGAATAAAAGCACACCGGGCAGTATTTGTGTTGTAACTAGGGCTGCAACTAACAGTCACAGTAATTAATTTCATTAGTCAACTAGTGAAATGATTATTTGTATTGTACATTTAATTACATTTTAATCTAAAATGGTGAAATATGGTGGATTCTAGTTAGAGAACATTTCCAAATTAAATATATCATTGATAGGTTTTGATTTAATAATGCTACTGTCTTATTAAAGGTCTTTTGGGCATGTGTTTTAGAGTCTGTATAGTTCACATAACAATTATCCTGATTAGTTGCTGCAGCCTTTTGGCATATACTGAATATACTTTCTGTTGACATCCTAAGATCTGCTAAATCGTCCATAGCAGGTTAGTCATCTTACTTGTGCACTGAGTGAAGAATCACTTCTTCTGGGCTCCATCTGTGTGGCTGTTGTTAGAGAAATGCCTCCTTACCCTGTTGTTGTCTCATTTTTCCATTTCCTCTTCACCTCTCCTGCCCACGGTCTCATTTGAAAGCACTAATTACAATCTGCTCTCTGCTGCAAAACCGTAAGCATATGCTAGAATAAATATCTTATGTTAAACAAAAGATTCAGTTCCCTGTGTCATACATACAGTGGTGATGAGTTGTTAATGCATTATTCCCCACTAAGATTATAAGATGATATTTTAAAATTTGCTGCTTGGAGCCATCCAGATACAGCTGGTGTCAGTGACCTTGTTTGCATACAGGAGGTGTTGGAGACGTGTGTTGCTGGATGCGAAATGCCCTGTAGCCTCTGTGCGCATCCTGTGAATGCTCCAAATGTGGATAGGACTCTCATATGGGTGTCCTATACTGTGTTTCCCCTTTTCATTTCCAGTTGGATGTGCTTTCTGTGGTTCAAGAACATTACGCAATGTATACGAGAGGACCCTGTGTGGAAAAGTACCACTGAGACAAGTTTGCAAAGGTACTTACTGCAAGTATCATATGTAATAGAAACTGAAAAAAATACCAGTCCTCATCTTCTATTCAACTTGATGTCATATTTGATTAAGGTGGGAGATATTTAAATTGATGGAATTGCTGTATTGTTTTAGAATTATGCAAGTATAAAATGTCATAGATATGTATAATAAATATATTAAAAATAACACGAACCATGAAACGCCTACCCTTGCTATAGAATCATGTCACTCTACCCCTTGACTCAGTGTTTCGGGGTAGTTCTCTGTCTGCCCTGACTATGAAACAAGACATTTTTGTGTGAGTTTTTTGCAGTGGTTGCATTGTTTCCCCAATCTGCAGTGGTTGCAGTGTTGCTAGAGGAAATAAGTCATGGTTGCTAAGGAAGTAAGGAGACACAAATGACTGACATGGGGAATGGTTGACCTTCGGTTGAGAATCTAAGCATTATAAACGTGAAAATGCATTCTCAGAAATGATGATGGAAGTACAGTGGTGGAGAGTGTTCAAAGCGTAGGTGGAATAAAATTTAACTAGAGTGCGGACATTTTTGTCTGAGGTTCAGGAAGTTGTGTCTTTTTTAATGCAGCCAGCACACCTGGTGCTCAAATTCAAAATGTGCAGCTACTAATGCAGTTTCTGTGCTAAAGAGTGGAGTCTATCTGTAGCCATTCTAACTAAAGAAATTTAGATCAAAGTTTGTGGTGTCAACTGAAGTTACATGCAGAACAAAAACTTAAGTGTTCCTCTTTTTAATTCGAGCCAGTGTAGCAGCGTTTGTGTATGTGCTTTTTCTCTCTTGGTGCTGGGATAGACTAGTGCTTGAAGAGATCCATCAACATCCACTGTATGAGTCCAGTCTTTTGCAGCACCGTCTATTTAATATTGATGTTTATCACAGCTTTATCAAGTGCAGCTAAAAGTAACATTGTTCTAAATTAGGGCTGCACAATATACTGCAACAAATTACAAATCATAGTTTGAGTTGGTGCCGTTATTAAATCTCAAAGGCTGCTATTATTTAGAATAGATAACAGAATGTGCTCTGCAAAGAACAAAATATGCTGTCTTTTTATAGAAAGATTTTGTTGTACTTGTATTTTAGACCTCTACAAACATGTTCTGCAATGGAAAACATTTCAGTCTTCTCCCAAATGTTAATGCTCCTGGAACTGATCACAATGTGCACTCAGAATCCAACTTTTAAAACATCGACTTTTAAAACATATATCGCAAATCTAATCGCAATACTAAAAATCAGATTAAAAATTGTGCAGCCCTATTCCAAATCTGCCCAAGCATGGGTGTAACTCACAGGATGACAAGTTCAGACACATGTCCCTGTTTTAGAAGAATTACTGTCAAAGAGTCTGACTAATATTTAATTGGAAAATACCACACTGGGGTTCGAGCCATCTCAAGCCAGTTCATGCATAATCGCACAGAGCCTAAGACATGTGCAGAGCGAGGATGCCACTCTACCGCACAAACCCCAGAAATGGTGCTACGACCTCCTCACATTCCTGACCATGCGGTTGTGGAACACCGGTGCTTTCATACACATTCCTGGGCTTGCAGCAGTCTCTGTAAAATGTGTAGTACTGCTCTGGACAAGGCCTCTATTGATGGTCAAAGAAAACCCCCGCTGTAGTAAAGGGTTAAGCTACCATTTATTTTACCAGGAAGATGTAGCATAAAGAAAAAAAAAAAGTGTAACAGACAGCCTTGGAAGAATAGATGACATAGCAGCAACTAGGCGCAATAACATCTTAACCATTTATAGCTGAAGAAAATATAGATGGTAAGCCATAACACTGAAACTTTATATCACTGGGGAAAAACATGGAAAAAAAAACTTAAATTAGCAAAGACAAATATTCTAAATGTACAATATTGCAAAAAAAAAACAAAAAAAAACCCAAACACAAAACATGATCTATAATAAATAAATAGCAGAATGAAACACTTGTTATGTAGTTAGTTTTATAGCTTTAAGTATCTGCCAATACCAGTGCAAAGACTGAAAATGGATCCAAATCATTAAGTAGCTATTATTTATCTCTCAACTACAAAACAACTTTAGCAAAATAGATAGATATCTGTGAGGGATTACAAATACAGAACAACTAAAGTATAAATAAAAATTCAAACATTACAAGTCTTTCAGGGCCAACTAAGACCAGTAAAGAGTCATAATACATCAATTTATATGACCAACCAGGGTATCGACTGGACCAATATTTGGAAACCGATATCTGATCCAGCTAATTTTTCAGTATCGCCGCTGATCCGATACCAGTATCAGTGCATCCCCTCCATAATGAGTCAAAGAAATTATTTATGCAACAGTCTATAGCTCAAATCTTAATGTAGGTTAGAAAAAATAACTTAAAGAAAAGAAAAAGTACCCACAATGATTGTTTCCTCTGACATGAACGATAAGTCTATATAGTATTTATCTTGACACGCCTAGTAGCAACATACATTTCATTAAAGACTCCAAAGTAAAATGCAACATTCAAACAAACAAACTGTTCCTTCATATGCACAGTCATCTATAACTGTCAAGGTAATGAGGTCCCTGCTCAGCTGCGTCTGCGTCACGACCTCTGATCCTCTGCATAACTGTCATTTAAAAGCTTAGTACAATGCATTATGTCATACTGTCCTTACAGCCTGCACACTCAGGATTTTATTTAATGCACATATTTTGCTTGTGACGATACACTGATAATATAATGGTCAAAAGTCATATTCAGTTAAATGTAAATGCCATAGTATGGTTCATGCTATATTGGCCTCTACTACTAAACTATGCCTGTCAATAATTGAGAAATGGAGCAATCATTTTTGAGGGTCAATATGCAATTAATTAGAAATTTGAATGGCCGCTCTTATCAAATCACAAAGGCTGCCATTTTGATTTTTGAAGGAACAAAATTTCCTCCACAAACAACAAAATATCCTGTCTTGTTCAGCGTAAAAACTCCTAACCCTGTAGTTTCAATCTGTACAAACATGTTCTGAAATGGGATTTTTGCATTAATTTGTCAGTTCATATTTTAGTTGTTTTGTCAGTTGTCTTGAATACATTTAAATTGTGACCTTTGAACAGAATCCTATTATTAAAACAAAAATAAATAAATTGCAAATCTAATCCCAACCGCCATGCTTGTCAGAAAAATCACAGTTAAATATTTTCCTCAAATTATTCAGCTCTGGTGGGTAGTTTTTCTTTGTACTAGGGAACTTTTGTTATTTTTCTGTACTACAATCTGTATGAAGATTTGAGCTGTAGAGGGTTGAATAAGTAAGTCAGTAACTTTTATGACTCATAGATACAAACGAACTACTCAAGTGTTTCATATATTGTTTGCATCTGATTGTTTATTGACTGCAATGTATTGCACTTCTAAATGTAAATGTTATTGTGGCTGGCCTATATTAGACCGCTGTGCAGCTATTCAGAGCAGCTGTGGTGAGCACTGGATTCCAGGAGGTCAGTTCAACACAACAGCACTCTATAATTAGTTGTTGGTAGAAAAAGAGAACTTAGTGCACATATGGACTGTGAGGTATAGACCCAAAATGATGCTTATCGTGCAGCGGCCTTCTACACAAACACTGTTACAATGCTATTCATGATTATTCTATATATATTGTGAAACAGCTATAATTATAGCCTTTGAACATGGAGCTTTGAAAATCTCCATTTTATATGTAGGTTCTCTTGCACTTATTGACTGACAGAAGCAGGGTATGTCTACGTAATGCCCTGGGACCAATCATCCACACAAACAATGCTTGACTTAAAGTAACCAAAATTGTAACAGAAGTAAGGTTATGTTTTATTGAGCCATAGGTCATTAGGGACATTCAGAAGAGTGTATGTTTTTTGTTTTTTTTTATTATTTAAAAAGGACCTTGACCAAGTGACTTGACCCCTGAGCACTGCTGTCTTCAGCAGGGGATGTTCTGCAACCGTGTACTTTTCTTTATGATTTTTTTTTCTTCTTCTTTTCTTCACTTAACACTACCACTGGGTCTGTTTGTTATTTTACTCTGTTAAACTTGTATATGACACTGTCAGGAAAATCAGCCTTAAGCTTCATTATCAGATGTTGACCAGAACCTCCCTGTGTTCCGTGAAGAGCTCCCTCCTAATACTGACCAATACACATCTTAATGGGAGTTATTTTTATCAGTGACTAGGACTGTGTTTATTCCATCACAAGAATAATTTTAGTGTGTTATCTCAGTTTTGTGTCAAAGCCACAGGATGCAGGTTGGGCAGATGGGTGTGGTGAAGATGGTATCATAGACTACAAACATGACACTTCCCCTATCACAATTTAACCATTCATGATGTGGTGTAAGAGTGACTGCACCATCTCTCTTCTGTCTGTGCAGTGAAAGCAGGATTTTTATTTTGAATTTGCATGTAGAACAAAATGATTGCATAGACAGCATGGTGGTGCACTACTCAGCCCCCAGGTTTATTTCCTGGACTACAGTTATCCAATATTCTACTTCACAATTAATGGCAATCAAACAGGAATTCTGATTTGGTTCAAATTGCAAAGGCTGCATGCAGTTATTTAGATAATAGAATAGTCTCTGAAAACAATTAATTATCCTTTTTATTGAAAAAGCTAACCTTGTTCTTTTGACCTACAAACATGTTCTGAAAAGTGCATTTGATTCTTGTATTATTTTATCAGTTCATATTTCAATCTTGTCTGAAATGATAGTGCTCTAAAATATGCACTGTAGACTGAGTGGCTTCTGATTTAGAAACATGGCAAAATATGTAAGTTAATAAAGTGACATCAAGTGTTATTTGCATAATGACAGTTCAGTCTGTGTGAGCTCTGATTCTGTGTGCAAACTGAGGTAGTGCAATTAATTGATATTTAAATGAAATTCACTCAATAGGTACATAGCCAATCCTTTGTCAGTAAAATCATGTTGTTTGGAGAAATAGACTACTCTTTGTGTTAATTGCCAATGATTAAGTATTTATTGTTTGTTGAGGAAATTAAAATCGAAAACCATTTGTATTTGTTTCTAATCGGGTAAAATCATGATTATATTTAGTCATATTTCTGATCCCCATTGTAAATTGCACGTACAGTTAAAGCATGTAACAACTGTTCATAGCCTTGGTGGACCAGATGGCCCAGTAGGCAGCCTTGGTTTTATGGTAGCCTGGAAAATTACCATCATCAAACCAATGTGAGGCCTCCATCCGCTTGTGATCGTAGCTCTGCACTGTCTTTTCAGAGCAAACAGAGCAGGGATGACCCTCTGAGACGATCAGGTCTCTGCGGTGATGGTGATAGGGAGCGTAATTTGAATTCTGGATAGCGTTGTCAAAATATACCGGCATATTAATCAATACTAAAAACTTACATTACACATTCAATACATTTGAATCAATATGTGCCTAAGCAGGATAATTGGACATTTCCTGAATATTTTTGGAAAGGTCTGGATCTATATTGGAACTAGTGTAGGACCGCATAGTGTTTTTTATTATAATTGTAATTTCAAGCCTTCTTCCTTATATTGAAACCAAGATATCAAATTTTTGTTATTATATTGTGACAACATTGATTCTGGATAAGATTTCACTCCATCTGATACTGAAAAAATAAATACAAAAACAGAATTGAAGGTGAACAAAGTTCAACTGTGGTTTTACAAAGTATATTTACTGCTTTGGCCACAACAGTCTATTTTTTCTAAATTGACCCTTGTAGTTAGTAAACCTCTTTGTTCATCTTGGTCACAAGGCAAACGTGATCTATGTTTGGCACGTGAGAGCATGCAGTGTATGTGTGAGCTTGGTGAGTTGTATCCTCACCCGCACTTCCTTTATTTATTAAGCCGTCGCATCTGAAGCTCAGGCCTGAGACACTAGCATCCTGTTAATGTTGTTAGCTTTCAGCAGCTCCTTCTGGTGAATGCAGCTAATTCAATCCCAATAGATGTTACAGGAGGATGGGAAAAGACAGCCATCCTAATCAAATCAGGCCGGTGCATTGCTCTACATACATCATCTGTTTATGGACGAGGCTCTGTAACCCTAACCTACTCAGACTAACAGGCTAAGTGCCCTGCTCTCTTGTTGCTTTCAAATATGCTGACAAATTAAATTTTGAAGTTTAATTTGATGATTAGACAGAGAACATTATGGTCTAGACAATGTTTAAGGCTATGTGGAATTAATATTCCGTATGATGTCTTTAATCTAGCTACTGAAATTGTTATCCTATTACTCCAAACAGACAGAACTCACTGCCACTGTAACTAGTTTAAATATTTACAATAGCTTTCTTGGCAACACCAGCGATACTGAATAGCGTAATATTTTATTCTAGTATTCCAGAAAGAATACAAATGCATTATTTGTAACTGGAAATGTTAAATTCAAAAGTTATGCTTCCATTTAATTTGGTCTACAATGAAAGGTCTGCTATTTAACTGGTCTGCCACACTAAAATTTGCACCTTGAGGGCTAAAAACTAACCCTCTCCTTTGTGGTGGCTCCTTTTGTATTTCTAGTGTCTGGTCCCATTGAAGAGAAGTACAATAGGAGCAATAAAATCTAAAGTGACCTTTAGAAGGTTTAGATTTGGTCAATCTTTGCACAAGATTTCCATCCCACCAGTAAACCAGAAAAGAAACCGTCCATGCTCAAGTGATGTATGTAGAGTAATCAGATTTGTTATTTTATTTTAGGTATGGAATTTTTTTTTTTTCCCAGGCGGCATCTGTTACTGTAGCTGAAAACTGATAATTTGCTGATGTCAAAGTCAATTTTAAAATCTATGAAGTGCCCTTAAATTTAAATTAAGTTCCCAAATAAACATTTTACTTATATACGTATATTGTCATGTTGTATTGTACTTTTATGATCATTGTGTAAACATGCAGCCACTTCTTTAGTTTGCAAAATTATTTCCATTTGATATAGGAAAAATCTTTCCCCTAATATTGCAGAGAGTTTTTCTGGTACTGATAAATTGAAAAATCTCCCATATCATCAATACTAGTATTAGCACCCATACATTGTAAATCCCTATTTTATTTACCGGTACTTACTCTGGCACATAGTCTGTTATGTGGGGAGTGAATGGCATCAGGTACCTCTCTGGCAATAGTATCCATGAGGCAGAATATTCAGTTTTTAAGGAAGACACACAGCTCTGGTTGTGATTTTCATTTTACCACCTGCTAACTGTCTTATTGTCTCACTAAAGAGCCAATATTGACTTGATTTGATTAGACCCAAAAATCAGTATGTGTTTCAGTGTTTGCGGGCATTTCAAACACATTAAACAGCCAAATCTGTTTTAGAATTTGTCCTTATCTTTGGTAACATAATCTGAAATAGCCTGCCTGTCCACAGTATCTTTTGTTTGTCTAAAGCTCTGAGCTGAACACTGGCTGTATTTCTTAGCTCTTATTTCTCTTCAAACATGGTCTCCTGTTTTGTTTGACACCAGGACCTGTGCCTTTCTGTCTCTGCTGCGCACACACTGACGTCAGTCAGGTTTTGTGCTTCTCCTCCGGTGACGCCAGTTTACAAGGCTGCTGTGTGATTCCTTCAATTGCAGAGTTTTCATAAAAAAGGGCTGGCAGCCACTGTGGAGTTGTAGCTATTCACGTCTGTTCACTGAGAGACTGCTCTCCATGGAGGCGTACATCCCTGTGGTTAAAAGAAATACCACCAAGTGTCACAAGCAGGCTCTTTACTATGGTGACTTTAGCTGTAGAAGTAATGACCATCAGGGCATCTGCCAAATGTGTTGTTCTGAGTTGCATATGCTCTTAAGGGGCTCTCTTCTCTGTATGGATCTGGAGAGTCAGTTTCCTGCCTCCGTGTAATGACCTGACTTAGTGACTTTCATAAATCTACAACTGCATTCTTATTTTCTCTCATGTTTGCTTATTATATTGGAACATTGTCCATTTAGTCCTGGATTAAGCAAATCTTAAAAGCTGCTGGACAAAACACAAGTGATGTATGTTAACTGTTTCAACAGTTTTCAGCTTTTAACAGCTGTTTGATGGTCACCAGCGTGTTTGTGAAAAGTTGGAGATACATTTAGAAAGCAACCTCATAGTGATCGTTTTTTTTGTCCCGTGAAGACATCCTAGAAGAAATCGAAGTGTATCGATACTCACTGATTGCTCAAACACATGTATGCCAGTTGTATATAAGCTATAGGTGAATGCTAACTTTTTATGGACCAGACCATCAGCTTCTGTTGCCATGTAAGATACAAACAAAGCCCAGCACACTGAGGCAGCAGCATTAGCTTGTGCAGGAAATGAGCTTTCTATTGACAGCAGTGCAAAGTTCAGCTTTCTATTGAACTTGGAGCTACAGTCTCTCCATCCTTTTCATTAAATATTGATAACACTGAGAATGATTTGTTACAAGCTTATTTTAGGTCATATTATTTTAGATCATACATACACTTTCTCATTTTTTTATATAAAGTCAAAGTAAATGTTTTTGAGCCATGTTAGAATATATCTATTGTACTGTGCTTAAAGTACATTGTGTTAGGCTACCCATTTCACTGAAAATCTTAAGATATAGTTAAATATATGTTAAGAATTACATTTAACATTTTGCTCTAAAATGAGTGAATGTTGAAACAGTCAGATGAAATGTGTTTCTTGCGTGTTAATTGTCCCTCAATTTTGGATGGAATTTTATGTATTATGACATAGATAGAACCTAGTTTTACTTCCTGTCAGGCACATGCAGGGGGGGTGGCAAAAGGGCTCAAGCCCCTGCCCTTTTTGCCCATTGTTTTTTTGTTGTTTTTTTTAAAAATAAAAAACAGTAACTGCCTTGTTTTAAATGCCTACAAAGAGATACCTCTTTTTTATGCATGTTTTTTTTGCATGTCTGCATTCTCTGCGTGCCCTTTTTAAGTTTCAGCCCTGCTCTTCTGATGCTCTCTGTACAGTCTGGCTTCCTGTAAAATTTTCAGTAGAAAAACACAACACCTGTGCACTTTAAAATTGGTCACATTAATTCAAATGCAAACACTGTCAATTTGTGAGCATAAAGTCTATTAGATTGTGTTTGATTGGTAGAAGTGTTTTTGTTACCTTTTTTTTACAAGATTCTCATGTTCTATTAACCTAAAACTTTTTCTTCCCCACCCTGTGCCTTTGTCCAGGTGTCCATGTGACATGCTGAGGAGAGAGCGTCCCTTGTATTGCTGCTGAGTTCTCTTCTTGCCCGCTCCCAGTGGGATTTCTGTTGCTCTTTGTTGGTGCCCTGACGCCCTTTCCCGTCGCGCTCCCTCCTTGCCGTTTCCCTCCCCTTTCTTCAAGAGCCCTCCCTCGACCCCTGTTTCTCCAGCCCAGGGCTCATTACTCTAACCCACTGGATACTGTAGATGAAGCACAGCGGCCTGCCAGCACCAGCCACACTATAGCCCTGTCCAGAGAAGAGGAGAAAGTGGACAAGTTGCCGAAGAGACAATTCTTTCACAATGTCGGATCTAGAGGATAATTAAATTTCACAACATGACTTAACGAGGGGATCCTCTAAAATTTTGGACCAACTTTGTACTGTGCTGTGGTGTGAGATCTCTTTTACATCTACTATGCCTCTATAACGTATGATAGTGATGCCAGCCAAGGGAAAGTACCTGTTGAATGACCAGGAACTCAAAAATGAGGCACTGTACGGGAAATTCTCCTGCATCAGCCAATATCAGCCACTGGTGCTGCTACTGGGCCTCTCTATGCTCTCCTGTGCAAGCCTCCTCATTCTCTTCTTCGCCCTAGGCCTGGTAAGTCTGTAAACGCTGCTCTGCATTGTTGTTAGAGGTGGGTGATACGCCAAAAAATTCAGATGACGATTTCGATTTGGTCATGATTCACGCTTTCTTGATATCTTTTATACAGTTTTAAAGAGGTAACTAAAGCTTTATGATTGGATATGAACGTGCTGGAGTGGCCAACAGGAGTAGGTAGTGTGTTTATGACCATAGAGCTGCATTTAATGAATTTTAAAAAAGCAATCATGATAGGGTGATTTTAACAAAATAGCATGTTGTCACAGGGATGAGATCACAGTTCGATACATATTGCCCAGCCCTAATTATAGTTACTTGCAGATATTTTAGCCCAATGTATTAACTACAAGGGTAGAAGTTGTAGATTACACATTGAAAGCCCCGTCTCTACCGGACAAACAAGGATGCAGTTAATTACATTAGGGTGATCAAGAGAAGTTGTTCTGTGGAGAGCTGCAGAAATACAAAATCAATCTCTGCTCTGCTTATTGGATAAAATGAATAGGTTTCGTCCAGACGTGATGTAACTCGAAATTCATAAGAAGCATAACAAATCTGTGGATTCAGTCCTATAGTTAATGTTAGTTTTTTTTTTTTTGTTTGCTTGTTTTTTTCAATTAAATGTATGGATATTTCTTTCAACAACAGTGGCTAACCTGTAAAGTAGTATTAATTAAAAAGTTTGACCTAATCACATTTAATAACATGGACCCAATATATTTGAACACATATTGTATGAATATCAAAATGCAATATGAGCAACCCAACTACCTTTATTGGTAACAATTATTCGGTGAGTTCCATAACTAACTGAAACATATGAACTTCGTATGTGATTTGACAATTTTTTATCAGATGGATAGAAAATGGGCTCCACTGTTACTATTACTAAAATGTAACAAACAAAGGAAACATGGAGCAGTTGCCAAATCCTAAATGTACTCCTTAAAACAGCAGGAAGAGGCAGATACTCTATAGATTGAGTTGTATTGGCAGAGTGCTGTTGATTTTGGCTAGGTTGAAAGCAGGTTACCACCCAGTCCCGTGGTCTGATCGGCCATTTATGAACTGACAGCCTCTGTCTTAGCAGATTATGACTTTTTCCACAACCTTCCTGCTATTGTAATGTTACCTTATGGATACTAATAGGGCACCTTTTACATAGATTGCATTTAAAACTTATTTGAGCTCTATTAATTGTGATATTCAATTCTTTTAATATAGAACTGCTAGAAGGATTACATTTTTATTGCAGTTGCAGAACATGAAGCAGCCTTTTTATTGGCCCTCTAGCAGTGTCAGAAAGCCACTGTGGGCTTATATAACTCCACTCCTCTGTAGACCATCTAATGAAGAGCAGCTCTGAATAGGAAACTGGCTTTTTGATAAGTGCCACTCTCACCACCACCTGCCCCTACAGTTGATTGGGCACTAGTAAGGCAATAAACCACTGGTGCTTACCTGCTTCTATTTGGTTTGTTATTTTAAAGTTCATTGAGAGCATTCAGCATTGCATTTATTTTGTCCTCAATTATTCGCTTGGTAATTTCTAAATGTCTCAATGCCTGTTTAGTCAAGTAAAATCAAGCCACTTTGTTTCCTTTTTCTTGGTGTTTTTATTCCAAGAAAAAGGAAAGTAAGTGCTAACCTGCTGTTAACACTAACAGAGTGTTAGTGTAGTGTTAGGGGGAAACCTGAATAAGATCCTATTTATGTAAAAAAAATAGTTCTTTTTCAACACAGGTTTTGTTAAGACAACACGGAGAGCACAAAGTGTTTCACTTTAGAAGTGCCCTTTAGCAGTGCTGCCATGGTAACCAGAAAGCTCAACATACAATGCAGAGATGGCCTTCTCTGAGCGGGGATCTATAAACTCTGACTTTGTGGGACTGTCTCACTCTTTTGCTTTTAACCCTTTGTTATCTCCCATTGGCCCTGTTTTACCT
Source organism: Periophthalmus modestus (assembly GCA_019594935.1). Lineage (NCBI taxonomy): Eukaryota > Metazoa > Chordata > Actinopteri > Gobiiformes > Gobiidae > Periophthalmus > Periophthalmus modestus. The sequence continues at coordinate 26,643,745 of JAIEZT010001214.1, forward strand.
TTATCGTAAATCTCAAACATAGGCACAGCACTCAAAAACTGCAACTACAGTAGGTCTACACAAGATGTTCTTCCCCAACAAGGCATCTTAACCCATTTCGGCCCAGACAGGAGAATAAAAAAATGATAAATTTAAAAGACTTAAAACTACGGCATGATTATTATTATGCTTACTTATTGTTCAATATATGGTAGATGAAACAATATTTTGGGGGTCAGTATTGATCACAATTTCACTTTCTTTGCACTTGGGAAATTGTTGTTATTTGATATTTACAGTTACTTAAGTTATACTCCAGTTTTTCAGTGATAGTGTACATTTAGGAGTTAACCTGCTTTAGGGTTATTGTGCCTGTGGCATAGTAACTGTAGCATTTTCCGTATGATCCTTTATCATGATATTTTCTGCAACAATATATAGAACTAAATGTGTTACTGTGACAAGCCTACTCAAAACTACCTTTTAGTACAGTTAGTCCACTGACAAGACGTGGCTCATAAGAAGACCCCAGCTAGCCCCTGTGCAAAAGCCAGTCTATTGGAATCCACCTGTGATTTACAGCGTCAAATATACCCAAGACCAACAGTCAATGTGGCAGTAATAAAATGTGTTTATTGTTCTCTCTCCTGGCGCTGGTGTAGAGTGCAGAGAAACACTGTGCCTTTGTCAGCGTGGTGAGCTCCAGCTTGTGTGTGTTTCTGGCTGTCTTCGTGTGCGTGTGTACGGACGTGCTGTCGCAGAGATGGAGGCGGCTCTTGGGACTCATCATCTGGGCTACACACCTGTCCATGGGCTTCACCTTCATTTTCAGCGGACCCATCTTTCTGCCTTGGGATCAGGTAATGCCCTTTTGATTTGTGATGGAATACCTGTATTAAAGGCAATGTCCAAAGTCACTACCAATGTAATCATTTTCTCCACAAAGTTTATTTTAAAGTTCATCCTGCTCCTCTTCTTATGCAGTACGAAGCAATTAAAGGTGCACTTTGTAACTTTTCAGATAGAAGGTCTGCCTCTAGCTTGTGCCCATGGTGTTGGTCACCTGCTTGGTGAATCATCAACCAGAAACGGTTACATAGTGCACCTTAAGCTATTCAGTGCAAGATATATTTTCTTGTCCCAAAAGAGAACAATATAGGTCCTCCCTGTGTCTACTAGGGTAGGGTACTAGTTACTCTAGTTTCTTCCCACCATCTAAAGTTATGCGTGCCTACTCAGAATTGATGACTCTAAAGTCCCCTTGTAAATGAATGGTCATTTGTTCTTGTTGTCATGTGTCAGCCCCGCAACTAACTGGCCATTATACCCCACTTAAACCCCATAAATACTCAAGATAGTTTCCAAACATCTGTGTCCCCCTACAGGAATACATGAATACTTTCCTCATTAATTAAATGAACTGTATTTTCAGGTGCCTTTCTTTCTCTTCATCATCTTCACTGTGTACACAATGCTGCCATTCCAACTGTGGCATGCGGTACTCCTCAGCATTGCCTCCTCTATATCCCACATTTTAGTTGTTACTCTTCAACTCACAGTTTTCGGCAATCAAGCACCGCCTTATCTTCCCAACCAGGTGAAGCAAGTTACCATGAATTACTGTATTATGTGCTTTGAAAGACTGTGTTCATTTGGTCACATTTTGTTTCCCTGTTATTTTATAGCTGGTGTCAAATGCAGTGGTGTTTCTGTGTGGCAGTATAGTGGGGGCCTTTCATAAGTTCTTGATGGAGAAAACACTACGGCAAACGTTCCAGGACACACTGAGGAGTCTGAGCATGCGCATGAAGCTGGAGATAGAAAAGAGGCAACAGGTGAGTGCACTTTGGTCCAAAAATACTGCCTATTTCATGTGTTTTGAGATGTTTGTTCAAGTCATTAAGTATTATTTTCCTTTTTTATTTCCTTAAATTATGTGACTTTTTCTTTACATTACAAAAATGGGATATATTTTTTTTTACATTATTGAAGCTATCACTTCACATATGCGCACGGTTGGTGTGATGCTTTTGTGCATCACTCTTACTAAAAAGACAAGCTTGAGCAGTGTTAATTCCCTGTTTATTTCCATTCATTTCCATAAATTCTGGATAATTACCATTGAAATTTCCCTACTTTGAACATTAACAAAATTTTGCCACCCAATTGCTGTTGTGAAAGGTGGCATTTACATACTGTTCTACATGTGCATTGGTTACTGTATTTACTTAACTTGTAAATTTGTAATGATGAAATGTCAGTTCTGCATTTATTTTTGAATGGATGTTTACTTAATAAAGTCATGTATGTATTTCTTTATTATAGGAGGCCTATGGTTTATTGTAGTGAAATAAAATGTAATAAGAATAAGTATATGTCAGCAATAAATCATCTTAATTATAGGTGGGGCTTAAACATGACATTCTTATAGAGCTTTTAACTGATAACATCTGCTCATAATTTACATCAAAAACAAAAACATCCATCTTTGTGCGAGAGAAATGTTTTTTTAATCTTTGTGTTGGACAAACCTTAATCTGTACTATGTGTTTATTATACACGCTTTGTGAACTACAGATTGTCGTCAAAATGCTTTCTTGAGCGCTTGCTTAGACCTATGAAAGTTGTTTTGAAACATACTTGTAGAGATTAATGTCTAAAACAACATTTTTGTGTGTGTCATTTCTAATATACAATGTAAAATTTATTCAGCCAAATCTTAATGTAGATGGTTGTGTTTGTTACAGGAAAACCTATTGCAGTCTGTTCTGCCTGTCTACATCTCCATGAAGATGAAGCTGGCAATTATGGAGCGCTTACAAGACTGTAAAGATAAGGAGGAGCAACAGCGGCTGGTCAAAGATAACAACTTCCACAGCCTCTACGTGAAAAGACATGAGAACGTGAGGTATAAAATCAAATCCACAAATCTTATTATAACACAAATGATGTCACTTAATCCATTAAACATTTTAACAACATTATCATTTTTTATTACTTAAAGTAAATGTTTGGACTCCTGTTTACCCCACAGCAAAATATAAATGATGTAGTTAGAAGTAAAGTACTTGAGAAAATGAATATTTCTGTCCAAGTCTCTAAACAGTGAAGGTTATGTCTTATTATGTTTTCAGTGCTGTGACCCAGTTACAGCTCTTTGTTTTATAAGGCTTTCATTAATTTAGCTGGTGCTGACAGACAGTGGGTCAGCTTAAACTGAACTTTGGCAGATGGCTCAGCAGCTCATTTTGGCATATATACGGGAATAGGTTTTATAAGGATACGTGTTGTGCTTGTCAGGTACTTGCGTCTTAAACCGAGATTCAAAAGATTTTTTTTTTTTCAACTAATTTAGAAGGGTCTGCTTAGGGTTTTGATAATCACAGACCTATTGTTATGTTTGTGTACATTTAGTTCTGCACTTGCTGAACGACAGGTTGCATCTTTAACCGATCACTATAATTACGTTTGTCAGACAGGTCATTAGCTCCATTGTTTATCACCTGGCCGTTTTAGTCTGTTACTTATGTGCTAACACATCAGGCCAGTCAGTCCCTCTGCTGTTTGGTTGTCATCATTTGTACCCTACCAGTATTACCTCCTTTCTTTATATTTGGACAGAAATGTAGACTTAACTGAGATGACTGAGATGAGGATTCACTTGAAGATTGTGTCAAATTCAGAGCTATTCTTTAAATGAATAGCATTCACGCACACTGTTCATGAGTTGCAGTCTTTACATACTCATGCCTTGTGGAGGTTTGCCAACATTACAGCTGTCTTTTACACTGCACACAGAGGTGATTAGATCTTTCACACGCTGGTTATTAGAACCTTACTCTGGTGACTAATGAGAGTAAATTGACTGGTTATGGAGGCCATTGACAGTACATGCAAAAATTTATGAAATCATATTAATATAATTCTGTCTGTGGTTTTATTCCAATAATAAATTGATTCTCTCTTTACATTCAGCATTCTTTATGCAGACATTGTTGGCTTCACCCAACTGGCCAGTGAATGCTCTCCCAAAGAACTTGTCCTTATGCTTAATGAGCTGTTTGGAAAGTTTGACCAAATTGCAAAGGTTAGTCACCTATTTTTTGTTTCTACACAAGTTATACATTTAATTTGTTTTGGTGTATAATAACCATGTCCAGTGCTGACAAACTTAATGCTAATCTATTTATGCTTGTAGGAAAATGAGTGCATGCGAATCAAGATCCTTGGAGACTGTTATTACTGTGTGTCAGGGCTGCCAGTCTCTCTGCCTAAGCATGCAAAAAACTGTGTCAAAATGGGCCTTGACATGTGTGAGGCAATCAAGTAAGTGTCACTTTACAAACTCAAAGGCTGGTCAAACATGAGTGTATGTTGAAGTGTTGCTCTGAAGACAGGTGCGGGAGGCCACAGTTGTGGAAATCAACATGAGAGTGGGAGTTCACTCAGGAAATGTGCTGTGTGGTGTTATCGGCCTTCGTAAGTGGCAGTTTGATGTGTGGTCTCATGATGTTACTCTGGCCAATCACATGGAGTCTGGAGGTGTACCAGGGTATGTCAGTTCTCTTTAAAACATTTTGTTGTCATGCAATTAAATCATGTTTGGATAATCAACCTTAAGTGGAAAAGAACACTATCGTCATCATGATAGGTACTGATAATCATAGTGGTAATACTTTTCCATTTAGGCGTGTTCATATAACAGAGGCCACTCTGAAACACCTAAACAAGGCATATGAGGTGGAGGAAGGCAATGGCCATCTGAGGGACCCCTACCTCAAGGAGCTCAATGTCCGCACCTACCTAGTGATTGATCCACGAGTGAGTTCAATTTGGAAAACATTGAATGTCTTTGACATATAAATATTATTGCAGTAATATATATATATATATTTTTTGTTCAAGTCTAAGGACTCATCGATTAACGCACGCAGTGCACCTCGGGTGAATGACGGCATAAAAATGCGTGCATCCGTGCGCATGACACGTTATCTTGAATCATGGGGAGCAGTGAAACCATTTGCCCACCTTCAGACCCGAGAGGGTTTCATCTCTGACAACAATGTGAATGGAAAACCCCGCAAGGTAGATTAGAATTTCCATGTTTGTTTTCATAATGAACAATGTGAATAGAATAGATTGAGGAAAACAACATCCATCTCAGACATTGCTCAGGGCATTGTATTAACTATTGTTATCTTGCATTTGTAATGATTGAATATGTTTCCCCCACCTTTTAGGACATCCCTCTTCGATCGACTGTGGGTTCTGCAATCACTGATAGGTGAGAACAATGTGATCTAATCTGATTTGACTTCACATTATTCTCAATATATTTATAATGATTTATGGTTATTAGTTTGTTCTGTTCCATTGAAAAGACATATTATGTGTAGGTTATATAACAGTAATAATTAACTATTAAATTAAGATACAATAAAACTCATACTATAATATAGTTAGCATGAACGTTTGGCATGAATTTGATTTCTGAGCCAGTACCAAGTAGTTTGTGCTCCAACCTGTGGCCTACATTGCCAAAGACAGGAAGGCCATCTGGCACCAAAACTTGCAAATTCACTATGCCATTGGAGTGTTGTGTGACCATGCAAAGGAGCTGACAAGTGCAAGAATATTAAATTATGCATTGCTATTAACACCCTTGCCTATTGAAAACATTCCATATTCAACCAGAGCTTCCTAATAATACTTTATAAAGGCTTTTGCTCAATTTTGTTGTCTGTCTTATAGATGCAGATTGGTATTGACATAGTAATCTGGGTTGACCTTCAGAGTAGGTCATAATAATCATTATGTGCTAAGCGCAAACCGATCCTGTTCAGGAGCAGATGTTGAATACATGTATTGTACAGATGCGGATGTATGAGTTTAAGTTGCTGTTATTTCTGACCTGCCGTTTATTTCTGTGACCGAGTTTGTTTTGTCTCACTCTAACATCTGGATAGTTTTGATGAGTCTCTTGAAGAGCCGTTCACATTGCCTCCTCCTTCGTTCAGCAGCTATAAGTGAGTGGGGCCTTTGTGACATGCAAGGTCGATTTTCAAACCCACACTGCCTTGTGACCACATTGCTTTTTCCCTTGAAATTAAATATTCAAATTTAGATGACAATTATGATTTATTTTCATCTCCAAATTATATTTTTATTAGCCAAAAAGCAGTGTGAGAACGACTGGTAGTCTTTAAACTAACAGGGCTGGTCTAACCGTGATCATATGTCTAACGCGGTAACAACAGTAGAGGGCTGCTTCTTGTACTCATCATGGGACAGGCAGGCGTACGTTTGGGCTGGTGCATCTGTGAGTGTTTCCTTCCTGTCCAAGAAGGGGGTTTCCCGAGGCACAGCAGTGACACCTCAGACTCCATCTAACCCACCCTCCCTCTACACAGCTTTTTAACAGCCTGAAATCCTCTTTCTCTCTCCAACTAATGCTCAGTTGTATAAAAAGTAGCTGTCCTCGGTCACCTGCACTGCATGATTTGGTTTAGAATCTTCCCCCTCCTTTCATCTCTGTGCCAAGTACTTATTATCCTTTCTCATGCAGGATCAAATCCCAAAAGAGCAAATTTGATGAGGAACTCCACAATGAAATGACAACCACAATAGATGAGCTCAGCAGCAAGTAGGTGGATGTGTCTCAGCAATTGTTTAAATATCTCTTTGATTTAATGGCTAGTTGGAACAAGATGTACTGTATCTCCTCTTTCCCAGGCAGTGGTCCAAGTCAGAAGATACTGGCAGTTTAGCACTTTGGTTCCCCAAAAAAGACCTGGAGAAACAGGTTCGTAACACAGTAGCAGAAATATGCATTATAATAAAAAAAAATACTATTATTTATATGTTTCAGGAATAGGTGGTTAAGAATATATTTTCTTCACAGTATCGAGCCCTAGATTTGCCGATGTTTAAGCATTATGTTGGCTGTGCCACTTTCATCTTCATATGTATCTTCTTGATCCAGATACTAGTGACAAAAAAGTAAGTCTGTTTTGGTATTGTTTTTAAAAATCAAATCATAGTTTAACTTTATGAATCAATATATTGCATTGTTGTCTTCTAGTCCACAGAAGCTGGGCATTACATTTGGAGTGTTATTTTTGGTTCTACTCCTCGCCATGGCCATTTGTTTTGCAGGCAACCTTCAGGTTGGTACGAGACCTTCAATTTGGATTTAACATTTAAAAAGAGCCTGCATATCACTTGGAGGATATGCTATATTTTAAGTTGAACCAAGTATGAGAAATTGTTAAACAAATAAAGCTCTACTCTTAGTCTGCATTTATCTAAACATTTCAGCGATGTATTCAGTAAAGTATAGCTCAAAGGTAAAACAAATGTCATGGTTAATGTGATGGATTATATGGAGAACAGTAAAGTGACATCTGAATTTCACTTCACTAAATATGTAGACTGAAGCTGCGTCACATGACATTTTGGGTTGAGCGCGAACAGTCATGCTGACTCTTCAGTTCACACGACGTTGAAAATAACTCTCTGGAAAAGATTTCTTGGTGCTATTTATATCATTCAAATTATCGATATCATCTGCCTGTTAAGGATGTGTCACTATACATTTTGGTGTTTTACAGACTGTAAAAAGAACAGAATATAAGTTATCAAGTTGTGTACCTTTAGTGCTCATAACTTATGGGTTTGTGGGATGCAACCTGAGGCGCCAGGCATGTGCCAACCTCACAACCTCTATTTTGCTCATTATTCATCTTCTTGTCTAGCACCTGTTCTCAGAGAAGTTGACACACTGTCAGTGGCTTCCAGCTGTGTCAGAGGCAGTGGTTAAGCAGCCGTGTGTGCGCCTCCCTTTGGCCACAACTACTACTGCAGTCATCATTATAATGGCTGTGTTCAACCTGGTAAGTCTTAGTGTTGAAGGGTGGGGGAAGGTTTTCTATTTGTAGCTACACTTCATAGCTGCCATGCCACACTTTAAAGCAGTTTGTCCTTTGGTCACATGTGAGTCAAATATGTTTTACCTTCATTGCTTTGCCCAGACATGTGTGAGCGACTGTTCCAATGACATTCATGACATGACTCACACCAATGAGTCCCAACAGCAGGATTTAGAAGACCTTTACTACCTCCCTGTAAGTGAAAACTGCTTTACCTGCAGTAAAATGGTCCACTCTTTCTGAGCAGCTATATGGCTGAGGCTAATTGTGATTGTCTGCCTTCTTCTCTCCCTGTAGTACTCAGTACTCTGCTGCATATTGTCTTTGGTTGCATGTGGGGTATTTCTGAGAGTGAGCTTTGAGCTCAAAGTGCTTTTCTTGACCCTGGCTTCCATAATTTACTATGTCCTCATACTCACGGCAAACCAGGAGCACTTTGAGTTTTATGGAAATGCGTTGTTTAGTCAAGTTTCAGGAAACTGGAACTGCAGTGGGTAAGTCCTGTGATGTTCCTTATACCTTCAGTGATGTAGATCATTTTCAGTCAATATGTCTTTTGCTGAACAGCCAAGAAGAGTCTATTCTGAGATGTTTAGGGCTTGTGAAGCACCCAAAGGTGATGAGTTGCATTTACATCACTTTATTCCTGGTGACAATGCTCATCATTTCACAACAGGTAAGCACACAACCATTCTGATCCACTGGCACTTGGCATGAAAACTGTTATGCGATATCTGTCTGTTAGAACGAGGCATGTTTTCGTCAGGACTTCTTACTGAAGTACAAGAATCGCACAGAGCAGGATGAGATTGAGACCAGAGAAAACCTGAACCGTCTTCTCCTGGAGAATGTGCTTCCTGCACATGTGGCCTCACTGTTTGTTGGTGAAAACAAAAAGAATGAGGTGACTTTTCATATTTTCTATAAACAAATGTATATTGCCTGAACTGGACACTCTGAACTTGAGCAGGACTTCAGTATAGAGACAGTTTCATCTTAATGTGACAATAGGCCTTGAAAAATGCCACTATGTTATTATGTCTTTCTCTTATAATATCAAGGGACAAAATCTTTATTGTAGCTCTAAAGCAAACTAGATATGATAGCAATTTATTGCAATCACATGGTTGTAAATGTTATAGACAAATGTTATAATATTTAATAGAGGACCTATGTTTAGAGGGCTATATGTCCAAACTGCTTGCCTTTTCGTCAACAGGACTTGTACTACAAGTCTTACGACTGTGTATGTGTGATGTTCGCCTCAGTGCCAGATTTTAAAGAATTCTACACCGAATGTGACATCAACAAAGAAGGCCTGGAGTGTCTAAGGCTGCTCAATGAGATCATTGCCGACTTTGATGAGGTTTGCATTCTGTCTCTGTAGGTCACAATTTGAGCATTATACACCCTTAGCTTCTTTAATTCATCTTCTATGTCTGTAACACTACAGCTGCTGTCAAAGCCAAAGTTCAGTGGCGTTGAAAAAATCAAAACCATCGGGAGCACCTATATGGCAGCAGCAGGGCTCAGTGGCACACCTGGCCAGGAGAACAATCAGGTAAGGGGCTTCACTTTTACATACTCTACTTGTATTTGCCATAATACATTCACCTAAAAGTTTGAACTGATGCAACTATACTTTTTTAAATGTAGGACCCAGACAGACAAAACGCCCAGATAGGAATCATGGTGGAGTTTGCCATTGCTCTAATTGGCAAATTAGATGGCATAAACAGACATTCCTTCAACAACTTCAGATTGCGTGTGGGTATGTATCTACCGTTGCCCTGTAAGAGACTGGGTTTGGTTCATTAACAATTATCACATTTTATCACTGTTCAATGTAAACACTGAAACAGTTACCAAACTTTGATATAAAAGGAAGGACTAATCTGTGGAATCTGGAATTTAGCAGTGTTTTTTTTAAGAAACAGTGATGTAGGATCTGTATGCATTTCAGTGAAAAATGGTAGTATACAAAAGCAAATGTTTACATAACTTGATAGATTATTGCACATGGTAAAATCTTCTCTGCTGCGGATAAAGTCCTTGAGTTCACCAAAACTCCATTGCTGTACTCTTTTGAGTATACCGAACTGCCATTATTTTTTACAGGCATAAATCATGGTCCAGTCATAGCTGGGGTGATTGGAGCAAGAAAACCTCAGTATGATATCTGGGGCAATACAGTAAATGTGGCCAGTAGAATGGAGAGCACTGGGGAACTTGGAAAAATACAGGTACATATGATATAGGTTGTTCTACTATCTAAATATCCACAGTTCCAAGTACTATTTTAGCAATCTGGTTATTTTTTTATAGGTTACAGAAGAAACATCATCTGTGCTCGATAAATTGGGCTACTCATGTGAATGTCGAGGATTCATTAACGTTAAAGGCAAGGGGGAGTTAAAGACCTTTTTTGTTTGTACGGACATGAGCAAGCAACAGGGCATGGGTCTGAGCTGAGGCCAACGGAAAGACAGTGGGACTCATGTACTGAAGTCAAGAGTTTACACACCACAAAAGCACCACCAACGGATACCATGAAGTCTATGGAATTACTCAACTCGTATGATTTCTAATTCAACACTTTTATGTCACGTGAACAGTTACTTTTGGGAACCTTTTATGTTTATGTAAATGTAGAAAAACTAATGTTAAATCTATTTTGAAGGCCTAAGGTACTTTGAAAAAAACTAAGGATCCGGTTTGGGTCATACATTGAAAGACACACTTTGCAAATTGCTGTTACTGTGTAACAAGCAATGCATATGTGATAAAGATTGGCATTGCCACAATGTGCTTTCATACATTTCATATTAAGGTTATGAATTAACTAAGCAAGATTGCAATTATTTGGATTCCTCATGCATTTTACTTGCTGGCTCTGCTTAACATTCAAGGCTGCGTATATTATGAGCACAACATAGAGATTGTGTCTGTGCAGCTTGGCTGGATTAAAGACGATTTAAAAATTCAGTGAAAAGATGTGCTGCGTTAACAGGACACATACCAATCCATGTGCTGCATGAGTACCATCTGCTCGCTCTCGCTATGCCCAGATAAAGAATCTCTGTTAAATGTGAGTCCTGTCCATGGCTTTGCTGTGAAGGCTTTTGGTTACTTATCATTTCCTAAATCCTTATCTATTATATCATCTCATCTGAAAAATGTGGTTATTTGCCTTTTTGTGACCAAATGCAAGCTTGAATTTTGTGCAGAATGTAATAAATGTTTAGTCAGTCTAAACACTGATCTTTAACAAACAAATTTATATAAAATGTTTATTGTTTGAAATGCATACAAACATCACACAAAAAGAATGTTCATACAAAACTTAAGTTATTCAGTTTGGAAATGTGATTCATTTTACAGCTACAACTGGTGCCACATCTGGACATGTTGGAAGAGTCTCCATAGGTTCAGCCATTTGTTGAACTGAAAACATAGGTAGACATTTGATTAGCTTAGTTCTTAGATATTTGTATACTGAACAGTATTTGAACAAGCCATTTACCTGTAGAGAGATCTAGGAAATTCTCTGCCATTTCGAAGGGTAAGGAAATACCCATAGCTTTTCTAATGCCATGGAGACTGCATACATCACTAGGAGCCACCTGTCCTGTAAGCTTGGTCAAGTTGCCTGTTACTTTTTCAACTGCAAACAATAAAATAAAAAAATTCACAATTCATCTAATGCCGGTAAAATGTAAAAAATGTTCTATGGAAATCTGGAGACGGAGGTTATAAAATGGCAACACTGAACAGCATGCATGAATATGTATAGTTGAGAATCAGTTTTGTTTTGGGGGTTTTTCCCAGTGGGTAGAATTTAATTAGGGCCAAATATAAAAATGTTTTATATATAAAGAATTTATATTCAAAGATATTTAAGATCAAATTGTCTTAAACTGTTCCTTTTGAGTTGATGGACTAGTGTGGCCTCTGCCCAATTATTAATGCAAAATTGCATTTAAAAAAAATCTTCAGCACTCCCTTGCAAACCAGAAAACCCCACTTGAAGGGCCAAGTTTAGCCCGTGGGACGCATTTTGGGCACTCCTGGCAAGGGGTCTGCGACTGGCCCTGAGTACAAAGCTGGGCTCTTACCGAGCTCCAGCTCCTTGGTAGTTGGGGCCAAAAGGCAGATTGTATTAGGTGGCTGCTTAGTGCTTAGACGCTCCTTCTGGGCTTCTTGTAAGTCACGCAGTAGCTTTGTAGTTTCATCCAGTTTCTGCTGGATGTGAAGGACTTCTGTGACCAAGAGAAAGAGCAACACATTAGCACAAATCAGACACTTCCCAGTCTCCTCCTGGGAGTTGCATCACAAAACATGTATTCAGTACAAATCTTGAATATATTAGAACAATTATCATTGCAAAGACAAAGAACAGATAGTAAATACTGAATGACCAGGCAGGGAACATATTGGCTGAAACAGGTGGCCTTTGTCACACCATTACCTTCAGAGCATTCCTCATCAGTCAAGTTCTCAATTTTTGGGGCTTCAGATTCCGTCACCTGTCAAACAGGGAAAATATTCAGTGCCATGACTCATCTTAGCCATTTATATTTGCTCTTTAGTCACTCCACTAGTCAAATCTAACAAAGAAAAGATGTGATACATGAGAAGGGGATGAGAGCAAAGTGCAGCCACAAGCACCAGGGTGCACACACAGAGGTTTGCTGTGTGCCTGACGAAGGCTATACTCCCATTTCCTCCGCTGCTCTGAGGGCCAATTGAGGCACACAGCAAGCGAGCACAGAAAGAAAATAGAGGCCTCCCCAACTTCCAATTGCAGCTCTGAATGACTAACACTGTTTTGAAGGGAACCGTTTTTTCCATCACTCACTGGGTCACTGCTAACTAGCAATTATGTTGGCACAGCTGGATGATGCAGCAACCATCTGTGAACACTATATATAATGATAATGCCAAGTTTTCATTTTTCCACCTAGTGTAGGAGGTTTTGAAAAAGGATAAAACAATTTGTTGTGGTAAATAATACTTTAACAAGTGGTTCCCACAAGAATGGATTGACATTTCAGTACGCCAATTTCATCCCTCACCTCCATGCCATCTTTGTCATCTGCTTCAGTATTTGTTGGTTCTTCCACAGGCTAAAAAGACAAAATACAGCAAAAAGTATAATTCCTTTCTGGTTAAAAAAAGCACTAAAATATGATAACATTTACCTGTTCCTGTCCCGTCTCCTTCAAGATTTTGGAATGCTCTCCATTTGTCATTGCATCCAATATGTTGTCAGCCATTTTATATACATATTCATCAGATTTAGCAAGGAACTCTGATAGACTGTATGTGCATGCAAGAAAGAAGGAAAAATCACTATTGTTTTATGTGAATTAGAAGGAAAAATACAGAAGAACTACTTTGTTAAAGTAATACAATGAGAAGTCAGTAAACACAATGAAGCCACCACTGCACCTCCTACACGCTGTCACAAAGACACAGCAAACTATAATAGTACCTTTTACTTATACTCACACTAAGCTCAAAGTCACTAATATGTGGAAACAAAAAATCATGGCATTTGAATGATCATGCACCCAGGACACGAAACATCTGTCTGTCTAGTCCATCACACAACATCTGGCAGGAAATCATTGTGGAATGTCTTAAATGACGTCTAAGGCGAGTGCCATAGTGGTCACATACCTGTCTGAGCCCTGCAGACTGGACTCCTCTCCATAGAAGGAGTAGATGAGGTCAGAATCGTCTTTACTGATGTTAGCAAAACTGGAGTCATACGTGGGCGCAAAGGAGGTAAATGGCCCATAGTTCATGTAGGACACTGAAAATGCATTATCACAGGTCATTAGCACATTTTATCTGTAATTACTGTGTAAGGAAATGCAGCAACCTGGAGTGATTCTATTTCTTTTGTCCTCTCTGAATCCCTGCAGACAGTTGACACCACTTTGTAACCGGTTGGACATCATGCCCAGCTTGATAGGGCAGTAACCTACATCTTTAAAAACAAAAATAAAGAACATCTGTGTTAAACATTGTCTATTTTCCTCAATGTTTTAGAGAAAAGGACCCCTTACCACCCACTGCTGGATCAGCAGGGTTGAGAATAGCCAGAGTAGTGGAACCATCAGTCTTTTGACGAGCAAGCTCCAACTACAGAAGAAATATGATACATGTCTGACTTCTGATTGAATTAAATGATATTCTTAATCTTTCCATGATGACTGAACCGATACATGATTTCAAATAAATAAACATCACACTAAAAAAGATTATGCTAGGATTTTAGTCTCCTCTTGAGCTCATTAATAATTCAATTCTAATAATACAGACGCCTACTTTTTTCTTGTATTTTCTTGTAACTAGTCATGCATTGTTTGGACCAGATATAGTAACACAATTTGGGCTGCTTGGATTCTGATAAAAAGTTAAGATTTAGAAAATGCTTTGTGAAGTGATATTAGTATAAAAAGTTTGAGTATCACTGATCTGGGTGTAGTACTGATATGGTGAACTTTGAACTTTGTTAAACTTTTCTTTCTCACGTCATTATGGAAATCGGATCTTCAAGGCTTTGCTTTCATTATTTCTGCTTATGTATATCTAGTTGCATAACATTTTTGCTCTGCACTTAGAGGGAAAAGGACAAATTAATAAAGCAAGATAGTGGCTTACATCACATTGCAGCACTCGGTTTGAGAGCTTTCCGCCAGATTCTTCAATGACCTTGCGAATTTCCTCTAGCTCTTTCTCTGCCTTTGCTGGGTCCTCTTTTGAGTCTTTGTCGTGTCTACAGTGAAAACATATTTAAAGAGAAGAGAAAAACAATGCTGATAATCACTGAGCTGCTAACTACTATAGGAAAAGACATAACGCCTACGCATGACTTCAATTCTTCTAAGAAACTACCTGTAAGCATTTCACTGACGTCAGTAAGCACAATTCAACATGTGAACCCATGTTTCTCGTTAATAGAGACACAAGGTTGAAGACTATTGAATACAAAAGCAGAGAGGAGAGGCATCTCTAGGTCATTTCTCTTTTTTATGTCCTGATTTTGGTTATATCACCAGGAAACGGCACAGCAGTTAGAAGGGTGCATCGTGAGAGCAGCAAACAAGACCCAGCACGCTCATAGACATTCCTTACATTCTAAAGCGTCTTGGAAAAAAAGTGGTTGTGCTGAATCAGTGAACATAGTAAATCTACTTTTTACGTCATTTAATCTTCTGTCATTACCGACTTCGATATGTAAAATTTAAAGTCAAAGTTTACTGCTTTGACCCTTAGGTATAATTCATATTTTAAGCTACAGTTATTTCAGTAGGAAATGTATAAATACATAGAAAGCAAAAATGTATAACCCTGTTTTATATTAAATCTTTGAAACTCAAAAAAGTCAACACCCATGGTAAGTGAATTCTGTGTTATAATAAACAACCTGGGAGTGCTTGGAGCCTGGGAGCTCTCGCTGCTGTCTGTGGTCATGGCTCCCTCTCTGCTCGGGTCCAGTCCTGTGGGCTCATCACACTTCCCTGACTGTTTGGCAGCAGGGTCAAGACCAGACATGAACTCAATGCTTTGCTTCAGGCTCTGCAGTCGCTCCTGTAGAAAACCAAAACAATTTATTTTTACTCCAAGCTCCTAAAAGCTACATGTCAAAAGGCTTCGTGGAGTGAAAATAACAGGTTAGTCTTCCACTAGCACTGTGCAGCATGAGACAATGCTTTAAAGCTGATGTGAAGATCTCTACTGCCACTCTATGGTCTTATGTGGATAATGCAACATTGTTGGTAAATTTAAACAATATACAATGATTACATAGTCCTGACACAAAAGGCAGGTTACATTTTTACAAAGTGAAAAATGTAAAAAAAAAAAACCTTGACTACGCCTCTATGGTGTTAGAAATAGAGCATTAACAATTTATAGTAAACATAAAATTTCTTAGTCCACTATTTTTTTTTATAACATTTGTGGGATATTTGGATGCTGTAGTACTGACTGCCAAGATACAGTGTAAACTTCTATTGCCATTTTGTTTTTGGCTAGTAGGTGATAAATTTCTTTTTTGAAAAATCTGCTGCCTACACATTAACCATAACCTTTTCCGTTTCCTGATGTAAAATGTTTCTAAACTTCATTACTTTGAATGACCAATCACAGCAGATTGTCCCTCTGGACCCAACTCTGTAGCATTAATCAAATATAATCAGTTATTTTTTACTTGACTTAGGATCTTCATTCCAGAGTATAGCAGCTTTCGCGCAGCTCTGTGGTAAATTGTCTCAGGCTTGTTGTAAACCATGGCATTTTCACACATGGTCTTGAAATCCACCTATAAAAAAGGAATCGTATTCAGCACATCCAGCAAACAGTCTGAAATGGCTCCAGTGTCTAGTACTAGTAAATACCTTGAGTTCGTCCAGTGATTGGTACTGCTCTTTCTTTACTTTGTCCTTCATTGTGCTGAAATCCATAGGCCGCTTGATAATAGTTGAGTATCCAGGTGCAATAAGGTCTGTGACAGGAAATGAGAAAAATGCACTGGGGTCTTTCCTAGAAAACATGCACACAATAAGAAGTCTCATCCCACTTAATTCCTCTTTAATATTGACAACATGGAAAAAACAAAATACCTTTGAAGCTGTCTGAGAAGTTGATTCAAGGCTTCCTGTAGAGGAGTCTGCTCTTTCTCAGCTACAGTAAAGTGAAATATGAAGTGAAAACAGTTTTTAGTGTTTCTTACAGGATTATATTGACACTTTGGTGGAACAAGTAATCCGTCTTTGAATATTTTTTTATGTATAAATGCTTATTGCGTCCAATGATGGAAAAAGCACTGATTACAGATTAGATGCTTGTTGTATTTATGGCAATACAAAAAGCATAAAGTAACATTTTTGTTCCGCTTGTTTTTTAGACTATAGGAGGCCACCATTGTCTCCTATATTAATGGGAAACAAGTTGAACTTAATGTGTATCTTACCTTCTAGTTTATCCAGTTCGGAGCGTATTGGAGTTCTGCATTGTTCTGAGTCTTCATCTCCTTCTCCATCATGTACTTTTTTCTTCTTTGCCATCTGACACAAAATATGCTATTAATACGCTTCAACATCAGTGAGAAAAATAGACACAATTTTTCACAGTCATGGTGTACCTTTTTCTTGCCCTTATCTTCTGGTGAACCTAAGCCCCTGTCTTTGTCCTTCTTCTTTTTCTTCTTCTTATCCTTGTTGGGCTTGTCGTTGTCAGTGGACTGATCATCGTAGAAAGTGTCCCGACTCGAGCTTCCAGTGGTGACTTCATTGCCAGACACCTTCAGGACTAGTTTGAGCGGCCTTTCATTGAACTCTGTGGACAATAACAAAGAATCAGTACTGTATACCTAAAACAAATGTGCTGGAAACAATGCTAACGATAGAAGCTAACACTAACACAGCCCCACAGTCAGACTAAAATAACTCTTACGAGCTATCAAGCTAGACATGCAAAATCTACATTAGAAAATTACATTCCCTAAACGTGTGTATGCTTTACTGGTCACTGGTGGATGTGTTATACCAGTGTTACGGTCCGTGGTGATGCTACAGACGTGTATTTTCGCAAATGGTGTGAAAATACACAACCTCTACAGATCTAAACGCCGCCCAATGTAATGATGTAATTATTGCTTTACCTTCATGAGCGTGTTTGTCAGATTTGTGCTTTTTGTGCTTCTTTCCCATTGTTTGTATTTTGATCCCCGGCGAATGGTCTTTCGGAAAGTCAGGCGGAAACACTAACGTGAAAATTATTTTTTGGGGTTTTTTTTTTGTTTGTTTTTTTGTTATAGCGCCATCTTTTGGTGAGGAGGATTCATGCGCCGTTTTCTGTTTACCACTAGTCGGAAGCAAAATCTTAGAAATAGTTGCAAATCTTCGTTGCTTAGTATGATTGTATTATAGAAGGTGCGGTGTCAATTAAATTAAATACATTTTGTTTTCAGGAGGCCACGTGGTTTTAATTAATAGACTGCAAATAGGAAATTGTCATCGCATGGACAGAATAGATGGACATATCCACTCAAAGGACAAAAGAGACTCCTTTAATAACTTGTAACATGAGCACTGAAGGCTCTATTGAACAACACAGTTGTTTCAGTTGATGTCAAATGGGTGATGTTTTTGTAATCTCCAAATTTTGCTTTGCATTTTGGATCTATACAGCCTAAAAGAAAGATGTGAAAAAGTGTGTTAAATTTCATGAATACATGGCATTATCGGACAGTTAGGCTGCTATTAGAGGCCTAAAAGGGAGGCCTGCTGTTTGAAAAGGAGGCAGGTTTGTGTTGCTTTTTGTATGTTCTTGTAACTGTTTGGCCTGATCTTGCTGCCTGTTCATCCAGTCTGCAAGTTTTCATGTAAATATGGATTTACAAATGAAGCCCTGAAGCTATAATATTTGTGTGACAATACCATGCTCAGCAACACTTTGCTTGTAATTTACAAAAGTTGTAGACTTTGACTAACATTTAGGTTCAACGGCACATTGAATAGGCCTCTCTGTTAAGGACTGTGCCAGCTGAAGTCCAGATGCGGCCCATGGGCTCCCAGCCCCAACCAACAGTTGTGCCTCCAAAGTAGATTAAAGCAGATAATTTAGTCCTTGCACCAAACATGCTTAACAAATGTCAAATGTCATGAAATTTATTATCCAGAGTCACTAGGCCAAAAGGACCAATGGTTTCCACATAAAAGTAGCATCACGGCAGAACCATGGGAAACAGGCCCACTCAGCAGGCTGAAGGGATGTGGCATCTTTGGTCTGTCTGAAAACACACAACAAACACAAACTAGCAGCATCGCTGTGCTTCTGATGTCTCATCACAACACATGGTTTACACTGTTGAGCTGTCTAAAGACAGGGTTGATTTGTTAAGTTGGTAAAACATCAATTTGACACTTTATTTGTATTATTGTCATTCAAATGATCATCATGTCATTATATTTACATGTTTCTATCTCTAAAATACTTAATAAGCCAACTGATCTGAGCTTGTAATTTGGACAGCAGAGCAGATGTGCACATGTGTAACGTTCTACTTACTAAAAGCCTTTCTGGCCTCACCTCCTGCCCAAATAGAACAGCAAATGATCTATTTCATCTCATGTGAATCTAAAAACATTTTGTGAGCTCGCACAGCCTGCTTTGGTCATAAAAAAGATATTCGTTTTCACCAGAAGTTGTCAGCCTGTTTCTCAGATATGATAGATGAAATATTTGGGGTCATTACAACTGACAACGCACAACTGGTTTGAAGATGTAACCAGCCATCAGCACTAAGTCAGACAGAGACATCAAAGAAGAGAAGCCAATCATTCTGCTTCACTTTTCTCTCGCGTCTGCCAGTCTGTCACGGAGGCATCTTTGAGCATCAATCACTCAGCCCGGTCAAAGTCTTATATGTGGCCACTATTTTTATCTGCAACCAAAACACTTTCTAGAAGGAGCTTTGATGATCAATTTTACTGCTCACACGCATCTTTGTATGCTCTCATCTTTTGGTCTACTGAAGTCGGATTGGGTTTAAATGGACATTGGTAAGTTGATGGAAAAGCAGACAGGTGTGCAAGAGTCAGAGACAAACAGAACATTTCGTCAAGTCAACAGTTATTTTGTGATTTGTAGTGTGTGGCTATAGTGGCTCAGTGGTAGAGTTTTTGCCCACACTCAAAATGGTTGACAGTTCATTCTCAGCCCTGCTGTAGAATGTGTCAAACTTCACTTGGATCCAATTACTCTAATGTATTTTTTATTGAGTGTGCTTATGTTTTTGTGGGGAAATATGTGCCTCTTGCCTTTAAGGTGCTTAATGTTTTATTCTGTTTTCACAAAGCTTCATTATAGCGAGTTGTGTTTTTATAAAGTAGGAATTCTGACATGTGGCTCTGCAGGGAACGCGTGTTGGGGGCTGTTTGCTTGTCTTTTCATGACATTCATTTAAGCAACTGTCTTCACCAAGTGTGTGTGACAGGACGGGAAGGTAGGACGAGGAAGGGTGTGGCGAGCTTTGAGGGGTGGGGACCAGTGATTTCTGTTGATGCCAGCCTTTCTTCTGCCAGAGCCTCTGAAGACAGTGGTCCTGGGGTGGAGAAAATACACGGGGGAGCCGCGTTCAAAGACTGCGAGCTCGGTGACGATTCTGCGTCAGATCTGGAGCTGTTTGAAAAGTTCATATAAACTGAAAGATAGCCGCTGGGAAATGGTCTTTGCAAACTCAATGAGAGTTTATCATCTCGACACAGGGAGAGGTAGCGTTTGAGGTGGAAAGGCTCTGTCTGTAATCTCACCCCTCCCCTTCAAGGCTTTATCTGGGACCCCCCGTCTACTTCCACAGAATAGAGGAGTGAACGCAGGTCTCACAAACAAGCTTTGTGTCACAAAACAGACATGCTTTTTAGCTTACAGTCCCTTAAAAAAACAACACATTTTGTAACATAATCATGCTGGTGGAAAGGTGGTTGTCTGGGTGCCGCTCACAGCACAGAGGTCCCTGAGTAATTTCTTGGGCTGGGGTCTTTCTGTGTCTCTCCATGTGCATGTCCGGGCCAGTTTGAATCTGATCATCTATCTATACTGTATATTTTGTATTTTACATTCAGTCAAAGTCTATTTTTAACACCCCACTTTTTTGTTGCGCCATACCTGCAAAGCAAGTTCTTTGTTTGTGAATTTTGCTCACTATCTTCAACCTGATTCATTAATGAAGCACTTTTTTGTGTGGATTTCTAGGAACCTAAAGGGGGTGCAAAACAGAGCACATCATTTGGACACTTTGCTGTGTTTGTGTTGACTGGTTTGACTGTGCCATATTCTGCTTTCAGTGACAAATTACAGGTGTGGTGTTCATGCCATGTCCAAATGTTCAGTATAAAAGATAAAAAGTGTGGATCAACAGAGGGTGTATGAGCGTCATTCCACTACTTTGTCGTCAGTCTGACAGATGGCGTGAATGTGTCTGAAGGCCTGGCAGTGAGGAGTGCACTGGCTTCAAAGGCCCTCTGTAATCTGCAAAAACATCACAGGCAGGAGAAAGTGACTGTCTCCCCGACGCCTGCCCCGCTAAGAGGCCGAGCGAGGTGCTAATGAAAGACAGATAAAGGGATATGGACACAAAAAACATCAGGTATGCCTCTTTTTCGTCGCTCTCCCTTTGAAAGAATCTACAGGTAAATGCTGGCACCAGTTGCTTGGTGTTACCTAAAAACACCAACGCACAAAAAGTTATTTTCAAAGCCATCCGTTCCTATCTAGTACACACTACATGGTCAGCTGTGTATGTGGTATAGTTAGTGAAGATGGGGAAAGGATGAAGAATGCTCTCTCTTTATGATGTTGTAGGGAGCTCTAATGTGTCAGACAGGCCCATCAGCCGCTGTGCTCATCAGAGTGTCCAACTTCTTCTCACCTGCTTTCTTTACAGGTACACCACATACAATACCTGACCGTGGAATCTGAAAAACACATTGTCTCTTCATGGTTTACGAAATAAAGCTGCACAAACCTGATTCTCTAGTAATGGTAATGTGTTCATATCATGCACTATGTAGCCCTATTGAGGGGATATTATGGAAAGTTATGGAAAATATCTACTTTTGGCCCCAAATGTGAGAATGGTTGTGGCAGATGTTGACATGGAGATTGCTGGATCCTCAAGATGACGAGAGAGACCTATCCTTGAAGCTGTGGGGTAGGATGATGCCATACTGTGGAACATTCCAATCATAGTAATACCATCTCTATTCAGACCTCTAAGTGGCGTACTTTCCTCTAGAAACGTTACATGTAGTGTACCTTAAAATTCTCTTTGTGCTTTTACCCACACTATATGAAATGAGAGAAAGTGGCCTTAAAATTAATGGCGTAAGGTCTAGACTAAAGTCAGCTCTCGAACTGTTTAAACTTGACATGTGCAAGCTAATGTGGGTAGCCTGTTGGACCCCATGAATCCTCTGTGGAGTCGCTGTAGACAGGTTCAGTGGAGCAGGCATGGTTCAGACACAGTTTAGAGACCCTTTACTCTGCTGTAGTGCCAGGGGATTTGTTAACCGCTGCTGAGGGAAAGTAGGCTCATTTTATTTCAGCGCATTTTCTGACAACCCAGTGAGCCGTGGAGATCTGGTAAAGACACTTATTTTCACTGTGCGCTCAGTTCTTCAAGCCAAATCTGTCTGAAGATGGGAAATTATAAGGAGACATTAAATTATGAGTTAATGGTAGTTTCTATTTTTTGCTATACCGTCATTATTTTTTATTATTTGCTAGAGTTGAAGTTGATGTCATGAATGCATTGTAATGTGACTTCCACACTCATTGTGCCATGTCGTGCTTCTCCAGCTGGCCTACACTTGTTTTGCTGAGATGTGCAATTAACTAGCATTTAATTACAGGCCAATCTGAAAACCAGACAGACAAAAAGCCCAAATTAAAGACACTTGTAAAATGGAAAATGCAACAAGCACAACATGACTGAGGAAAGACAAAGCATTATATGGTTTTTAAGGGAGTAATAAAAAGAGAGATAAATCTCCAGTGATTTTTTTAAGTGTACCGGTACTATATTTTATGCATAATCAACTTTCAAAAGCAAAGCGATAACGGTGCGTTAATAAATTACATTAGACAATAAATTAAGAATGCACCTTACTCCAAATTTATTAAAAGTGCTGGAAATGTAAACCACCCAGACTTTAAATTAATATCACTGGACAACCACAGGACAACTTAAAATAACAGCATACAGCATATTTTTGAGATATCATACATAACCCATTGAAAACAAGAGGTGCTAGAGGTGACCTTCAATTAAACCAATTTAGAGATAACAACTTTCAACAATGATAAGAATATGGGTCATCTGTGCCTTGCCAGGACTGAGATGAAGCTACAATTCACTCACAGCTCTAGGAGATGCTCAAGCACTGAAAAACTGAGAGGCACCATGTTGACAATCAGTTCCAGTTGTTTTAAAATCATACTAAAAAAATCTAGTTCAGTTTTATATATTTGTATTTTATTGACTTGTCTTTTGTTTGTTTTTTTTAAGATACCTATGGTTAGTGTTATACTGTGGAGCATTCCAGTCAAGGTGACATCTCTATGGAAAAGTATAAGAAAGCATTTGTTAAAAACGTTTATATAATCCATGAATTTCAGAGTTAATTGCTGATGTCATAACAATTCTAAATAATGGAAAAACTGGAAATCGCAAATTGTAATGTCAAAGCATGGTAATGTATTGACTTTATTTCCTTACAGGGTCTGTAGTACACTTGAACCTCCCCTATACAGAAGCTGGCATGACCTTGTTTCCTTCAGAGTAAAAGAGAAAGAAAG
Organism: Periophthalmus modestus; assembly: GCA_019594935.1. Taxonomy (NCBI): domain Eukaryota; kingdom Metazoa; phylum Chordata; class Actinopteri; order Gobiiformes; family Gobiidae; genus Periophthalmus; species Periophthalmus modestus. Next base: position 26,667,027 of record JAIEZT010001214.1, read on the forward strand.
CTGGAGGGGCTGGGCACGGAACAGGCGGGTGAAGAGAGGAGGGGGCACAGTAGAAGAGGTGGGGTAACTTCAAAACCCACATCAAAAGGAATAAATAATTGTTTCTGCTGGTTTTGTTGTTGTGATACGGATCGGCGAAGCAGCGAGTGGCGAGCAGGAAGCTTTGATTTGAGGCTGCTTCCTGGAGAGGGCTCCTTCTGTCAGCAGCCCAGCGGAGAGGAGCAGGTCCCAGTGATTACGGCCCTGTTTATTTTAATCTCCCTTTAAGGCCCACGGGATATTCAGTAACGGGCCCTGCTTAAAGGAGGGGTAATGTCAGCCATTAGAGCATTCACAACTGCATTGAAGATAGACTGGTGGCAAGCTTTGTAATATCTCAACAATTATATTGAGGGTGAAAGAATTTTGCGTGTATATTTGCTAAACATGCTACTGTCCTAAAGCCTATAATATCTCTCATGACGTCCAGTTTTCTTGCCTTAGAGGTGCATTGTAGTCCGGTAGTACATCACCTTTTTTGTTTCACAATAAGGCATTATCTATCTCCAGTTCTGTGGAGAGTAAGAATGCGAGTTTTTTTCAATGTTTTATTTTTTCAGTGATGTGAAAACTTGGATCAAGTAGATCAAGACCATCAGGTGTAGAGCAGCAGACATCAGGGTGTACCCTTTGGGAATATGGGTAGCCCTGCACGGTAAACATGCCTTTAAATGCCTTTCACTAGCTCACTCACTAAAAGGCAAATATAACATTTTAGAGACATATTTTTTACAACTATATGCTTCAACAAAATGGGAGATTTATGCATTATATTTAAAGAGACAAATATAATTTCAAGTAGGATTTTTAGATTTGAATTTGTATTAGATGTCACACTTAAAGCAAGCTCCACATGTTATATTGATGCAATGCTATGTAGTTCCTAAAATGTGATGTAATATGAATTCAACTATCACTTTGATTCTGACAAAAATTCTCCAGTGACAAAAATGTAATTCGACTTCCTAAAAAACACATATATGAGCAACTCTTTTCAAACAAGTACTGTCATTGGATGAAAAAGAGCAGGATTTGAACATCACTGATGGTAAACAGCAGCTCTGTCCACAGTCCCGTCAATGCTACAGACAGCTCTCGTTAGCAGCTGACATCAAAGCCTTGTGGAGACGGATGATTTAAATATTGAATCGACTGGCGGCGGCATGCAGACGGAGCAGAACTGCATATAGCTGACACTGAACAGATGTATATTTTACCAGCCCTTTTCCAGCTAAACTGTCTAATGGCCGTGGGGCATAGGGCTGCAGAAAATGGCATTTGCCGATCTGCCGGGAGCGAGTCTACTGTACATACAGCTGACCCTATGCACCCTCCTCACAGCCTGATCTGGGCCCACTGCCTTGCCTTTTACATGTGCCTTTACTCTCAGGCGGATCAGAGAGGAGCCCCCCGATTGGAAGCCCCTTTATAGGCCCCAGGCAGCGGGGACACTAACAAGCTCTAATGATTTCCAGCCAGGCCTGTCTCCCTGCTCTTCCTTTGCTCACTCACTCTACAGCATCCTCCCTGAACCCTCAACACAGGTTGCCCAGTCTTTTTTTTTTTTTAACTGTAGACACTGAAACTGAAATTAACATTTCTATATAATTACATGTGCTCTGTGTAACCTGCTGGTCTTCAGGAGATATTCTTGCTTTACCTAAAGTGGTCCACTGTATGACATTAAACTGAGCTATCGTGTGTTTATTAAATTTCAGGTATTTTTAAAACTAAAAAATACATCGAACAACATGCATTATTCTTGTTAGTGGGGTTCCCTCTCCACAGATCTGACCTGTAACTTGCTTTCATGGCATCACATATTTGTCTCCATGGCGATAGATAGGTTTAATGCCATACTGTTACATTTTCCAAATAGAGACATGCGGATGGCAAACCCTCCACTTGAAAAGTTGCATATGGTGCACCATCAATATGTGACTGATTACGTAAGTCAAACACATTGTATGTTATGCTCATATTTTAGAAAAAAAAAATCACCTGCACCCTACTACAAGATTCAGGTTTGTAGCTTAAAATAAGTTGAATTTGGGAACAGAAACGTCTCAGAAACTCAATTCTGGTCCTAAGTTATGATTACTATAGCCATCAATCTTTGGTCACTTTACCAAACTAAATATTCACACAAAAAACTATAACCACCTATATACACCATGTTTTGATGTTACTAAACATTGTGTTTTTTCACATTTTTTCTTGACATTCTGATAACTCAAACAAACTACAGTGCCTCTTTGCACATTTCACAATGTTACAGAAACATTTAGTGTATGAAGCAGAAACAGAGCAAGGCACAAAGGATGGCATCTGAATGTTTGGTATGATAAAACACCCACAAAGGTCTTTTATGGGTTTTGGCCTGCACACTTGTTGGTATGTCTGTCCTCCAAAGGCAGACCAGATGTGAGGCACTGAAGAGACAGAGGATAATTGCAAACATATTTTCGCCTGCTTCTTATCTCTCCTGATCTGAGCTGAAAAGTCTCAGACCAGAACATGAATAGAGAAAACTGGTCCCCCACATTACAGAGGCCGAAAGGCATGGAGCCACAAGGGCAGCCATTTAAGAGCAAGTGCATCAAAATCAAAATGGATTTTTTTGAGCTTTATCCATTGTATTTGTTTTTTCCTTCAATGCACACTTCTTTAATTAATCTACAAATCCAGTTGAAGTTGTCTTCTGTGAAAATGTAAAAAGGCTCAGTTTACCTCACAGGTAAAAATCTTGACTTCTTCTGTGCAGTTTTTAACCTCAAAAGTCATCTCCGAACTTGTTCAACTGAAATATAGTTTTGAGTAAGCTTTAGGGAACACCATTACAACATGTTTAATTGCTCAATAAAGGAATTTTACATAATATATCCTCTTTCAAAACACATTATTTATTTATTTATTTATTTATTTTAGCATACTTGCAACATTATTTGTTTGCAGTATTTCTAAAAGCTGTACAATCGACAGTGTCCACTTTGAAATAAAACAGTGGTAGACCTATTCTCACCCTAGATAGGAACAGCAGATATGAGTTTCACATTGGATTCTGGCTGAAATGAATATGAATTTTCCACATTTTGATCTAAGCACTGAGCTGGGATAAAAGGCACATCTGAAGATAGGAGCTTACTTTTTCTATAATGTTAAACTTAGCTCAGCCTTTGATCTTCTAATCCTGTGCTCATAAGGTTGTGAGATAAGCAGCCATGACTAACATCTCTTTCTAAGAGACAAGGAAAAGCCCAGCACACATAATGGGTCCTTTTGCCCCTTTTGAAGACAAATTGGCCTGAAATATAATATTTAATGTAGCTCTCTTTCAATAGAAGTCTGTTTAAAGCAGAGATGGCTAAAGTAGTTATGTCCCATCTCGCTATGTGGTTTTGCTCCATCATGTCTTTATAGTATTGCTGCTGTTAAACGGTTGTGCATTTAAAAGTTTATTTAATTTCCATTAGTAGCACATTGAGTATGATTTAGCTTTTATTCTCAAGCAGGTAATTTATAGTTATATTTCTACATCTCTTTAAATAGTTTGAGATTCACAAACAGAACACATTATCACTAATACAAATAATGAAGCTACAGTGGGGCAAAAAGTATTTAGTCAGCCACCAATTGTGCACGTTCTCCCACTTAAAAAGATGAGAGATGCCTGTAATTTTCATCATAGGTACACTTCAACTATGAGAGACAGAATGGGGGGAAAGAATCCAGGAAATCACATTGTAGGAATTTTGTGAATTAATTGGTAAAATAAGTATTTGGTCACCTACTAACAAGCAATATTTCTGACTCACTCACTTCTTCTTTAAGAGGCTCCTCTGTCCTCCACTTGTTACCTGTATTAATGGCACCTGTTTGAGCTCGTTATCAGTATAAAAGACACCTGTCCACAACCTCAAACTGTCAGACTCTATGGCCAAGACCAAAGAGCTGTCAAAGGACACCAGAAACAAAATTGTAGACCTGCACCAAGCTGGGAAGACTGAATCTGCACTAGGTAAGCAGCTTGGTGTGAAGAAATCAACTGTGGGAGCAATTATTAGAAAATGGAAGACACACAAGACCATTGATAATCTTCCTCGATCTGAGGCTCCACACAAGATCTGACCCCGTGGGGTCAAAATGATCACAAGAACGGTGAGCAAAAATCCCAGAACCACACAGGGGGACCTAGTGACTGACCTGCAGAGAGCCGGGACCAAAGTAACACACTACGCTGCCAGAGCCTCAAATCCTGCAGAGTCAGGCGCGTGCCCCTGCTTAAGTCAGTGCATGTCCAGCCCCATCTGAAGTTTGCTAGAGAGCATTTGGATGATTCAGAAGAGAATTGGGAGAATGTCATATGGTCAGATGAAACCAAAATAAAACTTTTTGGTAAAAACTCAACTTGTCATGTTTGAAGGAGAAAGAATGCTGAGTTGCATCCAAAGAACACCATACCTACTGTGAAGCATGAGGATGGAAACACCCATGCTTTGGGTCTGTTTTTTCTGGAAAGGGACCAGGATGACTGATCCATGTAAAGGCAAGAATGAATGGGGCCATATCATGAGATTTTAAATGAAAAACTCCTTGCATCAGCAAGGGCATTGAAGATGAAACATGGCTGGGTCTTTCAGCATGAGAATGATCTCAAACACACCACCCAGGCAATGAAGGAGTGGCTTCATGAGAAGCATTTCAAGGTCCTGGAGTGGCCTAGCCAGTCTCCAGATGTCTTCTATATCTTTGGGGGGAGTTGAAAGTCCGTGTTGCCCAGCAACAGCCCCAGAAAATCACTGGTCTAGAGGAGATCTGCATGGAGGAATGGGCCAAACTACCAGCGACAGTGGGTGAAAGCCTTGTGGAGACTTACAAAAAAATGTTCGACCTCTGCCAACAAAGGGTATATAACAGTAGTAGTAGTAGTAGTATTGTAGTAAGTATTGAGATGAACTTTAGTTATTGACCAAATACTTATTTTCCACTATAATTTGCTAAGAAGAATAATCTGATCTTTTCTCGCACAATTGGTGGCTGACTAAATACTTTTTTACCCCACTGTATAGGAAAGATTCCACCTGGAAGCTTACCTCTGATGCCTCATTATACACTGAAAATACAATATTTTCAATCCTGATGCTGTTAAACTGTAAAAAACTACGGTTGTTAACCTCCATTAGTTTTGTTTTGCTAAGCATGTTGGATCAACATATACGTTGCTATTACTGGAAATACAACAGTTTATCAAAACATCAAGTCAGTTTTTAGTGAGAAATTATTATTATTCTTTTTATACCTGCTTTTTGCAATCTTATTTTTGCCAGAATCTGTGAAAATCAAATCTCTTTGGGAAGTAGCACCTCCTGTAGTCCTTTTAGGACCCCTCATATGGCCTGATACGGTTCACTTGAGACAGTGGAAACACTTTCAGTCTGTAGCAATCCGCTCTAAAGCAAACCATTGGAAACAAGACTATAGATAACTCTACTCTGCCTGTGTGGTATGATGACCTCTCAGGTTCGAAGTCCTCACCTTTAGAAGAGTAATGGGAAACCTTTAGCCTAATTGAGTAACACTGTTACTTTCTCTTTCTGCCTCTCGCTTTTCCATTTCATAAGAAGGCAGTGCTATTTAAGTCACTGTAATACTTTCATCTCATATTCTCTTTGTCCCATTGTTATACAATGGCACACAGCCAGATGTAGGAAAAGTACAGGCTACAAAGAGGATTTTTTTCACATTCATGCATTGCTTTACTCTAGACAAATTATACAGCAGATATGTAGCAGTGGTGGCTGAGGAAAATTGAACAAGACCCATTTGTTAAAGGGATGGTCTTTAAGCCTGGCTCACTCAAGCTATCTCCACACATTTGCACTGTATACCTCTGACAGCCGCTGCATAATGTGTTCATCTCCACATATCTTTTTGATGCTGGTGAAAGCAGAAGACAGTCATTGTCCTTCACAGCCTGGAGGCCTGTCTTTAGCCTCGCACACCGAGTCAGTGGAAAGCCATGCTAAATGTCAGGCACACATGGCAATGCTCACATGGTTTAGTACAGCCTTGTCCCTCTTCCAGTCTGGCTTGGTGCGTCTTTATCCATGTGTCTCCAGCTTCTCTCTCTGAGTCTCTGTCTTCTGAACATGCCATCTGCTCTGGCTACACATCTGTGGTTATCATGTCTACAAAGCCCGGACAGCAATGCTCTTGTGCAGCCGGGCTCAGGCACCTGCCATGGCTTAAATCACGTTACTCTCCAAACATTCAGCCCATTAATGCTGTCCACCTTCAAACATTGCATGTTGTAAAGCGATGGAGTGTTTACAGCCCCAAGCTGAGATACACATTCTGGAAACTAACAGCAATGAAAGCATTTACAACACTGTCAGAAACACTGATTACACAGTCAAACCTGTGCCAAACAGCAGTGTGCCAGCAACTAGAACTAAGTCTCACATCAAGACATCATTTTCTGATAAAACACTCATTGTTTATGCTTTTACAGTAATTATCCAAAAAAAAAAAAAAAAAACATATAATAAATACAAAATATCACATTTTCTTCTAATTCAAATGAAAAAAATCTGAGAGATAAATCTTTTAAGGCATGCTGACGTTGGAAACATAGACAGCAAGTAATTGCTTTGATGTTTTCCCAGAACACAAAATGAATTTCTGTCGTGTGTGCTGTGTGTAGCACAAATGTACCAGCAGACGTCTTGTAGTAAAGCAGAGATTTGATGGAGCAGAACTGAGGGGCACTGCTGATGGTAACAGCCTCCAGAACACTTAGCTGCTGGTCAGTCACCCTGAACAGACGAGTGACTCACTGCACCCGGGTACAGAAAGACCTGTCAAAACAAACCACCAAGTGTAGCGAGTACTGCAGGGAAAGTTCTTCACTGCTTTTCAACTCCTGACAGGTGAAAGTGTCTGTACAACATTTGCTGTTCTGTCTCACACAGAAATCTAAATTACTTAGATTTCTCTCATGTCAGTTTAAAGTAAAAAAAAAGACAAACAATAAATCAAATTAACCTATTGACATCAAAAAGAGAGAACTGAACTGGGGCACTCTAATGTTAAGCAAAAATCATTTAGTAAAGGGCATACCAACGTGTTTCTTTCTTTATATGGTCTTCATCAGGGCAAGCAGTAGAGAGCATCTGGTAGCAGGTGGGATTAATAGTGATGACAGCCACAAGATGCAGTCACATGACAAGCTTAATTAATTGTACACTAAAACATTATAATAAAAACTATTACATGCGTCATCAAGTTTTTTTTCAATGAGCAGTAACATTACCAGAGGTACAACCAAGTCCTTGTTTTGCAAGTCTCAAGTCTATGACCTCAAGTCCAAGTCAAGTCTCAAGTCAAAGACAGGCTGAGCTTCAAGTCATTTCAAGTCTATGAACCAAAGTACAGCTTGTATTTTTGCAGTTTCTCACAGTGCAATATTTTTTGCAATATTATGGAGAGGCTAACAAAATTGTAGACATGATACTTTTTCCTTTTTAAATGCCTTGTCAAGAACTTAGTGTGAATCATTACTGTCATAATCCAAAGAATTAATAAATAACAATAAAATAACAGTTATTTCTTCATGCAGTCTGCGCTGAAAAGGAGCAAAGGATTGTGGTGTATGCAGTTCCCTCTGTTTTTAGCTGTTGCTGCAACAAAGCAATGACTTTAAGTAAGGGAGTTTCACATTTTTATTGTGACAATGCTCAATATTACTGTAAAACATTTGATACAATTTGATACAATATCACAGCAATTCAGTTGCATTCCCAAAGACAAATGACAAGTGGGGAGTAACATGTTCCAGTGTCATGATCCACGCTTCCCTGCTCCTGTTTTGCCTCCTGTGTCTCCTCTCCCCCTCCCTCACCTGCCTGACTCCAGAGCTGGGCGGAGCCCTGGCTCCTCCCGCACGCACCTGCAGCCCATCAGGGCAATTAACACAGCTGCAGATGGTTAAAAGGAGCCAGGACCCAGCTCTCCTTGCCAGGTCGTCTGCTCACATCACTGAGTGTCTCTTCATGCTGCTCACATCACTGTTGGTCCTCGTGTCTCTGCTGTACTACCTGCCTGTGTCCTGCTGATGTCCTGCCTGTGTCCTGCCTGTGTTCTCTGACCCTGTCTCCCGGTACCGGCTGTGCTCCCGTCTTGTGTCTTCCCTGCACCTCTGGACCCTGACCTGCACCCCAGCAACCTGCTCCTCGTATGTTCTCCCGTCACATGTCTTGTGTTGTTCTGTCAATAAACCCTTAAACCTGCCCCGAGTCCCGCATCTTTGGTCCGCCTCACACCCCACATTACGACATCCAGATTTTCCTGTACATTTTCAAAATCTGTACATAAAATCATAACATTTCAACAATAAAGTTGTAATTTTACAAGAATAAAGATTGCAGTACATCAATTTTATCAAGATTTAGGAGCAGACATCAATGTCAAAACAAAGAAAAGTAATTCGCCATCATGGCCAGAGTGCATAAGGATGGTGCTTATTTGAGTTAAAAGCTTAAATACAAAATTACATATGATGGACATAGAACTTTATGTTGCTGACCTACTGTTGAATCATTTCCAGGGGAATGAACCCCATGAGCCTCTGTGTGTACCTGAGTTCTCCTGGGCAGGACTTTATTCTCATAAAATTACAACTTTAATGTCGAAATGTTACTTGACTTTATTCTCATAAGGCCTGCAAAATTCATTTTTCCAGTGTGATCCTTATACTTGTGGTGTTTGCTATTGTGTTATAGCCTACTGTATCAACTATAAATGGGTTAAGAAGCAGTTCCAGTAGCTCAACTCATTTGCCCTGCACAACATCTGGGATCAAACACACACACATTAGCATGCAGGCCATGAAAATTGGACAACTGGCCTAGTCCAATCTAAACAGATTTTTTAAAAATGCTTGTAAAACTGGGAACTATGATTGAGATGTCATGAATCGAATTTCAAAGATCCCAATGACACATCTGGAGAAGTTGATATGTACTTGGATACCTGCTGGATGTAACCACTCTGTCCCTTTAGATTAGGTGCAACTGCATAGGGTAAAAAAAAAAACAGTCTATAGACATGTGTTTGGATGTGTACTCACTCATTTTAGAGCAGCAGCGTGATAACAAACTATGGCCTCTCCACCGTGCACATGTGGGTTTGTTTTGGTCTGCTACGTGAACATGAAATTTACCAGAGCTTCAATGTAAAACCTACTTATACTGCAGAGAACAAATAACTTGTGAGTATCGCAGTCAGTAGCATGTATGAAAGCCAATTGCTCATGAATGAGATGCTGCATATCTATTTCTGCCTAAAGTATGGTTTTATGTATGATAGCCATTTTTGTTAGCAGGTTAACAGCCAAGTTTAAGTTAAACAAAACACAAGGCAATGCTGTGAAAGCGATGGCCCATTAAAGTGTTGAGAATACATTTGGACACATTTTGGAAGTAGTGGACTTGCATCTTCATCAAACAGTCGCCTAACCGTCATGACAGTGTGTTGTGTACTCTCTGATAGAGCAGCATCCACACTGTGTGGGCTCACTGGACCCAGTGAGTATGTGTCATTATTATCCCCATGAATAGCGAATTGTCAACAGTATTGTGAAGATGAAGCAGCGTGTCAATTAAAGTGATCTGCATTTGAAGTAGGCCTCATGCTCCACCGCAGAGACAGCAGCTCTTCTGATGTGCAGGCATGAACACAAGTGTGTGATTAAATATTGTTTTCTATTATTGTTTACCAAGTTCTTTCTCTGAAGTTAATTCAGAAAGTCTTCTACAGTGGATCACTTTGAGGAGCACATCAGAGACACTGGAATCAAATGGTTTTGGGCTTTCTCATGGAAAGTTATTAGAGAGATTTATTTCAAACACTTACTCTTGTCAAACTGATCTAAAGCACTGGAATTTTGAAAATGTTTGATTCACTCCAGAGCTGTTGTCAAACCAGACTCAAGTCAGACTTTCCACAACATGTGTTCAGTCACACGCATGTTGATTTATCCAAATCCATCTGAGCAGTGGACACGTCCCAGCTGCTGCTGTAGCTGCGTGATTGGAACTCTGCTCTGAAAAACTGACGTGAGAGAAGAGAGGCCATTATCTTTGGTAAACTTTCACATTAAAAAAAAAAAACAAAACTGTAGCACTGAGATATCTGAAGTCTCATTAAGGAACATGTAACACCAGATGCATTGTTCCACCTACTTGGACCAATTAGCAGAATAATGTGAGAATTGTATTTTTTTAAATGAATTTCACAGAATAAACATGGGGGAGTTACACACAAAACTACTACTCTCTATCTCTATTCAGCAATAATCCTCCAGGTAATTTACAAATGACAGTATAGCATTATAGAAGTCCTTTTCTCTTTGGTAGTCTTCAACAGGATCACCACAAATAAAGAAAGAGTGACAGAGAGCTGCAAGACTTAAAAAACAACAAACTTTTTTTTTTTCTTTTTGAGGGAAAGGGGTGGGGGTGATTTGGCCAAGTGTGAATCAAAGTGAGCGGACAATCTTTCCTTTCATGTGCCCTGCCAGTCCAGTGAACTCGTACTGCTTAAGACTGTAAAGGCCATGCATTTTCACGGTTGTCCTTTGAGTGCATTTTTTTCCTGCCTCCAACCTTTTGATCTAAATCGTCTTAACGTTAAATGAAGTACAGCAGCCTCTTGAAAATTCAGAGCTTTCATGTCACAGTTTGTCTTGCTATGTAAATCCTCTTCAGATGTGAGGACTAGATGTTGATCAAATACTGTGTGGATAGAGTTTGAACTTGGATCAACTGTGTCATTTTGTCAGCTTGACAAAAAAAATGATAACTTGACGACACAATCTGTAATAGTCTATTTTGTCAGAATAACAGTACAGCCAAGGAGATAGACAAAATAGACAACACAATATCGTTATTGAGGGTCCCACTGATAAACTATTGCAATGCAATGAATTTGGCGCTTCATAAAGGCCAGTGTAGAGGGAAGGTAACAGTTTGTCTGTCTGGGCCCAGAGTTTTCCACTACTAGTGAAGCCACTGAAGTCAAGAGGATACACAGAGCCAAATGGAAGGATGACTAAATGAAGGCTTGTATAGAGACTAGGTTGAGTAAGTATCAGTGGCGAGTGTGTCTTGATCACATGGTGCAGGTGGCTCTCTGAACATGGTAATTCAAATGGCTGACATGCCGTGTCCAGAGCCCACACTGTTTCTCCAGTCTCTGTTGCGCTAGTCACAGGGCTAGTGCTCTCCCTGGTTCTGTGTGCTTAGTGCTGCTGAACAGCTCTTTGTATGTGCAGTACACAATGGTGCATGGCTGGCACTGTGGACAGTGTGAGGGCCCTGCTGCCAGGGGAGCTCCTCGCTGTTGTCCTTTTATCTGAGTTAAGCCACTTGGCTCACAGCAGAATGGACATGAAGAAGAATGGCTGAGAGCGAGGCTTGTGGGAGATGGCAGGAGTCCTTCTCATACCCTCTGGGACACTATTCCCCTGCACTTTATCCTTGCACCCTTGGTCTGATTCACCGTGAATTCTTTGGAACACTTTGGTACCGCTTAATTTCCATGTATGCCAACAGGCTTTTAATGTATTTAAAACTTGGATGATGTTCAAAGGAGGCTATAATTCCTCTGAAATGGGCCTTTTGAAGGCTTTATCTTCTGTTCTTTCTCTTCTGGCTAATCTTGAAGCCCCTCAGTATGCCAGAGCAATTTCTGTAATGCCAATTAAGCCTGACATTAGCATAAAAAGCCCTTTAACATTTTTGAAGAAAGCAGGATGTTGAAGGAAGACTTATTTACACTTCAGCCATCTGTTTTCAACACAAATAACTAATAAGGGGCAGTACTCATTGTCTTTGTAGATGGGAATATCAAGAACTTACTTTTCTCTAAAGAAACAACCCTTAATGAAGCAAATATATCACATGTGTTTTTTGTGTCCAAATGAGGCTATTGTTTATTCAGCCGGCATGCTGACAGCCTCTTTCATTTCTCTCAAGAACTGCACTGAGGAGCTAGGAATCAATTAATTACCATTTGGACTGTTCCAGCCCACAGACAAACATAGAGACTGCAAATAGTTTTTCATTAGCTGCAAATGTGGCCCAGCGGAGATACATTCTTTGCAGATTTCTTGAATTTTTGAGTGCGAGTTAAAAGGCCTTTACTCCACATGGTCGGCTGGAGCACATTCCTCCCACAGCCTGGGAAAGTGAAGGTCCCACGCAGAGCAGGGGGACATTGCTGCTGTCATTGGGGCTGTGGTTTGTGAAAGCTCAGGGCAAACATGCCCCTTTCCTATAACGATTTCAAAACATTTATCTTTACTTGAATAACCTCAACTTAAAAGAAGGCCTTTTGGCACTATAGTTTAGCTCCCCATTTGAAAAACATTTAAGAAAGTCCCTGAAATAATAGAAAGCACCACAACAAAACAATATTGTCAGTTGGGGCACCCTGTTATTATTGGGTTAGCTTCAGACCAGTCAGAAGTGACTTGACCTTATGAACCCATTCATTACACTTACATAAGATAGACAGTATACACAAAACCTTATTTTGAAGATAGCGTATAATTTTAAATGTAGTTTAAAAATGGTGAAAGGTGTGTGAAGAAGTCACTGTTTTGTAAGCTTAAAGGTGAACTGTGACTTTTATGGTGGAGGGTCCTGCCAGGCCAAGTTACAAGTCAGATCTGTCAAGAGGCGAGCCCACACACAGTAAGAATGCATGTTTTTCCAATGTATTTTAGGGCCATAAAGATAAACAAAAGATTAAATAAATGGAAGGTAGATAAGTTTAATGCCACACTGTGAAACATTCCAGGCAGACCAATAACATCTCCATGCAGACAAGCCCATGGCAGATCCTCCACCAGAAAAGTTACATTGTGCATACGCCTGAAGCCTAGTGTGCTACAGTATGAGGAGTGTTATCACTTCTTTTACTAGGAACATATGTGGCTGTAAAGGTTTTGTCTCTCTCTAGCACAAATGGTGTCTGATTTAAGCAAACCCTGACAAAGTGCTGTTAACACAGTTCTAAAAAAGTTGGAGTAGTCCTGACAGTGAACAGATCTGCGTGTAAAAGGCTTTGAGCTGACTTCACAGTGCAGCTCTCTTGTGTTTCTGTCTCGTTATCGCATTCTTTAATCACATCTGTGTTCCTTTGTGTTTCACTGCTGTCACCTCACAGCTATTCTGTGAGGTACTGTTCCCACTCTCTGCTTCAGAATTGCCAAGCAACAATCACACAATCAGTCAGACTTTAAAAGGTGAGATGCTCAAAGAACGCTGTCACTCTGTCCAAGCAAAAGCCACAAGAATACAGGAGCTACAAGATTATTTGCAAACTCTCATTATTGTTCTTGAGGAACATTAAAACTGCTTTTCCTATAACAATATTCCATCCTATCATTTTCATGAGAGCCATTACCAAATTATTTGCGAGTGTTAGCAGTAGAAAGCACTTTTAACTTGTAGTACACATGCCAGCAGAGTGGAGCTTTGGCATCTTGGCAGAGGACAGCACAAATGGATGAAAAGTAAAAATGATCAAAGTGATCTAAGTGGGTCAGAATTACCTTGATGATCTGAATACCATCATATTTGGATTATAATCTTTAAGGGAGATAAGAACAATTGCTAAGAAGAGGGCTCACATGTCATTATCTTTTTCTTGCCAGCCCTAAGTCTAAGAAGCATCAGCAATTGCCACACAATAATATAACTCATCTCTATGCGGTCCAAATCATTGCAGGCATAAAATTGTTTGGTGTTTCAGCTACAACAAGGCGTGACAGTTACTCAATGGAAGCTCTGTATGAACAAATGGGGAGAGAAGTCATAACTCATTAGAATCTGCTCCAAACCTGTATTGCCAGATCATTCAGCATGTTCTGTGCTCTCTGCAGCCAGACGACATAAATGTTTACGCCTCTGCTTCTGCCAAACCGCTTGATTGCTTTTCTCACAGGCCACCCGTTATATTTCCATTATGTACCTATGGACATGTCAGTGACCCGTATCAAAAATGAAAAAGTGGTGAGCTCTATTTTGATTGTAGAAACTGAGGAAAAAAATAATTAAAGACGACTCATTAGTACCACCTCGAAAATCGATTTTTATTGGATGGGGCCAATGGGTGCCCAGCCTGAAAGAAAATCAATGTAGAAAAATGAGACTTGAATGGCATGAAAATAAAACCTATAGGAAGTTGGCCATATTGGATCAAACCCATGACTAACAAAAGTGCACACCATGACATCTCCTTGAACAGTTTTCATCGAAAATATTTCAAACTTGGCCAAAAGGCACAAAACCCATGTGCCATTAAATGTTATAAATTTGATTTTTGATATAACATTGGGCATGGTTATGGTGAATTTTCAACAAAATAGAAATTTAAAAAAAAACAATTCTTACATGGAAATGCTTAGTCCCATCAGGGTGAAATTTGTATCACTTACATACTGGCTGACACCAGTTAAATAAAACATGCTAATTCTACAGCGCCACCAACAGAACTTGGGAGCACAAAAAATCACTTTGATAGAAATGGTTCAAATTTTGCAGAAAAATCCTTTATCTGCCCCAGATCATAAAACATCATTAGACCCATGGATTTTTACAGTTTTAGCTCTAGGTCATACAATTCGTCTATTCAAAGTGAAGGGTGTTGTGACTCAAATCAGGCAGTGAAGAAAAAAAGACCAACTAAACATTAACCAAAACATACCATCATTACACCTGGCAAAGCAAAAATCTGTCAACTGGACAAAAAGTTGTAGGTGTGAAGATGTTTTGCTGCTCATCCAAGACTCTTCTTCAGTTCTGGTCAGATTGCTGATGGACACTGCCTTATATCTATCTGAAGGGAGGAGCTAACTACACTTAAACTGTAAACAGCTTTTCTTTACAGTTTCAGCCTAAGTAGGCCATACTAAACAAAAGAGTTAATAAGGATATACCTTTATTTCCAATCATGAGGCTGTGACAATTTTGAAAGATCAAGTAGTAAACAATAATGTTTAGACAATTAAGTGGTTTCGAAAAATAGAGTTCAGTGAGCTCTAATTTTGATTGACAACCAAAAAATATTGAAAGACGGCTCGGTAGCACCACCTAAAAAATGTATTTACATTGCACCAATGGGAGCCCGGCCCAGAAAAATGTAATTGTAGATAAATGAAACTTTCGCTCTAAACCCTACAAGAAGTCAACCAATCCCAGCTCAGACCCGGGATTGACAAAATCATAATCTCAATCTCATAATCTTTTGACATCACAACAGTTTTCATCAAAAACACTTCAAACTTGACCAAAAGACACAAAACCCAAGTGCAATAAAAGGTTATCAATTACAATTTAAATACATGTTGGGCATGGTCATGGTGAGTTTTCAATAGATGCATATTTTTGGAAAAAAAAAAAAAAATCTGCTTCACAAATGTCAAATTTGAATGGACCAATAAAGCTTTTAGGATTTTATAAAAAAAAAAAATCCTAATGTTTCCCATTATGAAGAGAGGCTCTTCATAATGGGGAAACAATCCGACAAAGTGACATTATTGTAACTTTTATCGTTTGAGCGTAAAAAATGGGAGACAAAAAAAAATATATATATATATTATTATTCATTTCCGCCAAGTAAATCAGTCCTGAGAGAAAGCTCAAAAAAGATTACAGATCGACTCCTTTCCATAACATCGTCAAGAATCTAAGGTGCAGGGTGGCTCTTTGGCAAACTTTAACAAAGTTCTCCTAGGATTTTTTTCCAATGGACTCCAACCTGAGGCAGCATTATCAAGACATATCTGGGATCAAAAGTTGTTAAGATAATTTATAACACAACAGACCAGTTCAGGAGAGAATCACAGTGAACAATGAGGAAAAGCAGAAAAAATACTCAAACTCACCACTTGAACTTTCTCAAGAGGCATTCAGTAACAGGTACAAAATCCTCCCACTGCCACACCCCCTGTAGATACAAGTGATGTTAAATTTTCTTTTGGGAGTATATGTAAAAAAGGAAAAAATAGATCCTTTAAAATGATTCGATTTGGTTCACTTACTATGTTCATCTGTGACCTGTGTGTTTTGCTGAGTCTCAGTCCTGTCCTGTCCTGTTTTTTTCTAAAAGATACAGGGATTTTATTGTGTCACTCTATTTTTTTTTTTTTTTTTTTTTTTTTTTTAGCTGATGCACTAGTTCCAAAATGGTGTTTGACAAAATGACTACACATCAAGTATATTCAATTCAATTTCTCTTTATTGTCAAATGTGCATATACATGCAAGATGAATAGCGCAGATGAAATTGCTGTCCTCTCCCACCTCAGTGCAAACATTTTAAATGTGCCAAAAAATAAAATAAAAAGAATAAATTAAAAATTTGCAAACAAGAAAAAGAAGAAATGTGCAAACCACAAAAAAGAAATGTGCAAACCCTTCAAGTAACATTAAGACATAAACAAAACAGAAAACATTCAAGAGAAACATTCAAGTGTAAACAGCCAGAGATTGCTGTGAGGTAGTGCTAAATATATATGTGGAGTAAACAGTTATTATAGTATAATATGTATTAGCTCTTCACTCTTTGTTTGCAGACTCCGCGGAAGCAACAAATTCAAATATTAATACAACTGTCACATTTATAGATGGGGACTGGGCAGTCATGCTAACAATTTGTTTCATGGACCTTACATTAACCTTGATTTCAAATAAAGCAAGCACAAACATGTGCTTAGAAATTTTACATTCCAGGTAAGAAAGCATGTAAAATCTTTGAAAAGTCTCACCTCCAAACCAGCTCTTACAGTCCTCCTTGATCCACATTGCAGTGCCCTCTGTCTGTACATTTGAATTTTCCCTCAGTTTTGGGAAGGGGAATTCCCGAGAATTCACCACCATTCACCACAAATAATAACAAAGGTCATGTTTTCCCAGCCTGATTAAAACATGCAGATTCAGCCATAGTTAAGTGACCATTTTAAGACTTCAACATGTTGGACAGAGAACTATAAATAAGTCATGCTATTGCTGTAAAATGTATGTTTGCATTTTGAGCAACCCCTCTCGGGCCGTTTTTTCAGTGCATTTTATTTGCAAATCTGTTCATTCTTTGCTTTAACAGTGGGTTGTATTTATATAATGAATTTGTATTGACATAGAGGATATTCACTTCATTAGCAGCAGTGATTTTAGTTTCAGTCTGGTCCGTGCTAATTCCAGCCTGGCCTTTGGTGCATGTAAGGCAGTCCTTTAAAGACGACCTCTTTTGAAGCCTGCTGGTCGAGCCGTTCAAAGCTGCAGCTGTTTTTGGTGCCATTTGACAGCTTTAATTGATGTTTATTTTGGCATCGAGTTTCATTCCTTTCATGCAAATGTCCTGCATGCAGGGAAATGGGTCAGAGTAGAGCTAGGTGCTCACAGTTTGTGTTTGGAACAAAAGCGGAGCACTTATGACGTTGCAACTTTCATTACAATGAACTTGCCACAGTTTAGAATGACAGTCACCATACATTTACATGGACACTCTGAAAAACGGATAACTGGCCTAGTCCAATTTAAACCAATTTATCAAAATGCATGTAAATCCAGGAACTAGGACTGAGGTTTTGTGGTTCAAATCTCCCAGATCCAAATAAAGTGTACTTACTTGGATGCCTGCTGCTGTAATAGTGTAATCTGACTTCATTAGATGCAGACTAGGAGAGACATTCAAGTGCAAGTGGTAAGAAACATTTTAGATCAATAGCACTGGCAAAGTATAGTCCCTCTACCATGGACTAGCACATGTTGTTTCATTGTGTTGGTGATCTATGTGAAAGTAAAATCCAGTAGCTTTAATGTGTTTATTTGTGCTGCGGGGAGTAAATAACTTATGAATCACTCAGTTCCGAGCATGTCTGAAAATCAAATGATCAACGTTTATTTTATTTTAGTGCTAATGGTACATTACTAGACACCCCTTAATGTCTTGTAGCCCCATGCTCGCACTTATACTTTGACCTGCAAGTAGACAGGAACATGAGTGGTCTTTGCAAGAACTATTTGAATTGAATTGTTTAGTGAACTCAGAGTTTTCTGTGCATATCAACATAATGATTGAATAGGAGCTATAATTAATCTAAAAGTTTTCTTTAACATAAAAATGAGTGGGATATACAGGATTGCTTTATTTGCTATGGATTTACAGATAATTCACTAGTTTATGCATAGTTAACTACCAGTTTAAAGGTTTTATTCACAAATCCAGGATGGAATTTGTACTTTTGCACTTTTCTTAACCACTCTGCATACAGGAAAACAATTGTGTAAAATATGTACAGAGGCAGGCCATATAAAACATGGATTTTAGCACAAAAGCTGTGTTGAATTTGACGAGAGAAAACTGCATTTCTTATTGTATTGTGCAAAAGATCATCATCTAACATTTTTTTCCCATGCCTTAATTGTTTTGTGTAATGGCTTTACTAAAACAACAGGCCTATGTATTGGCAGCCATAATTAGAATTCATAATAATAATTAGAAGTCAATATCATATTAGTAGTCTGTCTTATTGTATGGGATGCCTGTGGGCCACCTGTAGCTCTCTCATTCATCCCACTGTATACAGCCCCTGTGGACCCTTCATGCTGCTCGCTCCGTCAGGCTGACATCACTGTGGAGGCATGCAGGGGCCTCCTCATCTGCTCCCAATTATGGACTCACAAACTGTTGAAAAAAAAAAACAAAAAAAAAACTTCAAACTGCCTCAGCCCACAGAGGAACAACCTGAGCCCCAAAACAAACTCATGGTGGGACAGACCAGAAGACAGGACAAGGAAGAGAGTCCAACCGCACTCTTCAGCAGCTTGTATCATTGTGAATTTTACCCATGTCCTGTTCCAAGGAATCATCTCTGAGCTGCAATAGTCTTTTTATTTCTAGCGCCACTTTGATTTATCCAGAATGGCTTTTCAGTTTTCAAAATCATTTCAACTTTGATAGATACGATAAAATTTGTACTCTGCTCAAAGAAAATACCTAATCTTGTATTAAACTACGCACGTTTTAAGGTCATGGATTGAGGAGCAATCCATGTAGTGGACATATTTCCCGACAGGGACAATAATGTGTACCTTACACTTAATCATGCCTCAACGTTTCTGCGACAATAAAATGGAGACAACAGAGAAGAGGCGCTCGGAAATTTTATTTATGTGGGAATGGTTTTTAAACTTTCCTTTCATATGGGTACAGCAGTCATATGAACCACAGATGAGGTTCGTTGTTGGAGCCACTCATTCTGGACAACAGTCCGTCTGAAAAAATTTAAGTGTTCACTTTTTAAAAATTTTACACCCATCATCGCATGTGCAACATTTCAGGCCTCGTGCCTTTGTTCAGACAAATTATTTTGAGCAGCACTTTGGAGGTACAGTCAGACTAAACATGAAACATAATGGTATTTATATGCTATTGTATAAAGATAAGACAAGAGCTTCTCAAAAGGTGGGTATGAGTGAGTCTTTGGTGTGCATCCTGAAAAACAAAGAAGGATTAGTATAAGTATATAGTATTTATTAAATGATTTAAAGATGCTGCTAATGACTTCCTTTATTATCATCAGCATGTGCAATATGCATATGGATTTTCCTAATACATTGACAACATGGCTGTGATACTCCTCATTGTTCTCCTTTATTGAACAATGCCCATATCCTCCTCTGATGACATCACCTCTCAGCACAGCCCCCACCCATTCTACCTCCACCCCTCCTGAGCATGTCGCCAGCCATCTGAGCGCTCAGCCTTTCTCTTCCTGGGAACACCACTTCATTATGTAGATGAATTGTCTTATTGTAAAGGCCAAACTGGCTCTTACCACAGGAGCAGACAAGGCCTCCCTGGACACTGGGCTTTAGTACCACGACCTGGCTTCAGGGGTCACTTCACGCTCTGTTTGAATAGGATCTCATGTAACGGATCAGTGGACCACTGGCCCTCTGCTCTGTCCCGAGTTTGACCAGGCACCACTGGCTACCAAAATATTTTATCAGTTTTATGTGGTAACACACAAAAACATAAGAAGGCTCAAGGAGGTTTTCAATAAAGCTGTAAAGTAAATTGAAATTCTACTTTAAAAAAAAAAAAAAGTTTTAAATCTAGAACTGAAGTTGTTGAATATGAATTACATGTTTTGCAGTTGTCACACTACTAACTGGCAGAGCTTGGCGGAGCTGGTTATATTTCTGAGATGTTTTACTGTTGTGAAAAATTTATTTTAAGTAGTTTCTTTACAATGCTGCTTGAGGCATGCCTGATTCTGCTGACAGCACACCCGAGCTTTTGTCTGGTTAAATCATATGCTTTACAAGGTTTTGTAAAGTCAAATAAGTCACACTAAAAGAACAGTGTCAAAATACTGAAGCGCTCAGTGGATAAAAATGTGTTGCATGGAATGAAACAAAGTGTTATATCTGGAGACTTTTTCTATATTTGGTACTCTGATGCAAAAAGAACAAGAACTTTATCAGAACTCCTGAATACAGTTGATTTGCAGTTGACAAAGTCTTAAAGTAATCTAAAAGAACTTCTGAACTCACACTTATTCCAAAACAGCCTCTTGCCTTAGAAAGAATCTCAGTATTTTGAACGGAACAGTGCATTGTTGTTTTATTGACACAGACCCCAACTTATCATTACCTGAAATATGATGCAAAACACAATAGCACCATGGCTACAGAGGAGTGCAGAGTGCAGTTTCAAAGCTATTCAAAACACTGTTAACAGCCCAGCGTAATGAATTCCATGGCAGAACAAACCTCTGTGTGTGGGAGACTGTGAGCTTAGCTAAATAAACCCTGTCTGGCTGAGTGGCCCCTCTGGTGCCCAGCCCTATGGGACAGGAGCTGACCAGTCTCTCACAGGTCAGTGCATGGATCCAATGTTAATTACTCCCCAAACTGACCCTCAGCTCAAAAGTCAGCCAATAGGAGTACCTAGCATGTCACACCTCTGTCACCCTGGCCCTAGCACACATGACAAGCTGCCTCCCTATAGAATACTGGACTTGTTCTGGTCCAGGCTGATAGCACATATCTCCTCTGTTTCCTGTGGTGGCAGTGACCGCGTTTTATTTTTGATCCGTCTAGCCTTATTAGCTATTCATGCTTTCACCTTATGTGCAGATCAGCATTGCCACTCAACATGAGTCCAACAGTTCAAAGGAAGTGTTGCTTGGAAGTATGCACACCTCCCTGGGAGTGGCCGGGCATGGGACACCTGCCGCGTGCTGGGTGCTGTGAGCGCAGCCGTGTTTGGATCAGGGACTGAGTTTCCTTCTGAAGATGTGGAAAAGGTTTATGGCACACTCCCATGAGAGTGGCTCCTGCTCTTTGAAGCTGCTGTCTTGGTGGCTGCTCTTATCTCAAGAAAGGATTATTTTATCTCCGTCTGTTCCATTCTGTCTCTTCTCTGTCTTCTTCTGGTCTCTCTTCTCACCTCTGCTCAGGATTGCCCTTTGTTTTTGACATATTTGTTTCTAATCCCCCCCTCAACTTTTTACAACTGCTTTCTCAGTGCTCCCACTTTCTTGTTCCCTGTTCCACTGTACTCTACTTCCAACACATGACAGACTGTGTAATTAATGAGTATCATAAATGTCTCTTTCTATTAGCTACCCATTAGTAAACCTCGCAAGCCTGTCATTTTGGACAAAAACACACGGCTCCTTCATTTGATCCCCACATCAAAGAAGGAACCCCACTGTTTTGGGCTGAATACACTAATTGTGTCCTCGTTCTGGATGGGGCTACCCCCCTCTGCTTCAAAAAGGCAGCTTGTGCGGAGAGCAGATAGTAAAGAGAAGTACAGAAGCATAAAGTATTGATTATAAAGGCCTACATTTGGGTAGCATCTGACGTTGGCAAAACTACAAGTTATTTAGCATTTAGACATGTTTTAGCATGTCATTTTTACCCACTCAGTTACACACGCTAAGAAATGTCCTAAGCATCTTATATGATGTTACTGAAGTTACTGAAGTCACTTAATGGTCTTTACCTTAACATTCAGTTACACATGCATACATGTATTTGCATATATACATTTTGTAATTAATATAAATCTGACATCTAGACATGCCTGGACCATGGCCTAATGGTAATAGAAATATAATATAATTTATAATTGTATTTTACTTGTGTTCTAGGACTCGGCTTAGTTTGAATGTAATTTCAAGGAAGGACCAAGAGGGGCAGAGTAAACCAATCTAACCTGTGTATGTGTTAATTTTCTATTCTTTTATTCTTATTCTTTTTTTTTTATTTTACAATATTAAGATGTTTATCTAGTAGAGTGGCCATTTGCTGTGTTATTTAAGATATGCAGCGCATTGGTCAGTGTAAAGCATAGATATGCTGCATCACAAGATACCACTGGTCTGTTGTGATTGGTCTATCCAAAGTGCAGTTCAAGAAATCAAACCACCATGGAGCAATACCACACTGACGTTCTCAACAAGAGATCCAACACAGTTCCAAATCAATTTTTTGCCCCTACTACCCTATGATGTGAGTGCCCCTGCACACTGACCTGGGGTTTGACACATTGCATGCTGGGACTCCACAATAGGCCGAACTACTAATGCTTCAGGAATCAACAACACTGTACTTCACTCATGATTGTCTTTAGCCTTTACAAGTTTCCCGGCCCTTTGTTCTTCAAGATAAAGGCAACAGTCACATAAAGCACTGAGCGCCTGGCAGCTGCTCCTCTGGTCATATATGTGCTTCACATCCCCCTCTCCTCCTCCATGACTACCACCACTGGAGGGTTCTCCTGGCATTGTCCCCTGACAATATGACAAGGGCATAAACATACAAGCCATAGTGTCTCGGGTATAGTAGCTGTTTCCAATATTTAAGGACCCAGCATATTTACCAAACAGTATAACATGGCAGATTTTTATTTTTCCATGTCTGAAGCAACTATGATTAGTATAACACATTGCCAGTACACTTACTTTGATTAAATGACTTGTGCAGATGTTTACCTGGTCACATAATGGGACTGATATGAGCTTTGGGAGTTTGTGTCCAAGAGAGGGTCTGACTTTAAACCCTCCAACCTTCACAGGCTTCAAAGGCAGGGATGGGAAATAAGGCCTGCAAAGCCATCTCTCCGCTGGCCTCTTCAAAGCACAGGAAGTGTGTCACAGGGACAGGCCCTCTTTCCCAGCAAATTCTTGTGAGTTGCTATAATAACAAGCTCATCAGTGTGTCTGTGGCAAACTAGTTCAAAGGGAGCCTGATTCCTCCATAACATGTGATGACAGAGTCAGGATGCACAAACCACTGTGTCGGATTAAGCATTTTAAGGATGCATTAAAGGCATGTCCAATGTCAGGACTTCATCCTCAGCTTCATCATCATCATCACCACTACCATCATTAATAGCAATACTGATCATCAATATTTTAAGAATTTATGTTGATAACATTAGTAAGAGGATTTTGAAAAACATTATAACAACAAACTTTAAATTTGAACAAGCAGCCCTACTATATGTAAATAATTTGATTAAAATGTCATTGAAGTGTTTTCAACATCATTATGACAATGGCATTTCATAATTAGAGTGAGGAACAGTATTGTTTTCTTGTATTTTACTTTGAAAGAAATCTCCGGAAACGACTCCTCTGCTGCTCTGTGTCAGTGGCGGGACTCGCTCTGGATCAAAGAGTGTCTCTGAGCTCAGCCACAGCGCGGTGCAGCGCGCAGTCTGCTCCGTCTCCACAGCGCGGTGCAGCGCGCAGTCTGCTCTGTCTCCACGGACGCGCTGCTGTCTGGATACCGCGGCTATTCGCTTTTCTTGGAATTACATTTTCTTCTGATGATTTTAAACTTCACCTCGATGCAGAGAAATGGGTAAACTGCATTCGAAACATGGTAAGGCTTTTTCTTAGGAAATCTCCGCTTTTATTGTCCTGGTTGTGTCGCGCTACTTTCTAGTAACTATTGTCTTATGTTTCTGTCAAGCTGCTATTTGTAAACCGAGGGAGAGTCCAGAAGGTAAGCACTCATTTCCTACTCACTTACCACTATTTCAGTACAATTTCCCAGTCTATTAGCCTATTTGAAAATGAGTTTAAAAGTCCAATGAGGGCTCAAGGGAACACCACTTGGGATTGCTTCATAAAAACACATGTTCATTGCCAGAGCGGCGCCTCGCTTGAAGCTAAACATGTTCACGTCTTTGTTTCAGGCGACAGTTTTGTAGTTAATGCCTGTTTGGCAAAGAAAGGAATCGACGACTGGCTGGCAAAGCAGAAATACTATCAGCAGGACTATCCACACAAGAACAACTGCGCTCTGACTCCACGGGTGAGTGCCCTCCGTAGACTACGCACCGCGCTCGCACGAAATCCTTTTACTTTTTAGATAGTCACTAACAAACTATTTTTGCAACATTTGTTTGACTAAAAATAGATTGTTGTGTGGTGCTTAAAATGCCCACAAAATAAGCCTATGTCAGTTTGGTTCAAAGTCCATCTGTTTGGATACAAAAGGCGCACAGTATAGCCATTCTGTCTGGATGTAATTTAGGCTATCCCATCTGTTTTAAAATAATTTGAAATGGTAGTTTCATGTAAGACTGCTGCCCCATGTGATTTTAAAGCTAACGATAGATCAGACTAGAGTTGAAAGCATTGCTACGTGAGTGACAAGCGTCGATGGTAGATACAGGAGTAATGAGGGAGATCATACTGAAGGGTTTTTAAAGGCTTTGCCACAATCACCGCATCAGTGTTAGTTTTTGGAAGCTTTAATCTCAGTTTGGTGAGCTATGTTATCAAGTAATGAAGAGGCAATCTGTCCTGGATGTGTCTTAAAAGTAAAAGCACATGGTCTAAAGTTCATGTTCAATAACTTTTCCTGGCAAATTGCAAAATCCTTCCAAGTGTTATAAACCAGTACTGGTGACTTTTATGATAGAGTGTTACTATGCATTTCACTGTGTGCGCTTTTCTCGCTTTATGCTATAGAAAGCTTAGGCTCAAGATGAATCGTGGTTGTAGTGTGGGTGGGCGTGCACCACTTTTGGAGAAAATAAACCAAATTGTTTTATGGAGTGTTCTTAAATGTAGTGTGAATGCTTGCCATTGCATCAAATATTGCAGTTGAAAGTTTATGGTGTTACTTCTTAATACTCCCCCAGATGACCACAATCTACATGAGTTTTAGTTCATCTTATTATAAAGTTTTGACCCTCATTTTTCCTAAGCTATACACTTCGCAACGTGGACAAAGCTGCTTTCAAAAGTGCCTGTTCCCTATTGTTTGGGCATGTGTCTTTACAACTTTGACCAGGGGAGGACAGACAAACTTGTGACATTGGTGGATCATAATCTTAAATGACGTATCCATCATGGACATTGCAGTTCTACATAGCATGTGGCTTGGAGCTTTTTGGCTTTCAGACAGTGAGTGGTGTGCACAGGTGGATGTGCCCCAGTCATGTGAGCCTTAGCATGCTCTCTCCCCAGTATGGAGTGTGGTGACTGCACCTAACCCTAACCTTGATATGTTGCACTGACCCCAGAATGATGTCACTAACACAGAAATCCATAGCATAGTATTTTTTTGTACAAATTATCATTACTAAGCCTAATTACTGGGTTCATGACTGTACTGTACTTAGCTGTAGTAAAATGAAGCACATTTACTGCAGCCTCCGTTTCATTTCAATGTTTTTAATGGGTATATTTCATCATATAGTTTTGCCATATGAAATTAATTATTAAGGACTAAAATATGTTTGCATTTTTGGTCAACAAATAAAAACTATAATTAAACAATCCCAGTCTAAAGTCTAAAGTCTAGTCTAGCTTCTTTCTGTATTCAGGACCATGACAGTGAGTGCATTTAATGTGATTCAAATAAAATGCAGACACTTGACACTTTATCAATTGATTCTAGCATTTACTAAATAAGTTTTATCTAAATCTCGACAGCAATCTTTGCATTTAGATAAAAATCAAATCTAGACCAATTTAAAGCCTAGACTAATTTAAATTTTGTCTCCTCCTCCAGAAGGACTAGCTCCTTCCAAGCCCCTTCTGTGTCTCATGCAGCCAATGGTCCTGTGCATTTGAAGTGTCTGTGCAGGGAGGTTTGTGTGACATTTTTAGCCCCTCCCCCCGATAGTGTGCACCCCCCAACACACACACACACACAACTCCTGCTGCCTGCCACTCAGTTTCTTTCTGTTTGTTTGTGTGTATGGGCCACTATAAACTAAAAAGTAATGGTTTATCTGACAACAAAACTCTCCCCCTGTCCCAACCACCACCTCCCTGTCTCTCACTTGGTTGCCAGGTATTTGAATATTTTAGTTACAAAAAGGTTTTGTTTGAAGTAGCCCTGAAGCTTTCAAAGCATTTCCTCAGCCTGGACACGGTGGTTTCGCAATCCCTTTATTTTTTTGCTTTTTCGTCTCACCTTTCATTTCCTACTGACGGCCCTTTTTTGCATTTGTTGTGACGTATGGCATTTTCATTCTGGGCTCTCTGCTCCCAGGGGACTGAGGGTCTGTTGTTGCTCTTTGAAGAGAAAAGTTGAGATCCAGATTCAAAAGAAAAGAAAAGGCCATAGCCTTTGGGAAAGAGGGCTAGCACCTGCCCATAGAGGGGCCCTGTGAGTTTTCCTTTCAATTTTCCCACGAGAATACAGTATGGAGGGCTTATGTTGAAGTCCATGAATAGCTGCAGGACAGGGAGAGTGTGCAGGTAGGTTTTTGTCAGCTCATGTCACATTACTAAACAGTGTGACCACGTTAACAAAGAATTTAGGATAACTGTCCCTTTTGTGAATGATGGGCCTCCTAACGAACAATGGAAAGCATGAAGAGGGTATATTGCCAGTGGCATGTTGACATCTGATAGATCTTATGTGTTGCCACTGGTGGTGGTTGTTTGAGGAACTACACCACTGTCCCATATAGGTCATTAAAATTATATTGGTTTTTTTTGCTTTTTGCTCACTGTCATATACATATATATGTTTTAAATAACAATACCTAGAAATCTAAAGTCTTTATATTGGTTATTTGAATAATCAATAACATTGCCAAAGAATGTTGTCTTATTTGTTATAACTAAGGATTGTTGAAAAATGAAATACACACTGATAAAGAAATACACTCACCAAGACTAAATTACATACAAACTATAATAAAAAGTTACTATACTGGTCAATATGTACTAAATAGTCATGTTTTGCATGCTGCAGCTGACAGTTCAGTTGTGGAGAGCCTTCAGGCATTGGGCTTGTTTGTTGCATCTGTGCAGTCTATTTTATTTAGTAATTTAGAGTGTCCAAGTGGGCCTGGATATAAACAGTATAACTGTCTGTTAACCAGTTTTCCCTGTGGATCATGTTTTGATCCAGGCAATAACTGCTGAGAGAGTGCGACTTAGTGCTCTAAGTGGTACTGAGATAGGAAACAATCAACATTTGTTTAACACTGTTAAAGTCCCATGAGATCTCACACAAGTGACGGATGGAGTGTACTTGTGTATTTGTTGATTTGAATATCTGGATGTGTTTATCAGTGCACACACTGGGGACTTCATGTGCTTGTTTTTCTTGCATACCCTTACATACAGGGTATGGAGGAAATGGGTTTGGTAAACAGTTGGAGAGGCATTGTGCCTCATGTGGACAGTGGATCCAGGACTCCACTTTTCCTGTGACTCGGATTGTGTGTGAGGGGATGTATCTGAGGGAAGCCAAACAGAAGAGTAACCCCGCTGAAAGGAAGGCTGTCCCTCCCTGCTGTGTTTATCCTCCACAGGAGGACCTCACTGCACCAGCTACAGTGTCTGCGGACGAGACATAGCATGCTACATTTAACGCTTTCTAAATAAAATTGAGATTAAGTCATAAATCTTGTATAACAATCCACATAATTATAATAGTATACAAATGACTAGTGCTATTTCAGAGTAGTTCTACTCCTCAGTTCATATTCCTTATTTTTGTTTGTATTATAATTAGAAGCACAGCCCACGTTCATCACAGTGAGTGATGACAAAACCCTTAATCCTACAGCCTAAGAATAGCAGCATGCCTTTGGCCCCAGTGCACTTGTGTGTAGTAGCTCTAGTGTCTATTTCTGCTTCTATGTTTACTTACTTAGTTGAAATACTCTCTGTAATTACAGTAATGAATGGTCCATAGTTAAAAGGTCGGATGTGAGCGATGTTTAGAGGAGGTGGCTTGTGGCTACTTGTGTCTGCTGTACACTGTGAATGTCTGTGAGCCTGTGAGTCAAGTGAACACGGGGACAGAATGATGCTGACATCTGTACCATTCACATGTCACAGCTTTTGGAAACTGCCACCCATTGCCAATTAACTCAGGGCAGTCATGAAAGTTACTGAAGGAATAATTTGTTTGTGGGAAACAAGAAGTCAAAGGTGAACTGATTTTTAATACAAGAACTCCAACAGAATATCAGTGGTGAGGTTGGAGATGTATTTATTGAATGCTAAAGCCTAATATTAGATAAAAATTCAAAATGCAATTTACATGCATTACAAAGCATGTGCAATACAATTT
Organism: Periophthalmus modestus; assembly: GCA_019594935.1. Taxonomy (NCBI): domain Eukaryota; kingdom Metazoa; phylum Chordata; class Actinopteri; order Gobiiformes; family Gobiidae; genus Periophthalmus; species Periophthalmus modestus. The sequence continues at coordinate 26,695,711 of JAIEZT010001214.1, forward strand.
CATTCTGGTGCCAAGTTTTCTAAAGTAAAACTTAGCTTTATCCAAATCCCTATAGTTATAAAGGAGTGAAACCATTTTCTTTCTCAGAATTGCACATCCAGTGTCCTCAGTCCAAAACAAATGAGCTTTTTCAGACAGTGCAGCCCTTTGAAATGTTACAACACCAGTGAGCGTGCAGAAATATGATGGATCAAGTGACTCACTCTAAAAACACACTCCACTAGTTTCTGAGGTGTTTCCTGTGCACACAAGCGCTGTGGCACACGTTTAAAAGACCTGTCAACTTTCTGCTGCCCCTGAGGTAGACTGTCTGATTGAAGCGTATTTCTGCCCTGAATTAGCTCTTGAGTGTGGCGTCTGAAGCCACCCAGACGCCTTAAGGACTGTCTCTCCTCAAAAGAAAGTCTTGACTAATTACCAGGGCCCCCGAGACACAGTGGAGCTCATTCACTTTATCAGAGCAGACACTTGAACCACCAGGACAACCGTTTTGTCAGCAATTACCATTCTTAGTCTTATCAGCACATTTGATTGACACATATCACATAATTACAACAGGAAGGAAAAAGCCCTGGGGTGAAGCTGTCATAAGAAAAAGGTGTGCAGTTTGTATATGCATTTTCTCTGTGTAGAACTAGCCTGTAGCTCTACTTAAAACTTAATGTTGTGACTTGTTGCTCTTGGCTCTATGGACCATCTGTAATCCAAGGCCAGGGGACAGGCTGTCTGTATTTGCCTCTAAAGCAGAACTTCCGTATAGGATTGCAGAATTCCCAACCGGTTCTCATTGCTTGCAGGAGAATGGGTTTTAAGGATAACCCGACATCTTCCATTCCCTGTTAACCCCCAAACTCCCATAGAAACATAAGAATGAAAATAGAGAAGCAGCTGCTGGATTTTGACAAGGCTGTTAACTGTTACCACACACATAGCACCTTTTTATGAACAGATTTTTATGTGACCATGTTGTAGTTTCCCATGAATAAAGGAAATATGGTGGCCGCTCCTTGTCTAAAATTCCCCGCGTAGTCTAAAAATGATCCGGAGAACGAGGAGATCACAAACTCACACTTTGTTGTCATTTGTATTATCATAAATATTTAAAATACAGGTAAAAATGTCTGTTTAAAGATTAAATATAGGAAAATAACTATATTACTACATATTATGATGTGTATATTATACAAGATAAAATCCACAAATACACTACCTGTCAAACATTTGGACTTATTTTTTATTTGACGATTTACGTTGTGGATATTCACTGACAAAACAGCCACCCTTTGCTTTGATCGCTGCTTTGTGCACCCTTGGCATTCCACTAATGAACCCTGAGAAGGCAAACCTGTGAAGTGAAAACCAGGTGACTTCATGATGAAACTCATTGAGAGAAGGCCAAAGGGCTTTGTTTGACAAGGAGCTATTAACAAAGCAAATTATAACATTTTTTTAACATATATTTGATGTCTTCTGTGTACAGTGTACAATGTATAAAGCAGAAAAAAACAAATGTGAATGAGAAAGTGTGCAGTATATATAAGATTAAGTATTCAATTTAAAAATATTATAGTCTCTTCTTCAATGGGAAGCAACATGAGTAAACCAGAAGAATCCAGGGAGCGCAACTCAATCCTAAGACGTAATAGTTCAACCTCAAATAATCAGCAAGGGAGCTCCTCGTAGGCATCAGACTGGGCTTTGAACAGCACACATCTCCAATAAAAAGAAACACCTCTGTTTTGTTGATAAAGAACTCGTGCATTGTGCAGTTGTGTTAATGATTGTTATCCTCTTAGACTTTTCCTCCCTGTCTCTAGTAAGATAAAGGTTTGATAAACGGTATGATAAATCTTAATTGCCTCTGCAGTTAAATATTTTCTGGTGGTACTTTGAGTAATGAGTAAAGTTTAGCTCCCGCAGGGTTCACTGGGCCATAAAAGCTTATCTTTGCAGGTGTAAAAGTTTGGTAAATGGGTCATTAAAGTGTTGGCTAACTTCACACAGAAAACACATAAAAAGAGAGGGGCGGTGATAACTCCCAATCAGCATGTTTCTGAAGCTCCAAGCAGGGCTGTAAATCTCTGCTAATATTCCACTGAGCCTTTGAGGAGGCGGCCTTTGATGTGGGTGAGGTAATGTGACCATCATTGTTTGCAATGTTAATCTGACATGTGGAAATGGCTGGTGCAGCACTGGCAGCACCCTGAACAGAGCATTTTCCTATAGTCAGAGCTGTTACAATGATCACTATATATGCGACTTAATGCTCAGTATGTGAAAGACCAACAATATGAGGCATAGGGCTGGGCTATATTCCAAAAAAGTACCAACATTTTCCTCATAATGAATGATTTTGAGTTTTGATTTTACATTTGTGTGTCTTAAAACAAACAAAATGTATTTATTTATTAACATCCTGAACGCTAACAATTGTTGCCATTTAACAGAAATGTAAAATTTGTTCCTCCAAAGTCTGTGTATAGTTCAGACTTTAGACGAATACCTTTAGGGTTTTTTTCTTTGCCATTTTTTGATTGTAACATCTTGATTGAAAAGACCCAAGCTGTAAGGCAAGGCAAGTTTTATTTGTATTGAAAATGTGTACACAAATAATAATCCAAAATACTTTTCAGAATAAGAAACACATCAAAATTACAATGCAAGAAAATCATTGTAAATCATTGTAAAATTAATATTAAAAGAGAGGAGTGCAGAATAAAAAACATTCAGTCATTGACACAGCTAAACAAAACTGTTTTGAGCATGGATTTAAACATTGTCAAAGTAGAGGCCTGTCTCACACCTTCAGGAAGACTGCTCTAAGTTTTAGTTGCATAAAACTGAAATGCTGATACCTCATGTTTAGTCCTGACTCTAGGCACCAGCTGGAGGCCGGTCCTCAGTGCGAAATGGTTCATGTGGCACTAACATGTGGGACGTGTACTTTGGTGCTAGGCCATGGAGAGACTTGTTCACAAGCAGAACTGCTTTAAAGTAAAGTCTATTCTCTGAGCCGCATGAAGCCAGTGCAGAGATCTGAGCAGAGCACTTATGTGCTCGTACTTCCTGGTTCTAGTCAGGACCCAAGCAGCAACATTTTTGGATGTATTGCAGCTGTCTTAATGCCCACTTTGAGAGGCCAGTGAGCAGGCCTTTATAGGAGTCTAACCTACTGGAGACAAACGCTTGGACAAGTCTCTCCAAATCTGGTTTTGACAGTATACCTTTGATTTTTGCAATGTTTTTTTAGATCGTAAAAAGCTGTAAATATTATGTATTTGATGTTCAATTATTACCCCTAAATAATGTAATTTGAAGGTTTTAGAGAGTGTGGAGGTGACTGTTGACACTTTTGCTTTGTTTCTGTAGGCCAAAGTCTATGACTTCAGTCTTGTTTGAGTTCAGCTGGAGAGAGTTGCTTTGCATCCACACACTGATCTGTTGGATGCAGTGGCAGAGTGAATCCACTGGTCCATATTCACCTGCTGCCAGTGAGACATAGATCTGAGCGTCATCAGCATAGTTGTGGTAGGACAAATTATTGCATTAACTGGCCTAATGGCAGCATGTAGAGATTGAATAAAACTTGTTCCAGGATTGACCCCTTGGGCACCCCACAGGTCAGGGCCATATGATCTGAGGCACAGTTTCTAATTTCAACAAAGTACTTCCTGTCTTCATTGTACATTGTTGATTAAACATAACTGAATCACTATTAAAAATTTAACATGCACAGCCCTAATGGAATACCTGAGACAAATGCATGCAAACCTGACGAATTGCAGCGATTGGCTAATATCCAATCCCCCGTCCGGCATTCGCTTTAAGTGCTCTCATAAACATCCTCATTCACAAAACCATATACAGTGATTCTGGAGGCAAAATGTCTTGTCAAAGGACACATTGATATGGACTGGTCTGAGAAGGCTTTGAATCGTCAACTTTCAGGTTAATGGATGAGCACTCTAACCATTGACACTGCCATCCACTAAACATTTATCATAGTTTTTTGATTTGCACTTGAGACCCAAAATGTCAATGGACTGTAAAATTAACCACAGATTAAGAAGACTGGAAGATTACACTAGATGTTTCTGTCTCTTTTTGAGGTCATCTTTAATAGTTAAATAGTTAGTATACGATATACTTGATATTCTAATTGCATATCGCCAACACAACAATTATATGTTAGTTTCATAAAATTATATTGTTAGTCAAACTTTAATATTATTGTTATTATTAAAATATTTTTGCGTCTTATTTTAACAGGTCTACCTATAGTATAGCATGTCCTCTGATATATTGTCTGTCTTCCAGCCTCACTGTCGCTGACCATGCATGCTTTAATCATAGAGCAGCTTCCTTCAAATCTGCCTGGTGATGTATCCCATCTCCGTGGCTATAATTTACTTCCTGGGGTGCAGCAGGAAGAGAAGTGGGTGTGTTGAGAATGAGGGTTGTCAGGCGTGGGGCCGCTCAGTCTGCTCGCAAAGGAGGTGTATGTCTTTGATGTGTCTGAACTGTCATATTACACTTAAGTCATGACTTGTATGACCAGTGCCCAGTCTGTTCTGTCACTCTGAATTATGTGAATGTTGTTTAGAATGTACTGTAACCACTTTATGTAAAAGAGCAAGTGTTGTACACCATTTTCAGCAAATTAGTTGCCATACTAAAATTTCAATGCTAAGAAAAAATGTTAACATGTGGTCTTACTAGGGCTGCTCAAGTATTGTATTGTATTGTAATCACAATTATCTCAAACAATTACTTGTCCACCTGACCTGTAGAGGAACTGTAGACTTAATATATTTTATTAGTAATGTTTTGTGGCACTTTAAAGTGGCTTTGCTCCATGTTTTGTGTGGCAGAACAAGCACGCTTGTAACTCTGAACAGATAGTAATTGATTGTATTTTCATTTACAGCTATTTTGTAATTGAAAAGAGTAATAATTTAAATCAATATTTAAATGCAATTATTTACATAGCCCTATTTCTAATTAATGTGTTTAGATTGTTGAAGATTGTTGATAGTATCAATTCCTGCTGAGTTGAGATATAATATTAGTTTTGTTTTCTATCAAAATGTAACTTTTTTAACAAACCACAAATAAGAAATTACAAATCACCTATACATTTTACAAACCCAATAGCCCAGCATACTTAAAAATTATGTAAGGTTACACATCAAAGACCCACCGGCTTGTGACCCCTTGAAGAGGCCGTTGGTTGTTTATCAAAGGTGTAAAATTGTATTATAAAATGCAGCAGATATGATTTGCTTTTGCTACTCTTGACAGCTTTTAAGTTTGGTAAAAAATGTGTTTGCCTTTGATATTGTCAATCATAAAAAGAGTAAAAATGGAAGAATTGCATCACATGGACACAACTCTTTGTGCAGACACGTTTACATTGTTTGGCTGTAGTGAACATTCATTGGCCATGGCTTTGTGTTTACAGGCACTGTTGGCAAATTGGCCTATCTCTATCCCTGCCATAAATGGGACTGCTTCCACATCGGCTTTGTTATGCAGTATGATTATCTGAGATCTTGATTTCATGTGTGAAAACTGATCCCCTTTGAAGCCACACTCTGCTTCACTACCTCACATCAACAGCAACTTTGCTCTTGACTCCAGTTTGCCCTGTTACATTTAACAGCTGCATGGTGCAAGAACTGGAAAGCAAACCTGAATAGAGTCCTATTATTGCCTTAGTGATATTACTAGGAAATCCTTAAAGGTGCACTGGGGAACGCTACCATGATTACTTTGCCTTGTATGGAATAAAACTTATCTATCAAGCATTGAATCATTTACAGGTGGTTTAATAGCTCAGAAATACCTTGAAAAACATTCATTCTTAGTGTGAGTACTTGTCTCTATGGTGATATGTTGAAAACCATACTGTGGAACATTCAAAGCAAAGCACTAAAATCTTGGGAACAAGTCGGTGGGTTAAAAAAAAAAAAGAGTCAATTTGTGTTTCCAAAAAAAATAAATAAAAAAAGAATACCATAAAGCAGCATGAAAAAAAAAGTCTTTGCCAATTACCCAGTTTGTTCAGCTTTGCAGTTATATTCACTTCTGAAGCTGAGTTGGAAAAACTTTTTTCTTGACTGAAAACCATGCCAGCTGTGCTTGCATATTACATACCACTTCAACCTGTCCAGATTGAAACCACTTTGTAATAATATCAACTGTATGTGCAATTATTCCAACATGTTGCATTATCTGTCCGTCTGTGTGGTTCCTTTTACATGCTTCTACATTCACCTTGGAGGATGGGTCATGCTCCAGTTTTGTGTATTGTGTTGTGCTTGGTCTTTTGAAACTGCCTCCTGTGTATCTCAGTTTACTCTTTGGGGCGGTTGAGGGGAGGGTATTTCCTCACCAGGGACATTCTGCCAGTAACATTACACCTCTAAGCAAATTTGCAGGTCTAAAACTTAAAGAAGATTTTTCATGTTTTGCTTATTGGGTCCACACATGTTTTCTGCATTTTGTGCTCTATATTTAGTTCAGAGTGTTCATGTAGCCATGTTTAAACTTTCTGGCATTTTGAACACAAACAAAGCTCATGTAACTCATATAAATAGTAAGGCTAAATGATGATTTGTCGTATGGAACCTAGACGGGTGGGCCATATTAACAAAAAACATTTACAATTACTGTACCTAATTTTTAAAGTCTTAAAAATGTGAAAAGCAGAACTAGTTCATTGTAAATGGTCTGCAGTGGTCCAGAGTTATTCCCCACTTTTCCTATGCATTCTGAGCATCCAAATGATTCTCTGTGATGAGTTTATAAGTGCTTTTCACAATTCTCAGACACCAGGGTGCAGTTTTGCTGTGACTGTAAAGCTAACTACAACAAGCATGTTAACGTGTGCTTCCAACCATAGCAAACTTTTCTCCAGGACATGTTTTGGACCAACTAGGCCCTATTTTCATTTTCCTCCTTGCCTCTGCTGCCCGTCCACTCGGCTCACCCATTTGACTAAATGGGCCTTTATGTGCTCAGCTCCTCATTCATGTCGGCACCGCTGTCTCACTGGATGTCGTTGTGCTTTGGCTGTTTTCTCGCACCAGGGCAACAGACTGAACAGGAGGCATCCAGCCACAGTTGTAATTAGATTTTTCCCTTGGTTTTGATGAAGTGCCAGTGGGACTGCCATTGCTCCGGAGGCCTGCCCCACCCTGGCACGCAATGAAGGGGAGCTGTCGTCAGTTGCATAAATTGTCAGCTTGCACGGTGGGTCATAATGTCACTGCCTCCTTCAGACTCTCCTCCAGGTCTTGGGAGAACTGCTGTCACACTTTGTCCTGGCCAGCTGCATGTGCTCAGAGAATGTCCCCAGGAGGTGTCTTCACTCAATCATGTTTGGACTGTCTGAGGTGGTCTGTCTGAGTGATCGGAATGTGTGATATCAGGTGCAGTTTATAGAAAGCTTTAGTGAGATATGGTCTGTTTCTGTCTGGCAGGTTAACTGAGTTTGAAGAGCAATCCTGACCAGTGTTTATTTTAATGTTGTCAGTGTAAACTGTGAAGTAAATGAAATATGGTGTTGTAAGGATGTAAAGCATGTAAAGTTTACTGGTTCGATTGTATTATGATTTCAATTTTTCTAGCTTTCTTATATGTAATAGATTTTGTCTGTTGTCTTTCTTGTCTACTTCATAGAAGAGGCAGCTGTACGCAATTTGTTAATTTGTTTTTGATGTGTTTTGCCGAATCAGTAAACTGTGGGAAAATAATAGTATATTTTGTTGGATCTTAATTTTATTGTCTTGTTGCAACCGACCTGACTATGTCTTCTTCAGCTGAAATTACAAATCGAATACTTGTTCTAAACTATATCCATCAAATGAGGGCTTTCTGTATGCTTCCAGGGTGAACTAAGCCTCCTTCATATAAAAATTAGCTGTCCATAAGAATTCCAAGACAACCTTCAATAAAATCCCCATACATCACTGCAGGCAACAAGAAACATTCCTCTGCCTCTATCATGTTCTGGACAAAACCTTCAATACATTTGGAATATTCATCCTTAAAAAACAGAGATGTTGCCTGTGTTGTGTTTCTTAGAACTGAACAAATCCTGATTCTGCAGTGGTTCTTTCAGTTAGAGGCCTGTGGCAGAAGAGTTGTGGCTGATATTAATCATACTGAGCTGGACTTAAAACAAGCTCAAGAGGTGTGGCATGAGTCCAAACCATAATATTACGAGTGCTGACCTGCTCATACCATCAACAAACACAGGCTAATCCAGAGGCCTGGCTCTATTGCTATCAGCCTCATGATCTGACAGACAGCACCCTGCCTGCCCCATTCTCCAGGTCAGGGCACACACAGGGGGTCAAAGCAAAACTATTATTTTTATGTCTACTAAACGTAAGGTTTGATTAACAAGACTGGAACTTATAGGCTACGTTTAGAATAAGGTGTGCTGCTATTGATTGTTACCCCTTAGCCTGTAAACATGGTGCTAGTCCACAGACTAGTAATGCTAGTTATGTTTGATTTTATGAACTATAACATCAACCTGCCCAGGGACTACAGGTGGAAATTAGCACTAGCGCTATAACCTGGTACAATGCATCTCTCCTGTTTAGGTTAATGTAGATTGTGCACTGTCCCTGTCTCATTAAATAAATAAATGAAAATGAAATGAAATGCAAATGGAAGCAAAGTTTACAAATGGACTAGGTTTTTCCATTGGCTTAGCAAAAAGCCTGTCACTATAACACATTTTGAAGTACCATATATTGCTAAAGTAAATATAGATGATAAACAATAATACTGAAACAAATTTATGCCACTAACACGATAACCCAAGAGCAAATTTAAACCACAAAAACTATTCTAACTACAGTATTGTTAAAAATATATAAACTGCAATAAATAAATAGCAGAATGAAACACTGTAGCACTTTTGTATAAAGTAATGAGACATAAGAGTTATTAATTCAACTTTTTACAACTCAAATCTTATTAAATACCCAAAAAATAACCAAAAATGTCCCAGCAGTTCAAAGAAAAAGTGCATATAATAAATATTGTACACACAAAATATATTGTTCCAGTTGAACGATAAATTGATATAGTAATTATCATGACAGGCCTACTTAGCAGGAGAATATTATGAATAAAGCATGTTGGAAACACTATTTCTGTTTGTCATAAGTCATGTTTTTGGGGCAGATGACAGTAATGCCACTTGGACACCTGATCGGGCCTTTCCATGCTAGAGCTGTGGATCACATGTCTCTCCGGTCACTGTGGTATGTGCTCACATACAGAGCTGCCAGGAGGCCTGGGTGAAAATGACCCAGGATAAAAACAAGCATATCTCTGCAACAACAAGCAGCCTCCACAGAAATAGCCCCACAGCCCAAACCTCTTTCTCAGAACTTACTGTAGCTCAGGCAGTCGTGATTTAGATACTTCTCTCATAGTTTCAATTCTTTCTGCCAGTTGGTCCCAGTCCTGCAATTATGTTCAATTTAAATGTCTACTTCTGTGGAAGCCCGGTGCACAGTTGTCAAACTTTAGCCATATAAAGAGTTGGAAATACTATAATTTTAATCTGTGTGCATCGATTCCTGTGGGAAGGCCACTTGGGATTTGCGTCATTAAACTTGTTTGTTTTATGTGAAAACTTTCAGATTCAAACCAATGATATATTTCTTTTTCATTTTTTAGGATTCCGCTGACGTCTGTGCAGAAGGAATTGGCAATGAACATTATCGTTTAGAAGGTAAGAACTATTTATTCATTTTGATTTTAAATGAAAACATACTATATTCATTTATCACTATAGAATATATCCATGGCCCTTTTCAAAGTCCCAACAATGTGCTGAGACAGTCTCTTTACCACTCCTACCCTCCCCCTATGGGCTGTGCAAACTGCCTCCTTCCCCCATGTTTTATCCCTGATGTGATGTGATCCTGGATTAAGAGCTCCACTAAGAGAAAGCCTTTGTCTTGCATCTAAAGTCAACATGAGGTGTTAGGCGGGTGTGAAGGTTGTAAGAAAATGTTTAGCTGGATTCATGGACTGGAAAATACAATGACACTTATATTAAGTGTCTGTATGAATATTAGTCATTAAAGGTTCTCCCTAAGACAGATGGACCTCATTAAAACAGGGCTGCTCTGTTTATATTGTCTCGTTCATGTTTTGACTACACAGGGTTATATATGGTATTTTTATTATCCTAATGTGAAGTATAGTGGTAATATTGGCTGTAGTGTCACCACAAGGATTTTTTAATCAAAATATAAATCAAAATATTAACTGGCTTGTAATGCATGAAGAATGCATCAGATGATGATAAACACAATGAAGAAAAGTGTGTAGAGAAATGACTTGACCATCAATATTGAAAACTTGTCTGCAGATTAAAAAGAACTGATGTTCTTTGATGAGACATTCTTAGGGTATGTTAGTTTTTTTTTTTTTTAAGGCTTACACAAGCTTTTATTCACTTTTCTTTTAAGTGTTTGTAGTAGTCTAAGGCTACAGGAGCAGCTCATTCTTGCCAGTGTTTTGTGAAAAGTGTGGTCTATCTCCATTTGAATTCACCTGTTCTCTGGAGCCAGACGTAGATCTGAGGCAGATCATGTTGGTGTAATACAGTACTCTGTAGTGCTGAGCTGGCTCAGACCTAACCCACACTCGGCTCTGTTCAAGTGGCTGCACGTGTGTGGAGCAGTGCCGCTGGAACGGGACAGTGGTGTCTGTGCCAGCCCACAGTGCCCTCATGTTGCCTCTCAGATCCCCCAGCCAATCCTCTGAGGGTGTTTCTCTCATAGAGAGAGGCTTATCACTGTGTTGAGGTGGGAGAGGCAGATTACTGTTACTCCTCCTGGCATTTCATTAGCTCCAGATTAACATCTTCCACCAGATTGAGTCTGCGATGGAAAAGATTTGCCCTCACACACAACGTTTCCTGTGCACACCTCAGATGATCAAACAGCAGGGTGCAGAATGCTGCTCCTCTCCAAAAGTTGGTAAAAGCTCCCTGGGATGATGCCTTTCATTTCTGGCATTTCCTCTGCCCAGGGATGAGACAGGTCCGCTTTGATCTGCTCTGGATCAGGAGGAGAGAAATGGGGCTGTTGTGTCTGCTCTGTTGGCGAGCAAACAAACAGTGTTTCAGATTTGACTTGGCTTAATTAATTAGTGATTCTGTTTTACAGCCGTTCTGATCCTCTTCCAAAAGGTTTGAAAACGGAACTTCAAAGTGCGGCAGACGGAGGGGGGTAGGAGGGGGTGTGGCGTGTGTATGGAGGACTCTGATTGGATGTGGCACTTCAGTCTGATGCTTATGCTAAGATAAATGACCAGAGGTGTAATCCAGTGTGGCTTTCAGGGGTATATTGCCTCCAAATCTCAGTTACATGTGTGTGATTTTTGAATCAAACACACATGATAGATCTGAAGCCTGCGGTAGACCAAAACATAATGTGCCTAAACACTGACAGCTGTGTAATAGAAAATGATCTCAATAATATTAGATTACAGTATTCCTTAAAGTTGATAACTGTCAGTTTTTTTTGTTTTTTTTTTTTTTTTGGTTTTTTTACTAAAATGTGTGAAAGTGTGATACAGACTTCCCACAACACAGCGATAACATAACTTAATATGTATAACTTTATGTTTTTTGCTGTGTAAGTGTAAACATTATCTGCTATCCTTTGAACTCATTGGACCAGCTTGACCAAACAAACTTTTTTTATTTTATTTTACATTTTTATGGCCATATGTCAACTCAACTTCAGTTGATGATTCCTTAAATTAATATTCTACTAAACGTTCCTAAATTACAAAGACAAACTGCAGTTGACTAGGATAGGGTGCAAAGGTCTTCAACTTCCCCTGGCCCTGTCAGTGTGTGGTGAACATACAGTGTAGGAAAGACAATGCACGTGACATATTAAACATCTCCTCTGTAGGCTGCATTCTGTCTGTGAGAATACATGTTAAATGTCACGCCATAGCATGGAGCGCTCTGTTTCACTGAGCTGGGACCCAGGGGCCTCCTATAGGCCTTTTGATGTTCACATTCTGTCCTTATCCCACTCATTTATATTCAAATAGCACAGAAGGCTCTCGTGTTGGAGACATGTTATCCCTTTCAGTTTCATGTCAGACATTTTTCCTCTGTGTGCTCCCACAGGGACTGTCTGCACATAGGCGGCTAGACATACAGGACATGATTACAGTGCACAGTTTTACTATTACAGTTTTACTATTAGTGACATTTTCTCAAGATTTCAAAAACATCATCATTATCATTTTAATTTAATTATATCAGTGCTGTAACTTTGCAAAAACATTTTTCAAGTATATAATAACATGAAGCACAAGATTACGACAGTCTCTAATGCATCTTAATTGTGACTGCCAAACTTGGAAATAGTGCTTTAGAAGGAACATGAAGGAAACGGCATATCCTCAGGTTATGACTGCACCGAAGGTTTCCATCCTCAGGCTCTGGCTTTTATTCACATGTGGCTCTCTACAGTGGCTCTACCCCCGGAGAAGACAGACAGCTGCTGTGTGGAGGAGAAGATGCTGGAGAGGGACCGCCAGTCTCCCGCAGGGCCGCAGAAACAGCTCCAGTTTGAAGTGAGTGTCAGCCCTCAACACACTGTTTACTGCCTCCCCTCTGGAAGAAACTAGGGCAATAGGACTGCATGTAGTGTACTCGCACTGTACATTTGATGGATTAATGTTGCCTTTTGTAGGAGCTGGAGTGTGCCGTGTCTGTGGAGGAAGATAACAGACAGGAGTGGACTTTCACCCTCTATGACTTTGACAACAATGGCAAAGTTACGAGAGAGGTACTTATATTTTACTTTGAGCAGTTCACAAATAACTCCAACGTAAATAAATCCTACTAAATTTCATACTCATAAACACTAAAAAAATGTATAGATGTATAGACCTCAGTGACATTGGTGGTATAAGACCTGACATCTCAGTCATGTTCCCTTCATAAATGTATAACTCGGGATCAGACCATGTCTGATCACTTCAGCTACTGACAAGAGTGTCTTCCTGTTCTCTGTACTGTCTCCTACTTGACTTACTTAAAATGTACTTGGCAGACGTGATGTAGATTTTACAACAAACTTTTCTCATTTTCTCATAATACCATTTGTTTGGCTTAACCACTTTAACCACTGTACTATCTTGTAGGATATCACCAGCTTGCTTCACACCATATATGAAGTAGTGGATGCCTCTGTCAACCATTCCCCCAGCAGTAGTAAGACACTCCGGGTCAAGCTCTCTGTTGCCCCAGACTCCAGCCAGCGCTGGAGAAGCTGTCCACAAGGTTTGTTCATTTTGAGTAGTGCTGGGACTGCTGCTAGAGGTACAGGGTCAGAAAGGGCATGCCTGGGTCCCCATGTGCAGCGCTCTGGCAGCTCACCCAGAGACATCTGTGTGCGTCACGTAGAAAAGCAACTGCTTCAGGCCTGTCACAGCTTTGTTCCTCACAGCCTCTGCATCGCTCCATCTTTTCTACTCAATGGGGTTCATTTTTAATGATGGGGGGAGTGACAGAGCCAAGAGAGCTCCCCTTCCCCCACCCCCTGCGCCTTCAAATACTCTGAAAGAAACCTTAAGAGTTGTGCTGAATCCTTTTGATAACCACAGCCATTTTTTTCTCAAATGTTCTTTTTTTTCAACCCCCCTCCTCTGAGCTGCCGCAAAATATAGCTACGTTCAACTTAACTTTTCTTACTGCTGACGACTTGGTAAACAAGATTCAGGGAGAAATAGCTGAAAAAAGTATATATTCCTGTGTGTTTGTATCCCATTGTTTTAGCTATAAATATCTGAGCAAAAGAGACAGAACTAGCTTTGAATCTTTTGGGGTGTGCCTTCATCCTAATTTCGAGCTGCCTCAGAAGTTGCGTCCTTAATAATCTCTTTCTGAGGCCAACTTGATTCATTCCATGCTTTACAGAGCCGAAGATGGAAATAGAATAAATGAAGCATTGTTTTTCCTTCTCTATAGATCTTCAAAGTCAAATCCTAAAACAAAGATTGCTTTCTTCTAGGCTTGTGTGACTGTTATGGTATGTGTGTGTGGTTGACTGTCGTGTGTGAAGCTCTCTTTGATAATAGCCTCATGTCTCTGGCTCATAAACAGACACATCCCACGGCAGAGAGAAAAATGACAAGTGCACAGAAGACCCCAAGAGTGCAGACAAAAAGACTCGTGCTCTCCAAAGGTAAACCAACATCCTTTTAAGGCTGGTCTGGAATCCATGTTTAAAGTTACTTTGGGGCTATTTTTACCTTCATCCTTTTGCCTTGTTGCTTGTGCTGAGGTTTAAACCTGTGATTTTCCAGTCATAATCTTACTTCCCCAACCATCATTCTCCAGCTGCTTGGTCATAAAGAACACTTATTTAACTCTCACCAAGCACATTATTCTGAATTTGAAGTGCCCAATGGCGCCTAATGAGAGGTGACTGCTATGTTCACAGGCGCCACCACAGTGACCACCACACCCAGCCGGGCTGCCAGCGCCACTGTGTGGACGAGAACCTGGAGCGCAGGAACCACTACTTGGATCTAGCTGGCATTGAGAACTACACGTCTCGTTTCGGAACTGGTGATGGTAAGAGGGCAAAAGGCGTAGACATGTTTAAAGTCTAAAAATGTACAAAAAAGTCATCACTATTCAGAAGTCCTCATTATTTCAGCACCCACTTAGAGCAATTAGCTAAATACTGGCTATCTTCCACTTCCACTTTCCACTTCTAATACAGACATCTGGTTATATAGAGCAACTGGTCTAGTCTGAGGCCCATCAGAATACATTTTTCACATTAGAAATGCAGTCATAGTTCTAATAAATAACTGTACACTTTGGGGTTCTTTCTCCTTTTTTTCCAGTGTGTTTTTATACCGCAAACGGCAAATAAACTGAAACTGAAATATCTGTTTTTCCTGCACTGATGTATCACTGTAATATGGTTCTGTTAGGAAAATATGTCTTGCCGCATCATGTCTGTGAGTAGCAGTTTCTTGCTGTGTAAATCACAGACAAAATCATTGCTTTAGTTACCATATATGTATAAAAATGGCATAAAAACTTTACAAAAAAGAAAATAATAGAATTAAGTGCAATATAGGTTTGAAATCTTATTTATTAAGGCAAACAATGTAAATTTACCATTAATGAATCTGAATGCTGTAGTATTTCTTGATCTATTACTAAAATACTACTCCATGTTCCATCACAGTGCCTGCTGCAGAGACAACAAAAGCTGAGACCCAGACCCGGCAATCAAACCAAACTCGCTCCCGCTCTCAAGAACCTGAAAACGGGCACTCTCACTCGCACCATCGGCGCTTGCAGGCTGTAGTGGATACCCCAGATGGCCTTCATGCTGTCCGATTACGAGTGCACGAACCAGGCAAACACGGCATTCGCTCTCCTAAAACTCACAGCCGGACACCTCCTGCACAAAACAGCAGCAGGGCAATAAGGAGCCGAGGAAACTCATCTGCTCCCGCCCTGCCCAACCAAATGCCCCCTCACCAATCAACTGCCCCTTATCGCAAGCTCAAGCAAAGGTCCAAGGACAGTCAGGGCTATCGGGCTTTGGGACATGTGTCTACTACTGGGGCAGTGGTGGAGAAGGAGCAGGTGCGGGATATGCCCAGTGTGGTGCTTTACGACGGGGCACAAGTGGTCCAGCGGCACGAGCATCACCATCACCATGAACACCATCACCACTACCACCACTTCTACCAGTCCTGAACAGCTACAAAACTGAACTGCCCCAGTGAACTACTGTCTCAGATAGCCTCTTTCCAAATACTGACTGGGTTTAGTGGAGTGGAGGACAGTCACTGGGAAGCCACAACAAAGCCTGTTATAAGGAAATGGTTCAGACATAACAGACTTTGGTAAAGCAACAGGGACACAATCCAAGGCCACAATATGGCTATGAGAATCACAGCTGCTGCTTCTTAAAGCTCTCAAATAATAAATGAACTGTATCAAAAGCACCACATTTGTAAACCACTAAGCCACTGGGGTTAAGGCGATGGGGGAATGTTAGGAGTAAAGACTGTGATGTAAAAATGAACATTAATGAAGGATAGTGGATAGGACAGAGCAGGGCATATGCGTGTATGTGTGTCTGTGAGAAAGACTTTTGTTGTCCTGTGGGTGTCACGACACTGGTGTCTGTGGAGATACCACTTGAATGAATGATATATAAAGCTGGATGTTTGGCCAATTATTGCGAAAAATATGAAGATTCTTATTAGAACATGCAATATCCCCAATGGTAAAAATATGAAGGAACCTGCTGAGAAGAAAAATGAACCGAGATCCCAAATCTGCTGCTACCTCTAATATAATCCTAATTGTTGTTATGATTTTAGCTAAGCCTTTACCGGCTCTTTTAAAATATGTACACAAAGAGTAGGTGTGTTGAAGTTGTAAAGAACACTCTTTTATTAACGTTTACTGTACATAGGTGTATATTGTTAGCAATTTTATAAGCTTTATTGATAATGTGATATCTTTGTATTCACTAAAACCATTATGCTTGTCCTTTAAGACCACTTGACCTACTGTATAAAATTCTATCCACTTTTTGTACATCTCTCTATTAGTGCTCTGTAGTTTCTTTTGAACAAATTTGGATTAGAAATCTAATTATTTCATATTTATATTCTTCCATCGTAGTTAGCCAACATTTTTCTAACAGTACTTTTGCCATATTTCTGTCCCTTGTTTTCTATGCAGCCCTGTGTATTTGCCACAATGACCCCATTAGTTGTCAACAAGGATTGGCATGTGGCGTGGTTGGGTGGGCCTTCTTTCAGCTGTCTCATTCCTACACTGGATGCCTCTCTGTCTCTGTAGGGAGCTCTTCACAATGTCTGTTCATTTTAATATAGGTTACTCTATGTTCTCTGGATGGTTGAGGGACTTATTTAACATTATGAGTTAAGCTAACATGCATTTTGACAATTACATGACATCTGAATTAGTTTAATGAGAAGTGCCTTGGAGTTAACACAATGTAAAACAGTACAAGCTGCCATTCACTGCCCCATAGTTGAATGTGATCGTGGTTGGGATGAGCAGGATTCTTTTGCAAGCAACAGTCATCTTCTGCAGCTGTTGTGATGCAAAGTTAGCCTCATAGCATTATAATAACTGAAATAGTGTTAGTGTAGCGTGTAATGTGGAAATGGCATCTGGACTGGTCACTATCCTTCCAGCAGGGTGGTCCAGACTAGAGCATAAATCTTAAATGGACAGTAACAACAACTATAGCTACTATGATAAACTGTCCCTTTGTTTTAAGTTAGTATCCTCACTTTTTGTAACCAAATAAGATGCTGCACGTGACTGGCTGTTAAAAGTTCTTCAAATTATAATATTATGCATTATTTCTGTCATTTGGACAACATGTTTAGAATTTAAGTTTTATTCATGATTTTCAATATTAAGCTACCACACTCCATCTATTACAGTACTCAATTCAAGCTGTTTTTTCTTTTTCCACACAATGATGTTTGTTGTCAAAGTTCATCACTGCCATCCTTTTTACTTGTTTTCAAAACGATTTAGATAAAATAAAAATTAGATGGGTTATTGATTACTTGCTTTATTTATTGAATTGCAAATCTGTGCCAAGGGAAATGCCATTTTACAATATTAAAGATATCCCTGTTCTAAACATTTTGAGTTGTTATTTTTCAAACCTTTGTTGCTTTAGTACAGTGACGTGCGGTGAGGTTCGTGGCTGGTGAGGCACTGATGTCATCACAATCAGATTTACAAACATGTAAACCAGGTGTCAGTACATTTGGCCCGAGTCAATTTCTTGGGGCCAGAATTTAAAAAAAATTCAAAATAAAAGTTCCGAAGTCTGTATGAAATAGCTCTAATAGTATGAAATAAAAAGCAAGCTGGTTTTGTATTGTTTTTTATCCTTATTCTGGTTCCCCAATTTTTGAAGTTGATTGAAGTCATTAAATTTCTTACCACTTCGTACCACTCTGTTTGAAAAGAGCGACTCTTTCGTCTCATAGTCTGGAGCAAACCATTTAGCTCCTTTAGTGCCAATAATAATGCTATGGTTCAGGCCATAGGGTGGGCTCTGGAGGTCCAGGGGTGGTTGAGTGACAGCTCTTCAGTGTGGGGCTGGGGCAGCCTTCACAACAGCTCACTATGCGAGTGCTGGCCAGTGCATCTCCAGCCTGGTGTCAGAGACAGTCCCCAAATGAGGCAGCCCACAGCTGCTCCCTGTGCCATGCCCCCAACATGCACATTCACTTTTATGTGGGGCTTAGCAGCTTATCTCTGGGCACAGCCAACCATCAGGGCCTGCCTTTTGGTAACATAATATTGCTTCTTCTGAACTAATGTCATCATTACAAAGGCCCTTTCGTGCCCAACACAGCTTACCGGAGCTTTATTGCCACCGCTTCACACGTTAAAGCCATTTGTAGAATCACTCCTCACCTAAAGGGCGATAAACTCAATGAAGTCACGCATTTAGGCTTACAGAACCATTTTGAATGTTTATCACAATTATGCTTGCTTTTGTAGACCGACATTTAAATGTCATATATCTATAGACTTAAATATACAAAATATCAAGGTCGTGCACATTTGAGGAACTTGCAATGGCTTTTACACCAATGCACATGTCACCTTATGAAATTTCTTCAAAAAGTCTCTAGTAGTAACAGTGTTTTTCTTTTCTAAATTCAAACTGTAAGATGCTAAAACATGTTACAGATACACTAGACCATACTGTACCACTTTGCTCTCAAAGAGAGACCCAAACCTTAAAGTTTTCTTTGGAAAACTCAGCACCTCACACGAGCCACAACTGAATGGGCTGCTCTTTGCTCACTGCTATAAAACTTTTTTTTTTTTTTTTTTACATTTTTTTCTGTGACTTTGATCTGCATTGCTTTCAACCGCTCACATTCAGTATATTGGTAATAGCCTTGGTGTTCATGGAGATTTTCCTCAGCTGTGCAAAGAAACGCTTGGGTAATGCATTCACGCCTTTGAAATGACACCATGGGAGACACTGTCCTTCTCATTTCAACCACCCTGGACTTTTATATGGTAAGTATTCAGGTGTGTGCTTCACCACTGTGCAAAGTTTGCCATAGAGTTTGGAGTGCACCTGCTCAGTGCATGTCATTGTATGTCCAAACTGCCACAGGACTTTGGTGAGGTCACACTAAATATTCACAAGCTCTTTTGCCTGCACCACACACTGTAGGCATACATTTCAACTATTAACACAGCAACAACAAAACTAACAAGCAGCAAGTAGCATTTGAAAAGAAACCCAGAGCTCCACTGCCTGGGAGGAGGAGATGGGTGCTTTGAGAGAGACGTCCAGAGGAATGGAGGAGAAGTGACTGTTGGAGAAGGTTTGTGCCTTAGAGCAGATGAGAGCCGAAAAAGCTCAGAGGTCCACAGCTTAAGAGGAGGAGATGAGAAGAGAGAGAAAGTTCAACTTATGGCCTGTAATCATGCTCCTCCCATAGACCACCACTTCACCCTGTCACAGGCATATTAGAAATAAAGAAAGCAAAAACTAAATTATAATATTCTGAAGTTTATTTTTGCATACAATGAAGGTCCAGGCAAAAGTCCTCTTCCTGGCAGGTTTTCGCAGTGGAATAATTTTGCTGGTTTTCATAAAATATTTAGGAAACCAGATAATGTATTTGGCAAGAAATTATGATGTATCTTAATGAGACAATCTAATTAATAAAGTAATCTGAAATAATACGTAATATGAATTTCTTATGCTTGTGTGCACCATTGAGACAGCAGATGGAGAGCAGTAGCAGTAGCCGAATCTGGTACAGATAATCATTTTGCAACATTAATACATTTGTATATGGAAGGACCACAAATGAAGCATTTCATTTGTCAATTAATGATCTATACCATGTAAATCCTAATGGGAATGTACACAACATTTTTTATGTTTTTTTGTATTTCTACAGTGATTATTTATAGATGAGTACTACCCATAGCAAGTAGCCTGAGTAATTATGTTCACGACAGTCTCTGGTGAACACTGCAGTTTAAGAAGAACAGAACAGAAGGATAAAGACCATTAACTGAGGTATATTCTACATGTAATGAATGGAAAATGAAACGAATTCAGTAAGAATGAATACATTGTTGTGACTTGCACTGAAAATTATTTGTAAGACAACTATATCTGAAGTGAATTGCTAATATCCCAACAATATCCCAATAAATAGTAAAATCCAATACAAAAATAATAAAATGGGTGTAGAAATGAGTTGCCACCAATCTGACGGCAGTGATATTGACTTAAATATGTGGAAATGAGAGGCTGCCATGATATGTTGTGTGTGCTTTGTTTCCAGCAAATACACGGCAGCTTTGAAGTAAGGACTGGCCCAGCAGGGTGCGAGACACGGTAAAAGCAAGATGCTAAATGCTACGGATGAGAAGGACATGAGGAAGACTATTACCAATACCGGAGCAGAGAGGGAGAGAGGCAAATCCAATGATAATGTACATCTGTTCCACTGAATTTATGAGCTTTGAACATGTTTTTCATGTGGGATAAGTGGATCCTTTTTCTTACAGGATCTCAGAACTTCAAAGCAGATTGGCTTTGGATAATGCAAATGATCCCAATATGACGGTTTGTGCCTGCTCCAGAGCATGAAAAGAAAAAAGGGGAATTAAAGCTAATTGGCATGGCAGTCTTTTATGTGGGATAAGAAGGGCAAAATAAAACAGTTCAATTATTGTCAAGTTCACTCGATTAAAAAACAGCACTGCAGGTCTGTGTGTGAGCGGCACAGCGGACATCCACTGTAAAGGTCATCATACTGCTGGAATCTTGTCCTACTATCACTCATTTCTCATGGAATTAGTCTACATTCTGTGGAATAAACATGTTTAATCAATTAACAGGATTTAGTGTGCATGGCTGGTGATGTAACTCTAGATGCTCGTATAGTAGTAAATTGGAAAGATGGTTTGCAAACTCGTCACACAAGATGCAAGCAATTGGGATTTAAATGCATTTATTTGGAGGATAAACCACTTAAAATGAACCATCTTTTTTTCAAGAGGCTCCTCAAAATTACAACAAAGCGAGATGTTGCATGTTCTGCTTTTTCGTAGTTGGACTTAGGAAGAATGGTTCAAATGCTGAGAAAAAAACTACAATATCAAAAACCATGTAGCTTGCCATGCTCAAATCTAACCAGTCAACTCTGAAATAAAACTGAAAAAATAGTCCTTCCCAGAAATACAAGTATCTTAACATCCACCATCTGGCACAGGGCATGTATCAGACAGATGTTTCTTTTTACCTTATTTCTTATGGAACACTGAATTAATGACAGCCAGGCACCACAAGCCTCTGTAATATCTAAAAAACATGCTTTATTTTAACCCAACACAACATCATCATCGATCCTCGCCTCAGGACAAGACAAAGGCAGCTGGTAATAACTACATTTGTCTTAAACTACTCGACAATGAGAATCTGTCAATTTCTGAAAGTCAAATAACAAGATGCTTGGTTAGAAGAGCACAGACATACTTCTTTCTTTCTTATATATTGTCTGTAGAGCAGATCTGATGTGCCCATGTATCTAAGTGCCCCCTGGGATGCTCTGGACATGTGTGACCCAGTGTGGAGTGGGATGACTGATGGTTTCATTATACTCTTCTTTCACCAAGATGAACCACACTCTAGCCCACTGACACACTTATGCACCTACAGTGTAAATAATGGAACACGGGCATGTTCACATTATACTGTAACCAAAGGATTTCCAGGTTGTTTAACTTCTAGAAATAGACAGAATAGAACAGAAAGAAAGAAAGAGCAAAATAAAAAAGCAGGACGACAATCTCAAACTTTCAATTCAACTACTAATCCTAGATGGCATCCAACACTAAAACTGTATTACAATTTAAAAGTTATCAAGAAGAGTAGAAACCACAGCTTAAATTAATGTTCTACTAGTCAATCTGCCACCCACTCCACTGAGGTATTACTACTTTGTCTGCGATATTCCACAATGTAGCATTATACTTATCTGTCTTGCATTTGTTCCATTAGAGTTGGTTTATTGGTCAAGAATACCTGGAAAAACATACATTCTTACTGTGAGCCTGCTTGTCCCATGGGGGCTTAAGGACTATTCAAGCAGGTAACCTCCCCCTCCACCAGAAAAGTTACATAGGGTACCATGGGATTAAATAAACAAGTTTTTAAAAAATCTATGTAAGTCTTTGATTCTGGCCATACTCAGGTCAAAGAACTACTATAGGACACAAACATGGACATTTAGTAGAGCACTTTACATTAGATAAAACTCTTAAACTTAGAAACACAAATGGAGGGCTTTGAACGCCCTGACATGCAGTAAAGTAACTCCAATCACACAGGTGCACTTTCTACAATGACCTTAATTCAAAGTACAAGCTTTTAAGTAAATGCCACTTGACAAAATTTAGCAAAAAGCCTGGTTCAGCTCCTACAAATGTGTTTGGACGTTTGTAGAGCTCTCACAGACTTCTAGAGTGCGCAGATGAATAAAACAAGGCTCCAGAAAGTTGCATTGGTTTTTAGTAGATCATTGGAGCTCTTTCTTTTTGCAGCATCAAAGGCTGCGCGCTGCTTTGATGTGGCAGCATGCTGTTTAAGGTACAGAGTGAATGGAGAGATGTCAAGCTGCAAGGTGCCTCTGTAGTTTACCATGAGTGCTGCACAGAGCTCCAGATGAAAGGCCCAAATAGGGTTGGGTAATGAATGTCCAACAAGTAGGACCCATCTCAGACAGTGGGTGCACTGCAGGGGGCCCGGGCTAACCTTGAGAGCAGCACCCACACCCCGGGCGCACTGCAGAGACCAGGGTCTTTAAGTGGACCATCCCAGAAAACAGGAGTGGGGTGCAAGCTTGAATTTTCTGTCAATTAAACAGAAATGGAGCACTTGAGGGTACATTGGTAAACAGTAGCAACACACTTAATATTCAGTCAGCTCTCTCTCAAAGAACTGACGTTAACTTTTATAACTTCATTTAACTGTGTCTGGCTTCAACCAACTAATTCTAACTGGTTTAAAAAAAAAACAAAAACAAAGGTTAAAACGTGAGATTTGTCTTTATATATAGTTTTAGTGACTGAGGCCAAACTATTTGTCAAGGAAAACGGCAACACTGAACACTCAAAACATGTTCAGCCTTTAACATTTATTTTGCTCAAAGTTGTATTTCAATTAATTTATGCATCATTTAGTAATCTGCATTGTCTTGCTTTCAAGGCTTGAGTCAGAAAAGTTATGTTTTCACGTACTCCCTATACCCGCCCACATCCCTGTAGTTAGTTGTAATTACTTGAAACATTAAGTAATACATTAAGGGTTCTCAAATGACAGATGACATGACAGATCTAATAACAAAAATAGATGCATTTAAAGTGCAAATATGATGAAGCTTTATGGTTTATGAAATTACAAATGATGACACATGTAATTTTACATCCCTTTATGTTCCTACGCAGATTTGGGACTTGCCCAAAGTTGTGAAACTGTAACTTCTTTGGTCTAGAATGGTAAAGGGGAAAATAAATCTTTCTTCATTCAAATGTGATATGTAGATATGCAGCAGGGTTTTGAAAAGTTGAAAAAAAGGAACAAAAATAGGGCTACTTCAAAAGAGATATATTTTAGAATTTTTGTTTTTTGATAATGTCTTGCACTTCTTTGCCATGTCCAAACGTTCTGCTCTGAACACTCTATTCAAATTGTTTGAATAGAGGCAATACAGGCAAATAGAGTCCACCACAGTGCAGTAAAAACAAGTCTACAATTGTGCTTAAACAATAAAAGCTGTTCACAAATTCCTAAGGGAAAAAATAAGCATACAGATTAATCAATTTCCCATACATAATTAAACTGCTGCCTTAAACAATAATTGAAGTCACATGTTTCAAAACAAGGACGCTCTGGTTTACTTGCGTAGACTAATAGCTCCATCTTGTGGCTAGTTCGCAGTATTGCAAGTGTGTAAGTTGAATGTGTTTTAAAATTTTTGTCAAAATATTGTAAATAATTAATGAACGACTTTGGAATGAAAACACTGACTTGGTTTAACTTTTAACTGGTGAATTCTTCTTGCATAGTCCGGAGCAAGCAAGATGTGAAGAGGGCAATGACACTTAACTAAGCAAATAGATTTAGGCGCTGCGTAATCACGTCACGTCGAGATACTCTGCAAGATTGAAGCAATTGGAGTTTGTCAAATCGACGCCTGCTCAACTTTTGATTGTGATGGTATTGTTTGTCGCTTCCGTGGAACAGTTTTGGTTTCATTGGGTCTAAAAATGGAATGAGGAAGCGCACACAGCACGTAACATTAGTGAAATGGACTACAGAGCACTCTGACAGTAAGTTTTAAAACTAATTTAATTTAATAATCTGGTAACAAACTTTTATATACACACCGGTACCCGTTTTTAATGTTTTATATGGGCTTAGGGTATAGGCCCATACTTATTTGTTTTGTTTGTTTTTTCTGTTTGAATTGTATTTTAAACAGGGCACCCATGAAAAAGAGCCCGAGCGCACTCTTTGGGTTCCCCTGTATAAATAAAGATACATATAAAGAAATAATTAAACCATGTGCATAATAAAGAAAGAAAGAATTAGACCATGTGCGTAATAAAAAAGAAAGAGTTAGACCATGTGCGTAATTGTGCGTCATTCATTATTTTGGGTCTGTACTAGGTTTAATATGTACCCTGCGCATTTCCTCCTTAGTGAACCTGTGGAGTGTGTCTTTACCATGCAGTTGATTCAGTCTACGATGTTGGAGGAGCATAAAACAACGATGTTGGCTCAGGAGTTTGTGTTGAGACACAGGGTAGATATCGTGCACGCACTCTGCCGTAGCGGATCAAGTGAATATTTGGAAAGCGTTTTGGATATTCTCCTGTCACAGGAGCAGCTCACATGGGAGGACTACCAAAATATACTTGTGCCAGGGCGGTCACTCCACACAAATACCAGGCAGCTGCTCGACCTGGTTTTTTCCAAAGGTGTGGAGACATGCATGTGCTTGATGACGGCACTTCAACAGGTTCTGCCCAAATTTACGCGCGTCGGGAGTAACGAAAGCATAAATGAAGAGAAGGACATTACAAGTACCCACGCCCTGATGACTCAAAGGCCCAGACTGGTGCGTGAGCTTAAAGACCTGGATGGACTGTTGGATGCTCTGGTTGCTTCAGGGGATTTTTCATCACTGGACTGTAACGTGGTCAAACTCTCCACAAAGACACCATCACAGCAGGTAACTTTGGAGAGCATTTATAGGACAGTGCCACTTTTATGATCTTTTCCAACAGTAGTTTAAAACCATAACTAATAACTGATCTCATTTGCATTTTCATCAGGTGAGAACTTTGATTGACCTTGCCGTGGCCAAAGGAGATTCTGCAGGAGAAATTGTTTTAAAGCATGTTCAGCAACAAGAGACATGTGGTTCACCTCTAAATGAAAGTGAACAAAGTTTACCTAAAGGTATCAATAGCTCACATTTTTGTTTGTTTTTAAGTTAATTGGGGAACTTCACACAACAGAAAGTTTATCTTGACCATTTATTTGCATGCAGTATGTCAGCGTAATTTAGCAAGTTGTAGAGAAAATACATTTAAGCGTAATAATAATGTTTTAGTGAAATAGTATTAATCAGTAATCAGTTTAAGCCGCATATTAATTGTTGCAACCGAAATATTTTTTTGGTGTTGCAGGAATTTTGGAAATGGTTATGATAATCTAATAACCAGAATATGCAAAAAACAAATGTTAAAACCAATTACACATACCATTCCTAGTTGAGAGAAATTAAACATTGCTAATTGTATTTGATGGATGCTTGTCTTCTTGCTGTTACTCTAATATTCTTATTCTTAGAGTTTTCTAGATACCAGAAAAAGCTGAGCAGTTCTGTTTTGGCCCAGTCATCATTTGTTGGTACATATGGAGGAGGCAGCGTCATGTGTTTGGATGACATCTACACAGAGGGCCAGCTGGAGCTGCCACAGGACTCAAGTGAGGCTAGTAGTGTGTGTGTGACCCTGGAGGACATAGTGGGGGTGGTGGGCACAGTGAACACTGAGGCTGACACTGTGCTGCTGTCTGGGGATGCAGGCAGTGGGAAGAGCACCCTTCTCCAAAGGATGCACCTGCTTTGGGCCAGAGGGGCAGCATTACAAGACTTTCTTCTGTTGTTCCCATTCAGCTGTCGTAGGTTAAACTCAGAGCAAAGAGAGCTGTCTGTTATGGACTTACTGTTTCAGCACTGTTGCTGGCCGGACCGGGACA
Organism: Periophthalmus modestus; assembly: GCA_019594935.1. Classification (NCBI taxonomy): domain Eukaryota; kingdom Metazoa; phylum Chordata; class Actinopteri; order Gobiiformes; family Gobiidae; genus Periophthalmus; species Periophthalmus modestus. Next base: position 26,722,137 of record JAIEZT010001214.1, read on the forward strand.
AAGATGAGATTTTTCAGTTCATTTTAGACAATCCCCATCTCATCCTCTTTACCTTTGATGGCCTGGATGAACTCAAGGATACTTTTTCAGATGAACAGAGACTTTGCTGCCCAACCCAATGTGCACCAGTTCCCATAGTCTTGTTTAATTTACTCCAGGGATGTTTAATGAAAGGAGTGCGCAAAATAGTGAGTAGTCGACCACAAGCTGTCAGTCCTGCTTTGAAGAAGCACCTTCGCAAAGAGGTGATCCTAAAAGGATTTTCCCCCAGCAGCATTGACTCCTTTGTGAGGAAACATCACAATGATCCAACAGTGGCAGTCAAAGTTTTACAGTCCTTAAAAACAAACAGAGCTTTACTGGGACTGTGCCACAGTCCAGTCCTGTGCTGGATTGTTTCTCAGTGCCATAAGGAGCTACTGGATGGTCATGGGGAAAGTCCAAAGACGATTACACATGCTTACCTTATGATTCTACAGCATTTCTTCCAGCGTCTTAGCTCAGCTAAAACAACTGATGGATTAAGTTGGATGCTGGAGCATCACACAACTGTCTTACATTTGGGACAACTAGCCTTTGTTGGAATAAACTGTTCTGCTTATGTATTCTCTCAGGCAGAGCTGAACAAATGTGGGGTCACAGAGATGGACGTTGGAAGTGGTTTTCTCATTCAAAGCAAAAGCATGTCTTCAAACCACATTAAAACGTTTGAGTTTCTCCATGTAACAATACAATGTTTTTTTGCAGCTGCATTTATTGTTTTGTCTACTACAACTGAACCCTGCACCATACCCAGACTCTTTAAAACCCAGGACCCAAAGGTGGCGCCCCTTGGCAGCACATGTTTCCATGGTTGTCTGTCCAGCTCTGAGCAACAGCAAAAACCCCTAGACGACAGAGACACCATAGAAGCGAAACACCAAAATATACAAATAACAGCCATGTTTCTATGTGGATTACTGTCCCAAAGACATCAGTGTTTGTGGCTCCAGTGCTGCTCCACAGCCAATATAGAGAAAAGAGCTAAACTGGTGGCAAAATGTCTGTCCAAAGCCTTGCACAAACACTTCAAATCCATTCCTCAGCCAGTTCAAGGAGAAAAGAAAAGTATGCATGCAATGCCAGGTTTTGTGTGGCTCATCAAATGCATCTATGAGATGCAGGAGAGCACAGTAGCTAAAGATGCCATGAGCAAGATGGATGTACAACACCTCAAACTGACATACTGCAACATTGGTCCAGTGGAGTGCACTGTGCTGGCCTATGCCCTGCAGCATTTGAAAAACCCTGTGGGCCTCCAGCTTGATTACAACTCTGCTGGGGATGTAGGCATCGAGCAACTTCTTCCCTGTCTGCACATCTGCCAGTCACTGTAGTAAGTACTCATATATTATTAATGCTTATGAAAAACACTGCACTGTAAACAGAGGGAGAACTGATGCACTTGTCTTTTCTGCAGCCTCAGAAACAATAACATATCAGACGAAGGCATTTCCAAATTGATCACAAAAGGAATCCTCTGTGAGAATTTCCAAAAAATTGCGTAAGTAGTAAAGAGCAACATTCCAATCTGTGTCGTCAACTCTAATAAAATTATAATATTTCCAGGCTTTTTAACAACAAACTTACTGATAACAGCATGAAATACTTTTCGGAGCTCCTGAAGAACAGGCAAAATTTCCTTGCTCTGAGGTCAGCTCACAGGATTGAGAATGCTTATTTAATTATTGCTTGTACAAAACATTTTCTTTTTTATTTTACAGACTTGGGAACAATAATATAAGTGCAGAAGGAGCTAAACAACTGGCAGAAGGCTTGAAACTGAATCATTCACTGAAGTATTTAGGGTACTGCAATACACTACTATTCAAACTTAACTCATAAGTGTAAATAAATGTCCTTGTAATCTGTGAGATAGATCTAAAAATATTTTTTTTATCATCACCAGACTTTGGGGAAATAAAATAGGTGACACAGGAGCAGAAGCTCTTGCTTGTGCATTAGAAAACAGCAAATCTCTGGTGTGGCTCAGGTAAATAAGGAACATTTGGAACAGCTTCATATTATCTTTTGTCAAAAGATAATCAATTCTGTTTGTAATGGTAGTTTGGTAGGCAATGGTGTTGGGAATGCTGGAGCTTTTGCTCTCGCCAAAGTCATTAGGAATTGCACTTCGCTGGAAGAGCTTTGGTAAGTAGGCATTTATAAGAACATTTTATGCACCTGGTTCAACAACATCATATTCACTGAACTACGTCCTCCCAAAGGCTGACTGACAACTGCATAACTCGCCCAGGTGTGGAGAGCCTGAGCGAAGCATTACAACACAACATCAGAGTGAAATCTGTATGGTGTGTGCTATATTTGTCTGCATTCAAACCTGTTCTTCTTGTAGCCTACTGGATTATGACCTCTTTTCTTTTATGGTAGGTTACAAAAAAATCACCTCACCAAGGAGGACATCAAGGAATTTAAACAAAAGGAGTCCCGACTGATGATCTGAAAGCTCTATACTGATTATGCATTTGTAAATTGTATAAAACAGACTAAGCTACTATTGACATATTTATCCGATTGAATTATTTCCAGCCTTTCATGAAATTGAAATGACATTCATTGATTATAAATCTGCATAACTGACATCTAATTCATAAATGCCATACTTTATAACTGTGTACATAGAGTGTAGGCCTCAGCTGTAACTTAGTTGCATTAGGAGCATCATTTCCTTCAGTGTCTACTCTGCAACCTAACACAGTAAGCTGCTGTCAATGGGAAAACCCCACAGTGTGGGCCTAACTCACAGCCTCCTTTTCCACCCAATCAGCGAGTCCGTCTGATGAATCTGACCAATGAGCGACGAGAACACTGATGACAGCATACTTTTGAGCACTGTGAGGTCGTCTCCTGTAAATAATACATGTCATATCTAAAGCAGCACATTGTACAACTATCTCCGCTCTCCGACGAGAATACTCCTATCTACAGACTGCCACTATGGTTAAGAGGGTGGAACTCATCTGCCATTCACCCAGCAGCTCCTGAGATGACTGAACTGAGTCCAGCGTGATGTTTACCTCATTCAAAGCCTCCGCTGCAGAGTGCGCTAACAGCAGCTAGCCCTTTAGCTAATCACAGGATACAGCCCTACAGACTATTTCCACAAGCTTCAGTACAAACACAATGGGCTCTTGAGATGGCAGGCATTTGTGCAATCTGACTAAACAATTCAACATCCAAGGTAAGGCGTGCTCATTATTGAAAGTAATTGCTTATTACGTGAATATTAGCTTGTGTGCTGTAGCCTGTTTGCCCCCTCCCAGGCGCAGCTGACAGCTCCGACGACACATTCATTTAACATTCATTTTATCAAAGCAACTATATATGTTGCTATTATTAGAACACCAGTTTTGTTATTTTTGTCGTTTTCTGTTTACGAAGATCTAAATAATGTGTTAATATTCGAGTTCGGTGTGTATAAGTATTGTAAGTAGTCATTTTTGCTCAAAGTTTGGTCCTGTAGCTCTTCTTCCAGCGGCTCTGATTGACTGAAAACAACTGATCCGTAGTTTGCATGTGATCCGCTTAGGTGTGAGGGGAACTCCATTAGTCCTGTATGTTGGCCTTTAGACTTTTATGCACAGTAAGCTAATACACAATCAACTATTATAACTATAGCTCACAATAATTAGACCTTTAAAACGCTGTATCATCAGAATAGTCATAATTCTTGAAGTGAAATACCATAAGACTTAAGAGATAAGAAACTGATATCAGATCTAAATGCTAATTTGAGCTAATGCTTTTATTAGATATTGTACAGTTTGGACTTGCCAGTATTAAAATGTACTAATCGCATTTTAAATAAACTATCAAAATAAATGTGCACTTATTAATATTTGTTAATGTTGAAACTAGACACTGATTTATTGCACAAGCCTGGTGGTTATTTTTTTTTATTTTTTTTTTTTGTCAAAACCACCTTGATTTTTCACTCAGTTGAAATTGCATTATGTTTCACAACACTTTTAACTCCAGTTGACTCCATACCAGAATTTATTTAGAATAATACTTTTTTTCTTTTTTGCCAGATATAAAGTTGACTCGGGCTTGCCTTGATGTGCAGCTCGCTGCTTATCGGGCAGCCATGAGCTCTGCCTTGTGGAGCCAGGAGAAGCCCAGTGGGGGCTTCAGGGAGGACTGGCGCTTCTACATGGTGGTCAAAGAGTGCACAGTAGAGAAGCCTCCCCAAAAGACCTTGAGGATTCCTCGTGGAAGTCTTGGCCAGGCATGCCAGGAGCGCAATAGCCTGGGGCGCACATTGCCACCGTGCAAGGGTAAGAAAAGTTTGCGCATACTTGACCAGACCAATGTAGTGCTTAGCCTGGATGAACGGGACGTCCTTGAGCTTGATGAGAAACTGGCTGAACTCCTCTTCCCCATTACTAACTGTGAAGAACGCTACAGCCTTCTCTGCAATAAGTCGCGTCTGGAGCGTGTACGAGACATTGACTGTGGCTCTAAGGTCCGTGTCCAGCTCCGGTCTGGAGATGAGCCTCTGCCTGGTGTAGTCCGCTTTAAGGGCTCTCTGCTCCCGGACAGGGCTCTTTCTGGGATCTGGTTTGGAGTCGAATTACTGGTAAGTGCCTTGCTTAATCCTCACATTTGTATGATTTTCTTCATATAGGTTTACAGTAACATGAATGAATATTTTAAATTTTTTAGTTGTCCTACACTAAGGTGCCCAGCCCTTTTAGGCATATATGACACTTTCAAAGGTGTCTGTCATAGATACATATCACAATATCAAACATAACAGTCACAACTAAGAGTCTTTAGTCTCAATGTCCAGGCCTGCCACACAAACATTTTCAAATAACCAATAAAACATTTGACCTTCAGACAGCCATGTCAGGATGATTCTGTTGAATCATGTCATACAAATCAGTTCTTAAATCATTATACAGTGGAAAATAAACCATAAAATGAAATCCATAACATGCGTATTTCACACACAGTACCTGTCCTCTGGGACTCCATGAAAGCGTCCCACTTCCACCTCTAGGGGCAGCACTCCTGCATACAGAGACCTCCGTCTTCTCTTTAAACAGGGGGTATTATGCAAATTCAAACCCTCCTTACAGTTAGCTGTAATATTCTGTGCAATGCTCAATTCATCCATGCTCCCACATGGCTATTCTCCACAAATATACCAAAATATGATACAAAACTATACACATCGATGTGCAGTAATTTCATTAGTGTGATGCACGCTGATTGTGTTGTGATAGCGCTCTGAAGGGGGAGTGACTTAATGCAGAGAGCAAAGGGAGAGGAGACTCAGAGCGTCAAAAACAAAAGTGAAACTTGCAGGTTAATGCGTCTGTTTTGGCATTTTTAAAATAATAACAGGTAATGTGGTGATTTAAATATGTTATCTGTTGGCAGTTAATACCCCATAGAAGTAAAACACTTCCTCTTTAAATTATATTTAACATGGGGCTTAGTAAAGACATTTTCCTTAAACTTTAAATAACTTATTAGTATTAGCTTCCGTAACATTTCCAATTTCCACTACTCTTACGCTGTGTGTCAAAAACAATTATAGGTTATGGGTATTTTATTATTATGTTTTTAAATGTCATATTTTTGTACTTAGTTTTTATACTTTTATGTAATACGATCTTGTCTTCATGTAGGAGGAGGGCAGGGGACAAGGATTCACGGAGGGCTCCTATCAGGGCCGACAGCTTTTCCGCTGTGAAGATGAGTGTGGGGTGTTTGTGGCCCTGGACAAACTTGAACTTTGGGAGGAGGATGATGAAGATGGTTTGGGGGAGCTGGATGTGGAACATGTCAGCCTGGTAGATGATGATCAGGACTATCCTCCACTTCCACCACTGGAGATCAACTCCAGGGTCCTGGTGCAGACCAGAGGCGGCCCAGAGAGAGGCACCATCATTTTTTGTGATTTGCTGCCTGGAAATGAGAGTTTGGGCTACTATGTAGGAGTGGACATGGTGAGTAAGCCTCTGTCTATAAGAGACAGACATTATTTCCATAAACAGCAAGACCTTTGTTTACAGAGGAATATATGGAAACCGTACATACACAGCATAAGAGGGAGAATGTGGATAAATCTGTAGTTGCATAGATCTTGTATAAGGGTTTTGCTACTCTTTAAATTGTAAAAAGTTTATTTTTCAAGATTCAACATTCATTTTTATGCACACATAAAAACAAGATACTGTTTCGCAGAACCAGTCAGCATAAAAAAAGGCTTTTTTTTTTCATAAAAAAAAATGTTTTGTACTAAAGTGTATAGCTTAAAAGCCTCTAATAGCTGAGAAAAGTGTGGAGATTTATTTTCAGTGGCTTAGAGATTACATTACAAGCTTATTTATCCCAGAAGAATATCTGACACACAGTGATATTATTGTACTGGTTTAGATGTTTCTGCAATGGTCTTCATTTTCCCAAGACTATTAATGTGTAGTCTGTTTACTACTCTACAACTCTGTTGCCGGGGTTCACAGCTAGTATCTATGACTACTGTTGGCAGGTGGGAAGGGTACTGTAGTCATAGAGAGATTGAAACTTATAACAAAACCATTAGAATGCTCATTGTTAGCAACAACAGCAGCAGCAGCAGCATCCCACTCGGTGTATCTGAGCCACCCACACAAAGGCAAGGCAGTCACGAGGGGAGTGAGGTAAAGACGCTGTGCTCTATGACCCAACAGCATGGCTAGGGGCCAGCAGGCAGCTGAGGAGAGCCCACTGCTCTGGCACTCTGTGTTCAGCCTCGCCCTGCTTTCTGGAGTGACTATAGCCTGTCAGAGCACAAGATTTCACACTAAATGAGGGAAAAGCATGGTTGTGTTGCTGCTGCGGAGGAGGAGAGGAGTAAACACAAGTGTGCTATAGTAATAAGACCATAACAGATTCCGTCACTACAACATTGGAAGCGGAAGCTTGACACATGGGATGAGACTGCCACCTCACTATGTGTCCAATTCTTTCAGGACAATCCTATTGGCGACTGGGACGGTGTGTTTGATGGAAAGCTACTATGTAATTTTGCCAGTTTGGAGCATACAAAACTAGTCCCCATTTGTGACGTAATGCCAGGTGAGTCCACAGCTATAGCATTGCTCATTTGCCTGTAGTTGCTAAACATGTGAAGTCTGATTCTGAAACTGCTGCTGCGCTGTCTCTGACCTCTTCATGAGCATTCGGACTTTGTTAGTGCTGCAGGCAAAACACAAAGACTCTTTTGTTGACCCTTGTTTTTATCCAGTGAAATAGTTGTGGCTCTGCTTTGTTCACAATACTATATTGAATCATTTCAGGAAATGCTGCTATCATTGTTATCACTGTGCACATTATAAATACATTAATTTATCTCCATCTTTATTACGAGAGTAGTTAATCATACGTGTTTACATTTAAAAAGTAACATTGATGATAAGTTTGTATATAAATTATTTGCAATATTGAAGGTACTCATCTAGTTAATTTGTCCACCAATTTAGCCATATAAACTATTGAAAAGGGCCAGACAGAAGAAGCATAATAACTGCTCCTTATAAATATAAATCTAAATAAATGTATGAAAGTATTATATGTGAATTATTTAAAGCCTTGCCTTTTCGTTATAGAATATTCCATGCAGGACCAAAGGCTGCAAAAGCACAGTTTTCCCTCCAGAGGCCCCAACAATGACAAGTCTGGCCAAAGCAAACCAAAGAGTAAAGGTATTTACATTCAAGTCTTACTCAAGATCTTATGACATAATAGTTGGTGGGTTTTTTTTTTTTGTTTTTTTTTGTTAAACAAGCATTCACTAGGAAAACCTGCTTTTAAATATATTCTCAAACATTTGAGTGATGGACTGCGCCCTATTAAATGGTCTTGCTTTTCTCCTTAGTCCTCTCAGACGTTTCCTTCTTTTGGCCAGCGCTGATTGTCACACTTTGTCCTTTTCTGTGTGTTGCTGTACTGTGTGATTTACAGGTTTAGGTCATCAGTGTGGCAGTAGAAGCAAGTCTGAATTTTACTATACTTTAAATGGCAGCTCTGTTGATCCCCCTGCTCAGTCCAAATCCAAAAGCACATGGTACATTGATGAAGGTAAAACATGGGTCACTTGGGATGTTGGTCATCTTCCTGACAAGCTCCTACAACATTCCACAGGGAGAGGAAAACAATATGTCCATCTGTACTGTTTTTCTGTTGATTCAACAGGCCTATTGTGCTACTGTATGATTTCTACAGCACAACACAAAAATAACAAACGTATGAAGTCTGTGCAGCATTGTCAGGTCTTTGACAGTCACAAAAATGCAACATAAACTGTTGAGTAGCTCGAGTAGTCGTGCTAGGCAGGAACTATCACTGTGCTCTATCAACCAAAACAGGCTGTAGGCCAGATAGTGTACTGTATAACTACATGAGACTTATAATGTACAGTTTTCTGTTAATATAAAATGGCATTAAACTCTAAATACATATGGTGCTATGATAACCTAGGGTTGAGTTTTTTTTTTTTTTTTTTTTATACAATAAAATATGCTAAAATAAACAACAATCTCAGCAGAAGCACAAATGTGGCTTGTTGCAGTAGCTTGTTATGAAGAGTTGTCCACCAGTTTTGTCCTTCATCCTAGTCGGTGTCAAATACCACGTGCATGTGTTTTGTGTTGTGTGAAGGCTTTTAATAATGTTGACACCACTATTTTCTCCTACATTACACTGCACAAATACAGCATTTAGAATAATGTACTTTAAACAACTTATGCATTAATAAAAGCCTATTTTTTGTTCGATCATATTTTATTTTTGGGCTCATTCTATATTTTATATATTTAATATTGTGTGGACCAAATTGTGTGGGTGCTTATATATTGGCTCCAATGTTTTCAGTCATCCTGTGATTGTTCTATGATTGCACTTTCTTAAGATGCAACTTAAACATCCAATTAAACATTCTCTATTATGTACCAAGAGGGTGGTAGTGAAGTGTGGTTTCCCAAGGCCTATCCTAACAGGTATTCTTACCTGGAAAATCTGGACCTGAAAAATAAATAATAAGAAGCATAGAAATAGAAAGAAGTGCATTCATTACTAATTTTTCATTTCTAAAAATACCTGCCTGCTAGCTGGCCAAAAATCTCCTCTGTTCTGACATCTAGTGGTTGAATACTGAACCCCATCCCTTTCTCATTTTTCTCCACTGAGTGGATTCTGTAACTTCAATACTGAATGTTTAATTTGTAATGTGCTGAATCTGATGTATGAGAAAATTCTCATTGGAATCTGCCATCACTTCTCATTGTCATTGAGAACACTGCCACCATGGCTCGGCCCTTCTCATAAAACACTGTTCAACATTTTTTTGTGTAAGCTGAAAATTTGATTATTATTTTGTTTTCTTACAGTTGGAGAGGACCCTGCAAAGTCACTCACTGAAACTCCCCCTGACTTTAACCAGGCCTCCCCGCCTTCCAGAGCACCCCCTTCAGCCTCCTTGTCCAGCGATAACAAGTTCCACTCCCTGCCCTTTAGCTTGAACAGAAAGACTGGGCCTAATGACAGCATAAGCCATGGACCGCTGTCTCTCTCTGTCCAGTCTGTGATGGGGGAGCAGCCTGAGGCCTTGTCACCTGCTGCACCATCATCCCCTCGACCTTCCACACCGCCTCATGGACAGCCAGGCCTGGAGGTGGGCTCTCTGGTGGAAGTGAAGGAGAATCCCCCTCTGTGTGGTGTCATTCGCTGGGTGGGACTGCCCCCTGGCCTATTGGAGCCACTGGCTGGACTGGAATTGGTGAGCTGTTTACTGGTGTGTGAGTGCATGTAGGTTGGACCCATAATGAAAATGAAAAATACAGCATGGCCTTGTGAACTTGAGAATGCCCGAACTTGTCTTATCTCAGATGCAAAGCAGAGCATTAGTGACTCCATATAGCATATTGCTGTTACGCCTTTGAGTGTCCAAAAAAGTGCTATATAAATCCAATGCATTATTTTTATTGCAAAAATAAATATTATAATGCCCTAATGTAATAAGAAATTAACATTTTGATAATTCAACAAGCATGATCTAGTCTAAGTTTTAGAAAGCCTATTTTTAAGCTGTAAAGTTTTTAGAATTTTTTTTTAAATTACTTGTAATTTTGTATGTATGCATATATATTTTGTGCTTTTCTTCTCTTTATGTTCAGGAAGAGGAGTGTCCTGGTTGTACTGATGGAACCTTCAAAGGTACTCGTTACTTTACTTGTCCACCAAAAAAAGCCCTGTTTGTAAAGCTCAAGTGCTGTCGGCCCGACTCCCGCTTCCCTTCCTTACACCATTCCTCCAACCCTATAGAGAGATGCAACTCCATTGGTAAGTTGTAGAATTGGGAAAGGGTTTTAAGGTAAAGTAGAGTTGACTGTGCCTTTATAAATGTGTTATATTTGTATCTGCAGCTTTTGGAGGTTACCTAAGTGAGGTGGTGCATGAAAACACTCCACCTCGGACAGAGAACGATGGTCTAGATGTGATGGTGGGGAAAAAGAAGGGCATCCAGGGCCACTACAACTCCTGTTACCTGGACTCTACACTCTTTTGGTCAGTATGCCATGGTTTGTGATTTTACATTTTTAGTTAGTTTGTTTTTTTTCATATAGAAATACAAGTCAAATGGAAGGTGAGCCCTGCATCAACATTAATGAATAAAAGGTTACAAGGAGTCTAATATTTGACAGTCTGTTTTTTCTTTGCAGTCTTTTTGCCTTTAGCTCTGTTCTGGATACGGTTTTGCTAAGACCACGTTCTAAGACAGATGTGGAATATTACAGAGAGACCCAGGAGCTGCTGCGCACAGAAATAGTTAACCCCCTGCGAATGTAAGTGATTGTGACTTAAAACAGTACTGCCTGCTGAACATAGTGTGAGCTTTTTCTTCATTTGGTCCCTGCAGACATGGTTATGTGTGTGCCACCAAAATTATGAAGCTAAGGAGAATTTTGGAGAAGGTGGAGGCGGCATCAGGTTTTACATCAGAAGAGAAAGGTACAGTATTACATTTTTCCCTTTTTAATACATTTTAATGCACAATCACTGTCATATTTGTATTTCAATGAGTCATTCATATTCTTTTGCAGACCCAGAGGAGTTTTTAAATATCCTGTTTCATCACATCCTTAGAGTGGATCCTTTACTAAAACTAAGGTAAAAGGATGACAAAATAATGTCTTTCTCAGTACTCAAATTTGCTTCACTATTTGTGTGGGTTCTTCACTCTTCAGTCAAACAGGTTTTTTTTAAACTGTCTGAAATTACATAATTCATTTGTGTAAGGCATAGGAACAAAACTACATTTTATTTACACTTACACAAAATGCTTCTCTTTACAGGTCAGCTGGTCAAAAAGTTCAAGACTGTTATTTTTATCAGATATTTATGGACAAGAAGGACAAAGTTGGTGTTCCCACAATCCAGCAACTTCTAGAGTGGTCTTTCATTAACAGTGACCTCAAGTTTGCTGAGGTAATTGAAGTCATTTTGGCAAATAACTACATACTAACGCAAGTTATTTTTTTTAGTTAGTTTTTTTCTCAGTTACTATAGATAAAACACCCTCATAATCTTTGTATTTGAGCACTGTCCTCTGCTGATGTAATGCCCTCTAACAGAGAGTGTCTGTTGACCCACCTCAGGCTCCTTCCTGCCTTATCATCCAGATGCCCCGCTTTGGCAAGGACTTCAAAATGTTCAACAAGATTTTCCCCTCACTGGAGTTGGACATCACAGACCTACTTGATGACAGTGAGTTGTGCCTATTATTCGGTTCCATGGTGCTGGAGTGGTCTTGTAGATCAATAGAGAGGCAAAACTCAGTTGGCGTTTGGTAATGGAATTCCTCTGAGTTGTCCCTGCAACTCTGTCGAGATAAAGGAGTCCTCCTTCTTTCTTTAAAGCTGTGAGCCTTTAGGTTTTTCAAGTGCTACTTTTCACAGTGTCATTTGTTCTGTTATCCAGCTCCAAGGGAATGTCGAATCTGTGGCGGCCTGGCTCTGTACGAGTGTCGTGACTGCTACGAGGATGGAGATATCACTGCTGGCAAGATAAAACAGTTCTGTGAGAAGTGCAATACACAGGTAACCAAAAGAGGGCACCAAAGTATCAGCTATTTGACGATAGGTAGCCATCAACAATGTCCATTTGGTGGCACTGTAGACCAGGGAATGGTACAGCATCTCTGCCAAGAACATTTAGCAAAGCACTCATGTTAAAATATGGTTTGATTGGATTAATTATTCCTGAGTGTGATATTGGACCACATTATAATTTATATTATGTTGGCTAAAATAAACATTATATTGCTCACATTTATGTTGGGTTGTATAAATATTTGTTTTCAGGTTCATCTCCACCCAAAGAGAAAAGCACATCGACATGGTAAACTTTCTGTCCCCAAGGAGCTCCAAGAGGGAATGGGCCGACAGGGGAGCTTCCCCCGGCAGAGGATGGAGCTGTTTGCTGTGCTTTGTATAGAAACCAGTCACTATGTGGCCTTTGTCAAATACGGGAGTGCAGACTCAGCCTGGCTCTTCTTTGATAGCATGGCTGACCGCGATGGTAAGAACCTGTTGCTAACAATGTTATGTTTCTTGTGGTAATTTTAAAATGACTGTCATATAATAATTCTTGCTTTTACCTGTTGAATTAATATTGGATCTTATATAATGATAAATGCCAGAGTGAGCACTCCATGCATTCATATAACAAAACTATATATATGTATATGTGCACGCACGCACACACACACACACACACACACACACACACACACACACACACACACACACACACACAGACACAGAGATAGATATAGGTATATTTTTTTTATTTTTTTATTTACACTTATACTTAAACTTCATTTAAGCACAGGGTGTAGTTATGAATGAATAACTAGTTATTTGTTGATTTAAGCATTAATAAGACAATGATAATACCAGCAGATTAAATGACTACTATGATAATTACTACCATCTAATGGGTCCTGTGTCCATATGTGTGTGCAGGAGGACAGAATGGGTTTAACATCCCCCAGGTGTCTCCATGTCCAGAGGTGGAAGCCTACCTTAAAATGAGTCCAGAAGAACTGCACGCCCTGGACCCAAAGAGCATCCAAGGGCAGGCGCGCCGCCTCCTGTGCGATGCTTACATGTGCATGTACCAGAGCCCAACCATGAGCCTGTACAAGTAGAGTCATCTCTGTAAGCTTCAGTCACAACTCCACCCTCCATTTGCAACATATTTACTGACAAACTCAACTAAAAGATGCAATTTAAAAGGCAGCCAGCTCTCGGGGTGTCCAGCCCTCCGGATGAAGATCCTCTTTGCACTGTGCAATAGTTAAGTATTGTGGTTCTCATGTTGTTCCATGTAGCTTTCTGCTCTCACAGCCTGTAAGATACTGACGCAAGCCTTACAAACCTTTCTTTCATATTGGAAGGAGCTTTAGGGGTTCATTGCACAAGGAGGACAAAGTTCAACAAACCCAAGAAATAATATTCATATTCAGCCTACCGATATACTAGGGCTGCAATCGTCACTATTACATAATCCAAATCATATTTTGATAATCATAGTCGCATGCCACACATGCTAAGACCATTTATAACGAAGACAGCTGCATTATTTAAGGGATGTATGATGCAAATTCAGCCTTTTAACCATGTTATAATAGTGTTCCCTCGCCATAAGCTTACTTAGAGTTTTCTATTGATTCTTGCATGTTTGAGTAACCTCTCTATTGTCCTCCATTTAAGGCTTGGGTGCTCATAAAATTTTCACCTAACTCCTTTCTCTGTCCCCTGCTCTGTACTTAATTATAAATCTAGACTCTGGATCACATGTAGGGTTCAAAAAAAGTCATGTGGCCATTTTTCAACAATAAAAACATGTAAATGAAGTTCTGCAGTTTTGAACACAATTTTCTTCTGTTACTAATCTGTTTTAAATCAATATTGCAGTTTAAAATGAACACAACGTAAATTATATACGTATGATATAGTTTCATACTTAATACTAGATAAATGGCATAATATGTCTGCTTTAAATCAGAATGTCAAAAAAGGTTTGTTTTATCATCAATATTATAGTCACCATCTTTCAACCTTAAATCAGTGTAAAAAATATTTTAAAACTCTTTTAAAAGAAATTATTGTTTGACTAGTCTACTAATCAAAAAATAATCTGACTAGTTGACTACTAAAATAATGGTCAGTTGCAGCCCTATTATATACTGCTGTAGTCTCTGTAAATCTTTAGTAGCATATATACATCCAGGTCAGGACACAATGAAAATAGATGTCAACCTAGTGTGCATTGCATTAGGACCAGAGTATTCTGTTCTTTGTGAACTGCTTTGTCCATTTGCCCATTACACTGTGTAAATGTCATTATATGTCCAGCAGAAATAGTCGTAGCCATTATAAAAGTCTCATGTTTTACTGCATTCTTTGTTCAAACAATGCTGCACTTTTGCTCTTTTCTTAAGTGGACCTATCAGGAAACATTTAGGTTGTGCTTTTTGCTCTGCCATTAGAAGTCACAGTGAGTGCTAGTTTGTTAGTTGGGGAGCATAAGAGTTTTGTCTTACAGAATACAAATTTGCTTTTCCTCTTAAGCTCTGAAGAATGGCCTGCATTGCTGATGCAGAGTAGATGCCAGATAAATGCATGAAGGGAGACTTGTACAATGGCTCCTATTGTAAAGCTGCCTGGGTGAGCACTCCTCCATGCATTCATATAACAAGACTGGAAGGTCTGGCCATTTTCTTTAAGTGTGTTGTGAGAAATACACATGCAGTGTTTGGTTTGTAAGATTTTGACATAATGTAGTGTTGACTAATTTATATCTGCTCTTTTCCAAGCCTTTTCTCTGTCTCTTAAAGACTATCTTTGAAATATGTCAACACGACTGATACGCCCTGCCATAAGGAAAAAATACTGTAACATTTATTAAAAAAAAAAAAACAAACTTGCTCATAAATGAGAGTTTCTTCTTTTTAGCTACTACTAATAAAATATATTATTTATTATAAATCTGACGACCAACTTGTCTCCCTTTTTAAGAAGTTGAAACAGGGTTGATACTGGGTTGGGTGCACCTTTTGCTCTTCAACTGTATTTTGAAGTGAATCATTGTAGTTTACGCTGTCCTAATAGCAACTACTGAATGTTAATAGTGACACAGTGGAAAGTGTAAAGAATGAAGAGGCATCAGGGTGCTAAGCTTTGAGACTATAAACTGTATATTTGCATGTATTTAAAGAACAAAAATAACTTCATTCTAATGTAGTTTCACCTGCTGCATATCATTTATTGTCCGGATCACAGCATTTGAAATTAAATGAAACCAACATTAGGATGAAATTACAATATACAATTGTCCAAATCCTTATTTTCTTAAGTCATAGAAGAATTATAAAGTGAGTATTTGGGGCTGCTTTTAAACAAGGCTCCCTCTTCTTTGGTGTTGCAGCAGTTTATTGTGACCAAGGGATCTAACAGGCCTATCTGTGTGAACTGCACTGACTGGTCACTGACTGAAGCATGTTCTCTATGAGAGAGTTCAACTATTCTGTGGCATCTGTGCATTGCAGACATGTGACAGGTGGAAAGAAATGTCCGTAATGTTCCTGTAAATTCCTCTAAATAAAGCCCATTTTCCAGGACACAAGACCACTGTTTTATTTTATTTAGTTCTCAAAAATATAATAATAATGTATGCAGCTGCAGCCAATATCTGTCCCCAGGAAGTAATACATAACTATTTATAATTACTACTGCTACTATTAGTACATACATGTAAGTGTATACATGTCTTCTTGCATTTAATAGTTAATAGTATTTTTAGAGAGAGTATTTTAAGGTTTTTTTAATTGGTATTATTTTTTATTGTTGGTATAAAAATACTTTATTGTGTCATGATAACACTTAAAATTGTTCAATACCGGAAGAAAATGTTAAGGGATGCAGTGTGTAAAAAAAAAGTTTTTTTATTGTGTTTTAGTTAGTTTTTTTTTTTTTAAAAAAAAGAAAGATTATTGCTTTTTTTTTTTTTTTTATAGAATTATTCTGATCAGCCTTATTGCAGATCTTAGAAGCCGCGATCATCCACTGACTTGTAAACATATCTTACAACAATACGATCTCAGTTTGTTATGCTTACACAAGGATAAGAATACTTAACTGTGGTTAGCCTATTTGAGCACTGGTTTGGTGGTGGATGTGGCCTATATGAGGAGATTAAGCCCAGGATATGTAGTGACCCAGTTTGGCAGGCGTTCTGATAAAACGATACCCGGAGATAATGCAGCATGTATAATACATGCATTCCCCACAGGAGCTATGTTCCACACCTCCGTTTAGTTTTTAGTCAAACTTGAAACCAGCTTAGCAAGCTGACTTCAGAAGTGCCTGATAAGTATTTGTCAACACAACAGCTGGCACACAATGCCCTCTTGTAGCTTTATGCCACAGCATATGCCAGCCGCTCGTAGCGCGTGGTAATTTAGCCGGAGCTGGTTCTACATGAACAGATGGGCTAAAGTATTGTTATTCTGGCTCCTGCACAGGGCCCCTGGGGGGAATCACTAAATAAAATCAAAGCAGATGGACCTCTCTGGGCTAGGCAGTGTTTATGATAAACAGCCAGTACAACCAGTGACCAGCCAACACCTTAACCCCACCTTTAGACACACTAACAGGAAGCACAATGACAGCATTTGAACCTCATTGAGTGAACCCCCCCTCCCCTCCTCATCACCAAAACACCAAGCAAACCCAAATACACTGTCTTCTCGCCAAACCAAGGCAGGTTTTGTCATTTTGGTGACCTTTAAAAGATAATAAAATCTCATCTGAGGAATTCTCACAAAACACTGAAACAAAACACTTGTCAGTTGCATAGAGAAGAGTGTTTGTGATTTCATAACCTTGCTGCTGCTGCTGCTGTGTGGCCATGATTCCCACATCTACATCATCCATAGACAGAAGCCTGTGTTAAAATGATATCATGGTCATACAGTAAACACCATGTATTGTTCACTCAACAAAGAGAGTCACTGGAACCTACACTGAACTTCAAACTTGCTTTGATTCCCATGGGAAAGACACGTGTAAACAGAAGAGTCCTATCAGTGCGAAGGGAAGGTACATGTTTGGAGCCCTCCAGACAACAGGAAAGAAGAGATTTCCGCAGCCAAAGATGAAGAAGAATGAAGCATGAAGACTTTTAAACTAATCAGTTTTAACTTAATCTACCACTTAGGTGTTGCTTTAACTCCATCATGATAACAGTGTGATTGAGTCTCTTCAAAGGTCACTTTCTGATGAAGTCAAAGTAGTGTAATCACCAAAGATGCTTATGGGCGAAGGTGCTAACTACACCTTTTTCTGTCACTTCAAACTAGATGTAAAATGGGACTTTTTCTTCAGGCATTTCGCAGCATGCCCATATCTCCTCATTACTTTGATCTGTGCTGTTTTGGTGCCACTTTGCTTATTTGTCTGTTAAATCTATCAGAGCGACACAAGAGCCTCTGGATGTAATGTCATGGCACTAGTCTGTCTTGTGTCATTGTACCTTGGTTCACAATGAATGCAGTTACAGACATTGGCTAGAATGCAATACATACAAATAGTGAATAAAACGTTCAATTTAAGTTAACATTAAGTGGAATGGAGTTTGTTGGTTTAATATTTGTTCCGCATGTCCTTTTTAAACATTCTGGCTACCTCAAACCATTCAAAGACGTACTTGTGATGAAGTAACTTGTAACTTCAAACTGGTTCTATAAAGATTTAATGTTAGTATTTCCCTCTAAATATCAAACTGTCTAAACTGTTCACCACTTATAGGACATAGTTGCTAAGTAAATATACCATATGCAACAATGCTTTTCAAATATTTTCTTTAGGATCAAAATACTTTAAAAAGTTGTAATATCCACATAAACCACAGCTCTCTCTCTCTCCACAGGGCATTCTCTAGTCTGATGTGTTATATTGTGTTTTTCAGACACTTAGCGTACATAGATAATAATTTAACATTATGTCTATTGTAAATCAGAAAATGTATCTAAAACAGTTCAGTAATAGTAGTAGGTCCTTTGTCTTTCTGTTCAAAATTGCAGATAGGGGGTAGGTGAAAACAAGAATTTTCTGAACACTCAACTTCTGTCTCAAATGTAGAATACAGGATTACTCAAACTTGCATGAATCAGTCAAAAATACAACGAGTATGCTATGATGGAGAAAATCTCAAGTTCATTTTGCATAACAACTCTCCTTTAAAACTTGAAGTATAAGTTTACATAATCCCACATTAGAGTAAGAGCCATGGTTGCTGAAGATGAAGAATTAATAGCCTCTAGAGCACAGTTACCAGATGTTGTTGCTGCTCAAAGCCAGGTGTGGGTAAATTGCATATGCACAATGTGTGTAAAATATTTAAAGTCACATCTCTCACTTCAGGTGCACAGGGCTTTTATTGCTCATCACTGTTTTGGAGTGCGGGCCGAGCCTACAGCCAGGGCGCCCTTGTGTTATAGTGACTGTTCTGTTCTAGTTCATGGTTTGGGGAGGGCTCTTCCACCTGCTCAGCCCCCCTCCCCCTGGCTGTCACCTCCATGCTGCATTATTTACAGGTGGTGTCTGCTGGAGTTAAATATGGATACTTTTTATCTGGGTGTTAAGAGAAATTAAATAACTTAAAAGCTGCTTCAATGTTCCTGTTGTAAATGTTTTTGAGTACATACATCTGGGCTTTGTCTTTAGTAATAGTAAAATTATGTTAAAACTAACAGTTAATTTTTTACAATTTATAATATTATTACTGTTGTATTTTATCTATATATCCTCAGAGAAATATTAGGATTTAAAAAAAATTTCATAACAGATAAAAAAGTGAAGAATTTGGCACAGGGACAACTACTGTTTTCAACTACTCTCAAGTCTTCGACCTCAAGTCCGAGTAAAGTCCCGAGTCAGTGTCGCTCAAGTCCAAGTCGAGTCTGCTCTGAGCTTTAAGTCATTTCAAGTCATTAAAGTGAAGTACTGAATACAACGTGTATTTTTGCAATTTATATACTTTTTAAAATACATTATACTACTTAAAAAGTCACGGTGACAAAAAGGGATGTAAAAATACCCAAATATCACAGTACAGTATTAACTGCAATATTCTGGAGAGAGGCTAACACAATAGTTGTGCTACTTTTCCTTTTTAAGTGCCTTGACAAAACTTTTCATAATCCAAAGAATTAAGATTTGAAAAATCTTAATAATAGTCATTTTGTTTACATGCATTCTGCACTGAAATGGATCAAAGAATGTTTTAGCTGTTGCTGCCACAAAACTATGCTGAAGCAAGGGAGCTCATAATCCAATGTATTGTGACAGTACCAGTATTAGTGTAAGACAGTTGTTGATGTGATATGACAGTATTTCAGTTGTTGTTAAAACCCCCATAACAAATAGAGAAGCGGGGCAGGACATGATCCATTTTTTTCCCTTTAGCACTAAAGGTACAGAGAAAAGTGTTTTCTAAGAACATTTTGAGAAGCATCAAGTCATCTAAAGTCACAGGTCTCAAGTCAAGTCAAGTCCCGAGTCACTGGCCTTCAAGTCCAAGTGGAGTCCCGAGTCTTAATCCATTTGATCAAGTCAAGCCTCAAGTCCTCAAAATAGTGACTCAAGTCTGACTCGAGTCCAAATCACAATTTGAAAGCCTGCTAACAATGACAGCTGCATGTTTTACAAAGTACTTTTGAACAATAATAACACTCAACCCATGATATCTGGTCCATTGAAAAAAAAAGTTTTGACCTACGTCTAGAATTTAATGTACTGTTATATTAATGTGATCTGTCTCCTGTACTGTAGAGTGCACTGCAGATTTACATGACGTAAAGACAGAGACACCTCAGCTGCTGGTGGAGCACAGCCCTGCTCTGTGCCCGATGAAGAGGTGCTGTCTGCACTGATAAATGCATAAACACTGCTTGTACCAAACAAAGGCATCAAGCAGCCATTTCATTGCAGCATTGTGCGATATGGCAGGCTGCTGCTGTGAATGTATTTATTAGTTTGCGATACATCCTTTCTCTGTTTTTCCTGGGGCACGGGATAAAGCTGGTTTTGTTCACTGCCCAGTGTGAGCGGGCGCCTCGGCTGCCAGCTGTCAGGCCTGATACCGTCTCATTTGGATTCCCAGCCTGCCTGCTGAATGGCTAATTAGATTTGCCATTTTCAATCCACTGATTGCTATACATAGAGGGACAAAGGGGCTGACAGCATGTTGCATTCAGATCCAACTGTAACAATTAATAAGTGTGGTAATTAACGTGTGTTGGGCACCATTGATTATGACATTACCTCCACAACAAATGACCTGGCCCCTGCCATTTCATTAAGGAGCACATGTATGGATTGTTATTAATAAAGCGCTCTCTCTGAAGCTTAGAGAAGGTTATTAATTACACAAATTAGTGGGTGCAAGGGTAATCAAGTTAAAGCGATTTTGTTTGCAATAATTGATCTCATTTTTACTGACCATTGGTGTTAGGTGGTGTCACATGCCCCTGTGTGAAGAGAAATCACCTCATTAACACAAGTTTAATCCTCATCATAGTTGAGGCTCTGGCTGGCTTTAAGGTCATATCTGAATGTCAGAACCAGTACACATTGATCGCTGGTAAATTGAATCAATGTCATGTTTAGAGAAAACAATAACCACTAATGGATGGGGCAGGTCAGTCCAAACAAACAGCTTTATCCACGGTGTGCACAGGAGAGCGACAGGAGTACCACCTTCATAATTCATTATGTCCACAGTCACAGGACTGTCAGGACCAGGCAATTAGCAACAGCCACAGCAGACAGACCTGTTGACCACTGTGTTAGGGCTGTACATGAGGTTTAGCTAAACACATTCAGACCACTACTTTTAAAACTGTTCTTTTATATCTCACATTTCACTTGTCACATGGATAACACTCACAGAAGCTTAAAAGTCCACTGCTTAAGTTTTAAGAGTGAAAGCAAATATTAATTCACTCAAGAAATCACGCTGTCAAAACTGTGGCAGCAGTAAAATCGGAGTAATAGTTTGGGGCCCAGCTCAAGTGGCGGCCGTTTGACATTTGGGGTCTGTTTTCTTTCACTGGAGCAAAGCCCATGCCAAAGGTCCTTTGTTTTTAATTAGTCTTTCTGTTTTGGGTGCTGGCACACTGCCAGCAGTTACAAATCCTCTTGGTCCATATATAAATGTGCAGTAGATGAAAGAAATGGCCAGTGTAACATTGTTGTGACGTTCTATAGTTTATAATACAAACTGCATCTTCACACTCCTCACACCTGCTTATGCCTGCACATACACACAGCAGCCTTCACCTGCAAAAACAGCAGCCGCTCCCATCATCCGGTGCACGCATGTGAGATTTCACACTCATTTTTCACAACACATGTTTTAATATGCACTGCTCCTTTTTCTCCTCTTTCCCCACCACATATGAAATCCTTCCATTCTTGGCTGCCACCTCCAAAGATGTAGCCAATCATCGCCAAGCGATGGCAGTCACAATTTGCTGTGAACTATTTGCTCCCTTAAGAGGAAAATTGCTTTCAATATAAGCTCGGTTTGAAAGACAACAACAATAAAAAGATACCACTGTAATACGCCGCCTCTGTCAGCACTTGGCGGGACAGCTCCAGCGCAGCATATGACTGGGGGATGAGGTGCTTACAAGTCAGCCCCGTAATATCAGCATGTGTGGGAGACAGGCCGGCCAAATGAATCCCACTTTGAACATAAGAGCTTGGCACACATGAAAATGACTGCCATGAGCGCCGCTTGTCAGATATGCTCTGGCCATTGTGATGGTGAATTGTCATTTATTATATGTTGTGGCTGCCTCTGTCAGCTCCTGTTGACCGTGTGTATTGATTTGCAAGAGCAAAGGGGTGCAGAGGTCACTTTGATCAAGCGTCTGCAGCTCTCACCAACAGCAGCGGGCTGACATTCCATTACCACAGACAAAAAGGGCTCAAAACAAAGCATATGTTAAGAAATACTACACTTCAATAAAGCAATACGACTAGAATTAAGAGGGATGGAGCCTTGGGTTCCCAGAGGCATTCGTGCACAGGAGACTAGTGTCTTTGGTATTACATGCTTGACCGTACGGATCACCTGCACGCAGTCTGGCCTCTGTAAACTACAACTTTCTGTATGAATTAACATCACTGAGCATAACAAGGCACTATAAATTATATGCTGACTGTGTATGATGCTTTTTGAAATACCAACCTGTAACTATTGCCTCAAATCTGCAACTGCACTGGGATAAATGAAATCTGCACTACTTTCAATAAACTATTTCATAGTTTTAAACCACTGGGCTAGAAGAATGATGAGGTGAAGCAAACACAATGATTTCTATGAGCAAGTTTGTCACAATTAGCCTTTCTTTATGTCACAATATCATAATAAAATATCTTAGTGCTATTTTCTCTCAAACAGTTTTGAATCCAGAAAAGCACAGGAGCAACCCATATCACTATACTCTGACATGTTTAATAATCCCCAATTCTTTAAACACAAGCCACAGCAGCCCCTGATCTGACAGCGACAATATGCTTTTATTTATTAACAAGCTGTGTGTAATAATTAGGGCCATGATGGCGTGTGTGGGCGCGGGTCTCTGGGCAGCATTTGCAGCTAAAGCCCAGGTGAGTGGCATTATTGCGTGGGCTAGTGCTGCCGCTGTCTGCTGTGCCTGTCAAAGTCATGAGAGGATCACTTTATCATCGTTTGTCTGGCCGCTCTGACGCTATTGAGTGGGAGGGGCCCTTAGGGAAATGGAGCCGCTGGCTGTATTTGCTGTATGCTTCTTTTTGGACTTAGTTGCTTGCTCGGCTTTATCAGGTTGCTTGTCTCCAGCCTGTCAGTGGTGTGTGTGTCTACGATGTCTCTCAGTATTTTGGTATTAGTTTGTATGACAGCTTGTCAAATCAAGTTCACATAAGAGTTACAATTGCAAACTTATCATTATTATTCTTAATAATAATAATAATAATAATAATATTCTTCTTCTTATTATTTTATTTTTATATTTTTATTATTATTATCATTGATTTCCTCTGAAAGTGAGTGTTATGATTATTTGAATGTGGCAGCTCAATAATGATCTAACATAAGATGAAAGATGTGAGAAAAAGTCTCATCTTTGACAAATAAGGCCACAGTCTGGATTTACTGTATCTGTGAGTCAGAGTCTGAAAATTAACTAACAGTGAGACATTACTGGCATTATTCCATTACTCTTGTTATTTTCCATTAAAATTCCACTGTGTTTTTATCCAAAAAAAAATAAAATAAAAGAATGTTCCATGGAAAATGTTCCATGGAGAAAGTTCCAACATAAAATTTTATCTTCCCCAACAATTAGCCCTTTTACAATTAAACTGCAGAACACAACTTGCTGCATTGGTAAAAGTTTTTTGAATCATTTTCATCTTGATTTTTTTTATATTGTCTTCCAGTAAAACGTTTATCCACGTTTCAACCCCACATGGTTTACCCTCCACAATGTTCTGAAAATGTTATCCCACATTCAGAGACATATGTAATGCTTCTGTCAGGCGACATTTTAATCAACAGTATGGCACTGACAGTAGTGTGAGCTTCCTGTTTATTCTCTCGCTTCAAATATTCTTTGTTATAATCACAAGCCATATGTCACTAACTATTTCATATGTAATTTAAAGCTTAAGGCTATAGGTGCAGCAAAGTTAATATTTCTAAATGGTAATAGGTTAGAACATGTTAATGGTCTAATTAGAATAGCCTTCAAGGGTAAAAATACTCACTTTTTGTATTACATTGTAAAAGGTAAAATTAAGATATTAAAGACATAAAACTTTTGACAACTGACATTTGACAGTTGTGTCTCTGTTTTCAATTGAAATATTTTATGCTATAACTGAAAATCTAAACTTTAAACTATATTAACCCACAGTCTCTCACATTTGCTTGGAGAAAGAGCTTAGATGGGAAAAGATCACATGATACATTCATTTTATTTCAATATTTCTTTCTTCCATATGCATTGGTCGTGCTACTCCACCTGCGAGACCAAATAAGGAATATACTGACTGACTAACACTGTATGACCATCTTAGACAAACAGGCTGCTTGTGACTACAGGGAAGTATCCGGAAATGAAGTATTGTTTAAATGATTACACATATACCTGAGATGTGTGCAGCTCACATGATAACTCCTTTTAGGCCCAGGATCTTTTGAATACACGCACATTACATACATTCTTCCCACAGCCACCACATGTAGTCCTCATTTCTAGAGGCCAATCCACAATACAAAATTGATTAATATTTGCTTTCAAAATGACACGGCTTGATGCATGAGGGCACTCCACATGTAAATGAACACTTAAAAGGAGATGAATAGCCCCAGCAGAGGATTGTAAAGTTCAAGCACCGGATTTGCATAAATTTATGTTACAAGTAACTGATAATAAGCAGCGCACGGGGAGGAAAATGCAATGCGTTTGTCAATGTACAATTTCAACACGGGCCTTATTAGCTGCGCCGCACTGATATGTTCAATTTCATGCCACAATAGCACTGCTCAAGATGTATTGTTCAGCATTTTGACTTCATAGTGCAATTTAGATGAAGGTGGAGACAGGAGACAATTGATGTTTCATTAATACAATTTAAAAAGGAACAAGCTTAGAAAATGATCCTATCACAGAAACATTGCATTTTGGTATGGCATTGTCCAGTTTTAATATTGAGTGCATATCCCAATTGAATAATGTATAACTGAAATGGGGATAGATTTGGCAAACACAGAATAGGTTAATGTAAGGGTTATTTTCTTTTGACTAAATATAGCTTCATAAAGAAGCAGTTACCATACAATTGCAGTAGTATATGGCAATTGTTAAACTAAATGGTTAATGAATTGTTAGAACAGAATTTTATATTTTATTAAAATGATCCAATTTCAAAAAGAACTCATCCATAAATCAAGCGAACCTATTATGCAAAACCGACCATTTTCACCATCTTATAGTTGTTTCCCCTCACCATTTACTTACTCAAAGTTATATTTGGAGTGATTTGTGCATGTTTGACGAATCTTTAATTTTTAAGCATTTTGCCGATCAACTCCCTGCACAGCGACCGGTATACGGCCATTCCTCTGTACTTACTTCCAACTCTAATTTTAGTTTCTTAATTGGTGATACATGCGGGATTTGGCAGTGTCATGTAGTCATTTCGGTACAAAAATAAAAAATAAAAAATAAATCAGCGGCTTGCTAGCGTGATGTGCAGCCATCCATATGAAGGGCCAACAACTTCATGGCTCTTTGTTATGATGATGTTAACATGTAATTATAACTATATAGCAGACACAAGCATAATAGGTCTCTTTTAACTATTATGTGCAAGTGCATCCTGGGAAGCACCTTGTTCTCCATGGCTGTTGATTTATACACGTTTTGCCTGATTACTAAAATCAAAATAATATATCACTTTTTTGACAACTACTTATTGTTTTTCACATGACAAAAGATGAAATGATGACATCACTGTGAATGAATGTTTATCTATTGTATGTGGTCATCACTTTCTTTCTGTTGACTTCCTGTCCCTGGGCTGAGATACAAAGAGTGTCCGAGCCCACAGCGCTCTTCATGTTTTGTGAAGAGAAACAACAGGAAGCCCGTGCAGAGCAGTCCACTCCAGATGATGTCACCTCGGAGGTTTATCAAAGCATTAGACCAGAGTTTCCACTGTCCTGCTCTGTCTAACCTCCCGGAGACACTGGGAACGGAATGGTTTAAGAAAATCTGAACTGGTTAAGGAGTAAGTCAAAGCCAATGATTTCCCATAATGTATTAATCATGTGTTTGAATGTGAAGAAATCAAAATACACATATATACTAAAACATATGTTGCATGCATACACTGTTTTTAAAGTGAATTTAAGAATACTGTGGTTTTCTGGTTCAAATGCACAGTGAAACTATTTCTCTAGAGTGACAAAAAAGTGTGCGAAAATATTTTAACAGAAATGGCAAAACTTAACTTTAAAGACGTGGTGCAAAGCTTGTGTAGTATGGCCGTGGGTGTCAGATTTACAAGTAACTGAGCAGTCAAGATGTCCCCTTGTTCCAGTAATAGTTCCAAATAAAATCAAATAAATGCATAATTGTTCCACTTATGTGTCCTTCACTATTTACCTAGCACTTGCTTAATCTTGTATAATTTTGTCAGTTGAAATATTCCATGCAAAGCCTTAACAGACAATAGGCAGGGCCATTTCTTTGACAAATGACACAAGTTTAGTGTGTGTCTTCTTAAAATATCCCCATGGTGTCATCCGTGCATTAGTAAAGCCTTATAATGAGTGACACTAGACACCCAAGGGCCCTGAATAGAGGTGTGATATGAGCAATGGCACAGGACATATGTCGCATGAAGCTGATGAAAGAGAAAGATGACACCAGATAAACAAAGACTGCATATGAGTAATCTAATATGGACCATATGTTGACCATATAGAAGCTGCTGCTGCCCAGGTAAAAAAAAATGAAATCAAATATCTTAAAAATGAACAGGTGCCATTAAATGAAGGGGATGAGACGTAACCCACACCAGCCTTTGAATAGGGCATCTCTGTGGTTGACACTTAATATCACGCACTGCCCTCTGGCCTTTGTGTCCGACCAGGTCAATTGCCTCTTAACAATGAACAATTCTGTGCGTGTAGCGTAGTTGTGCTGTACGGGGATGTTTAAAGGTGGTATAAGGAAATGAGTGGAAAAGTGTTTTATCCACATAGTTTTAAATATTATGATTTTGCCATTGAAAAGGAATACATACTCAAAATTGCGTGTAACTGTGTACCTGAAACACAATAATATATTTTCTATTTTTATTTGTGCACAGTGATTTCAACCAAAACCATATTATTATTAAACAGACTAGAAGTAAGAGACAACATATACATATACCATTCTTGTAAAAATAATGAAGAATTTGCCATGGACTGAAATAATCCTACATCATAATCAGTAGGTTGCATTTACTTTCTACAGTCACGCATAAGGCAGACCAGGCCGCTGGAAAACACTGCACATAATTCACTTCAATCCAGCTTAAGACGCACGGCAAAGCACTGCAATTACACCTTAAATGAATTCACTCAAAACCTGATATTCTGGTAAACACGTATTTAGTGTAGGGAAGTGGCCCAATAATAAAACAAAACAGGATACACAAAACGAAAAGGATAAAGATAGTCTGCTCGCACAAGCTCTTCAGATAGAAAATACAGGTTTGACCCGAGAACGGACTAACTAAGGCAAAACCGTAAGGGACAGCAGGTAGCAATACAAATGAACACTGTAATAAACAAAAACACACAACTATAAACTTAATCAAACATATAAAACCATTAAGAGGCCACATACCTGTGATGTCAACTTCCCTTCATACATTCAACGAAAGTCATGCAATCAAACAGATCTTCACTAGAACCACAAGGCCCTGCCATACAAAGTGCATCGAAACTCCCGGATTATTGGGACAATCAATATATAAAAACATATATTTACTCAAGTTGGCTCAATTGTCACAAACAAGCAAAAGCAAACAAGCGTGGGCCCACCTGTCAAACACTCAACTTCCTCCTTTATGGGCTGGGTCAAGGGAGACACTTGGTGGTGCCATCCATTACATACATAAAAACATAAGCAGAAACAAAACAGAGCAAATCGCATTAGCTGTAGTGGCTGTGACTGCTGTGGACTGAAAACTGTTTGTAAATGTACTTATCTGACACAGTCTCACATTGTGTCCCACAGCCATAAATCTGCGTCACTTTAACAAGAACTGACAGGAGCCAGTTTGTTAGATTTATGTTTTTCGTCCTTAAATATGAAATGAGACGACATATCTGTGAAGCCATGATGATAACTCGAAATCAGATCAGAGGAGAAAATGAATTTTAACGGGCTTGTCGTTACAGTTTAAGTCTGTTAAAGAGCTGCTCCTTCTGTCACGTTAATTTAATTCAGAGCAGCACGATGTGCACTGAACATAGAAACTTGTAGGCCATAAAGAGGGACTCACAAGCTCACTGTTGCATGTGGAAGACAGAGATATGTCCTGTAATTGAATAATAAACAATGTCCAAATCACATTATAGTCATCCGGAGTAATCACATTAGTGGAAAAATGCAAGTAAACCACATAATAAAAACATAAAAAGAAATGGATTGGGAGCGGTATGCTGGTCATTGGTGGGACAGGAAGGGTCTGTGTGCAAAAGACTGTGGTTTTGTTAAGTCAACCATGAGATGGTCATGTTCATAGAAGAGAGATTAAGAGTACAGATCACTTTCTGTACACATACTAATACCTTAGACCATAATGACAACAGGTTAACAGTTAATATGCATGTACTGTACATAGATTATCCAGATTCCTACACAAGTCCAGTGTTTTGGTGGTGGAATAAAATAATAGATTATAGTTTTCAAACCAGATGGTGCATTGTCCAAAATAACCATACATTTCTTACATAACTGTTGACTGTACACTTGTTCACAAACATAACCACATTCCCACTGGAGGAATCCCAGAAGATTTCCCCAAAGAGCACATTGCTCTGCTCCTCACCCCCCTGCCCTGCCGTGTATGCTGTAATCTGATAATATCAATCATAATTGTGTTAGATGTAATCCATCTGACTTTGAGTTTGTCGGGGTCAGGGTAGGAAGCACAGCCCCACTTGCCATCAATTATGAGACATAAGAGAGTGGTGGATGGAGCACTGCTCTATAAATAATATGGTGGGGGGCCGTAGTGCGATCGATGCCTACAGTTCCACTGTCATGGCTTTAATGGCAGCTGGCGTTCTTGGCACCAGGGATCAATAGTGTGTCTCCTCAGGCTCAGTCTGCTCCAGGTCAGTCCTGGTGACAAGCATGTAAATGACACCTCCCTCTGATTGGAAAACTTGGGTTATTATGACTCCTGACTGCAGACAGCTTCAATTTTCTGCACTATGGAAAATAGAAGGAGCTTATCAAAAGTGAAAAAGACAATTAGACACTTTGGTAAATACTGAACTTATTACTGAATATATTACAAGTCATACTTCCATTCATGTTCTAATTACTGTTATTAAAAACAGCATGTAGAAAGCCATACATCTACCCTCCATTATTCAAACTCTGCAGATCTTCTCACCCATGTCCTCAATACAAACACATGGAAAAAGCCCTTTAAATTCCTCCCGGGCCAGTCTTAAGTGACGTCTAATTGAAAAACATGAAGAGCCCCAGCTGCTCTGTCTGAATGTCAGCGCTGCAGGAGTGACAGGCTAGAGGCAGGTTCCAGTCTGAGGTGGACTTAGCAGACACATGGACAAACAGCACGAGCAGCGACTGAGAACAGGGGCAAGTGTGTGGAGACCTAAGGTACACCAGGCTCATGAGAACTGCGCATGAAAAGTAATCCTGATGACAACAAAACAGGGACAGGGATTTTTATGTGGTGTGTAAAAATGCATTTATTTCAGTTAAATTAATTGTGAAAGAGGTTAACAGAAATTGTTGGAATTAATTTAAAATCAGTATTATCATTAATATGATTATATTAAACAGACAAAACAAAGAGCAACATATTGAAACATGTAAAATATATGAATAACTTTCATTTATAAAAAAGGTGTCAGTATTGAGCACATATGGTATACTGCTATTTCTGTATAGCTCAACGTATATTAACTAAAATAAAAATATATATTATAAATAAATAAATACAATATAAAAACTCAGAAGAACCATTGAACAAATGCGTGTCCTCGCCTAATTTCTTAGCATCTGTAGAGCTGGGGATGTGGCGGACTGGTGCAGATATGGGTCAGTAAGTCACTCGTTTGCCAAATGGCCCTTTAAGATGTGCACTTCCCTTCCTCATTGTTTCAAAGGAGAGACTGAAATGAGAAGCTTCATCTCGCAGAATACAGAGTACATTTGTGTTTTTATGGTGGTGCCTGCATGAAAGAAGTGCCAGTGGAGCGTTTGGCAGGGGGAGGGTCTCAGTGGTATAGGTCAGACTTTTGATGTTAACACGGTGCCTTTTATAACTAACACAAAGGTGACAGACAGTTTGTGCTTAGATAAAATCTTCTTTGTTATAGTTATAAAGAAGTATATGGTTTAAATGTACACAAAGTTTATAGAGCTTGGAATGCCAGTTCCTATTCATTTCTATCATAGACAAAAAAATAAATCAATAAAAACATTACCAAACATTAAGATTTTACGGCACAACTGGGCCAAACCTGCTGGGAGGAAATATTCTATGAAACAAACACTTTACACAAAAATACAGCAAAATGTATCTTATAGATATGATTTATAAAATTCCAAAAATTGATTTGAAAACAAAGCCTATGTTTTAAGGTAATGAGCTGCACCTATTAGCTGGTTACTTGATCAGCTTGTAATTTTTTTTTAGTGGGGAAAAATAATGGAAAAATATACATAAAAATTGTACCTACTGTTCCCCTGATCTACTGTTTATCCCACTTATGGCCCATGGTTGCTGCTTTTTACAGACTATATTTGCCTCTGCCTTTCAATGCCACAGTGCAAGTTTAACAGCCCCAGTCTCCAAGGACAAGCACACACTTAATACTCAGCCACAGTCGGAGAGCACTTTTCCCACTGATGTTATTCTGTGAGAACAAGAAGAAACTTGTGTAAATAAAGTGTGAATCAGAGTGTGTGCCGTGCGCCTGTGTTCAGTGTCCATAGACCTGTGCTGCAGGAGTAATTGAGTGTGGAGGGTGCTGGTGCTCCCAGTCTTTCTGCTCTGCTGCTGCCATAGGCCACCACGGGCCTGGACGCCCCGGACTAATGGAGCTGACTGCACCCTGCTTTTCCCCTCAGATAGGCACAGCTGGGGCAGATCTGCCACCCTGTGCTCCTTTCACACCCTTCACACCCACATGAGAACAGAGTGAGTGGACTACTGCGATGGGTAGGACATGAAGGCAGCTGATGTTTTTGTGTTTCCCAACAGACGTACATGTTAAATAGCAGTAGTATTCGTGTAAGGCCTGTGAAAGCGCAGAGGGTGGTGAGGTCTGAATATACCTCTATGAAGAAGTCCAGTGTGGCCCACAGCTCTGCCCTCAGATTCACGTGAGGAAGAGCACAATATATTGTCATCTCTATAGTGTTAATAAACACTGCATAAAATCAAAGTAAATTTGAAGCCACAGAATCATCATGTTGAAGATAAAAAATACACAGAAAGATAATTCCACTAACTTTTGATATCCGATTTATTTATAATGCTCAAAGTAACTTTCACACCCAGAGGAAAATCAAATTGCAGCTAGGTAGGTAAAACTTCTTAGCATTTTCTAAGCGTCTCTGTGATCTGCTTGTCTTGCATCAGTGGCACTGATCTTGTGTTAACAATAGCAGGAGCAGCGGTCCCTCCCACTTTGTGTTTGACGGATGGTGCGTGCATGTGAGCAGCTTATAAAAAAGTGGACTTCCACGCCGTGGAACTTGTAAAACATAGCGAGGGCTCCACCCTCTGCAGCCACACAGCAGGATCCAATTAGGACTCTTATCTACTAATTATGTCCCTTACACATCTGCATTCCAGAATTTAAAAAAGCCTGCTGTCCTCTCTGCGTAACAAGCTCTCGAATTAATGAGCTGGCTCTGTAATTGAACCTCTTCATGGGTCCCTTGGCAGGGAAAATACGCTAAGTTAAATTTGTATTAACACTGCATCAATCATAGCTGATCACACGATAAACAGTGTTGATGATCACAGGCGCAAAGTGGTTGCACCTTTATGTAAATGACCTGTCCACCTCAGTGCTCCAGCACATGCAGTCTGAGGGCCCAGGCAATGGGAGTGAGGGAGCAGTCCCAGGCTGGGCCACTGTGGGGCGCTGTTCTCCAGAACACAGGCTGTACACTATCCTCCAGTGTGTGGCACTTTGTAACATTACACAAAAACAAATATCAAATTTGTTTAACAACATATACAACATATACAAACTAACAGGTAAGGTTCATAAAATGTGGAAGTTCAAGGTAAAGTCAATTATAATTAACTAAGACATTCTGAACAAAGGCATACTGTTTACTGTAGTAGTACTTCTGGTCTTGATGGAGGAAAATGCTATAGGTTTGCAATCTTATTTGATTAAATTTTTCTCATGTTTTTTAATAACTTTTGAATTAAAAGCGAACCGTTAGCTTAAATGTCTGTTAATAAAAACAAAATTTTAAAAATAATTAATTAAGCATTCAAGATTTACATTTTAGAGAAATAGAATGGTTCAGTTTAGAGAGCACAAGTCCTAACAGGCATTCAGTTCTCGTATGCTTTTGAGCACAGTGAATGCAGCACAGTCAAGTGTACTGAGTTTAACAGGTACTTGAGACTTAAGAGAGAAGAACATGCTTACAGTGCACGGGCTGCCACAGCACAGAGTCTCAAATGAAAAAAAAAAAAAAAAAAAAAAAAAGGCCATATTTCATTGTACTGTCATTTACAAACATTTTATACAAACACACCCCACTAACTATTGTTAATAGCAGTGAACCTTTAGCTTATTGATAGATCACCAGTGCGTGTACAGGGGACATGGGAGTAAACAGTGCATGTGGAGGTGAATGCATAACACAGAGGCTTTCTTGTGCCGCTAAGCTCACTTTATTAGCATTGATTGGCTTTTTATGTATTTTGTCACAGCTAATGTTATCGATCAGTGCTGCCACTAGCTATGCAGCTTTTAAAACTTCAACAATGTTTTCTTGGCCCTAAAAGTGTCTCAAGTCCTTTAAGAGCCATTAATCATGCTTTTAGGGAAATCGCGGCCCTCCTATAAAGAAAGTTTGGTGCACGGGCCACTTTACGGAACGTTCCTCAGCTCATATTGTCCAAATGACGCATTATAGCTGCCAATAAAAATGCAGTTGTTATCGCAGTCATTTTAGTAAGACATGGAAAAACAAAGTCAAACTGTTTAGCTTTTAAAATTTCTCTGTAGTTGTTTGAGGGAAAAAGAACATTTGTTTCCCCGCCATTTTAAAGTGTCCCACAGAAGAGGTGAACAGTGATTAGCATGCTAAAAGTGGCACTAGTGCAAAGCCATTGAACAGTCTCTGAACCAATCTGTCCATTGCTAGTCCTCGTAATAGGCCAATCGCTTTGGTGTTTATACAAGATAATCAAGCAAAAGGAGGTGGCAGAGCAAATGGGACAGACTTACAGAGACAATACGTTTGCTATTATTGGCAGTGTGGTAGCTAATGGTTTAAATCGGCAAGAATTAGTGTCATAAAGAGATATTTTAATTATTCTATTATTTTGAGAAGGTTAGCAGTCAGCATGCTGCAAGTAAGAGCAAGTGTGTAACTTGGCATGTGTAGCAGAGTGTGGACGTTAAATGAAGAGGAAAAAGCAGATGCATTTTTTTGTGTGAATTTTTTTTATGCGAGTATGTTCAAAATGTTCTACATTATTAGAATTCAATTTATTACTAAAGTACTTTTAATGGTACTTTTAATGGTTTAATGATATAAAGTTAAAAATAATAATAATACGAAGTAAAAAAAATAAAATAATATAAAGTTAAAAAAAATAATAATATAAAGTTTAAAAAATAACAACTTTTGAAATAACATTTCTTATATGTGATTTTATTGCTTTGAATTACATCTTCATGAAAAACATGCTGGTTTGATTTTTATTAAAAATTAGAAAATGAATTATTCATTACTGAACAAAGATAGTACAATTATGAAGAAATTAAGCATACAAATTTTAAAACAATATATTGATTTCAAAATGAACAGTTTTGAATGAACTTATTGTGAACAATTGTCAGGTGTACATGCCATCAATCATGGCACATCATGTCCTCATAATCCCACATCACCACTATGGATAGCTTGTACTCCTGATAGTGTTAAACCTGTGTTTTAACTTTGTCTTGCGTCCCGATGACACAGCTCTTTGAATCTCAGAAGTGTCCAGACCGCGAGTGAGGAGTGTGTGCGCTGGCTGCGACGCGGTCTCCGGCGTTTCTCATCAGCTTATGGTAATGCTGTGAACAGTGTGACTGCTGCAACAGAAAGGCAGCTGACAGCCAGTGACATGGCCTGCCCGTCACCTGACACCTGCCAATAGAGGGGGCTAGGGAGGGGAGGGGGTATCCCCCCCTGCCTCCCAACAAACCTCCCCACACGCACACACACACACCTGATAATCATTGAATTATACACAGCGCGCCTCTTTCACTAACCTCTTGGTCTCTAGCGGGACCCAGCTGTTCATGAAATACCTCCCAGTAAGACAGTGGGGACGTGGGACAGGGGGGCAGCCAGGGGGGGTCACCGGCGGGAGGGAAGGTGGAGCGGAGAAGCCCTATAAAAAAACCTCACGCCTCACTGCCTCCCAATGCCATGCACATTTTTAAGAGAGAGCCAGTGAAAAGATACAATTTCACCCGATGAGGCAGGCCGCCGAGCCAGGCACAAAGGAGACAAGATAGTGCAATCTAGAGGTCGCTGACACTGGCTCTGCTATAATTACTACACTTCCCTTAATACTTTTGTAATGCAACTCTGCACCCGCCCCCTATTACCCCTCCGACGACGCTCTACCTCTCTCACATGTGCGCGAACCAGTTGGAGCGGAGCTGGAGAAGCTTAAGGATGCTATGTTTATCATGTTGCTGATCTGCGAATGGTCTACCACAGAGATAGTGTACTTTTGTAAACATGTTTAACAGATGAATGAATGTGGTGATCCCAAGCTTTTTATTTTCATTCTGTCAACTGTTGTCATACTCTGAACTTTAAAACTTCCAACAAAATGCAAATGAATAAGATAAGGTATGTATTCATAAGCATGTTCAGTATTTGACAATTTGGTAACATTTAATAATTACGCCTGATTAGACCTAATAAAGCATGAACAAAGACTTAAATCATAATGAATAAACAGCTTGTTAAGAATGATTAAGGCATAGTAACTTAATTAATACCCCAAACCTAACTCCTAACCACTTAATTAAGTTGTTACTAACACTGAATCATTCTTAATAAACTGTTAATAAACTATTTGTTCATAATGAAGTAACCAAAAATTTCTTATTCTTTTTACTTCCTCCACTGGGGTGTATGGCTTGAATGTATGTCTGCAACTACGCTCCAAAAGTGGGTATTAAAATGGCACGCAATTCTCTATACTGGTATATCTATGGACTGTAGGAGGAAAGTGCACTAGACAGATACAAACATTTTCTTGACAAAATATATTTTAAGCTTCTTACAAGAGATTGTACCAGAACCAAAGGTACAGACTTTATATACTGTGCCCAGCAAAAGACTCACAAACTCAATTGAACATAAAGCCATCTCACATCTGGCAATATTGTTTGTTCTCCGCAGAGGCGTTAAAGTCTATTATTTGGTCCAGTTCAATGTTTGTTCAAAGTATAGGTCTACTGCAACTTTGGCTTAAAGTACAGGTTTAGCGGGAAAAACCTCAAACTGTGATTCAGGTTGAATTTACAATTTTCAAATAGGAAAAGTAATAGAGCATTTTCTAGCTCTTCACATTTTATCATTTTTGGAATCAAACTTCTGTCTGCAGGAGAAACTCAGGTGCTGAAGGGG
The DNA here is from genome assembly GCA_019594935.1 of Periophthalmus modestus. NCBI lineage: Eukaryota > Metazoa > Chordata > Actinopteri > Gobiiformes > Gobiidae > Periophthalmus > Periophthalmus modestus. The sequence goes on from JAIEZT010001214.1 coordinate 26,757,970, forward strand.
AATGAATGACAGCGCAGTGGAATATTTGTCTTGGGTTAAGTTTTGAAGCGTGTTGCTCTTTTAAAGGATCGCAAGCTCGCCAAAGCAAAAGGCTGCAGTCAACAAAAGGCATTATATACTGTGCCCGGGCAACCACTTAAGATATCTTTGAAGATGAATCAATCACTATATTATAGTGAAAGTCCGCGAGGTGCCTGCCTCATGATCGAACACTTGCGTCTGCACTTCATAGCAGTCTGCGGCGCATTGATGCTCTGATTGATCGTGGAATGGAAGTGACTGGAAAGAAGAAAAGGATTACACCCGTCAAATGCAGTCAATACACCAGGCCCGGTGGTCAAAATGTTTGCAGTAAATCTCAAATAGTGTGTGCAAAGCTAAAAAGGAAAAAAGCGCCTAAACTTTAATTTGCTCAGAGAGCTATTGCCTCGCAAACTGACAGGCCTGCAAATATGAAACAGGGGAGAAGATTTAGAAGATTAGCAATGATTTTAACATCAAAAAGTTCTTCTATTATCTGGAGAAGAGCCTCTGTGCAGATTGAGAACGAAGTATACCACTTCATACAAAATCTTTAAGCATTGTTGTTCAACTTCTGATATCAAACTTTTCCATGTTTTTTTTGGTTGAGTGTTTGTGTCTTGACAGCTCTGGTATTAAGTGTTTCTCTATTTCAGACAACTGTAGGCATAAGTCAAAGAATCAAATCCCCCCTCTGTACCAGCGGGGATATTAGAAACGGTGATATGCGCACATCAACTCGACACCAGCCGCTATGAGCCTAGTGTATTCACTGCACCAATATGGCCTACGTTATTTACACAGGGCTTTTCTTTTATGGAAAAATCAAGAGGTGATTGATTCAGGTTAATGTGACTATGAGCGAGCACCAAGCAGCAGTTTTCAGCTCTCGGGGTTAACACAAAACACTAACTTCCATAAAAAGCTATGGAGATAAATCACTGTTATCCTGACAGGGCTGACAGCAGTTTAAGCTGCGGCAATCATCGGGAGCACCTCGGGAGCCCCCCCTGCGCTTTCGCGTTTTGCAAAATGTCATGAAAAAGAAGGAGAAAAGAGAGCGGGTGGGGTTGTCGAAAAGTGAGGGCGGTCTATAGATGGGCATTTGGGGTGCAGGGTGTAGAGGGGGAGGGATCATATCAAGTCAACATCAGGTGCTTTACATAAATGTCCCAGAGCTGTAGGCAAATTGTGTTGACGAATAAAGGTAATAAAGGTTGTAAGGGGGGCGACTGTTCCCCGGTGTATTCCCCTTCGCACACAGCGTTCACTCACTCAGCGGCGAGATTATGGTGTTTGCTTTTATCTGTCACAAATCAATATTTCAAACGTCCGATAAAAGAGGAAATTGAACTGGGAATAGACTGGAGTGCTGTAAAAGTACAAAGCACAATTATCAAAAAGCACTTAAAGTAGCTAATAAGGCACATATTAAAAATGCTGAAAATGGTGAAGCACTGTGTCTTTTAATCATGCCCCTGCCCTTGTACATTTGGTCGCACACACTGATACTCTCAGGCTCATATATGGACCCCCAGAGGCAGCACTTACAGCTCGGACACATGGACCATTAGGTGTGTGCTTTGCCACTTTTGGACTTTATGAGAAGTGCATTACAGGTTTAAGGGGGTGCAGAAGTGTAACAGTGTAAACACTCTGTAAATAAATGGAGAAATACAATGCAATGTTACATCATATCACTCATAACAAGGTTTAACTTATCTTCTCCAAACTATACTCAAACGATCATGTTATTTGCTGAAGGTTTTTTTTTCTGTTTTCATGAATAACAATAACTCAGAAATTGTTGTTCACAGACTTCCATAGACAAACTAGACAAAATCTCCATGAGCTCTCATATTTACATAGCACTTTTCTAAGTCCAACAGACACGCAAAAGAGTGATACATGCACATTCAAGGGAAAGGCAGGTTAAGTGTCTTGCCCAAGGACACAATGGCAGTGTGCACATGTGAGAGCTGGGATTGAGCCACCGACCTGAGGTTCAGTGGATCTGACCAATCTACCAAATAAGCTAATGGTGTCAACCTTTGAATCAGTGTAACAACCACTCTACTTAATGAGCCACTGCCACCCAAAAAGTGAACAAAACAAAAAACTAAAAAAGTTCCTTTTAAATGCCATCACAGTAATGTTAACAACAACTAGCATGCTAAGCGCACACTTCCTGATTCTCAGAAAACAAACCACTTAATAATTATATGCAGACAGTACACAGCAAAAACTAATTTTGCGCAAACATTTGTATAAAAAAAATCAAGCAAGCCCTTTAAAATCTAACACCTGTAATACTGCATCCACAAAAGCTCCCATTGTAAATATATTTAATAATTGTTGTTGCATAGAACATGGGGGAAAAAAAACACAGGGCACATTTCCATTATGAAGATGTAGGCTAGCTTTTACAGATATCCGGGAATCTTCAGATAAAGACATCCTATTACAGCCTGACATGATATGATACTCAGCCTATTCTTCTCCACCATATCTAAATGCTCCTTCATTACACCGCTGATCAATATGCCCTTCTGATTAAGCAGCACACAGACACTCATTTCATTTTCAAGCATTTTTCTCACGAATCGATGAGATTATCTTCCAAAGCATTTTAAACAGGCGCCAGCAGCTTAATCTCCCCCTATCTTGTTTGAGGCCAACACCACAAAACATCTTCACCTATAACTTATATAAATACAAGCACATGGAGAGCACAGACACACGCGGACTGCAGAGCCTCCAGTAAATCATGGAACTTAGTAATCACGGGTCTGATATAATTGCAGATAGAGCTTTTAATCAGGAACGTAAGACATTAAGTAAATTAGTTTTTAAAGATTTAAGATGTTTAAAGATTTCATTTGCAGATACCTTTGATGCAATGTAGCACAGGGAATCACCGTTGATTAAGGCTGATAGATGGTGGGGTTGTGTAAAACATGTTGACATGGCCAGTGCCTGCATCATTAGAGCACTACAAGTATGAACGCTAGACTTCTAATGATAATGACTAAATGTGCATAAATAAATATAGTTCTGAGATGTTTTTATGCAGAAGCCAAGACCTAAAAAATGCCTTAGTTTTTGAGCCTAAGAGTATCAATTCTGCAGTAGTGAAGGGTCCAAAACTAAAATCTTTATTAGGTGATGTACACGTTATTCTACATCTTATAGCATTTCCAGTGTAATGTAGGTAATCAAGTTGAACCTAAAAGTCAAAGAGAGGGTATTTTACTTTCCTACTTTACTACATATTTAAATCACCATGTTACTTTTCATTGTTTTGAAAATGCAATATTCACTGAAAACAACGTATTAACATGTTTTATAAGCTTCACTTTCATTTTCAATGCTCAAAGTCTTCCTTGCCTTTGCTCTCTGCACTAAGTCACTGCCCCTTCAGAGCGTCATCAGATTACAGTACAATCAGCGTGCATCCCACTAATGAAACTACTGCACATTGCATCAGGTTTATCCAGTTGCTGTGTACAGTTTTGTGTCATGCTTTTCTATATGTATGGAGATTTGTCATCTGGGAGCATGGATGACGTAGGTTTGTGGGCTGAGCACTGAACAGAATCTCACAGCTAACCATAAGAAGAGTTCAAATAGTGCCCAGGAGAGATTACTAAATTACCAAAACACGCATGGATGACATCTAAAACCTCTTCAGGAATGTTTTTCAAGAGGGAACATTATAACAAGGCAGAAAGCTAATTTTATTACATTTAAATCATAATCATTTGATTAATTTTGCATGTCATACTGAAAGTGGTATATATATGGTGAATAATCAGGGTAAAAGACTTTGTTCAGATTTTGTGACTAAAACTAGATGTGAATTAGCTAGCGTCCTCACTGTGTAAATGCTCACATTTTATAATTACAGAGACTTATGGCAGAAGAAAACAACAATGGGAGGAAACAAGAGGCTGTATATTATCATGCCATTATGGCCAAGTTCAAGCCTTCTTTTATGGCACAAGTGCAGGAAGTAAAGAGTTTCCCAGGCCGGAACTCATTGGAGCCCTCATCTCAAGGACAGGAACATAGACGGGCACAGGAGCATACATTTTTCCCAGTGCTGAGAAATACAAACATTTCATAGGCTGACCCATTAAAGAGGGGCCACTCCAGTCACTTGAGGGAGTGCAATTAACCCGTGGGGCAGTTTGTGCTGAATCCATACTTGTAAAAGAATGAAAACGCCCACTGCTCTGCTCCAGTCATCATCCTGTCCTTCAGATGGGATTTTTTCAAGATTCAAATCACATTTTTGATATTTGCTTTCTATGATCGAAAACTGACGGAAAATCTTAGGGGAAGTATTAAAGTCCTGGCGCCAGCCTCGGGGGAACTCATGTGGGGCTCAACCTAATTTGGAAAAAGGTCTTGCTGTGTTATTATCATTTGTGCTGGTGCATTTGATACTGTGGTGCCTCTGGCTTCAGCAAACACACAGCAAAGGCAAAGGTGTCACCTTAAAGTGATATTTCACTTTTGAGGCGATTTTCACTTACAGCTCAAGTTGAGGAGCAAGCAATCTCCAGCATTAGCCGCCTAGGGGATCTACAGAAGCCCATACACAATATTGCCATTGCTCACAATAGTATATCTATATATAAAAACTAACTTGGTAGTGTTATGCCATACTGAGAGTCTAACTTGGATCATTCATAACAAAAACACGTTTACTTCCTTAAACTTTGTCATGCCATTTTTTGTAAAATGAAAAATATATGTGAAAAATCTGTGAAAACGAGACACACACTTTTTTGGGCTAAACTCATGGGTGTAAATGTAAGGGATTCAGAGAAAGACAACAGCAGAGAATACAAGCTTACAAAACTCTATGAGCAACATTATAGCATGTCAGAATGCTCAAAAGCTTCAAAAGAAGAAGAATCCCCTTAAGGGCTTATTCTTCATATAACCCCTTAAAGAAGAGTTTGACATTGTCATGTGAAGTGTAAGGAGAGTGTATGATGTTGAAGTGGGTCACAGCAGTGTGGGAAAATTCAGCCGGTGGTTCGATAATGTTATGAAGCCTGGGATAATGCGGCCCGTGCACACTGTCTGAGCCCTGGGAGAGTTATTCATTAACTTCCCTAATCTCTTCATGTGGTGTTGCAGCAGAAAAAGATGAAAAGCTCCAAGCTGAATATCAAAAACAACGATTTGTGAGCTCCTTGACACGGCCGATAGCGCTGCCTCGGAAAGGGTCTCTAAGAGGATGCTACATGTTCCAAGCATGCCGCCCTGTGCTAATGAGGCTGCAGATACATTTTGGGGCCGCTTATGGCAGCCGTACACCTCTGTGGGATGAGAGGAGCTCAATAAAATATACACAGGAGGTCGAAACGGTAGGGAAATAAAAACCCTTTTTGACAATGTTAAGCCCGGCAGCTGCTTTGAGGCAACTGGAGGGTTTTTATCAGTTCTTCAGATGTTGGATCATAGGGCATAGCAAGCTTTCCAAGGGTAAGCAAAGTCAGAGGAGGCAGTACTGTACAGGCATGCACACATGATTAACACACTTTCACTAGCTGGAGGTCTATATTTAAATGTCGAAATATATTTTAACCAAACGGGCAGTTATATAGCCATTTAATTTGAGCTTTTTAGGAACTCACATCAGTTCGAGGATAGACTAAATTAAAATTTCACAAGCTTATTAACACAGTCACTTTACTTGAGACAGAGTATAGTACCTTTATGTCCAAAAGTGTTGTAGTATCTAATATTTTCTTTTGGAAAAACAAGTAGTAAGTACAATGAGTTGTGAAGTTGGGTGCTACTCTGCTTAAAAATATATGCCCAGATGTTGCTCCAGATGCATAACAACAAAATATTGTATAGTTGTGTAGCTCCTAAAGGTGTTGCGGGGCAGTGTTTATTGACCTTGCTCTGCACCCCTCCGGAGGTTAATGCCTGCACCTGGTCCGGCACGCTCTCAGATATTTCAGAAGCTCTTGTGTGATCTATGATGGAGCCATTGTTTGCGGGCTGTATAAATGAAAAGAATGCGGTCCTGTTGACACTGTGAATGATGAAATAAGAGGCACTTTAGGTAATTCCTGTGATAAAGCGGGTTGACCCAGAGGAGGACGATAGAATCAAAAGCACTCATGCAGGTCGCTGTCAGGATCATCTGTCTCGTCAGTCCATTAGGCTGAACGTGGGGGGCCTTCACTCTATGACAGACTGTGTGGGGAGTACAGTCCTCATTCTGAAGACAAATCACTCAATTCACTTAATATTTGTATCGATATTTTCATGCTTTCATAATTTAAATAATATTAAGTTGGTTTCGAGAGGAGAAGAAGCCAGCAGTAGCCTACTTAGTTATGACTGATGGGGTCTTTACTAGCAACTCACTGACCTACTGTTTTGAGTTGCAGCATGGCTATGATTTACCTATACTTAGAAAACGTTTCTTTCTTTCCTTATTTTGGATAGAGCAGAAGAGATCAAGGGGGGTCCATACATCAAGGATTTCATGGCCAACCAGCCGATTCAAGCTTACAATTTCAGCAAAGTTCTCATTTTACTATATAAATTTCACCATTAATTTGTCCAAACATCCAATTATATCATCATCACTTTGTATTTTTTTATTTTTATTGAACCAAACTATTTCAGTAACTGGTATTAAGGTGGGGTTCACATGAAACATAGGTCATTCACTGACATGTTCAATATGGGAGGGGTTTAACAAATGATGGAAGGATATGGAAGGGAGCCAACTGGTTCACAACTGGGTAGAATAGCAATAACAGGGAGAACCCACCACTTGCTAATTGAGAGGGACTACAATCACTTCACACTAATCTTACAACACTAAATAAACTGTATTACAATTGAAAAGAGTTTGGTGTCCTCAGGTTGTCCTCTGCAGAAGAAACACAGACTCTTCACTGGAGAATGGATGGTGGTGGACATTCAAAATGATGATATTGCATCAAGGCGATAAATAAGTGAGTAAATATGTGGACAGGAAGCAGGATGAGTGATGGCAGCACTCGCAGCAGCCCATTAGTTGTTGACAGCGTATGCAGCGAGGCGGGCCGGAACAGGGCTGTGTAATTCTGTCTCATTACCAGCGCACTTCCTCCGCCGGGCCTTTCATTCATCTCTTATACTTATACTGCCACTAGCCTCTGCTTTATTGCAATCTAACATGTGCACTACGAGGGCTGATTTATGCCTCTAATTGAGACCCCACAAATCAGAGAATATTTTTATTGACCACACCAGAATTGTCTAATCCGTTCTACGCTCTTGATTGGTTGCTATTTACTGATTGTCTGCTACTAACTTAAAAATCAATCTGTGGCCACAATCAAAACAGCTGAAAGGATTCAAGCCAAAGCAGCTGTCTATTCCCCATCAAGGCATCACGTTTATGCTGATGTTTAAATCTGTTTATCCTACTTCAGCCAACAGGAATTTATGGGATTCACTGGACTTTTATTTTGTAATTAGGTGTATTAAAATGGATTTGGACAATACTGTAGGGTATAAATGCAAAACACTGGCTTCTTATTGGTATAACAGTTCCAAATGGCATGACATGTTTGTTTCAATTGAGTGATATAATGGTAAATTATTTTGTCAATTGGATTTTGCAGATGAAGCAGAAGGCATTATTTCAGGTAAGCAGATGTGCCTCTAACGGATTTGATGTTTGCTAATAAAGTCATGTTTATTCAAGCCTGGTGGGAAAGGAGCATATGGAGCAGTTTTGATTACTTAACTACTGAGTTTATATTTCACTCAAATTTAACATTTTTTGTTTTGGCTCTTTTGGATCCACCACTGCAAACTGTCTAAACCTACAGTCACTCATTTGCTACAACCACTTGAGATTGAGACACTGTTTTATGTTTGTAATATTGCATTTTGTACAGCATATTTCAGACATTTGAGTGTGCTGGATCTGACACACCAACCTGCGCCAACAGCCGCTCCAACCTCCATCAGTGTCTTGCCCAAGAACACAAAAACTTTCTTCTGCAAATAAGCAAAATTACAATAAATTATGATAATGTTTTAGCATATACATCAGAAATATGCTAAAACATTATCATAATTTAGCTACATAATGTCATCAAAATAATCCATCTAAAATACTGAGACGTTATCCACTATATTTTATCGCCCACTCCTTCAAACCTCACTGTCTTATTTTCTTGTCATTTTCCCCAAGCAATACACCTTTACCCCCATCATTTCTCCTGACAGCGACCCTGGCCTTCACTTGCACTTTTGACACCAGCAGACTTCCTGATCCGAGGCGTGGAGGATAACTATAGAACGCTTTGAGGGCAGTGGAGGTGTGCTGCTGTCCCCTCTGAATCTCATACAGTCACATCTGTTTAGCCTCAGAGTGCCAGAACACACCTACAGGTCCAGGAGGAGGAATACAAAGCAGCAACAACAATAGGCAGGGCTAACGCTATGGCCACTGGCATCTGCAGTATCGAGGTAGTGTGAGGAATCAGGTTAGTGGGTGGGATAGTGCGTGTGATATGAGCGGCCGATGACAGGTGCTGATTGATATTGGGATGGACACTAGATGTACGGGGCCTCGGGCTGGTTCACCTACTCATGTATTACTGTCAATGTCAGGGCGAATGACTGACACACAGGCAGATGTGAGGTAAGCATTACATAGACAAGCACGTGAGGGCATATGCAGTTTTGTGTGATTAATTAACGTTTGAGGCCTAAAACTGACTAAGCATTTCTGAATAATCATGCATGTTATAATAAAGGGATAAAATGTGATCTCTGGTTACTTTAAAATGTGCATTTCAAGGTGCATGGAGATTAAATTGGTTAAATAGAAATGAGAGCTCATATTGCACATTACATAATCTTTCTTATGTCTGAATCTAGTAGCAGAGCAGATCAGCTAAAAAGACTGACACATTTATTCATGCACATTATCTTTTTTTTTACCAGTGAGGGTCAAAGTGTCTTGCCCAAGGATACAATGGCAATATTGGCAGCGGGAGTCAACCACCAAATCTCAAGTCAGTGGGTGAACACCAACCTATAAACAATAGATAACCTAACCTACTGTTGCTGTCAATAACACAGGAAAGACCAAAAGAAAGCCACAACCTTATTACTAAGAGGTATTTAAATTTCTTTCTCATTTGAAAAACAAACAAAAACATCAACGATACAACAGCACACTTTAACCACCTAATTACAAGTAATAATGTATCAAGAAATAACACAGATATAGGACCTTAGTTGATGCTAATCATTCAAGTACGACATGAAGTGAACTACGTATAGTTGTGCCTCAGACAAGCCTGAGAGCAGTTACCTCCCGAACTCCCAACTGCTGACATACACACTACAGTAGGATCATTTTAAAACGGCAGGTCTGAAATGGGAATTTTTAAGCTCAGCCATTAAAATCTAAGAATTCAAATAACTTCTTCATTGAGATTTTTATAGATTCCACATTACGGATGACCTTGAAGGGAGGAAAAAAGACATGCTAATGAAAGAGTGCTGCCTGGGATAGAGTTACACAAACGCACAGAGGAGGAGGTACACGCTCAGAGGTGGCAGGTGGTCTGCCATGAGAGGGCATTGGTCACAAACTTGAATGTCAGAAATATTTTATTTTCAAAGTACCAGCCAAATCAGATAATATTTTAGAATTATTATTAGAATATTAGAATTAGAATTAGAATCATAATTTATTTTATTTAATTAATGACATCATCTGTACTTCAGTACCATGGGACAAAGAAGGTATAAAAATATCATAACCAATCAACAAACCTGAAGACCAATAAAGAACCCAGTACCAGGGGATGCATTGGGTTTGCAGAGCTTAAAGCAGGGGTCACCAACCTTTTTGAAACCGAGGGCTACTTCATGAGTACTGAGTCATATGAAGGGCTACCAGTTTGATTCGCTCTTCTGAAATGACAAATATGCTCAGTTTGCCCTTAGTTACACATTATTAATAATAATTAATGATAATCATCTCTGAAAACACTGATCACGTTCATGATTTCTCACAATCAACAATGACAGCAAGGTGGGAAACAGATATCAGTATTCAGCACTTTAACTTTATAAATCTCAGTACTTGTTAAATTTTCAGATGATCGCTTCATCTCAGTCCCATTTTCACAGGCCACTGACAAACCTTTTAACAAAACAAACTATTTTGCACCATGTTTCAAAAAGTTATCAATTATGTAATGTTAAAAAAAAATCAACTTGCATATTTTTAAATAAATCTCTGTTGCTTTTTATGATTTTTTTTTTTTTTTCCTTTTCTCTGGTCTCGTGAAAAAAAATGTTGTTTTACCTGAAGCTGCCTTTAGCTCACGTGCCCTTTCCTGCCGTTGTTTACGTCCTGCCCGTAGTTTAAGTCCTGGTGGTAGTTAGCGCAGTAACTTTTCTGACACGTAGTGAAATGTCCCTCCACATTGTGCCGTTTTGCCATCGCCACAGTCGCGCCGCAGATGAGACACACGCAGGTTTATTTTACAGTCGTGAAACTACATCAGAGCTAATCTTCACAGCGCGCGCGAGAGCGGAGCACTGGTTTTTGTCACGCGCACAATACTGACCTTTGACCTGAGGAGGTCAGAGTTCACCCTAACTTTTCTAAACTTCATGTATAATTAATATATTTTTAAGATGTTGTCATTTTTTAAATCTATATAAATGTAAGGGTAATTAAAAAAAATAGCAACAGAATTAAATACAATTTTAGATGCAGCTCATTAGTGAGTTGTGCTATTTTTAGAAGCGGCCTGCGGGTGCCTCATGTAGGCCTTGCGGGCGACCTGGTGCCCGCGGGCATAGGGTTGGTGACCCCTGGCTTAAAGGTACATTGTGTAACTTTTCAACTCCATGGAGACACGCAAGTGACAGATCCTCTACCAAAACATTTACAAAGTGCACTTTTATTGCTAAAAGACTGACCAAACGAATCCCCCCATGATACTTGTGCGATAGTTTGAAATACAAGGTGTAATTGTATACTAGTGTCCATTTTCCATCAAAACGGTTACACTACATTCTAAAATTAGCAGCGCTGCAATTATCAGCTCTATGCACATGAAATGCCACCACATGATTCTCATTATTCTTTGATGATATCTTTGTGACCTTCCGTCCAGGGGAAAAAACATTATTATGAAAAACAATTGCAATCATCCATCTTTAGCTGATTAAAAACACCAACGTACATTTTGCCCACTTCCTGTTTGGTCTGTCTTACATCCCTGCATTCTTTCTGTTGTTAAATCCACAAATATTTAGATTTTTTTTTTTTTTTTTTTTTTTTTTTTTTTTTGGTCTTCATGTTCATCTCTGAGACTGATTTTGCAGTTAGTGATTAAAGTGCTAAGACAAAACAAGATATGCATCAGATTGATCCTTTTTTAAGCTTCTATGTGGTAGAGATTGTCTCTCACAATTAGCCCTGAGAAATGGAGTATTCGGTCACAGGGCAGGCTTTTATTGTATGCTGACAGACAATTCCCTCTGGGCTCACAAGTCCGCAGTCCCATACTATACAGATAATACGACTATATACGAAGCAAAACCAGCAGTACACCAATGAACATCTGTGGGGAATAAAGTTTCTCCAAAAGTCTAAACAAGTTGCATCAAGTTCGTCCACTATTCGTTGCACCTGAATGGCTATCTGCTGTTTTCTGCTCATATCAACTGGACAGCACCCTCGGCTCCTCCTCACACCAACTCATCCCCCATCTTCAGCTGTCTAGCCCATCAATAAATCCATCTGGGAGATCAATGCTCCTGCAAATCACTAAAAGTTATCAGCCGAACCCTGCCAAATCAGCAAACACAATCACTATGGAAATCCATCTTTGCTGGCCCGCTTTGTGTGAAGATGCTGTTGAGTTGCTTTGCTAACTTTCAAATTGTGCAGCATTCCCACACAGAAAACAACCAGGAAAAGCTCTGTTTTTTCCTTGAGATCTTATGCGACAAATGTGTTGTATACTTAGAATGAAAAGAGTTTCCCTTGGCGGGTCATTGATATGCTTGGATTGAGCTCTGATGGCGACATCTGGGCTCCTGTCAGTCAGGATGCTCAGGGTGCACCCCCACCTTCCCTTGGCTGTGAGCAGCCTCTGTTCCTCTCCTCCTGCTCTCCTCCTCCACTTGCCCTCCTCTCTCCTCTCCTCTTCTGTCTCTCACGCTCTCCTCACTTCTCTCAGAGCCTGGTCACCCTGGGCTCTGCGACTCACCCTGATGAAATAAAGGTAGGCAGTTGTTCCTCCAGCCCCAGGGTCATTATTTAAAAAGTGACACAGCCTCAGTGAGTGAACAGCAGAGAAGTGAGGAAGGAGAAGGGCTCAGACACAAGAGCAGGGGACCAGCAGGGAGGACAGAGCGGAGAACTGAGGGCTGCCTGTGCAGGTGTATTGTCCAGTGGAGGGAGCGGCTGCTGGGAGACAAATGAATCCAGCAGGCATTTGGTACACACCGGAGATTGCTTATCGATCCAGATCGCAGTATTCAGGCTGGCCTCAGAGAGGGCTGAGAATTTTCTGAGGGAGTTAATAACCTGGCAGCTCAGCTGTCTTGTCCAATTCACCAAAGGCAGAGGCCTAATCAGGGCTGGATTCCTTTTTCTGTCTGAGGAGGGGCATTCAGCTCCCGCCTCTGTGCATCTCCTCACCCCGCCCTCGCACACCCTCATTTCCACTCCATCGGAGCTCTGAAAGTGATTGAAATGACAGCCTATAGAAAGAGGCTAATCAAATTGTTTATTATCAGTCTGAATCAATATGTATGGATTGTTAAAACATCAAAGTCAGCCCCTGGAAAAGTAATAGTGGCCGGCTGGCAGCAGCTGCTCAGCCCAGGCCTGGTCCCTGGGAGCCGGCTGCATTTAAAGGGACTTTCACTCTTACTTAAGTCCTGCTGACCCGACCAGGTCAGCCTGCTGAAGGGGATGTACACGCCTGAGCTCCAGCACCACTGCATAAAGCCCTCAGCTCTGCCTGCAGCTAGTCCAACACATGTCGCTCTGATAAACAATCCATCAAGCAAATAAATGAACCAGGGTCCAGCCAGATAACGCTCATCGCTCACCCACCGTGCTCTCAGCAATATTTTGGACAACTGGTCATTGGCTTCTTCCAATTCAATATTTTGCACCACTTCTCTTCCCTGAACACAACTCTTGAAGAACTGTGTGGATTGCAAATGAGGTCAGGCTGATGAATGAGTTAGCTGAAAGGATCAAATTGCTTAGAGATGGACATTGTAGTTGGTTTCAGACTGTGAGACAGGCTGGCATGGAAGATTGATGGATAGTCATTGTCCATTCATTGGTGCGGCCTGTGACACCTGATGTTTGGCTGGGGTCTCCCTCAGCCTCTGACATCACATAACGAAGACCAAAGTGCACACACTTGATAGACTGATTAGACAATGAATGATATCTTTTTCTCAAGCTTTCCATACACTGCATTAGTACAAATATAAACGAGGCTCTTCTCAGGATACAGTTTAACCATAGCTATAACCAGTGGCCTACGTGACACCAGATTGATGTCATCTGGCTCTCATTTTTCTGTCACTCTTTTCAGTCGAGTCAGAGTTCCAAGTCAGTGAAGCAAGGTCACCACCGTTTCAAATAATGCACTCATTTATGGGCTGTAGAGGAAAGGACGTCCTAATTGGAAGTCCACTATACTCCTTATCATCTTCTCCACTACATAAGCCTTATAAAGACAATGTCATCCATCATACACCAAATTTGTTCTGTCATTTTTCTTTGGGACTGAAGATAAGAGCCAGGGGCCATATTGATTTTATGAAAAACATGAGACAGAGCCTCCAGAAGTGGGATGTTGTGCTGTTATCAATAATTGCTCTAATAACCATGTCAGACAGCACAAAAAAGAAAAAAAAAATACTTTGAGGAGAGACAAGGCTAATAGCTCTTTAGAGGATTTACATTTTAATACATGATTTCAGGTAATAAGGACTCTAGGGGCATAGTGTCCAGACTAGGTATTTGCAAAAGTGGAATATGTTTATGCACACTCAAGCCTGCAAAAATATCTGGCAAGTCCAAGACAGTGACATTGATGCAGACCTGCCTCCTTTTTTATGAGAGTGAAAATTGAATATGGAGGGAAGAGATCCCATAGATTTTTTCACACATCTGTTTCCAGCAGATCTCATTGATGATATAGTGCATAACACCAACTTATATGCTCTCCAGAAAGGGAAAAAAAAAACCCTAGTACTGACAGGAGAAGAAATGCAGATTTTTCTAGGGATCAACCTGATCATGGGGCACATTCAGTATCCTAGGGCAAGAATGTAATGGTCTAGTGAGGATAGGCTTCATCTTGGAATAATTGCAAATGTCTGTAAACAGATATGAACAAATGCAAAACATGCAATGCAGAGAAAAAAAAATGCAAACAGATGCCACGATGCTGCAAGAGGACAGAAAATCTAACACATCTGCATGCAATGCTGTGATAATGTGCCCTGGACACTTTGCAAACTTTCATACAGCTCAGGTGTGATGAACATAGAAGTGTTCAAAGGTGCAGAGACTAAAATGTCAGTTCATGTTTTCTTCCAACATGCAACTCACAGTATTTCTCCTATTGGAAGATTATACGACACATTCAGGTATAAGATTGGTTTTCTTATTCAGACCTAAACATTGCACCTATACAGTGTTGAAATTTCCAAAAAAATGTTGACATGTTTTTCAAAGCATAAAAAGAAGCATGTGTTTGTATATTTACAATAGAACACAAGTTCATTAATTTTTACAGTCAGTTCACAATGTTTTGACATGTCTGTAACTTTATGAAAAAATAATATTTTTGGAAAAAACAAGTTAAAAATTTTTTTCATGTCCTAAGAAGAATGAAAACACTTCAGAAAAAAATCTTGACCAAGGCTTTCATACTTCATGCATCAGAGGGTTAAAATAGGCATGATACATTCTTTTTTAATGCAGCACTAAAATACAGACCACAATTCTTAGTTCTGTATTGATGCAGCCGAGGTTACTTAAACATTACTTAAACATGCTCTATGTGACTTTTTGGGTGGAGGGTCACCACTTGCTTGTGGCATAGATATTATTTCTTTGCTTGCAGTGTTCTACAGTAGGGCATTTATAGCACTTATTTATCTTCCATTTTTTTCTTAAGTGTGTTTTTTATGATGAAAAGTGTCTACGCATTCAACCAGCAGGTTTGCCTCTCCACAGATCTGACCGGTAAGTTGGCCTAATTATCTTGGTACATGTCTTAATTAATAGATCCTCCATACCAGTGACATGCGGTCAGGTGAGGCAGGTGAGGCAGTGCCTCACCTGTCATCACAGAGAAAAATAAATGAAATAATTATATTTATCCAATAATTTGTACTATAAAGTTATTTTCTGTTTAACTTTGCAATTTTTTTTTATTTCTTTACTCAAAATTGCTGAATTTTTACATTTACCATTGAAATCCTGGGAAGAGACGCGCAGTGAGGCACAGGCCGTTCGTGCCTCACCGCGGACTGACTGTGCTGTGTGCTAAGCTGATGCTTTAACTCTTTAAGGGCTGAGCACTTCATAGCGGCTGTGAAAAGGCACCGGGTGAGGCACACAGTTACCCTGCCTCATGTTAGGGGGCACTCATGAGCCCAGGGATTCTTGTAACTCAAAAACTACAATTTAGAGTTAGTAAGTCAACTTTAGCAATTCACTTTCTTCTCATGTCTGGCCCTACTTTTTAAATGGAAGAAGATTACATATTAAAGCTCAAGCAGTTTTCTAAACTGGACTTTCAGTCGAAGCAGGAGGTTATAATTAAAGGACCGAGACCAACACTAAAGGAGCTAAATGGTTTGCTCCAGACGACGGGACGAAACACTTGCTCTTTTCAAACAGAGATGTACAAAATGGTAAGAAATTGAATTACTTCAATCCACTGAAAATTGGAGAACCAGAATAAGGATAAAAAACAATACGAAACCAGCTTGCTTTTTATTTCATACTATTAGAGCTGTTTCATACGGACTTTGGAACTTTTATTTTGAAATTCTTTTTTATTCTGGCCCCAAGTCACTGACCCGGGGCCAAATGTACTGACACATGGTTTATATGTTTGTAAATCTGATTGTGACGACATCAGTGCCTCACCAGCCACGAACTGCACCGCATGTCACTGCTCCATACACAAATTATGATGATACAGTAGTAGTAGTGGGCAATATAGCAAAATATAGCACCAACGTCTGCGTAACACTAACCCTGCATTAAATAGTGAATCACAATACTGTATTACGAAAGACGATATAACCAAAATAGCAGATTGTCACTTGTTTTTATCACCATATCAGCCAGCCCTATGTTACAGTGTCAGCAGAAAAGGTTGCGCTATCTGAAAATTTTCCCAAACGTATCCATATTTCCAGATATCTCTATCCTGTCTTCACTCTCCCCCCTAGTTCCTTGTGTTAGCCTCCTTTACAAGAGTTATGAGTCACATG
Source organism: Periophthalmus modestus (assembly GCA_019594935.1). NCBI lineage: Eukaryota > Metazoa > Chordata > Actinopteri > Gobiiformes > Gobiidae > Periophthalmus > Periophthalmus modestus. The sequence continues at coordinate 26,774,551 of JAIEZT010001214.1, forward strand.
TGATGCCGTATAACAGTAGGACTCTGGCCAAAGTGGATCTGGGCACGTCGCTGCATAGTAAACACCCTGAGCTCCCGCCTGCCACCGACATGACGGGGGTCTCTAATTAAAGAGTGCAACAGGACACCCCTTTACACGGGCTCTCGCTATCAGCTGTACACCCACAATTAAGTCCTTCATGCCATCCAAGGCGCTGCATTATTGATGGAGCAGAACGTTTGATTAGGAACTCTTAACACAGCTCCGGAATAGAACAGCCAGTCCATTGTCATTAAACACCACTTACACCAAGTCAAAACATACCGGTCAGACATGCTTTTTAAACATCCGGGTTATGATGGAGTTGGGGTGAGAGAGGGAGGCAGGGGGGCGGCATGCAGATAGAATATCAATGCGGTGTGCAATACAACTAGGGAGCATATGCTGAGCGGCTTGAGCCATAACGGATAAAAAGGTAAACAATATACCTGGGGGGCATTTAACAAAGGGTTTTCTTGATGACTTGCATGGGAAGAGGGGAAAAGCGGACTTTGTGTACTGGAAACACATGTAAGAGATAAAAAATGCAAGTGAACCGCAACAGTGTCAGCGCTCCATATGATGAGACAGTGAGGGCTGGAAATTATACCAGGAAATATGTAGCGGGATCAAAGGACTGTTGGGTCTAAGTGGGGCTAAACAGTATTACCGGCCTATAGTCACTCGAGTGTTGCCTAGCGTGTACATAATGCATCACTTCATATCAAAAGCCCTGCTAATGAGTACGGAATACCAAATTGCTAAGCACATCCTCTTGGAATATGGACAGTGTTGAATTAAAACAATTTGGACAAAACCAGTGATGATGAGGATGAAGGTAACGAGAAGTGTGTGTATGTTTTCTAATAAGTCTTTTTGCATGTGTGTTGGTGAGTGGAAAAGAATGCGCCATATTACACAGCCCTGGCTCTGCAATCGGCCTAATTAATACACACGCCCGAGAGTTGATAACATTGTGGCTGAAAGTAGATCTCCTTAAGAGATACTTAATCCAGCTAAAGATTGCACCGCTCCGTTCTCATCCGCGGCATCACAATCAAAGGTATTGGGTGGGTCTCTAGTGGACTCATTAGTAGACTGTTCAGCGGCAGGGGTCTAGGATAAGTTGCCTGCCCCCCTCTCCACCATCACCACAACAGAGCATCCCCTCCACCCACAAACACCTCACTGTCCTCTGCATACAGCTGACCCGAGCAATCACCAGTATTATGATGACATTCATTAAGCCAAGCCGTTGCAAACCCGGTGCACTCTCATCAGCATTGCGATTAATCACCACCTTATCGGCAAGCCACAAACCACTGTATGTATGTAGTATAAGTGTGTGAGTGCGAGGCTCCTCTTTCTGGGCCAGGGGTCAGATGTCAGGGACAGCAGTGATCAGTAACTACTCACTAAGCATCATTCGGGTTAATGAATGTTCTGGCAGCACCTTCGCTCAAGTGTTGGCACCTAAAACATCTTGAGGTATCGAAATTAACCTGACTGAGCAGGAGCTGGCTTATGCTGTGACGTAAACAGCCAATCGAATTCATTGAAAGTCATTGGTGACGCTTTCCTTGTTCCTCTAATTGAATATGTTAGGCCAGTGTTTCTCAAAGAGTAGAACAGCAGAATTAACCTTTGAGCTCAGGGTGGTTCTGAATTGATTTGGCTCTAATTTTAGTTTTAGGATGAAGATTGAGTTGTAAAGACATTTGGTCTATCCCTTAGACCTTTTTACCCATTTGGGTTTAGTTATGGAACAGACGTTGACCAGCATTTTCTTGTTTACTTGAGGCATAACAGAAGTGGTTGACTATTGGTAAAGAGTAATAAACCTGTAAGTCCTGACTTCCACCTGAGAGCCACAAGCCAGATGCAGTTCTAAACATGGATGGTGTTAGGAAGGTGATTCATTGATGATGTGTAGGTGATTTTTTTTAAATTTTTTTTTTACTAATACTAATGAAAGAGCTGATGTCACAAACCACACAAATGTGCTTCATGTGCTTGATATAATGTAATTGTATTCACATTGTGTTACACTGCTACACGGCTGCCTGGTTTAAAATGTTAATTGATTTCACTTTTAATGTAGAAGGTGATATGGTTCGCTTAACAGCCATTCGTCTCTCTTCTAAAGTCATGGCCTGTGTGCAAAAAGGCAGCAGTCTCTCTATGTGTAAATAGGTGTGTATCCATCCTTGCACCTGATCTGAATCCATAATACCACAGGTTACTATGTGGGATCAGATTAAAGAGTGCTGAGCCATGTTAAAGCAGTGCGACACCAGAGCATGCATCATGTCTGTGCATTAATAAAAGCAAACTATGTGATCATTATTAGCGCCAGACGTGCCCAAGCTCCACTTCCTGCCTGCTCTAATAGCTAACTGGTCAAGGGTGATTTATCAGATAAACTGCTTTTGTGTTCTAGCAGCCTGAGAGATGGTTCAGTTTAACCGAGTCTGCCATAATGTGCTTTATAAATACAAAAACAAATGGTTGCCTGGGGAGGAGGAAAGATGTAGCTTGTATATTTGTGTTGGGACGGGGTGGGTGTAGGTCAAATTGTATCCTCTTGTGCCTTCGGGGGGGTGGACAGGAAAAGCTTGAGTTATAACTCTCCCATCACCTGCCCTGCGCATCAGGATAGAGCGAAAATTGCAGCAGGCCTCCATTAGTTCTTTTCAGGGTTAATATTGATGTAGATATCATTCCTATCTGGTGTGTCATTTATTTGAAATACTATGTGCGAGGAGTAGCTGCGGCAGTGAATCAAATCAATTGATAGAGCAGTTAGCCCCGGCACCGCGGCCTGCCTGTGAGCTGCCGAGCGAGCATGAAATATTATGGAGATTGTTCTTTAAAGTGATCTCTTCATCATCATTTGTCTGTGGGGCCGATCCTCACCCCCACACACAAGCCACTGGCGGATTCCTCTTGGGCACCAGCTGTCATAACTAAATCAGCCGGATAATGCAGTCGCGCGCACACTTCCTCCCCGTTTTACAAAGCTCCCGCCTTCGCCAGCCCTCGTGTCAGCTAACATCCAGCTAGTCGCTCATCATTGCGTGCTGATGGCCCTCCTCTCTGGGGCCTGTTTGTTTATGTCACTTCCTATGTGAGGGGCTGCTAGTTCATGTCATGTGCTGGGAGCAGGGGAGGGCACGCCTGCTGTTTTACTTCATGTTTGGCTGCTCGTGATGGCTGGAAAGCTGTACCGCGGCGCTCCTTGACAATCCTCCTTGCGTGTTATGACAGCCAGCAGAGCGAGCCGGCCTCACATACACTGTAAGTGCATATGACATGAGACAGTTTTTATAGCGCTCTCCACAGTCTGTTAGCATGTGGCTGGATGGCTCTTTTTACTGCCCATAAATGGAGTGGCGTGCATATTTTCTGAATCATTAGAGGACAGTCAGGAGACACTGTGGAGAGGGGGGTGGGGGGCACTACTTAGGCCAGGGCCGTTTACCGTAGTAAAAATCTCATCAGCGGGGCCTCTTGGGGTGATGTAAACTCTTACTTTGGAGAGCATTTCCATGTGTCGAGATGTGAGATGAGAGGGCATCTTCAATGACACATCGGAGCAGCGAGGAGGAGGAAAAAGCTGCATTATTCAAGGCCAGACACCCAGGTCTAGAGAAGTCATGCCATCCGATCAATGCTTCATAGCCTTCTGATATTACAACTGTCTGCGGAAAACGCTCAACAAGTGTCAGTGCAAATGGTTAGTTTGTGAATATGAGGATTTCAAAGACTTAGAAGAATAAAGTTGTTTTCTGTTTTGATAGGCTTTACAAACCAGAAAGAATAAATATTTATCAGGCAACTAACTTAATATACTCTATGGCCTCCATGTTAATTTTACACAGTGGCCCATAGAAGGTTATGTTAAAGTTGCACTATGTAACTTTTCTGATGGGAGGTCCATTAACTATTTCTCTCCATGGACACTGGATCTGGAATATTCCTCAGTGTGTCTATTCAACTGCAGTGTTTCATTGGTTAAAAACACAGTCAAAAAAATGCATTCTTAATCTCGTGGTGCCCTGCCTTGTCTCCCTAGAGACTGATATGTTTAATGCAACAATTTGTGGAACAACTTATGCAACACAAAAACATCTCTATGGAGACGAGCAGGTGGCAGACCTTCCACCAACATAACAACATAGTGCACTTTTAGTCAATATTAAAGAAAAAAAGTTCTCAAGGGTTCATCAGGGCCACTACTGCACTGTGAATCAATCATGAAAACATGTATTATTTGTAAAGCAAATTCATCCTCTGGCCCGACTCCAAAACACACATACAATCAGCACAACATAAAACTGCAAAACAAACCCGCGAGTGTTATTTATGAGCAACATAGCATCAAGTCATACATTTATACCAATTAGAGCAGAAAAATGGCCATCTATATTACAGGGACAATGATGTCAGACTCCAGCAGATACATTTATATTTGCGAAACAAGTGGCTGGGAGCGAGCTGGCCAAGGCGGTGACATCTGCACTGCTCTTACTCACACAAACAATGGAGCCTCTTAGCTGAGAACAGTGCAGCTATTTGTCACTGTACATTGATAAAAATTCATACAGGGTCATTGTGTTAGCTCTGAGAAATAGATGTTAAATCCATTAATCAAAGCCAGATGGATTATGTGTTATATTGCTTATAGGCCCAGTTGCATGCTTGGCGATATGGAGATTTTAAAAGGCCATATGAGCAGCATGTCTTCGCGAACACCCAAGCAATATCAATGAGTGATGATGTCCACTTACCATATTGACAGAGGTGGGAAGAGTAGCCAAAAATGTTACTCAAGTAAGAAAAAAGTTACTTCCCAATACTGTAATAAAACTCTGGAAGTACAAGGTAGTGGTCCAGGACATTACATGTAAGAGTAAAAAGGTATTTAGGGAAAGCACTAAAACTAAAACAAGAGTCACATAACATCTGATTTAAAAAGTGACGGAGTGTAATCGGAAGTAATGCCCAAAATAATGCACAAAATGTGGTATTTTCAAGTAGAGACCAGAAAAAATAGAAAAATCATATTTGAAAGAGTGGTGCAAGAAACACAAATTTCATAAAACTCATCAATTACTATGAATTACAATGACTTACTAACAGTAGAATCAATAGCCTTTTTTTTTTACTCAAGTAGTAGAGTATTGTTTCACTGTAAAATATATGGGTAAATATGGGATGGTGTTACTACTGGTGGATGGTGTAACTACTCAGGAAAGTACAATTTTTTAAGTAAATGTAACTACGTACTTCCCCCCTCTGCATATTGATCAAGTGAGCTCGCCAGGAGGTGTGACAGATAGAGCCACACCAGCCTCTCCATATACGTAGTTGAGAAAGTTCACCTCCCCATGTGCACAACAGCATAGTCTTATGTTTACATATTTAAGTGATTAAAGAAGCATGTATCCGAGGTAAAAACAGGATGTAAAAATGAAAGAGGGAAAAAGAGAGAGAGGGGTGCAAAGACTGCCAGGGTTAATAAAAATAATGGTTTAAAATACCGCCGAGACCACCCATCCAAAAAATGTACGCTATGCACTCACACCACTGTCAGACACTGTTGGCATATGCTATACAGATGTGACCAAACAGTAAGACCTGCATCATCAAGGCATCAAGTAGAGTTAGTATAAGACCTAAAGGTTTTCAAATTAAGAAGCTAAAATTCCGTAATCAACCCCGTAAAACAAAGATGTGCTTGGTCACTTACATTAATTGCTTTTCGTGATCTTACACCAGCTGGATGCCATCTTGGCCGATGTTGACTGGGCAGGTAGATGGAAAAAATAAACACATTTTATAACGCACAATTTTCCACATATTCAGCACAAAGATTTTTATAGTGGATTTTCTGTCTCCCCAAAACTAAACAAGATGTGTTGCGTGCACATGGTAGTCTGGTACGCAGTCATGTTTCCCTGTGCTGTAATAATCTAACATATTGCTCTAGCAGACAGCAGTTTTAATTTCAGAACTGGACTTTATTATGAGTTTTTGCTTGGTCCAAGTGGTGCTCTGTTCAGTTTCGGAGCGGTGGCCGGATGGGGTGGGGGGAAATTTCTGACATGGGACGACTCTGCCCTACTCCCCAGGGCCAGATCTGTACAAACTACCACACTACAAATTACACAGTGGGTTGCAGTTCGAGCCGCGTCAGGGTAAACAACAGCAGTTTCCTCCTTCTCTTCGTGAACGCTATGAATCCAACTGAACTTATACGACCCATGTCTGAGGGCACACCCAGAGCCCCAAGCCGCTTAATGACACACCTACAGAGCAGTGCCGACTTCCTCTCTCCTCCTCCTCCTGGATCCACTCAGTTCATTCATGAAAAGCCCTCCTCTGGCCTGTGTGTGCGTGCATGTGTGTGTGTGTGCAGCTGTTTCATTTCAGCAAGCAGCGAATCCAGAAGTTTGCCTCGCAGCCACCAGACTGCTCTGAGAGCCAATAAGAATACAAAGCCAACTCCAGTCCAAAGAGCCCTGGCAAAGTTAAAAATAGAATCACTCATTTGTTGTTGAGTTTTAATAAAATCCTCTTTCAAAATTGAATAATGTTCTTTGGTTTGAAGAAGTCATACAGTTTTTTCAGAGACTTCTTGTAGATCATTGGAGTAATACAGCGTCTCAGTAATGGTTGTGTAAAGCAGCTGATGTGTTTAATAAACTAGTGCAGTCTGGGGGCTACCACCCACTTTGTTCCCCTCGGTGATGATGGCAGTGAAAATAGCCACACAAATGATTTAACAGTGCTAGTACAAGATGCCTTTCACTGTTTAAATATGGTTCTCATTAGCAACTGTTATTTATTGTTCAAATGTATTATGAAACTGAAACAGTGAGAGGTTGACATCAACGCAGAAATTGAATAAGAACTGTCAGGAAAATTTTTATCCAAAAGGATTGTGGTTTATTTATTGCACAAAAAATGTTATAGCATTGACTGTAAATATTTGATATTGTGAGATCCTTACCATGTAGCACAGGACAAGTATACTACAGTGCACATGTGCCAGCTGGGCGCAGTGTGTAGAGCTGCAGACAGAGCAGCCTCTGTGGCACTGTCCCACTATAATACTTTGTATGGCTGTATGACTAAGACTGTGTAAGACTATGACTGTGTGAGAGCAGTGGTCCAGAGAGCAGAGGCTGCAGGGCCTCACTATCAGCCTGCAGCAGATAAACCTGTGGAAACACTGAGAGCAACAGGAAAGACACATAGATTCTTCCCAGACCTGAGCAGGCTCTGCTCGGGCTGCAGCTGCCTCCACACGGGGTGACTAACAAACATACAATTCTTATTACTTATTTTTATATGTACAACAAAGCAGAAACACTATTTAAGAAGATTTAACTAAACTAACTAATTAAAAAAAGCAAATGAGAAACAATGGCTACATTAAGATATCAATAAAAATAACAGATTTGAAAAACCTTAACACACGCGGTTTTCCTCTGATATGTGTCATTTTGAAGCCATACACACCTCTACTCGACACGTTGACTCTCAGCGGCCATGTTACAACTGTACTGTAATTAATTCCATGTCCGCAGTGGACCACCTCTGACCCCCCACCTTCCTTACACACAAAGCCCCCTCACTCTCCCCTCCCTCCTCTCCTTGTGCTGGGACGGTGCACATGTGAGCCCCTGCAAGCTCAAACAAATAGCCGTGATTTGGCTGCATTTCCACCATGACATGCACTTAGCCTCAGGTTGCTTCTGCCAGCAGCCACCTGTTGCTCTTCTTTAAACACAGCCTGCTGAAGAGGAAGTCCTCTCATGTGGAACTGAGCCCTCCTCATCGCTCTGTCTGCAAAACCTGAGGTGGCTTAAATAAAATTGTACGGGGCCTAAGCAACGTCATTCAGAATTACATCCAGGAAAAAAGAGAGGAAGAAAGGCGAGGAGACACGCGGATTCAGTGTATCCATATGCTAAGGCTATTAGCGCAGTGCCAGACGAGATGGTCCATGCAGGGATATAAAGTAGCAGGACACACACATCTGGTGTATGTCTGAAATCAAGAGTAACACTTTTATTTTCACTGATGTCACTTCAGGACCACATTTAATAAATATTCTGTAAATGTTTTATGAATTTAAGCACAGCTGGCCTTTGTAAAATACTTCTACACATTACATTTTGGATTTGGTGAAGCCCATGGTACCAATTGTCCAAAAAGGGTTTGATCTGAGAATGTTCAGACCGCCTTATATTTTTGTTTATAGTCCACATGTGAATATATAGTTACATTATATTAAAATTGCTTTCACATTATTATCATATAATATATTCAGCATTGTAAATTAACTTCACTGTTCACTTTGTTTTAGCTCATTTTTACTTCATTTTCTTTTAAAACCTTTAATTGTATTCAAATTTCTAATTTTACTAATGCTTACTTCCAAGTCCATATACAAAAATGTATTTCCTAAACATAGTTATATCTACACAAAAGCAAAATCATAGAAGCAAAAGACTGCACAAAATATCATCTTGCTCCATGACTGGTCCCTGCAACACATTTTGGTCACCTCTACCTTAGATTCTTCCTATTTAGTTTGTATAGATGTGCACCCTCACTGGGGAACTTTGTGCCGGTAACTTCAAATTACTTCAAATGCTCTTTTGATCAGCCCTAATTAAACACAAGGCAATTACCAAAGTGAAATTAGCGAGATTTAAACGCATCCATTTACTTGATTAAAGTTAGATGATGAGAGTGAGATAAGTGAGGGCCAATACTGGAGGAGATGAAAGCAATAGGTCTAGATATTGGGTGTCAGGTGATTCAGACGAACAGTGGGACTACAGACTATGAAACGCAGCCACAGGTAAATAAATGAAGAGCAATGAGCATGTCACATCCTCCCGGTTGGGCTCCACTGGGTATCACCTACAGCTCACAGTGTCGTATGCTGCCACATGGGCCCCTCTACAGATGCACAGGGCCTAGGGTTACAAAGCACAGAAATCTTGTCCGCTCATAGTCCTCTCCACTTACCCAGGCCGGAACAAGGATTGAAGGGAAGTAAACGTAGACACAAGGCCAGATTTATGGAGCTCAGATGTGTCGCTGAGAAGCTCTCTTATGTATGATGCAGGCTGACAGGGCTAATTATGATCCCATTAGCAGCGCCGTTGTCACCATGCGCAGGTGAACCCACTGAACCAGGTATTTTTTACGACCACATGTCCCAGGACAGAGCTGGAGAAAGCTCATCGGGATGGGCCTATTGGGTTACAATGTACGGCTGTGAGCGAGCGCTACACACGTCACCACTGTGGGAAAAAAAGAAGCATTGGACAGAAACAATATTGTTCACTTGTTTTCTAAATGAATCAATTGGTTGGTTGGTTGCTCTTTGCAGAACATATACAGGAAATCTAGTATTAATTTATGTTTCCTGTGTTTTGCCAAGTACCATATTTCTTAGATCAAGTTCACGTTATATGTAAACAAATTAATTTGGTTGAATTGTGAAAACTGAAACATTTTTAGTGGCAATGAAATACAAGTTAAAATATTTTTGTCAGTTTGTCACAATAATTGGAAATGATCAGACCAAATCAAAAAATGGTTTACTTGTTTTATATTGTTGAGTGCATTTGAAATAAGTAAATGTCAATGTAAATTGAGTGAATGTTTTCACAATCATATAGTTTGGTTTGTTTTCATATAAACCTAATACAGCACAATGTAAAATAGTCCCAAGACAGCCATCAAATCAGAAGCATTTGACCCGATGTATTAAACATTTAGCTCAGACTGACCTGCACCCCTCTGCCTTCTTCCCAGTGTCTTTCCTGTGGCTGATATGAATTCTAAGCAGGGGGGTTAGTGGCGGGTCACACTGCACTCCCTATCTGCCATGTTATTTATTCAGTGGAATGAGAAATTGATCACATTATTGTGTTAAGAGGGACCTGATTCGTTATAATCAGCCGTGTATTGGCAGGCTGAGCCTGCGGGCCTCACTATTGCATTAGGGACGCTCAGGCAGCCATAGGTCATCTCCACTCAGGCCATTTTACAACTTCACGTCACCTCCATGACCTTTGCATGGCCACTAAAGCAGACAAAAGCCTTACATTACAGTGAGAGGTGAAAAGCTTGGGCATCAGGTGTGACAGAAAAGAGAACATACCACGTACTAAGAATGAGTATAATAGTACAAAATTCTTGTAGAAACTAAAACAAATTGGGTATTACATAATAACTACAGTGTCTTGAACTGCACATTGCAACACAGGAATTTTCCAATTGTGGGAGAAATAAAAGTTTACCTTGTCTTATTTTCCTAAACTCCAAACCCTGAATCATCCTTAATAAACTATTTGTTCATTATAAATCATATCTTCATGCTTTATTAAGGCTAATTAAAGAGGGGTTATTATACAGTGGTACAAGACACTGCCTAAAAATTATTAAGAAATGACACCCTTAAAATCAAAATATTGGATTACTTTGAGCATAATTAAGTATATATTCTGAAATAAAACATTCCCAGAAAAACACAACACTTCAAATACTAATATAATTTTATAACTGAACAATATATAAAACTACATTCAAGTTTTAAAATGTGCAAATTGATTCCTCTGATAAATTCTAATGTTGATACTAAAATAAAACTCTTTCATGATTCCCAATAGCAAGCCTTCCACTCCAAACACGCATGTCCAACATCAATAATACACCGAAAGGCCACGACCCAGAAGCAATATTTCTGTCACAAAGACTGACATTTAGTGGAGGCCGTCAGGATTAGCAGAAACTCAATCATTTGGCTATTTAGAGCCTTTACAGTTCCTCGTACTCCCTCCGAGCGGCTGCCTTTGACCACGAGACGTTTTTTCCAAATGAATGTAAAAGTGTGAGAGTGACCAGGTGCACTGCGAGGTTACATCATCCCAGCTCATTAATCAAATGGGGCTGCTGCTATAATGTTTGCACTGCGCCACAGAATATTGGTCAGTGACTGTTGATTTAACCATAACACCTCCGCTCGTAAAAGGCCTTGGATTCAGGTTTAATCTTCAACGAGCTGCCACCATTTTTCATCTCAGTCTCTGACCTGTTTATCAGTCACGAGTAATTGTGCTAATTTTGGGCTATGTGAACCAGGTTAACTAACTTGGTAACTGATTAAAGTTTGTTTTAAAATTAAGAATGGAGACATAACATTTAAGAGCACGTTTATTGAGTAAACTGTGTTTTTTTGGTGACACTTTATGTTACTACACTTTCAACCACTCTAACCCCTTCATTAAGTAGTTACTAATCCTGAACTATAATTAATAAACTATGAATTAACGATTTTAAATTATTAATTAAGTTTTTCTCCATGCTTTATTAAGGGTACTGGAGTAATGTAGTTAAAAGGGTACCTTTTTTGCTTTTATCCTTACTGACACCATTAAAAAAAAAAAAAAAAAAAAAAAAAAAAAAAACAACTTCTGTATTAATAATTGCATCATGAGAACCTACAAAAATGCACAATGAAAAAACAAACCCAAAACAAACAAAAAAAAAACTACATTTTACAATATATATTTTTTTAATTTTTTTTTATATTCCTCTAAATTAAAAACATTGAAGTATGTTTCATGAGAGTATACAGTTGAGAAACTCCTCAACCAAGCGAGCCACACACCACTCGTGCCCCCGTCATGGTGCCATTTCTGCCGCTACGCCCGCGCTGCTACTACAGCTCTTTACTGTACACAACATCTGCATCCAAATTATTCCACTTCCTGAGGCTTGAATCAAATCACATCCCCCAAAACAACAACAACAGGAAGCGAAGCAGGCCTTTTTTTCTTTTCTTTTCTTTTTTTTTTTTTTTTACAATAGCTGCTCTGAAATTTGTGCAAGAATTTGGCAACGCCTTAGATACTGTGTCAGCAAGGACGAGTGAAAAATCACACTTTATTTACACATCAGCCGACAGTGAAACGACTGTACTTGTTTTCACTATAGAGAGTTTTGTCCATATGGAACAGCAATGCAAATGTGTTGAACAGAATAATATAGATAGAAATATAGATAGATAAGAGCCTGGTCTTTGGTTTGGGTCATTGGACTAATTCTGTTGATTTGCTTTTCCATACTATAAAATCTGCAATGTGATTTTACTTTTTTATATTGAAATTCTTTAACTAGGAATATGTTTTGTGTTTTTAATCATAACTAACTTTAGATACATTTTGGCCCTTGTTAACATTATGGATGTTAGGTAACAGTTATGTAATTTTCTTTATTTATGTCATATCAACCCCCCATGTTCAACCAGAAAGTAAAATGATAAACTTCATAAGTAAAAAAAGAAAAAAGCTTTATTAAGACTTTTTCTTTAAACAGTACTGCATTGTAAAACATAATTTGGTGTATTTTACGGCACTTATATCTGGAGCAAATGTGTGTGGTTCTGCCTTCGCTTCACTGTAGTGTTGTGTGGTCTTTGTTTGATGTCTCGGGAGCTTCTTTGCATAGATCTATGAGCCTGTGGACATGGAAAGAGCACTAACTGGTCAATTATTAGCCAATAGCTGCCTTAGGCTTTTAACACACATGCAAACACACAGCGACTCTGCGCATTTAAGACATCGGGCTATTACTACTGCTATTACTAATGGAAACATGGCCCATCCAACAATACGTCTTATTGTACAGCTTCCACACATTTTTCAATATCAATTAATATGTACTACTATAATAACTACATTAATTAGCCCTAATAATCATTTGTTAACATGATTTTGGCTTAGTAAATTCTTACATAAGGGGTTAGAAGTTAGGGTTAGAGCAGGGGTGTCAAACTCATTTTCAACAAAATGGTTGCTCTCAAAGGGCCAGATGTAACCCTAAGATAAATGTAACTAAATGTAACCAAATGTAATGTAAAATAAATGCAACACATTTTTTATCTTGTTAATTAACCATTTCTATATTTATTACTTATTCAAGTTTCAAATATTGCATATGTAATTGCATAGATATGAAAAAAATGGCTGTGTAACTGTGTATCTCCTGATAAAATGATATTTTAAGACAGTTATACCTTTTAATTTACTTTGTCGCGGGCCACATAAAATGACGTGGCGAGCCACATTTGGCCCACAGGCCTTGAGTTTGACACATATGGGTTAGAGAATTACTTCAGCACTAGAAATCATGTTCATGTTTTATTGAGGTTAATATAGGCTGTAGCTATTATAAAGTGGTTCTGTTCATTTAAATAATGTCTAGGCCCATCACAGTTTGAAATTTGCGATATATTGGTGAATACAGACGATAAACAATAATATTGAAACTAATTTATGCCACCTCATAGTAGTGGTAGGAATACACCAAATGATCCATCCATGTTGTTCTTACTATCATTTATAGCTTGTATTTTCCATCCAAATTCATTGCTTCTACTTTTGAACTAAAAATATTATACTTGACTGGACCTGTGTCTTGGCAAAGCTCTGTGATAAATAAATGTTGGTTCATTTTTATACATGAATAATTATCTTTGGTAGACATCCCTGTTTAGAGTTCTTTAAAACCCGCTGAAGACTTTTGCAATGTTTTCTTACTGGTCACTTTGGTCATGTTGGCTACATCTGCCACTTAGTTTGCTCCATTACCAATGATTAATGAGCTCCATTCTCATGTCAAATAAACCTATAAATGAAATCAAATAATACTTAGAAAACACAATACACAGAGCAAAACAGGTCTTCTTTATTCAAACCTTGGGAACTCTCACCTAGAATTGTGCAGGTACACGCTAAGTATAAACACTCTACACTCCATTTGCTATGTGTTATAAAATGTTGGCTGTACACATTTACACTATTGAGGATTAAAAGTACGGGCTCACAACTTCACGTGAGATGAGGCTAGCTTCAGGAGCCAACAGTAGCCATGAGAAAGTGTGCACATAAATCTTGTGCGGTTGCTCTAATGTTGTAAACGGTATAACTAAAGCTTAGGTCTCATTCATAAGCTGTTTACCCTGTCGATAAATCACTGCATCCCTGGAGCGACACACGACAGCAAAGGGCCAAGCAAAAGCTGTGATAAATCACTGCATCCCTGGAGCGACACAGCGACAGCAAAGGGCCAAAGCAAACTGGAGCGGACACAAGTCGGTTAGCACGCAAAGTTTGACATCTGCGTATTCAAATTTACAGATTGTAGATTTTTTTAAAATTAGGATAAAGAAACAGCAGATGCCCAATTCAGATTGTTGAATTTTATTACCAAATGCACATGGAATGGCTGTGATGGATTGTAATCTCACTTTGGAACAATATTAGAAAACCTGCATCTTCTCTGTGATTTGGACAGACACATTCCCTGCAGAATTTTGAACACCTGGGTGACACATTCCCCATAGCTGCTCATAGTGTTCACTTGTTAGCTTTTTGCAAAAAGCTGTACAGCAAGCATACGTCTGCTGTCACGCGAAGAAGTGATGGATGGACCCAATGACAAACATGCCATACTTACACAGTCAACATGAACCAATGATATATGAATAAGAGCCCCATTAAGGTGTCTGTGAACGCTCATCTTCTCATGAGTAAGAGAGGCACCTGCAGAGGAGCCAGTCACAGTCCTACAACCACATGGTGAGAGGGCAGAGGTCAGGTCAAAATGTTTACTGAACCGGCAGCAAATCAATGAGCTGTCAATCAATGAGCAGTGAAATAGATCATTAGAAAAATTTAATAAAATGTCTTCATTAAACTATAACTATAATAGAAGAGTCCATTTCCATCAAATTCACACCACTCCACAGTGTTTTCTTATTTATATGTAACATTATGTGCACATTTCACAGTGTGTTTTACAGTGTTAGCTATCATATGGCCTAATATGCTGATTAGTTACAGAGAAATACAAAAAAAATAATAGGCGAGTATGTAACACCAGAAGTATCCTGTTTTAACCCAAAGCACCATGGGAGAAAACACATATACGGAGTCTCATTTCCAAAACAGCAGTAAAGTGGAGACCGTCTGCCAGTGAAGGGTGGAATAAAGGGCTCTCTCAGGTTTAGGCTGAGACCACAATGAGAACACTGCTACTGAAGTTACACTTACACTGCTCCCTGACTTTTATGTACCCCGATACAGTGTCCCTTGTTCTCTGCCAGCCACATGCAACAGGCCTTATGGATAGTTAAAACAGTCCAAAAATAAAAACAAATATCTTAATTGCATTAAAATAACTGGCAGAGTGTGTATTTTTTTCATAGTTTCATTTCTGAGTTTCTGAGCCTAGAGAAGATTGTTAATCAAAGAAAAATGCTGCTATACCCATGTCCAGTTTTGGTAACTAATAACCGAAAAATATGCATTCGGAATATTAATTTTAGTAACTGTACAGTACAGTTACATTTTCCATTTGGTGGTATTCAGAGTACAGTTACAGTACTCTCTAAAAATCCCCCAAATACATTGTGATACTTGCAATTTGGGCTTGAAAGTGCATTAGTGAGAAAAATGGAAAACAACAAGTGATTTTTTTTCCTTCTCTAATCAGTGGTTTAGTTTAATCCTATGTCACGATTTCACACACAATAAATACAGAAAAAAATAAAAATAAAGCAACTTATTGTATAACTATGAGTAGTGCATAGTACATAGATTGTACCATGAAATAGAATACGATACAAAATACATTTTAAAGCAAGTATTATGAAACAAACACATTGTCAAACACCGACTATTATTCTATGTGATATCAGTGAGGAAGTATGTAAGTGGAAGAGACTTTTTACATTTTGGGTCATGGTGGCACATGGCCCCTTTGTCATAGTGGAATTATCAGCAGCCGGCACACACAAAGGGAAATGCTTGTGGTGCTACAGTAACAGAAGGATAAAATCAGCCGTGTGATGATTGGGGTGACACATTTGTTTGGCTGTAATGAAAATAAGCCCATTGAGCGGTGATTCAGTCATAGGCCCGAGTCGCCCCTCTCCACATCCTGTCTCTTTATCCTGGCTGCAGGACGGGGAGCAGCGCGGATCAGCTCCTGTCATACTGTCACTTCACATCCAACTCTGATGAGTATGACCAGAGTCTATGCACTGCTGAGCAACCACAAAATCACCATCTGCCACACCTCATTCACACACATACACAAATGCACTTCTAATTATGGAGACTTTTAACTTGTCTATATGGTTGTCTATATCCACATGTCACTTACTTGCTTTAGGATACATTGGACATATATTCAGATCATTTATTAATACATTTTTTATTTTTGGAGAATCATTAGAGAAATTACTTACTTAGACAAACTTTATTGATCCAGGGAAGTGGGAAAGAGAAGTGACTGGAACAACAAAGAGCAAAAAAGAAAAAAAGAGTCGCAAAAATAGCAAGATTCGTGTCCAATGAGTCTCAGGGTACAGTGTTAAGATGTATCTAGGCTACATACAAGAGCTGGTGGGGCTAAAATAAATTACTTTGTTTGAAACCCACTGCTCAAGACAACAATTTAGTTTGGGGAATGTTTTGTACTAATTGATTTTGTTTATTTCATGCTTGACTGATAATTTGAAAGTTATCTCTTACAATACATGACCATTTTTTGTACTTTAAAATTATACAGATCTAAAAAACTTAAAATACCTAAACCACCATTAAATATATAATGATCCTACTCTATCTAGTATACAGGTTTATGTATGTTATTTCTTGTCTGTAGCCCTTAAAACTTAAGAGGAACAGAGCAGAAAAGGCTTGTTTGATCTCAGGATGCTGTCTGGTCTGTGCCTGCTGCTGTCTGCCGTGTTCCAGACAACACACTATCTCACACACTCACAGTCTCACATGTACGGTCAGAAGATATCCACCTCGGCCATGAGGCAAAGCTGTGGATTACTTCACACCGACTATCCATCTGAAATCCTGGGCTCAGACGTACCACACACACCGCTCAGATCTGGGGCTTGTTGAGAGCATGTTCACACTGCCAAATGTGCCGGTAGCCATGTGCACAGCTGTGGAGCAGGCTACTGGACAGGCTCAGGCTGATAAAGGCTGAACCAGGACTGTACTGTGGTGAGACTGTACCGTGCCAGGACTGTACCGGAACTGTACCATTCCAGCACTATACTGAGACTGTACCAGAACTGTACTGGGATTGTACCGGGGACTGTACCATACCAGGACTATACTTCGACTGTACCAGAACTGTACTGGGATTGAACCACGACTGTAATGTGCTGGGACTGAACCAGGACTGAACTGGGACGGTACTGTACTGGGACTCTATCAAAACTGTATCGGGACCGACCCAAAACTGACCCACAACTGCGCCAGGACTCTACCAAAAATGTACCAGGACTGAACCAGTAGTGTACACGACAGCCTGCTGCTCTGCTCGCATTAAGAGATGAAAGATCATGTGTGCTGATAATATGCTCATGTTACATTTGGACATGGCTCTATGAAAGATGGGACTCCTTCTGTTTCCAGTAGATTGGATAACTGGGAATTCTACCAAAAGTAAATTAATAGGCTCATAGGACGTATTTTAATAATACAGAAGCAGCAAGGCAGGGAGTAAAGAAGAGCACTTTCAGATGGATAATCTAAAACATTACAAAGTCTAAAAAACATATTAGACATTAATACTAAATTCAAGTAAATGACTTAGGCCTCTAGAGCATGTATGCATTCAGCCTGCGCTGCCTGCCTCTGACATGCTGTTGCTGGTATTAGGTGTTCCACAGGGGTGCATTTCCCTCTCAGCTGTCTGCACAGGGCTCCCCCTGGGCCCCTGTGTCACAGTAATGCTCCGGGCTGGGCCTGTCCCGGAGGTGGGCCATTAGAGTTCAGGTGAGGTTAATTACACACAAGTGTTGGGCTGCTGCTGTGCACCCGGCAGAAGGAGGGTCCTGTGCCGTGTGACACGCTCCACGGGTGTTCGCCTCACCATTTACACACAACACCTACAAGCGCCAATCACTCAGCAGCACAGCTCCAAATTAAACCCACAATAGTGCCACATGAAAATACTACAGCTTGTTATTACAGCTGACGTGGAAATTACCACACTCTACATGAGGCTCCACTTGAAACGCACAACGCACAGACTCTAAGTACAGGGCTGCGTTTATGAAAATCATTTAGTAAATCTGTAATTTCTCACTATAGTTTACATGTGCAGCAAGAATACAGGGGCTGGAAACAAACAGGAAGAGGGCCAGTCAGGAGGCAGTCTGTGTGTTTGAGTAAGGATGAGATTATATTGGATTAAAGGGGATTTTTGCATTGCAAATGAATGCACCTCCAATCAATAAGGCCTGTTCTACTCAATATACAAACTAATTAAGAGGTAATACAATCAAACCAGAATAAAATAGATTGTGCAGCTTCCTCAGAAAGAAATCCAATCAAACCTTTTTATGTGAAAAGATAAAATCTTAAGCGATCTTTCTTTGTACGAATAATGACCTCGGCTTTGTGTCCATTTAATAAGGAAAACTTGTCTTAAGAGGTTACGCTCAATGTGCATATTCTAATCAATATGAATTACATAGGGTTTTATCTATGTTATCTGCTCCAGACGGCTAAGCTAATTAATGTTTTATCGAGTGTTTTAACTCAATTATTTCGCAAAGTCAAAGAGGTTCAACGCAATTTTCTATGAGCAGCAGTGGGAACATTTTCAGTGCAATGTAGTGGGCTGCACAGAGACACCAGCCATTGTGTTTGCTTCAAAAATGTCTAATTAAATATTTAAAAAGAAAAAAAGCACTGTTGCATTGTGGATGGGCATGACATTACATTTGCACTTTGTGGCTTGTATATGACCAAAGTTAGTCCCCCCTCCTCGTGTGCTTCCTTCCAGCTGATTGCTCATTTTCTAATGCTAATGCTAAGGCTTGGGAGTGCGGCTGTCAGCTGGTCACTGAGGCCGTGGGCTGGACCTAATGTGCTCTGACAGGAGGGAACTGATCTCATTGAAGGGGGATTTGATATGTGGCATGAATGTGGTCACCCTCAATGGACATATTAATGGCTGTTATCATTCACAGACTTTGGTGCCATTGAGCAAAGCATTTCTTTCTTTTTGCGTTGGCCCATGACTTATGGATGAGTGGGCTGTACATTGTTTTCACTGCCTTTAAGGAAACTCGTCAAACTGAGTGAGGGGCTTGGATATCGCAGCACAGTAGAGCCTGTAAATAATAACATGGCAGGTGTTGTTTATCATTAAGTTACAAGAACAGAAGAAGGACAGATATAATCACAAATAGGGAATCACAGTATAAGATCCATGATACATGGCCCACTATATAATATCATGATTTTGTGATATATACAATATGTATGTATGTAGCAACAAAACTGTAGCTCTCTTCAAAATAAAATATACAAAAAACCAAACATATTGATATGATATACACAGTAATAATAATACAAAGTAATAATAATGATACTTTATCATAAAATTTCACAAAGGCACATACTCTAAAGTATTTCATAAAATGTAAACTCACTGAACTTTTTAGTAATAATTCTTAAATGTGAACTTCTACATAAGTAATATTATACTGTTATAGGATACAGTGACCTTTTTGGTCATGCTACCCGCTACACACTACCTGCAATTAATTAGTTTCAAAATTACTGTAGAAAAAGAGACACTTGAAATTTATTTATTTTATTTTCTGTATTTTTTTTTTTTTTAAAGATGTGAGTTGTTTGAATATTTTCTGATTTATTTTAGAAAATACCAAAAAATGTCACATTTGTTTTATGTTTTCCTCATTTGATTCTGCAAATACTAAACAAAACACAAAAGCAAATACATACATATATGCCTAAAGAACTCGAGAATTACCTAGGACAACATCAAAGGGAAAAAGAAAAACAAACCAAATCTGAATATTGCATTGCAAAATATTCATCTTCATAGAAAAAAAGTTGAACGAATGCATAGCTAAAGTTGTAATCAACATGTGGACACATTTGGAGGTCTTAAAATGGGAGCACACAGTCTGCTCACAAAACAGCCCAGCCACAATTAGCCATCTCAGGCAGGATGTTCATCAGAGTGCGGTCTGCCCAAAAATCCCAAACTCTTCAATAAATGGGAGAAACAGGCAGAGAACCTCCAGAGAAAGTCCTATTAGAGTGTACAGGAGAGTGTGCGTGACGCCAGGACGAGCAATCCTTCACCCGGCATGTGCAGCTCTGTGTAAAACTAGCCCTTGCTATAACCAGGTTACATATTGTATGTGTGAGGCGTAGCAAAGAGAGGGAAATGAACAAACAGGAAACTAAATCAAAATCAGCCAAACATCAAAGGAGTGTGCGTGCCCATTACGGAATACAAGTGGTTATTATTACATTTTTATTAAGCTAGATTAGGGCCTGTCTGATTAAAAATGGTCATATTGTGAGAATTTTCCACTGGCTCTCCCCACGCAGGCTCTATTAGCAGAGGAGGAGAGGTGCAGATGTGAGTGGCGCCACAGATTGCAAATTGTTTCTGACAGCTGCACAGGAAGTTACATCCCCTCAACACGTCGAGGTGTCACCAGCACGATCCGAACATTTCCAATTTTAATCTTTTCTCTGCCATGTGATAACTTTGGAATAAAGTTGCACTTTTGCATCTTCACTGCTGCCTAATAACAGCCTGTTTACACACACACAACCCCTTCTACCCTTGTCTTACCCTTTCAACACCAATTAGCATTGGATAAAAGACTGGTAAGAGCATGTTGTAATGATACAAAGTACATAGCAACATCCTCAAAAGGGCTGTGCCAAAATATCAAAGTATTGATTTATCATTATCACGATACTAAATTTGGTGATTCGTTGTTGATGTTGTGTATGGCTTTGATAAATCGCCATGAGTATTTTTTGGTAAATTTTACAAAGTCATTTGTGACATTGATACTACAGTTTCGTTGCTTATATAGAGAAAGGAACGTTAAATTTAATTTAACATTTGCCATATTGACTGTTTGATTATTAAAATGGGTGTATAGCACGTTTGCGCAGGTATATACTGTATATATACTATACAAAATACTGTTGTTAAAATGTATTTGGCTATTAAAAAATAGTGATATACTGCAAGATATCATGTGCAATAAATCGAGTATCACCTTTATCATGAAATCGTATGGTGATTGACCCTGGGATTCCCAGCCCTAATCTCTACTGAACACATTACTGGGATGAGTGAACAATCATAAAGCAACTTGTAGTTTATATTAGGAGTAAAGGTCTATATACGCAGGTGTTTGGTGTATTATGTTGCACTTTCCCTGGAGAGTGGGCTCTGATTAAACAGTGTAAAGCCATGCAGAAATAACACAGCAGACTGCACAGTGCTCCTCAGGACCAGGCTACAGGACACTTCCTCCACAGCCTAAAATCCTCCCCACATCACTCCATTGTGAGAGCTACTTTGCTTTCACAGTCCAACGATCAAAACAGCAGCCATGTTTCAGGGAACAAATGTCTCCCCATCTGGGCTGGTGTGAACACAGATATAATGCTGACAGGAAGCAGAGGCACTCACTTGTAGAGCCAATTCTGGGCAGACCTGTGGGGGCAGGTTTACAAACACTCTTTTCTTGAGTCGCTCAGCTCGGAGGTATATGATTAACTTCCTCACCAAAAGTCGCCAGACAACACAATCTGCCCTCCTCTCGCAGTGGAGACAGAGCTGCACAGAGCAGAAGGAGACTGCCACTTTTACTACAAAGTGTACTTCCACTCTTCAGCCTTATAATGGTTTTACAGGAACACCTCTGTGGAGAATGCAGGTTACAAGTTTGTTCTGACAAAGAATCGTCTTTTCTGAGACACACGCAAGAACTCACATAGACACTACGCATCAACACTACACACACTGTCCACTGATCCTTTCAGCACACTTGCCCAGTCTGTGTGGCCTTTTAACCACCAGACTGACTCAAGAAAATTATTTGATCTAAAACCATTTCATTTAGCTGGGAACAAACCCAAGTGAATATAAGTGTCTGTCAATCTTTTTAAGCAGTTTTTCTGCTTCAATTGCTCAGCATAAAGCCACTCAACTAAAGAAAGAACTAGCAGTCTGTGCTCTTCTCTAGAGAAAGTGAAAAAAAACATATCATACGGTCTTTTTTTTTTTTTACAACCAAACAATTCCATTTAATGACATGTACATATAACCCCTGTCTGCGTCTAATTACACAGAATAGGTGAATGAAACATTCCTTTCATCCTCTGCAGGATAGTCTTTAAATCTGCAGTATCTGCTGTTTAAGTGAAGCTAGTGTAATGTTTTGAATTTGTGCACTTGGTGGTTCGGGCATCTTTAGAAGACCACCGAGATTGGGATTGCTGCTATAGAGGTGTAGTGTAACACCAACGGATTTGATGGGTTTCCTTCCCAGGCCAACACTCAACCAAACAAACTGGCCAGGCAGCCAACAGCGCTCCATTCATTTTTAATTACAGCCTAACAACACATGTGGATAACATTACAAGCAGCAAGTATGAAGAGAATGACTCTGAAGAATTATGAATATACTACACCGGATGAGTTTTGTTCCAATTGTAGTTGTAGTAGTTTTATTGAGCTTAGATGAGAAAAATTTAAACCAATTTGAGAGTCAACAAGGTCAGAAGCTATCCCTGATTTAATAGCATGTAAATAACACCAGGTGGTGAATATTAAGTATCAAATGTAGGACACAGTGGTGTGTCACATGACCCACCTCTGTGGGTACTGGCCTCCCAGGCGACAGGCACAAGTATGTACAAGGGGAGAGGAGGGTTAAAAGAGCTGATGAGAGGCAAGAGTCCAGCCCTGCCGGCTACTGCCTATACGACAAACACAAAGCACTAACAGACAACAGCAGCATGAACCAGCTAACCTCTATGGGTACTACAACTGTATAAGATAAATAATACCGTCTCCATATGATAAATCACAAGATAATACAATTTAACTAATCATCTGGAACTTATTGTGAACATATACAAAATAAACAATCCATCACTAACATGTATATGTATATTGTATAATTATACTTGAAATATTGAAATATTTTACTTCCTACTTGCAAATTCCTTGATGACACAAGCTGAATAGGCCCTAGAGTAGAGAGTGTTCATCTCTGTCTCCTCTGACCTAAATGACAGCTTCCTGCTGGGAGATACATACTCCGCACACATGCCACACAGTGGGAGAGGGTCTCCTGGCACGCTGGCGTCTGTCACTCACAGCACCACGACCATCGACAGCGTCTGTGTCAAAGCTGGACAAACCTCAAGGCACCAGGCTGTAATTGGAAAGACTGGCCTAATCCTCAGATCAAGACAGACTCATTGACAACCTAAGCGGGCAGCAGTCCCAACAGTGCCTTATTAGAGTAACTGGTCCCAGCACTGGGAGAGCGGGTGTCACTGGGGCAAGTCAAAAGACGCTTTGCACAAGACCAAGAACATTCACTTAACTTCGACTCCTCTATGCTGAATTTATGTTTTAATAAAATGCAAATAATATTATTCACACATACCGCAAGTGTCATTTTATCAAGTGGTACACAGTGGTACACATTGTATCAATGTCACATTTTTGCAGAACAAAAATGAATCATGATGTCTAATATATATGTCTAATATATATATAAACTAACTAAACTGTTATTGTTTTAGTTGACTGAACTAGAATACCATTTTTGACGACTACAACTAGACACAAAAAATAATGAGTTGACGAAATTTTTACTGAAACTAGAAATGACTGTAGTCAGACAAAACTGAGACAAAAACTAAATTAAAATTTCTTCTCAAATTAACCCTGGTCACAAACAGAAATAAAACAGAGATAAGAGATTTGGATGGGAGTTTAAGTGGGTGAGACAAGCCTCCAGTGAGCGGCACTAAAGTCAATGTAAGAAGTCACTCTGACTAACACAGCTTGCCTAGCCCAGTGCA